>OZ022264.1:3075607-4275607 GCA_963978885.1 Nemotelus pantherinus | reverse complement strand
AATACCTACGATACACATTTATTCACTAAAATATGTTACATTTAGTTCACGCATTTCCTGGTTGATCCTACCAAGTTTTATTATCAACATCAAAATAGCAAAACCTCCCTCTCTTCACCCAGAGAAGCCCCGGCAATATAATCGCTCCCCATTGTCGCAACACCTACGCTCTTCTCGTTGCCATCGAGACATTCGCACATAAGCACATTCTTCTTCCCCATCGACATCGTTGTCTTCGCCGTTGTCGCCATAGAAAGAACAACAAAAACAACGAAAACTTTCCCCGGCACTTAGGAAAATTTCGTACAAGTTGTCAAGACCATTATGTCATCGAAATGAACAGTAGACTTTTCCCTCCAGGTACTTGTTCATCTAGATAAAACGTGACCTCGGAAAATGCATTTAACTACAACACGAATGCATCTATGCTGGTTGATCACGGGGACTCAATTTTCCGACAGCCGAGCTGTTTGACGATATGGGTACGGTGACGACGAAAATTTTCCCGAAAGAAAGGTCGCACACAAGACAAGCACTTTTCCAATGCACGATTTTCTTGTAACTTACAGATTTTACTCAACTTTGGACAGTGGAAATATAACCGTATTTCCGTTTATTCTCGGATATACCGGCGTTTTTGGAAATTTCTTACGTATGGAATATCTCAAAACGACTAAAATCACTTTTCACTGAATTTCCTCACACGCTTTTACCGTTCCGTTCTTGAACTGCTGTGCGGCAAGCAAAGCTGATTTGAATTTTCCGAATTTTCCGCTCACTCTAGCTTTTCCAAGTAGAGCGAAAGAGAAAAAGCTTTTTTTTAGAATTCTAGAGAAAGCACAGTCGAATTAATTTAAAGGATTGCTTCGGCGAATTCTTCACCTGATTGCAAACTTGAGACCTCGTCAGATTTCCCGCCGTTCAAATAGTGAACTGCGCCGCTGCAGCTTTGGAGATAATTATCTATGCAACTTATGATTAAGTCACGAAGTACTTTCGGTAGTTTTTGGATGCGCTTACAAATAACATAATCCTATACATAAAATATAAAATATAGCCGGCAAGTAGTCCTATTTTACCATTGCTGTTCGCTTGTTCCCCTGGTGTTTGTAATGCCTAGTTGCTTGTTTTATTGGTTGGGAAAACTTTAGAACAGTTCAGACGCCGTCAGTTTTGCAACAATGTCAACCACTCTCCTTTGTCGGAGATAGAAAAGGAGGTCGAATAGAAGAACCTATGAATGGATAAAAGTCGCACTTTTAATGGCTAGGTGGAATTCAGTGCGACAGAATCACAACAAAAGGTAGGAAACAGTCAGGGGAAGATGGAGGAAAATTAGCGTTGAATAGGGACTGAATGGCGCCATTCTTCGAATAACATACAACTACATACGAATTCACTTTGATAGAAATGAAAAGTGGAATAGAAAAATGTTAACGTTTAAAGAGGATAAATCATTTGGAAATGATTTATGCTTGAATTTGAGATTAATTCTTTTGTTATTTTAGTCCGTGAGTTTAGACTAACTTGTAAAGAATTTCAAGCGTTATTCTGCCAAATGGGATCATACTTTTGACGCATTCAAAATATGTAAATGAATTCAAATAGGCTAACAAGTTTGTTTTCCATTGATAAGTTTTTAAGTTGCGTATTAAAAAATAAGACCATAAAAAAAACTCCAAAATTATTCCAATGGCAAGCCCACATTGGGCGCTTTATTTGCTAATGGAAAACTTTCATTGTGCGAACCAAACGCACAAACAGTTTGATTGTGCGAACCCTAATGAAAAAAACGGCTAAGCGAACATAGAGAAAAATACTCGATTGCTGAAAAATGTTTGGGAAATCAACAATAGCCAATGATCACAATCAGATAGTCTCATCCATAATTACAGCTCAATAAAAGTATCTTACCTGCCAGTACATTACTGAATAGGCTTCGAATTGATGCATCTTCAGTACTCACATCGATGAAAGACTTTAAAGAAGAAAAACAAACAACATTAAATTGAATTAGAAGATTATCTTTCGAAATTCTATTTCTGATTTTTGAAGATCCATAATAAAATGTTTGTGGACCTCATTTGTACTTTCTCCATTACAACGAATACGCTTTGGGTGCTTTTTTAGACATTCAAGGCACCTTTAATGATGTGCATACAACAGCCATTTTGAAATTATGGCTATTATGTAGGGCCAAATGCAGCGGGCTTTGGAATCAACGCAAAGAATATAAGATTCCTGAGATAAACTCAATCAAGTTGGGCGGCGCTAGATTAAGTCTTCAATCGACCACTAAGTATATACTTAGGCCTGGTTCTGGACAGCAAGCTCATCTGAAATATGAATCTAAAGAAAAGAGTAAAGAGGGCAAAAAACGAGATTCACGCCTGCAAGAGGATGTTGGGTAAAACATGGGCTTTAGCACTGTTTTAACGTTGATCTATTCGGCGATAGCAAGGCCAAACCCTGCTAACGGCTGCCTGATCTGGGACAAATAAGGGAAGTGGATAAAGTTACTTTTGCAGATACGGTGAACAGAGTTTAGCGATTGGTTGCTCTCTATGTTACAGGTACCTTAACCACGATTCCTTCGTCTGCGTTGAACGTCCTATATGACCTAATTGTTCAAAACGCGGCCGCAAAAATCTACTCTCATGCTTCAAGAATGGGGATACTAAAAGACAACATCCTTTGGCCACAGCAGTATTAGGAAGGGAGACGCAAGATGCACTGACTACTTGGCACTGGGGAAAACCAGACAGCGCTGTTTCGGTGATCCCTGGCTAATGGACCTCAAGCACGTCGCAGAGCAGAGGTTGAATTATTCTTGTGACACAGTACTGCACCAGCCGCATTCCACACACACAGAACTATGCGCCTGGATGCGGCCTGCAACGGTCAAATCTATAATGCATACATGGGCAGCACCGAGGCGAAGTATTTCGATTTCAGTGGTCGTTTCCCGGAAGAATTTTAAGAAACTGCGCAGATGAAACGATTCTAGTTACCAAACACACAGTCTGAACTTTATATCTAACGTGTTCTTGCAATTAGCGGTAACATTTTACTTTAAATATTATATGTGTTGTGGACTTTTTCATTTCGAACAAAAAAAGTTTCAGCCATTGTTGCGATTCCTGGAACGATTGACTATAAATGTTTTCGGCTTTTTGATTTTATTTTATTTTAATATTCTAATATACATTTTTTCTAAACATTTTTTTTTTATTTATACATATTTATAATTATTTTGTTTGATGTTCTCTGTTCTTTTCATTTTTATCTCATTTTTCTTAATGTCTTTGAATCAACTGTAAATTATAAATTTGACTTATTCTCGTTTTCTTTAAATTATTTATTTAGTTGTTGTTAATTTGATTGGTTGCTGTTTTATTTCACGATTAAGGAGTAAAAAGTCATCCTTGTTGCCAAGGATGACAGCCTCCTTTTCCTTTGTGTTTATTAGAGTGATTGGCACATCGTCGTTGTTCGTGAAAATTACCATGCTTCTAGTATGAAGCTATACTGCACCCAAACTCCCGTCCATTGCAGCTAAGCTAACTGGCGAGGCGAACATTAAGGGTAATGTTTGTGGGCTAGCGATTAGAAATTTTGATGCTGCTTTGGCGACAGCTTGCAATTTGCAACAACAAGCTTCAATTCGCAAAACGTCTGGAGCCTTCTTATCTGGTTTCACTACGGACCAATAGGTCTATGCGGGACCTTGTGTAAGCCAAAAATACCTAATCTATTTTCATAGTATTTTATACCTAATCTAATCCATTTTCACCATCCAAATACCGAGCTGGTATAGAAAGTAAAGTAATCCCATGACAAATCTTGTCCTGTCTAGAGGTTGAAACTGTAGAGGACACCTTTTCCGAAGAGGTAGAAATAAATTTCGATCCCCGCTGGTCGTTACTTTAGTAATAGACTCGGGCCACTATATTTTTAGCTCAGTGTTCCGAGTGTAAACCACTACCATCAGTATATCAACAAAAGCCCACCCAGAGAACTTGAACGAGCCAATCACTCATAATTTAAAGAGCGCTGAAGTGTTAGCTCCAGTGAATGACATCTGGCAATATCTGAAATACAATCTCTATGGTACAGCTACCTATGAACTTTTCCAACTTTTAAAGGTTGTAAATGTGCAATGTTCTAAAACCTCCCAGACAGATTGAAAAACCCTTCATTAGCCTTAAATACCAGATTCCTTCATGGTTCAGAGTACATGCCCTTAAAAGAAGTTTAATTGTAAAAGCATCAACAAATATATTCTCAACATATGCTAGTACAGAGCATGAATTAAGTCAATGCTGAAACTTTCGATATTTCGTTCAGTTGGCATTAAATTTTCAATTAAATTACAGTAACCTACTTCAAATCTAATTAATTAATTTTCTATTTGATACAATCGGTGAGACTCTTTATTCTATACTTTAGTTTCAAGATCCCAAAGCAATGTTACCATATCGTTTCTGATGTATTAACAAACACACATCAAAATTCCCTTGTATATTCTTTATTTTCCTTCATTCCGTGAGCGAATATTTACTAGCTACTAGCTACTTAAAGCAGAACGAATGTAAAAAACAGCCAATACCTAAACTTTTTTTACGAGAAACATTTTGATAGGTAAAAGCCCCTGTCAATTAAGAGAAACCGGCCCGTCTTTCCGTTGTATACTGATAGAAAAATATATTTTTCCATCAATTTTCGGGATAAACTTGAATACCTTCACATCGAAAACTTGTTTCATGCTCATAAATTATATGCAACGCGCATAATACATTCATAAAGAGAATGCGCACTGATCTTGAGGAGCATACTATGCTAATAAGAAACAAACTATGTAGTTCTCCTGCTCTGTTGTCATGTATTGTATGAAATAATTTACATTAGAATTGAAATCACCAGTGATTCGAAAGTCAACTGTTTTTTTTTTCATTTGAATAATTAAACATTATATGCATTCTTGTCGATAATTTGTACAATAAGAACATAAGTTACAAAAGTGTCATAATAATTTACATACTATCGCACTCATAAGTAGTATTAGATATCATTAAAATATCTACCGCGAACGAGCCCTTAATAAATTTCCTGTGGATATTTGACTATTTATCTCAGTATCAACTACACGAATACAAACTATTAATGAATATTTCGATTATAATCCTATGTCAATAGTTTCCGTTTTTCTTCTTCGTGCTTTGGTGGAGGTGACTTTTTTGGACTCTTCGAGGATTTCCCGAAGACCATGTCCGCAAATAAACCGAGGAAAACTAAACATGCTCCGAACCATTGCCGTGGTATCAGAACATTACCGAAAAACAAGATAGAGCATAGAACGGTGAAGAATTTTCGTGTTGTGGTAACTACGGAGCAAGCCAGTGGTCCATAGTTCGATACCATCAAAAAAATGAAAAATTGTCCGAGAGCACCAGCCAGAGATAGAGTGCTGAGATGAATAAGTAGTTCAGGATGTCGTATGGCGAATGCGACAAATAATTTTCCTTCGCCTGAAAGATGAAAATAATGTAAAGTAAAAAGGTGAGATATGTTGCACCACTGAACAATATATATACCATTTTCAAGTTCAATTCATAGATTTTTGGTACAATTCATTTTCTAATCACAATTTTTCTAAGTCAAGATCATAGATTCTTAATACAAATCTATGTTTTTTAAGACAAAATCATAATTTTTGTGAGCTAATATTATTTTCTGAAGTCGGATCCCTCGAAGAAATATAAATTTGTACACAATACCTATGAGCTGAACTTGGAAATGGTACAGAAATTCATAAAAAACTGTAGTACTTAATTTTAAGTTTTATTGCCATGATTTGTTTTTATTACCTGTCAACAATATTGCTGCACCCAACATAATCGTACTCCACCAATTCATTGCCAACATCATTTGTTGTCCGCTTGGAGCGCTCGACGATCGCATTCGCTCTTGTATCGCTCCGATCATTCCATCCATCGACAAGCTCAGGAACAGGAGCAACTCACCGAGTCCAACTTTATCAGCATCTGGCAAATTTGAGACTTGACTTTCTTTATACATAAATAGCACCACTCCGAACACAATCGTCAAGACGCAGGCATATCGTAGCCACGAGTACGATTTACGTCCAATAAGAACACCGAGAATCATTACTGGAATCGGTTTCGCTGATTTTCCAACTACCTGCGTTGGATACGGTACCCATCGAAGAGCCATATTCGAGCTGACCATAGCAAGCTGGTATGTAAGAGCACAACTGGCATAGTAGCCGACATGGGTTGTGTCTTCCTTTTGTGGTCTCATTAGAAGTAACACTGCAAGATTAGCGTTCATTGAAGTTAAGCCGAAAGCAATTTCAAAAACAATTCATACCTTTTGCGAAAATCCAATTACAAAGGCACTGGACCCACACCAAAGCCAATGCGAAGGTGAATCTCTCGCCAATTCCATCTTCAGTCTGTTCACTTCCATATCGACCGCGAGTGATTTTTTCCTGTATAATCCCGTAGTAGAAATAGCAAAAGAAAATTCCTAGAGCGTAAGTTAAGAATCTAGCTCGTTCAGGCACCATAGTGGTTCAATATTGGCACAGCGCGAAAGTAACTTAAGGACAATTTTAACTGACTAAAAACCTAATTGTTGATTTACTAAATTTGGAAGGACGATTCTATTACTTTGCTGACTACGTTTTTGAGTCAAGCCAGGAAGATATAGAATTGTGCGAAATGCGTGCGGGGATTAAGCACGCGTTGAATATTTTTTCATTTTGATTACGTCCTCTAAAGACGCGTAACAAGTGTTTTCTATTGACAGGGGACAACAGTGCAGAACTCAAATGTACACGTCAGTGACAAAAAGACAAAAAATCGGGTTTGTTGACATGTAAATTGGTTTGATTTGACAAGCGGATTTTCATTTTGCGTTCGCGAGAGACATCTCATGGGTTTTTATGAAACACATTTTGATGTTATTGTGAATGAATGTTGTCGGTTAACGGCTGCAATTCAGGAAACGTTTTTATTCGTTGTAAAAAAACCGAGACTAGATACATTGGAGAATAATTTGGGATAATATAGGATTGATACACTACAGTTTGTCAAATATCTGTTGGTACAAGGTGGTTTCGGTCGTAATATGATAACATGGTAGCAGGAAATAATTGAATGAATTTTTTTTCCACTTTTCATTAAATGCAAAAAAAAATTCAGTAAATACTTACTTATTTGCACTCATGATTTACCGGGGTGCTAGTACGTATTGCTTGCAGTAAGTTATGGATGAGGAATTCTCAAATTGAACTGAATCTGTATATTAATACAACAGCAATGCTAATTAATCAATGGTAGAATATGGAAAGCCCCTCGTATTACATTGGGCTGTTTTGATGGGGAATTTCAGGACTGTATAGTTCGCCATCTGGTTTAAGAACCAGGTTCTATGCTTATACATAGGTTTTAAATAATTTAACTTAAAGAAAAAGATAAACATTAACATACAACTGCACTGGAATAAATTGCTTTCGAATTGGTGTAAAACATAGTCCAGATCAAACAAGCTTAAGTTTATAATTGTACAGGTATACAACTATTATTCCGCCCTTTCAATAGAGATCACTAATCCAATTACTTGCATTTGTCAAATACAGCAGCACTTTTATTTTACAGTTGTGACAGTAAGTTTTCATTTTTAGTAAATAACATTTATATTGAGCGTAAAGACTGGTTTATTTGACTCCAATGAAAATGGTGAACTTTATTCCAACAAAACATCACTTGCGACAAGTTTTATTACATCATTTTATTGCATTTTGTGTGCAGAAATTTACGATCGGCATACTTCAGTAAATACAACTAATTAAAAATGATATCGACTCTTACAAAACATTGATTTTGACATAGAGGAAAAAGCAGCTAACCTTGGTAAAGTCGAATTAAAGTAGACTGACGATCTCGCAAACGATACTTCATAAGTTTCTGGGCACCGAGTTTCACGTGCCTGATTACGGAATTTGATATCTTTACAAATAGGATCATGTGAAAGGTTGCGACAGAAAAGAAAGCATTGATCGTGATATATACCACAGGAAGACAGTGCATCGAACTTGAGAAAGGAAAGACGACCATTATAATCTAAGTGGGAAATATCGTGCTTGTAAAGTAGCAAACGAGTAAATTTTCTTTGTACTGATTCAGTGGATTTTTTTCATATTCATATTGAGACGACCACACAAAAGAGGCATATTTCAGAGTTGACCGGACAAGAGAAGAAAATAAAAGTAAGTTTGATTGCATGGATTCGAATATTTGCGACGATCTTAAGATAAAACCTGCCAGCTTGGAGGCTCGATTGAGAAACATCAAATCTGAGCTTGTTGTCAAACATAGCCCCAAGGTCTTTGACGCATGCAAGAGAGAAAGCACATGGGTATGGCCTTTCTTTGTATTCAGAAAAAGGTTATTTTCCTTACACCAGCTTTAGAGGATTAAAGTGTAGGATTGAAGAAGATCAATGGACGAAGAGTTTCAGATCATCGGCATAAAATGGACATTCACAAGAAAGAAGCGTCTGCAGATTATTCACATAAAACAGAAAGAGCAGGGGACCCAGAGTAGCGCCTTGTGGAACACCGGTTCTAGGCTCCAAAGGTTTGATCCGTTGTGAGTTACACAAATTATCTAAAGATGATGTTGAAAATGCCTCCTGACAACAATTTATACGTTTCAAGCGAGATATGCAGCATGAACGACAGAACATGCGAATAGACATGACAGATTAATTGTTCACCATGACAATTTCAGACTACATTTTGCTCAACCACTTCAAAACTACTTAAAAGGCAGGAGCTCGGAAGTGTTACTTCACCTGTTATATTCACCAGATATTACACTTTTAAGCTAATATCTGCTCAGATTGTTGTAGTCAGTTTTGGATTTCATCCGACGAAGCAAGCTTCTACAGATAGAAAATCTGTCAACTATCACAAAGATGAAAAAAAGCTGTAGCTTTAGATGGACCATACTTTGAATAAATGTGTAGTTAATTTGTTTATATCCAAAAAAATGCTGAATCATAACTTTATATTTTTCAATAAATAAATTATGTATATTTATAAACAAACATTAACATATATTTAATACATATAAACACAAATAAGCATATGCTAAATACATATACATTTTAACATTTTATAAACATTTCAATAAGAACAATTATAAATAAAATTGAATGCAAAAGGAAACGGTAAATCGAAATTTCAAATAAAAACAAAAGACTCAAAGAAAGGTTATGTGCAAATATTATTTTAAACTATAAAATACGGCATATGGAGTGATTCATTAAGTTTTTGGCTGGTTTTTAATGATTTCAGAGCTATAACTCACGAGAAGACTGTGGGAAAGTGGGAAATATGTAGTAGTGTCGAATCAATTCGATGCTTCCAAGTGTTGAGGACAATCACATCAGTAAACTGTTCAAAAACAAGAGATTTGAATTTTTATCTCTACCTTATTGTAAAAAAAAATTGAGTTATTGTACATACCGCAATCCAAAAGAAAAAACTATAATTAATATACAAATAAAAAAAACCACCCAGCTATAATTGCATATGACTAGCAAATAACTACTGGTGTGTCGACAATATTCATGGTTATACATATTTCCAGAATAAAATCGATTGACAAACACTCATCCTAACATAAATCAACCACCTGCACTACATATAAGGCCAGGATTCACCTTTCTCGTCACAATTAATAAACTGACAAGGTACCATCAGCAACAGTCGTTCGCCTGATCGTTATTGCACCCCCTACAATACCTAATGCCACACAACGCAATCTCCCCAATCCATCATAAACAGGGTTAAAAACACTTGCACCTGGAACTTTCGATAATTTCATGACCATTTCATATCACATCAATTTCTGACCCTTAAAATAACTTCCGGTAATTTTGTAAGCGTAGTCTATAAAAACGAGCTCATATGCACTTGTGTATTTAGTATTTTGAATTTTATTTCAAAAATAATATACGATGGTCTGAATCAGATTCAGACCAAACATCATCAAACATCTATTAATTTTAAATCAGCGAAAAACAAAAGACGACTGATGTGGTACGATTTATCAGTAACACTATGGTAAACGTCTATATCAAATGGGCCCCTACTTTTTTGTAAGAGATTCGAGGGGGAAATTTGCTGGCTAATGCAGAATGATATTGGACAGAGTGTAAAGATCATTATCTGCAATTAGAGTTGTATTCAAAATAAATGTCCCTTGGCTAAGCGTGGACAATTCATTTGATGACATAATCATTAACACCATGAAGGAAGCCTGACAAAATATCATTTTACTGCAGCTGATGTGGACAATCAGTTTGAAATATACATTCATATTTATTTGTTTCACAAAACCTATGAGGTAATTTTTATGTAATTGTTCGTTTCAGATGTTGAATAAAGCTGCGCGATTTGGAATTATTTCATTATCATTTCTGTGTTTATCGGTAAGTTTTTCAAATTGACTAGATACAGCCAATTAATCATAAAACCATCTTTTAATGTATGTACAACATAATCAAAGTCCCATTACGAAGCCACATAAAGCCACAAGTTCATTCAATAAGATTATAGTGATAAAACCACAAAATTAGCTTTCATTTTCAAAATGGCTCCAATCAAACTTCCCTTCAGCAAATTCAAAACAAAAAACGAGTGTCGTCTTTTCACCTGTTCACTGCAACAAAAGCTTCTATTGTATAAACTCCAAACCGATTCTGATTGGCCGCACGGAAAGGACCGCCTTTTTGCGACAGAGCCGCACATCCCTCTTCATCGGTTATCCTCAAGGATAATAGTAATACGCCTGCATTACGAAATCCATGAAATCACCGTAGAGCAAACGCCATGCCACACCAACCACCCATTCAACCATCCTACAGACAAAAGACCGTTTCACTTCGCTCGAATCACAAACAGTGGTCGATTCTGATGGCGGCGTTTCAATAAGCAATCGCACGTTTCCCGAATTAGATGGTCCTGTGGTATGCGTTGCTGTTCATTTTCCGGTGCGGAAACGGTTGATTTTCCAGTGAAGTGTGTCCTTGTGCAAATATTTGTATAATAAATCCGAATCGAAAGTCAACTGGCAAGTTTTGTTAATTGTGTGAAAACAGTATTGAATTTATACCGTTAAGGACGCTAATTGATTTACAAGTGTTCTAATTGTTGATAACGGGGTTTAAGTGGTGACACGTGCGATGTAAGTGCAAACGGCTGCCAGTGAAGATAGTGAAAATAGTGAAAGCACTTCCCAATAGGTAGAAAAGTGAATAAATGGAATTGGAATTTAAACCGAATAAGCCGAGCATTTAAGAAGGATGATGGAGAATTTGGAAAAGGTTTGCCTACTTTTCTTAGAGGGTTTAAAAAGAAATGGCGCATTAGTTCACTTAGATTAAGATATTTTTTCCACTTTAAACGAATGTCAGAAATATTGCAAATTAGATCAGTAAGTTCATGATCCCTTTCAATAAATAGATAGAAGGCTAAGCACTAGTAGATAAGATTTCCTAGGCACTTAACAGGAGGCTAGCCAAACACGTCATAATATTGAAACATTATTTGGCTATTAACGGTGAAAATGCGAAGCGTGGGTGTTATTAATTTCCCATTCACTTTTCGACGTAAGATTTGATTTGTTAATGGAGTGTAGTTACTTGTGAAATCTAACTACAATTTAAATTTTTCTGTAAAAACTACCCTCGCAGTTTTTTTTTAGTGTGAGAGAATGTATGAAACAACAAAGCTTTAGAAGATACCACTTCATGACATTGCATCCATAGTGACGGTGATAGAAAAAAAACTCTAGCGCATACAATCGCTAGAAGCACTGATTTTCGACGAAAAGCAGAGAAACCGTGCAGATTATGAGTGCATATTCTTATGTACCAATTTGATCCGAAGAGCATCGAAACTCTTAGGATAGAAAATACTTCAATGTTACCTCTCGCATGAATTTCAAAATTCGGGAGCATACAACACTTGTTATTTATTTTCACTGAGAATATGTTTCTTAAAAAACTTTGAAAGCTGCATCTCCTATATAGTCTAAAGTCACCCCACAACTACTATGCGTCGAAATCAGCCTACCCTGCGAATTTCATTTTCATTCGATGACTTCATCGAAGGTTTCAGGAATAGAAAGATGTTTGGGGCTGCCAACTGAAAAATTTTCAAGAAAAATTTTCACTAAGAAAATTTAAACATCGGTTACTTGTTTTCACTGCAGATGTTTCCCATGGTATCATCTGAATATTTAATGATTGAGCAGAGATGGCATGCCACAGCGCAAGATCGCTCGTCTTGCTGGACTCGTTACTGTCTGCTGGTTACTGTCTCCTGTCTACTACGCGGGAGTATCTCGAGGACTTTTTTTTGGCTGCTGTACGACACCGAAGAGGGAATGAGAGAGAAGCTTGTTATCTCAAGTGCAGCACAAGGGTCGATTTTAGGACCTTGCTTCTGGACCATCATGTACGATGATCTGCTGTGCCTGGAAATTCTAACGCTGATAACGTTGCAGCGATAATCACTGCCAGATCCGCTCAACTCAAGCTTAATCAGGTCATGAGATCGGTGAAGCGGTGGATGACCGAAAATGGCCTACTGCTGACGGTCTCAAAGATCGAAATTGTCATGGTAATATCCTCCATTTCGTCATTGGCAATTGTCATACCACAGACCGTTGGCTCCGTTGAGGTATAGATAAGCAAGTCAGTCAAGTATCTGGTAGTGACTCTGGATGCGAAGCCGACCTTTTGAAATCATATCCGCAAAGCATGTGATAGTAGCATCGGTGCATCGGAACATCGGTGGACCCAGTGAGACGAAGCGGACGCTGCTGATGACGCCAGTCTTTTCCGACTAGCTGGAGAACACGCTAGTTGGTCTCCCCAGAGACAGACAGAACTGAGGCTCAGACGCACCCACGCACGCAAAACCTCCAACTTTGGCAAAAAACTTGCAGTGAAAGCTATAAATGACTCTAGATAGCTAAGATATATGATCTTATTGAACATTGGGTTAGCTGTAGCCGAGAACTGTTATGCAAATATTTTTTGACCACCTACACAAGGGAAAAAAACAAAATCTGTTGGTGCGAAAATAGTGAAAATGCTTGATGCTGGCAACTCTTTCCTAGTAACATAACCAAAATTATATCAAATCCGCTTCATGTTAAGGCGAACCTACACGGAGAGAAAAGTGTAATGAAATTATACAAAGTTTGCAATTAATTTTATTGCAATAGTAGTAATTTTTTACCCCATTACCTTTGTAACCAATTGCACTACACATTTTACTACTTTGCTGTGAATTATGTATATATGAATGTCTTTACTACAGCGCAATGAACATGAGTGAGCTGTAGTATGTAATGGAATTGACTATTATTTGCAGGAAAATAGTAAATTTTCATCAAATTTGTAATAACATTCATGTTTTCATATGGAATTTTCGGAATAGTAAATTATATTATCCACGCTAGTAAAAATCACTGCCGAAATTTCTCTCCGTGTACCCTGTGAATTGTGTTTTGATCCGATATCTGTATTGCGATTTATAGGAACTTTTCAAATTTTCAAAATCCAACTAATTATTGTTTATTGTCATTACCGTTTAAAAATTTAATGAAAAAATCGCTTACTAAAGAAATTGCACTAAAATTACAAATATTGGAATCGCTACCACCCCTATTACCACTTATTTTGGGAATAAGTGGTAATCACTTGGAGCTAGGTCAAGACTGTAAGGGGGCGAGCCATGAGAGTTCAGCCAAAATCTGTCAGTAGTTCCCGCGTTTAAGCAGAGACGTGAGATCGAGCATTTTCATAGAGTATTCTCACCTTTGGACAGTCTTCCGCTCCTGCGGTTTTGAATCGCCCCTCTGAGTTTTCTTAGTGTATGACAATATCTGTCAGAGTTTATTGTTGTTCCAGGAGACATAAAGTCAACCATCAACAACCCTTTTCTGTCCCAAAAGACTGTCCCGTGACTTTGGTAGCATACTGAGTTTGTTTAAACATTTTCGGCTTCAGCAAAGTTTAGTGACGCCATTCGAGTGATTGTTTTTTGGTTTCTAGGGTGAAATGATACGCCCACGTTGCGTTGCCCGCAATGATGGAATCCAACAATTCCTTCTTGTTTGCTGCACATTGTTGCCAAAAATTGATGGACACATTTAATGCGTTTCTGCTTATAGTTTTCTCTGGACATTCTCGGTACCGACCGCGCACACACCTTGTGATAGGCCAGTTTTTCGGACAAAATCTTGTGGATTGGGGTGCTGGAAATCTCAGGAATCCGAACAGCAAGTACGCTAATGGTGATCCTCCGATCTTCAAGCATTTCGACCTTTTCAACAATCCCGTCGGAAACTGGCGGCCTTCCGCTTCGCTTTTCATCGTGAATTTCCATGCGACCTTCTCTGATATGTTGAACAGCTATACACTTTTCTCCATAATCTTCGGTTCACTGACGATAAATGTCTATAGGCGAAACCCATGTTTAAAAAACGTCTCAGCGCGGATTTCGCGTCTGGCGATAACGGTAATAGGGAGCTCCATTTCGTATGGCTGCCAGGCCGACACTGAGTGGCGGAGTGGAGCGGGAGGGAGAGAGTTTCACTTTCAATCTACGGGTTTGGGAGCCTTATTTTACGAACGACTATTAGCTAAAGCTTAAAATATGTATAAATAAAAATATAAAAGCTAAAAATATGACCTACATATTTTATTTGTTCTTTGTTTTTATAAGTTCAAACGAACATTCTTTGTATTGTAGGCTGATATTCTTTGTTTTAAATTTAAAGTTTTATAAATAACGTTTAATGGAAAAATGAAAATATTTCTGCACCAAAATATTTCATGGACCATGCGATTATACATGGTAAAGTCCGAGTGGATAGAGCACTGGTTTCTAATGCTTAACTGGGCTCTGGTTCAAATCCAACCATGGACGGAAAACCATTAATACACATGGCGCCTTAAGCTTGCTGTAGGTAGTCGCTGAAGTCAATTCAGGGGCTAAGTGTTTCATGGAACTAGTTACTCCGATTTCGTAAGACAACTTTATATTTCTTTTGCGTCTATCGAAAGTTAGTCTGAAAAATCTGTGCAAGCGCAAAGGTGCATTGAACATACATACATGGTTGAGAAGAAAATTTATGGAGCGAAACAGTTCCAAATCTTAGAATCAACAGCGAAGATTAAAACTTGTTTTTGAACTTTTTTGCTTAGCATTGCTTTAATTTAATTAATATTCAAAAATCGTAAATCTAGTATTAATACAGCGTTATTGAATTTTGAGCGTCATAGCATATTCTGAATGATTCGTTGGGTTTTTCGAAAATCACAACTTTATCACTTCGATCGGTTCCGTTTCATTGATTGTTAGTCTCATTTTCTCGATACGAAATTACTCTTTTCTCATTTTGGAGAGCCAATGTGATACGCCTAGGTCTCATATCTAGGTTCAAATTTCAATGAGATTTAATATACGAACATCCAGATCATAAATAATATGCTTACAGAATATATTTAAAGCAGAATAATTTCAATATTTTTTATGAGTAAGTTTTTAAGTTCACCATAAGTATTTAAATAACCAACCTCTAAGTTTTTAAAATGCTTCATTAATATTGTCACCTGATAAATCTTTGGCATCGATTTCATTTTTATGCAGGTAACTAACTACAATAGTACTACAATTGCTGCTAGTATTAATTGTAGTACTAATAGTACTACAATTAATACTAGCAGCGTTTAAGAGGACTAACAAAGCGAACTTGTAAGACACTTTCTACTTCTACAAAAACAATGCGTAGATATCAAACCAACCCACAAAGACATTAGGACAGAGATTATATAAAATTTATAACTATAATATCACTTTTTGTTTTGTTTTCATAGCTGTTATTGTTTAAGAGGTTGTAAAATATTTATTTCTCATTTCGTTTTTCGTTTCATTGTTGCGGTACTGTATTAAAATGTATAGTATGTTCAAAATGTTTTCCGATTACCTAGATTTTTCGAAAACAAAACTTCATATATAAATAAAAAATAAAACCATTAAAAATTTGATAAACCATATTCAAATTTCCATTTTCAGCAAATTACCCAACCATTCTTTTGTTCGAAATCCTACCGAATGAATGCAAACTAATCGGCAACGAAAATCACTTTCATTTTTACAGATAACATCGCAATAACATAAACTAACGCAACACCACCCCACAAATTAACCCTCGGGCAAACAGCGGCCTCGACATCATAAAACACTTGTTCCGAACACGTGCACGTTGTATACGCCGATTAAATGATTTCTAAGTGAAAAGAAATAAACCTATCATCGTTTATACAAACCCACGATATACTGATAACAGCGTCGGAAAATCACCCTACGACACCCCACAGAACAGTAAATAAGCTCGAACTCATATATGACGGCGCATACTTACTAGAAAATCCTAGGATCAGCTATGACATGTTTTGATTGCAGTCAGTGGATCTAATCTGTAATCGAATCGGACCTTTGCAGCAGGAACTTCACCTCCAAAACGAAATTCTAGTCTTTTAGTTCTGTGATATTTTAAGTGAGAAACAAATTGGGGCCGAGAATGTTCTCCATAGATCATTTTGATTTCGAATCGTCGATGGCCAGGCATTTCTTCGAAGGATCACCTGGAACGAATGGATCGTCGTCGAGTGGCTCGGATTTTTTCCTCTGCGATGATAACAGTTCGGATAGTGATACGTATAGTGGATTTAATAGTGATCAGGAAAATACAGGTGAAAAAAGGTAAGAGGAGATTGATAAGCATTTCTAATAAATCCAACAACAAATACGATTTTCAGGCCACCGAAATCGCGACGCATCAAATGTGCTTCGCAACAAGCACAACAACGTCAGGCCGCTAACCTTCGCGAGCGTCGTCGGATGCAAAGCATCAATGAAGCATTCGAAGGACTTCGATCACACATACCAACGTTACCATACGAGAAACGACTGAGCAAAGTGGATACATTGAAACTGGCAATAAACTACATCGGATTTCTTAGCGAAATCGTCAAAAAGGACAAAAACGGAAACGATACGGGATTGACTGGATTGCAAAGAAATTGCTTGAAGGAGCCACCGAAGAAAATCATTTTAAGAGATCGAAGTAAGTACGAGATTGTTTATTAAAAATTTCCTTAAATATCAAGACTTAGACCATGAAGTTTAGTTTGCTCGGGCCTGGACTCGTTCAGTTGTTTGTCTGTTTTCGGTCTCAAATGCAAGCTCATGCACCAGCCGGAAACTAGTTTCATGCACACTATCTGATTAAAACGACAATTTTTATAACTACGACCCTCAACAGATGAAATTGTTCGATTTAAACACAGTTACTGACCTCGCGTTGATAGCAGACAACCTGCAAAAAATTACATATCAAAACATTTTACCGACTTTAGAGCCATTATGCAGCAATTGCGCACAACACGCACAACTTCTGTTCCACCCCTCTGGACAATCAACAATAACGAACCCAGAATTGAACCCAGCGGTCTTCCAATTCACCGCATAGAACAATCAATCAAGTGAAACCATTACGTGATACCTACCGACAATTTGATGATTTAATAACAGATAGCACACATAGTGGTTGTTTCAAGCAAAAACTCGATAGCGTAAACCTTGAAATGACATATTGTTCAGCTTTTCCTAAATTCACCACATTTTCGCTATAATCTACGTTCATGTTATTATTTAGATCATATTCGAGAACAATACAGCTTCGATCAGAAAACTATTTCAAATCGCCTGCACCGATAGCGTTCGAATTGCAGGATCGAGGTTTCGTAGGATTCGTTACAGTTTCCGGCTGTCCGTGACTAATTTGAATTTTCACACTTTCCTCCATCCGATGCTGTTTCGAATATGCAAGACAACCAGACTGCTGTGTATCATCGATCAAAAGGATCATAAATGGGACAAAACAGAATTTTAGTTCCGGTTTTTGGTTAATCAAGGATATAATACTGAAGTGTCAGTTTTTGTTTTTTTTTTTTTTTGAAACGAACTCATTGTGGCCGGTTATTGTGCTGCCAGAAGGATGGTACGGTGGTTTACCACGCATAGGGATAAACCACCAGACTAAACTTTAATGGAAAGAAGGGGTGGAATGGAAAATAGTTTATTAAGAGGATGAATGGTTTTAAAATGTATCTAGATGATTTGGGATGGAGGAGGGTTTGTTCTACATATTGTTTTAAGTAAACTTAAATTGTAGGCATGGGTTTGGAACAGAAAACTGAGATGGATGAATTGTTATGATTGTCTGTGTTTTTCTTGGCTGAAAACAGTTGTCATAATAGAGCATAAATTGAGTTTAAAAGGAAGCAGCTCTGTTTAGGCAGGTAAAAAAAGAGCGATAAAATTTTATTAGATATTTTCCTCCATTATATATTTTGAATTCAAGTGGCTGCTACAAGATTAAAAATACATAACAAACAAAATTTTAATAATATATTATAATAATTTTTCGGAGGTAATTGGATTGGGGCATTTATGACGATTGAGATGAAATGATTGAGAAAAAACTTTAGCGCACCTGAACCGCTAGAAAACTAATTTTTGAAGAAATTGTCTTTGAGTGACAAGAAAATGTGGAAAGACGTAATACACTTTTTTGTAGAATCATATCAACCATTCCTTAATTAAAGCAACAGAACTCAACTATAACACAAATGATGAAAATGTTCAGTGCTGGCAACATTTTCCCAACGAAGCAGCAGTAAGTTTACCTTAACAAGCTCATACTTTAATCAACTTATCCTTTGAATTTCGTTCTTATCGGAGGATTTCGTCGAAAGTTTTAGCGGTTAAACGTTGTTTGAGGATGCCATCCAAAAAATGTTCAAAACTCGGGAAATTTAAAAATTAGGTTCTTATTTTTATTGCAAATGTTTTGCATACGAGTATGTTATTTGAAGCATCTGTTGATGCAACAGTTACGAAAATGGCTAATGCTGATTACCCTGTGTCAGCAGCAAAGCAAAATATATACCAAATCTGCTTCACGTTAAACTAAACCCAACCAATAAATTTCGTTTCGATTGAATCACTGCGCTAGAAGTTATACGGGTGAAAAAAAATTTAGGGTAACCACCCTCAAAACTTTTCAAATTTTTAAAGCGTTAATATTTGTTGTTAATTTTCATTGCAGGATCGTTCCCATTTGCAAATCTAATCATAATCGCTCAGTAAAGAAATTCCAAAAAATTACAAAAATTGGTCATAGCTGGCAGCCCTCTCATAATTTTTGTACGAAATTTCTACGACATTTGGTTCACATCAAAGTCTATTTACTGCATAAAATTCGTTTTGATATCATGACTGCACCGGAAGTTAAAGGGAAAAAAGCTTTACTTTGCTGAGCAAATTTGCAAAAATCACCATAGCTGGCAACTCTATTCTAATTTTTCAGCCAAATTTTCACCAAATGCTATCTAAAGTAAGATCCAAAAATTGTGTGAATTTCGTTTAAATCTGATTTCTGAATCACAAGTTATAGGCCAAAAAGCTGTTTTTTTCTGTGATTTTTCGAGATGGCACCACTGCCACAGGATTGCCCGCATTTCAAAATCACTTCTATCAGACCTGATCCTAGTTGATACCAACATGTCCTGTGAATTTCATTATGATTGGATAATTCGGTCGTCAGTTCTCGTGAACAGAACTTTCGAGTGCTGAAAATAGAAGTAATTTGGTGATGGGTTGCCGTTCTTGTGCGAATCGGAATTTTAAAAATTTCATTTTCACACGATGCACAAAGGTTAAAATTTATCAATAATTTGAAATTTTTGTCAAAAATCAAAAATTTTTCGGGAGGGTCAATGATTTGAAGGATTTTTTTCAGGAGCCTGCCGCAGCTACAGGGCTACCCGCACTACCTTGAAAATCCATGTGTGTTAAATTTTAGTCAACATCAATACGCTCAGCAAATTTCACGATGATCCAATGTTTTTGTCAGAAGTAATGACAAATCAAAATTTGAAAAAAAATCCTTGCCTACTTTTAGGCACGCTGCACCCACACACGGCTCAAAACTCAGCAAAATAAAGCTTTTTTCCCTATAACTTCTGTTCCAGTCATGAAATCAAAACGAAGTTCATGCATTAAATGGACCTTAATGTAAACCAAATGTCGTAGGAATTTCGTACAAAAATCATGATAGGGCTGCCAGCTATGACCATTTTTGTAATTTTGTGGAATTTCTTTACTAAGTGATTATATCATTAGATTTGCAAATGGGAATCATCCTGCAATGAAAATTAACAACAAATATTAACGCTTTAAAAATTTAAAAAGTTTTGAGGGCGGTAGTCCTAAAATTCTTTTCACTCGTATAACTTCCAGCGCAGTGATTCAACCGAAACGAAATTTACAGGTCGGGTTTAACTTAACGTGAAGCAGATTTGGTATATATTTTGCTTTGCTGCTAACACAGGGTAGCCAGTATTAGCCATTTTCGTAAATATTGCACCAACAGATGCTCATATGCAAAGCATTTGCATATGAGTACGTAATAAGAAATAAGAAACCAATTTTTAAATTTTCCGAGTTTTTTCCGAGATTTTTCGGATGGCAGCCTCAAACAATGTTTAACCGCTGAAACTTTCGATGAAATCCTCCGATGAGAACGAAATTCAAAGGATAAGTTGATTTAAGTATGAGCTTGTTAAGGTAAACTTACTGCTGCTTCGTTGGGAAAATGTTGCCAGTACTGAACATTTTCATCATTTGTGTTATAGTTGAGTTTTGTTGCTTTGGATAAGGAATGGTTAATATGATTCTACAAAAAAGTGTATTACGTCTTTTCACATTTTTTTGTCACTCAAAGACAATTTCTTCGAAAATTAATTTTCTAGCGGTTCTGATGCGCTAGACTTTGTTAATATTCCATTCGCTCATACAGATCTTTACTTTCATTCTCCTCTTGTACGCATCTTACAAAGCCATAATGAGCACCAGGTCGGTTCTATGCTTACAAGTTTCTCAACTTAAAAGAAAGACATTTTTGGATTTTCATCTGTAAAACTAAACTACAGGAAATAAATAAATGTCAGACTGCTCCTAGATTCAATGAAAATAAATCTAAATGGGAATTTAAAAAATAGATTATGAAAAATATCTGGAAGCTTTGTTTCATCTCCAAGAAATATATGGCTCTAACTTTCGAAAGAAGTTCAAGCTCTTGTTCCTTTTCTCTACGTCACTAATTTCGAGCCAATTTTTTTATGCAACTAAGATCATCTGACGATGCTCTTTGCTCATTTTTTCCAAAAAAAAAGTCATTGGCTCTAGCTTGTATAGCTTGTGATCAGTTATGATAACACACCTTTTTATGTGTTAACGTATGTAGCAATGAGTGAATGGCTGAGTCAAATCAGAAGCAAACTGAGGCGTGGAACTAACCATTCCACATTCGTCCAGCTTGGTTATGGTACAAAGTTTCAAGTCCGACAATTTTTGCTCAAAGTCATCCATGTAAATATGATCCCAGAGAATTAAAATACAGAATTTATATTTTCTAAAAGTTTAGACTGAGTTTTTTGAAAACTCATTCGAATACCTTTACTCCCTGTTTCATCCCGCTCTCTTGAAACCGGAAATACTAAAATAATACAAAAGCACTCCCACCTTCCGACTGACTCCCCTTCATTTTCCCATGGCGAAACGCCCAATAGTTCATTACGGTTGTTGAACATCATCAAATGTCCATTAAGAGATGAGAATTGCTCATCAGCAAACACTTTCCCTCTGTACCGGTCTGCAGCTGTTCTGCGCAAACCTCTCATACCCCGTCCAGTCTCTAAAAATTTCGAATGTGTAAACAATCAAGAGACTTGAGTATACCAAAAAAATCTACAAGAGAATCCAAACTGCATTTATTCACACAATTCCAAGAGCTAGGATCAACTATAAGGGTGGATGCTATTTGTGCTACATGTTTTCCCAGTATCAATTTGTAACATCTCAGCATCCCACCATGCAATACCTACTGTCGACGACGAGTGGGTGGACGGAAATGTGGTTGGTGTGAAAAATTGCCATACGTTGGAGATTTTCACAAATCCTTCGAAGGAAGAAATAAACTTCTACAGATATCATTCCACTCGCTTGTATTCCTTTAAATAATTTGGACTGCGAGACAGCACTTTTCACTTTGAGTAGTTGAAGTTCCTATGTTACCAGCGTACGCCTATAGCTAGGACGCATGAACGTTTCCCGACCCTCCGCCACTTCGATTTTCCCTTGACGAAACGCACGAAAAGACAGCAGCTGGCTCAGCGAAACGAATTTCCCACGGAGTGATTATTGTCTCGCATGAAAATTTGTCCATTGATGATATGCTAAAACACACGTAAATGGTTGGGCATGGAAGTTGGATACCGAAGACAGATTGTGATCGAAAAGTGCTTTCATTATTTCACTGTTTTTTTATTAAATTAGCAATAAAAATTTAAAGCTACAACATTTACCTAAAATAATAATTGCAATGATTCTCTCGACAAAACTTAAAAATAATATTTCACCCTTATTTCAAAACAAACTTCGAATGAGTCTTGTGCTTTTGCATTGCAAGGATACTTCCTATTTCAACACAAACTCTACCTACGATTATTTCAGGTGGCGGAATCTCACATTCACTTTCGTGGCATCGAAAGGGCGATCGTTACCCCGGAAGCAGGCTATACGCCCGTGTTTGGACACCTGAAGATCCTCGAGCGAATCAACGAATCAATAATAATGGTGTGTTCGGCAGTAGTAATAACGGCAATAGCAACGGTAATGGCAGCACAGCCCTTAGCAGTGGCAACAACACGAACAATAGCAATTGTGGCAATTTGAACGACGGATTGTTCTCGCATCACTCGTCAACAGGATTATAATGAATATTATTCAATTTCGAATTCTTTCATTTAATTTCGACATTAGTTTAAATTCATTTTAATCTTCTAATTTATTATGCGAATGTAGTCATCTTTTTATAATACGAAAAACTGTGGTATATTGATGTTCCGATAATTTAAACATTCTAGTCATTTTCAGATGCAATTTATGATTCATTGGATTTATGTATATGTAATTATTTCCGCTGTAGAACTTAATGTTTATTGTAAATAGATAAGAAGACTTAATTATATTCATGAAAAACAATAAATTCGTGCGACTACATTATTTAGGAAGTGAATCACATGTTTTCCAGGTAATTCTTATCGAAATTGGAGATAAGGTGAGCTATCAGTATTTATTAATAGACGGAGAATTTGTATTTGCATCGCAATGAACATATGTTTAGGTTCCCAAAAGACTCAAGGTCTTTGACTTAAGGGAAGAAAAACGATTTTGATTGACTATGATTTGTGATAAAACTTTCAAATCAACAATGATATATGTAGGTAACAGTGGAAATGTTTATAAAAAATAAGCATTGAGTGTCTTGGGGATTGATAGTGGCTTGGGCTCAATTTTTAGAATCGAAGATGTCACGAGTCTGAAATGATTAGTATCTTGCTTCATTTTGCCTCTGATTTGGCACAAGTATCTACTTAGAGCTAGGTTAACTCAACGCTCGGCTTTCGGTCCCCCATTCGTATCTAGACGGGAATAGACCCCACCTACTGGTATTGGATTTATGTTAAGGTCCATCTACTTTAATTATCTCGCTCTATAGCGAGATTCGATTTAATTAGAAACTTTGAATATAGAAGATTTTGTGTACGCAAGATTACTTACTGCCTTCATAAAAAAAAACAGAATCTATGGCTCGTGGACTTCGATTCAATCCCCAAAATAGAATGTTGAAATTCAGGCTTCCAGCCAATCTAGCTTGGAGTAAAAACCTTTGATTCATTCAGAGCCATAGTAAATTGAAGAGTTAGGAACTCCACATCCGTGACAGCTATGAAATTGAGAATCTAAATGCTTCATTCTCAAAATAGATTTTAGTCAGGCAACCTATATGAAACGGGAAAATGAAATGTAAATAATTTTTCACACAAGATAGTCTTTGTCATGGTTCTAAATGGTAGCACTAGTCCGTGCAGTATTTATGCTAAAGATGCAGTATTTATGCTAAATGATAATAATGTGAATAAACTTACTATGAAATTATTCAATATCCAATATGCTAGCATGCATTTTTAGAACAAACATGAACTCACTAAAGTTCATTCGAGTCCAAAGTATCATTTCACTTAAAACATGTAAATTCATTCCTCACGTGCATCGAACTTAATGTACAAACGCATCATTTCTTGAATATAGGTAAAAAATGCATGCTAGCAATTATGAGTAAATTAAGTACAAATCAATGTGTAAGCAATTTGTAAATTAGCTATAAATATTGAAGGGCAATAATAAAGTGCAAGTTTATTCGCAGCAACCGTTGAGTTTGAGTGTTTTAGCTTCGCGACATTACTACCGATTCAAGTTTCGGGAGTAATAAATAAACCTTAGTTTGACTGTTGGTACCGATTCAAGTTTCGGCATCAACGCTACAGACGTAGGGTTTTTCATTGGTGACCCCGACGTGATTGGGTGTATCGCTCAATCACCACGCAAGTTTCTGTTTTAATCCGACAATAAGTAGTCCGGTAATTCGGTAAACAAAGACCGTTTGTTGGGTATACATTGGATATCAGCACACCTAGTAAGCATCGTGCGCAATCATGAAAGATCTGATCAGATCACAATCAGCTAGGGGGAAAGAAATCCAGGCGATTATCGCTAATTATAAGAAGAGGATGCTTGGAAGACATTAATTGATCGATACAACAACAAAAGGTTGTTAGTAGCAGCACTCATTAATAAGTTGTTATCCCAGCCGTCGCATGCTCGTGACTCATGTACAGCACCAGCAATTAAGAGCCTCCACGATACAACTCAAGAATGTCTCATGGGACTGCAAAATTTGGGAATATCAACCGAATCATGGGATCTATTACTTCTTCATTTACTGACGAAGAATTTGGATCCAACTACCCATCGGCTATATGAACAATCTCTTGCCCAGCCAAAACAACTAGAAACTCTAAAAGATTTCATGGCCTTTTTGGGTTGTCGTGCAATGCTGGACTCCGGATCCCAAGTGAACATTATAACTGAACGAGTTATCAAGAAACTGGGAGTACAGTTCATGGAGCAAGATCGGATTATACAAGGTACTGGCACGACAGCACAACAAACAACCAGGAGTGCAAACATTGGATTGCAGTCACTGCATTCGCCCTTCACGGCCAGATTAGAGGCGTTATTGCTGCCTAAAATCATAGCCGATCAACCAGCAGAATTCATCAATATAGACAATTGGCCAGTACCACAAGATATAGCACTAGCCGATCCTGAATTCAATGCTCCACGACGCATTGATCTTTTATTGGGTGCCGAGTTTTTCCACGATCTGTTACTGAAAGGTAAAATCAAATTGGGTGAATCCTTGCCAACTCTCCAAAACACTGTTCTTGGTTGGGTGCTGTCTGGAAATACCTGGAATACCTGTCCCCCAGGAGACACTTAAAAATTGAAAGTGAAACTTGTAAACTTTTTACTTTTTAAAACTATATAAGCCATGACGATCGCCTGAGCGCCAATATCGACTTGGCATTCTCTACTGTGACCAAAGAGAGTTGATGAAGCAAACCAGTCTCTATTACTACTTATACTTACAATGTGAGAAACTTTCAGCATGCTGAACATTTTGCATTTGTATATTAATTTTCAAAATTTCCTCAGTTTCAACAAAATTTTTGGTTTAGATTTTATGTTGTAGTAGTTAGTTTTAGATAGTTTTTATAAACTTTATTGATTAAACAATTCCTCATTTAAATTTGCCACTTGAATTATTTGTTTTCGAATTTTTGCATTTATTTCACCCAATTTCATATTATTCGCAATTTCAGTTGCTTTATCCAATGTAACTGCACCTCCGCTTAATAAACGTTCTTTTATTTGATTGCTTAATAAGTTGCACATGAAAATATCCCCAACTAAATCATACTTAATTGCACCGAATTCACAGGACGCCCTTATGTTTCTGAATGTAGTAAAGAAATCGTTCAATGATTCCTCAAAACCTTGTTTTCGTGTGAAACAAATGTGCAGTTCGACGGCACAAAATGGCAATCAAATTTTGCTATCAAAATTGGATTGGATTTGATCCATGTCCAAATTAAGTGACTTAAATATAAGACACGCCCACACGGTGAAGGAACAAGACAACTTTCGATTCGGTTTCTGCTTCTTATTCTGATGCTTCGTATTCGATCTTGGCATATTAATGACATCTATGTATTTGTAAATGTAAAATCAAATCTATGAAATGAATCCCTCCATTCCGATTCTACGTTTTGGTTTCAACTCAGCGTCGGTCGACATGAATTAGATTTTACTTTCACTTGAAAATTTATTTTACTTTGCTTTCATGGTACTTAAAACTTTTTAGTTATCACCTGACACAATGTTAAATTATACAACTGGTTTCTATGACGACACTTTGGTGACTGCTCTTGGAAATAATGTATAAATATGTAAGCATAAGGTAAGTATAAATGTGCTTATACATAATGAGTTTTTAGATAAAATGCTTAGAAGTTTATAAGCTAATGAACATAAAAAGTGCATGATCATCATCATCGGCGCTACAACTGAGGTCCGGTCATGGCCTCCTTCAACAAATTCTTCCTTCGATCGCGATCGCGAGCCAATATCATCCAATTAGGCACCCCTAAGCTTCGAGCGTCCTGATCAACGCCATCTCTTCAGCGCAAGCAATGCCTCCCGTGCTGCCGTCTACCATAAAATCGGCTGGAAATGGTTTTTGGAGCAGGATCCGCTTCGCTCATACGAGCTAGGTGCCCTGCCCACTGGAGTCTACCTGTCTTTGTAATTGTATCTGCTTCTAGGTAGATAGCTTACAACTCATGGTTGTAGCGTCTCCGGAATCACCCTTTTTCACATATGGGACCAATGATTCTCCGCAAGATTTTCCTCTCGAACGTGGCTAAGAGGTCAGAGTTTCTTATAGTTGCTGCACATTATTATATATCCTTTCTTATGTATGGGACATGTTCTTCTCTCATTGTTGTTCAATTCTTCGTTGATTTGATCGTTTAGCAATGCACTAAAGTGCACCTTCCATCGCTCCAGAATGCCTTTAGGATCGGTGATCAGATTACCTTCTTTATCCTTGCAGTACGTGCAACGTGGTATGTTTGGCGTCATGTTTCGGACTATTTAGGAGAACTTCTGCACCTGGTGCGAACTTCGCTCTCTAGTTCTTTCTAATTCACAGATCAGGTCTTCTTCCCAGGCTGCTTTCTTCTGTGTGTGAATATGATGTGAATGTGATGCAATATTCTTACGTTCAGTTGCTAATTTGCATTCTTCATCAAACCATTCGCTCTGAGAAAAAAAAGCATACAAAAGAAAAGTGCAATCATATGACAATTTATAAGGTCATGTTATGGTTTTTATTAGAGGAATAATATTAAATACCGGCAAATTAAATGGACTGTAACGCTTAAAAAAGTTTTACTTCAAATTTATGTAAGATATTTTCTCACAGTCTTTTTTTGTAACGAGTACAAAATTCGTTTTTTGTAACTACATTTTTATTTATCTAAGCTTATTTATTTTCTTTTTAAATATTTGTAATTTATTTTATGTATGTATATATTAGATTTTTATATATTTATTCATATTGTATTTCATCCTTTTGCAAGTTCTATATTTAAGCACTCTCCCTCAAAACTTATAACAAGCTAAAATTTTACATTTCAACCGAATCTAATAGAAACTACAATCTTCCAACCAAAATAAATAACTCTTCGAGTTTCTAGCTGTTTCTAATTTCTGTTTCCGGCCGTTTTCGATTCCAAAGAGAAAGTTTCCAAAGCGACATCCCCATGGCATCAATTATTCTTCAATTAACTGTACTTACACATGAAAAAAGTATCCTTCAAAGTCGGCTTAAAATCCACCAACTCTTGATATAATATTTTTCATTTAGAATTTCAAAAAAAAACATTCGAATTCCGATTCCACCCTTGTTTGTCAAAAGAATTATGAAAAGCATGCTTGACAGGATTCAAACCGAGATTAAAAACTAGGCGCAGGGACATAAAATAAACTCACCACCACACCAGCCAGCCATCACTCCTCTTTTTGGCTCTGTCATGCATGGCCTTTAAAAGGTTATCACTGGTTAGGGATCTCAAGAGTGTTATAATACCATTCCGCCGTCACAATGATCCTTTCAATTGTAAATCCTCTTTGTAATTAATTTTTTCCTAATACCGTTACGTGAGCGAAGAACCGATGTATTGCGGCATTTCGATGAGATCCTAGGTATAGTCCATTTTCAGATAGATATCACTGTAATCCGGTTTTCAAGTGGAATCTTTGCAATCGCAGAATACTTTCTATACTATACGCACATTGAATTCACGATCAATTAAGCACTGGAATTATATCGGAATTAATTTAATCAACGGGAAATCTTGATAAATGAAATGTTGGTCCGTTATTGAAATGTTACCAGGCCGATCTCGCAGGGATGATCGATAGATCACATCGTTTGGTTTTTTTTTGTGTTGCTGCTGAAGGGTGGTTTGCGATTCAATTATTTCGTTTTCGAAATTGTAAATTTAATCCTAAGCAAATATTTGATATCAACCCGTAGTTTCATCAACTAGACGACGGAGTATGCTGACATTTTTGTTGCGATGACGAAAATGTGTCATTTCGAAATGTTGACTCAATGGTGTTTGTGTTTTTAGGCACCCATTTGAATTATGTGGATGAGGGTTGCTTTTGTTTTCGAAATAAGCAGCTGCGTAAACAAATTCAGCTCGATTAATGCGAAATTTGAAAGTAATTTTCTCTCTTCAATTTATCTTTCTGAATGAAATACTTTATTTTATTAATTAATAATTAGTTGATAATAATTAAAATTAATGAATAAGTTAGTAAATGCGATCGTATTTCTCGATGTTACAAATAATTTCATTACATGATTGTTGAAATTTATTAAAATTAAAGGAAATATTCTTTCTCGTAAATTTTAACAAAGAAAAACGAAATAATAGGTTAACAGGTAATTGAATGTGAATTTTCAGTGACAGTCAATATCTTTTTTTCTATAATGAAGTATTTATTTTCCATAATATCATTCATTAACCATTATTATTAATAGCCCCTTGCCATCCTACGAATAAATTTTTTTTTATGTTACATTCGTAAAATCCCTGATGTTTACCAGCAAACGATTTGCTCAGAGCATCATCAATTCACCACCATTTTCGAAAATTATTTGGTTGAAGATAATTTTTCTTGGAAGGAATAATTGATAATCTGATGGTGCAGCATCGGGTCAGTATACTAAATTTAGACAAACATCTCAACCAAACTCCAACATTTACTATCGAAGACTCGAATTCCACAGTGCATACGGTGCTTTGCAAAAAAATTAATATAAATTACGATTAGACGTGTAGATGCTTCGATGAAATTTCCGTAGGTTCTCCCAATGGATGCGAAAATTCCCCAGATCTAAGGAAAAATTCCCTAGATTGACAGCTCGGCATAAATTCTCAAAATACCGACATAGTTCTATTCACCAGAAAAAGAAAAATTGAGATAAGGGTCCTAAAAATTAGGGAGACAGGTGCGTCTATGGAAAGTAGTAAACTACATAGGAACGCACCTGGATAGGAAACTCATCTGGGACATTCATCTAAACAACATGACACTGAAAGCCACTCAGGCAATTTGGGCGACAAAACAAATGGACGCAGTTGGGGGCTATCTCTTCTTTGAGCTTACAAACAAATGGTGAGACGTAACATTCCATATAGCTCAGCAGTGTGATGGAATAAAACCAAACAAAAAGCGGCTGTTAACAGCCTCAACAAGCTTCAAAGGATAGTCCGCCTGCTGTTTTCGAGGGCAGTGAGCTCCAATCCAACAGCATGTATGCAGGCCCTTTAACCCTTACATCTGAAAATTCAAATGTGAGTGGCGACAATAGGCAATAGGCCTGCAGGTACAAATCAGGAGACATAAAAGGTCATCTCAATATACTGGAGGACATCCGGTTCATTATTAAAGTGCTGAACTACAACGGTCAAATTAAAACTAAAGCAACTTTTTAGAAAATATTCAAAATCGCAATACCATCAAGATACAAATGGGAGCATGGTCCACCCTTCTTTGCAGAAAGGGGCACATATGAACGGCTCGAAGATAGATTTTGGGGTGAAAGAAGGGATTGGAGGATCCATGTGTGAAATGCTCTTCCTCCTCGTTAAGGAGGCTATTATATATCAAGCAGAATTTAGATTAAATATTATTTAAATAGCTCACAAGTGAGATGAATAAAATTAAAATAGATCTGTTTAAAAATAGGTGGATTAGAGTGAAATAAGAGGAAACATTTAGGGTTCGCAAACATTCTTTGGATTATTCTATGGATTGACCAAATCTAAATTTTCGATTAATTTCAGAGCAGATTCAAAAAATGATCAGAAAAAAGATCCAGATAATAAAAAATAATTGACCTATTAAAAACGGGAGAAAGCCAATTGTTACCACAGATGATGATAGCCGGCCGAAAATGTGGAGTCAATATTGAGGTAAGTGGATAGATCAAAAATAATTCTTTCATAAACAGGAATAGAGGAGACGAACAACACATACGCCAGATGTTAGCAACAACAACGATTTGACGGCAGCAGCGCATTCAACGGAAGGACTGGAGATGAAATCGATGCAGTATAATCTCATTATATTTATTTGAAGCTATGCGATTGTGAGGATAGCTAATATTATCTAAAGCCTAGTATTAAGGTCAGCGTGGAGATAAATTTTTACAAGCCTGCATTCTCCTTTGGAGAGAAAATTTCGAAAATTTCAATTTGTGATTGATTTCTTTATTATCTGGTGTCACAATTCAATTTTCAAATTCAAACGCTTATTTTCACTTTTCGCTCGAAAGAATTATTCGCACCATTCTGCAATTCGCGTGAAATGTGTGGAATTATGCCGATAATGCATAACAAACGAAAAAAATTCTTTTAACGCGACAAATTTTAGCCGAAAGGAACATAGAAATATTCACGCGAATTGGAATTTAGTACTAAGATTTAGGCTAAATCGCAGCCGAAACTTATTTCAGGTGAAGTTTTCAATGAAAATTTCGCTAGAGACGGAGCTTTCTATTTCACTTAATTGCACGATTTTAAAGTTAAAAATATTAGAAGCTAGTCAGATTTCCAATGGAAAATAGCCTCCAGGAGCCTTGAACTATTGAAATTTTTTCACTGAAACTACGAGTATTGTGGATGAAATAAATCAAATCTAGAAAACAACTAATCCTGTTTTCATATAGCTGTAAATCTAAACAAACATCAATAAAATAAGTCCTTTACTTTTGTACAAGCTTTTTAAATATATTTCTAAAACAAACACTATCAAAACTTTATTGCCGCCAATTTTGTAGCCGGATCTTGAGGTCCGATTCTCTCTGCATATGTTTTTCCGTTAAAAATAAACGACGTGTATGGAACCTCAGCAAATGTCTTGAAACCAACTGATTTTCCAACACTCTGAGAAATACTGGACGTGAAAATAGCGCTAATAGCTTCAATTCGAATACTGCGGAGATCTTGACGGACATATTCCAAACCTTTGCCTTCACTAAGACCTTTTGCCAATTCAATGGAGCTTCTGCACACCGCTTGGGCGATTTTACGATTGCAGAACTCCGGCAAAGTAGCCAAAAACATAATTTCGAGGAGACAGTCAATTTTCAAATTTTCGAATAGATTGTAGGTGGCATCGACTCCTATCATAAATTTCATGAGGGAGGTGGAATTAGGAGCACAACCATGCCGTTCGATGAAATCAGCAAAGTAAGGCTTGTCGTTCGGGTTGCCAGCAACCTGCGAAATTAATATGTTTATAATAAAATAATTGAATATAAGTTAGGAACATGTATCTCCCACCTGAATTTTATTAAATGCAACTGCTACCACCTTCCCCGACTCTACATGTTGTGCAATAATGGAAACTCCATCTTCAAACACTTCACGACAGAGCTCTAGAAGATCCTGTCTTGATCGCTCTGATTCTATCAAATTAATTTCTGATCCGATAACTGCATTTTCACGAAGCAGAAAAGATTTGCTGATTACCTATCAAGAGTCATTTTGTGAAATTTTTTTGAAATAACGTTAGTTAGGAATAGTAAATAATGTATCTGGTTTAGTGCCGTAAACTTTTAAAAGAACAAACTGTGCAAAGTAGTACTGCATAAAACGAACACCATTTTTCGCTATTAAAAAAACACTAAAATTACAAAAAAAAACAGGCATTCAGAGCCCAATCTAGCCAACTCATAATTTTTTTTATTACTTAAAGTGGTTACTGGTAGCCAGCAGACTCACAACGTCAGCATTCATTTTTCAAAACTTACATCAAGTGCCCCATTTAAGTCATCTCTTGTCAGTATAGATGTTTGGATTTCATCTTAAAATCAAAATATGCACTGAACTTCACGTAATCATCACAATCCTAGTAATATATTTACCGTTATACACGTCTCTAAAAGTTGTATTTATATGTGGGTTCATATTGTAGGGCTTTTTTTACAACGTTCTCAGTTCTCAGTACAATAAACCTCAACAATGAGCTTTTACTATTGTAGTTTCAAAATTATTATGAGTAGAAAAGAAATTTCCTTTGCGTAATATTGTATTTGTGACAACCGAACTCGATAGTACAAAAATCCGGAATAACAATGAGATGAAAACTGAATCACAACGGCAGCTAACTGCAACTAAACGTCAACTTACATCAAAAGTTAATCAATAAAAGTAAATAACAGTAATCAGTCTTGCCCCAAAAGTAAATAACAATCAAGTTTATCAGTTTAACGCCTGACCTTGAATTTACATCAACAACGCGATTTTCGTACTATTAACGACACTGGCGGAGATTATCTGAATTGCTAGATTAAGTTCACGGACAAGGAAAAATCTGCAAAATAAAAATGTTGCGTAAATCATATCATTGCTGAAATGATTTCAAAACAAAATTAATGATTTTTTAACAAGATTATATTTTAAATTATTAGTTTAGCTCAGTTTATTCAATTATTTTCAATCATAATAGCTGTGTTTCATAACATCGAAAAATCGGCAGAGTACCTCAAGGCAAGTTAAAATAGAACAGTTTTCAAAAAAAAGAAAAAAATAGAACTAGTTAGAGCAACTGAAAGCACGAAATCTTATGGAACCTCAAAGCAGAAAAATTTAAGGATTAAAAGAAAGTGGCCCATAATATACAATACGTAAGGCTTTAATTATTTGTCGTTAAAGGAAAAAGTGTTTGAAATCGGCCTTTAGCAACAAAAAGGTGATTGATGTGATTTACTGGCGCATAACAAACTTTCATCAAGCTATTTTTATACCATGCCAATGCCAAAAACAGGTTAACAAAAAGCGAATAATATAATTTCAGGATCAAGACTCCGCTGTTGTGAGAATGAAAATGGGATTTTAGATTTTCAATTCGAAACCTCAAGACATTTTCCGATTCATTTATGATTTTTTTACTCATCAATTGTCGAATATTTTAGTATTCACCTATTTTTGAATAACCAAACATATTTGATTTCATTCGATTTCATTTGAATTAAAATTAATGTCTATTCACAATAATCTACACCTACAGCTGCCATCTCGTGGAAATATTTGAGTTGATGCCATGTACCAAAATGCACACCCTGTGTCAATTGTCAGTTTGATTTGCCCGATTGTCACGGAAGCAGTCCTATTGGATTTCGCAAGCCACTTCAATTTCCATTGACGATTGTTACACTCCAACCTCATTCATCATTTGCAATAAATTCATTGAAGATGCCTTAAACTTCATCAAAAATGGTTCGTTTAGACTTCAAGCAAATACTAACCTCAACCTAGTTTCAACTTTCGAAAACGATATGACGACCAGCTGATTGTTGTTGTTAGTTTCCATGGCACTGGTAGAAGTAAACAATTTCCATAGTAAATGTGGCGGCAGGAACGTTTGGAGTTCGAGACTGTTTCTAACAATGTTCGTTAAGCATATAATCACAATCTTGTATTTCTATTTGCGACCGTTCATAAAATGGTTCCTGCGACGCTTCACCCGACTGTGCGAGCTACAGCGAATTTGCTATGGATGCCCTGCAGGTGCTTCTCGTGCTCGACAAGTTGAATTGTCGCTGCAACTATCACGTCGTAGTGAAATAAAAGATATGATCAACGTGCTGGACAAGGAAGCGGAATACTGTACGGAGCAGGAACTTAAAGATTTGGTAAGGAGAATGGTTACTACCGTCATGACTACGAAGAAAATAAAGCCAAGAAATCATCCCGATTTCGCCCGGTTGTTTGGGGAGTGTGTCGAACAAATCTGGGGCTATCGAAGGCTAGTGCATCTTGTGGAGATAATGCGGACAGAGCAGTATGATTCAGACAATCTAGATCACGAGAAGAAGTTGTTTGAGCTGTGGTCATTGCTTATGCCTGATGAGCGCTTGGATACGAGAATAACAAAGAAATGGCAGGATATTGGCTTTCAAGTAAGTAATTTATTAAGATTCGAAACAATTATCCGAAAAATATTTGGAAATTTGCAGGGCGATGACCCGAAAACAGACTTCCGTGGGATGGGTATGCTCGGTTTGGAGAACTTGCTGTTTTTCAGCAATGAGTACAACAGTGCAGCTCGCCACGTCCTGTCACATTCGCATCATCCTCATCACGGCTATACATTCGCCATAGTCGGGATAAACCTAACGTCGATGGCGTATAAGCTCGTTAAATCAGGAAAAGCCAAGACACATTTCTATAATATATCCCGACGTGCAAGTCGAATCGAACATTTTCACAAGTTCTATTGCTACCTGTTCTTCGAATTCGATCGTTTCTGGGTTAGTTCGAAACCGAAGAGTATAATGGACTTCTCCATCATCCATGAAAAGTTCGAAGGGAATATACTGGGGGGATTGGATGATGATAGCACTGTGTTCAAAATGCATAATTTGGTCGTGGAGAATATTTAATTTAGTGTTAGTTTAATGGGCGCTTGTACAACACTTAAGAAGAAATTCATGAGACTATTAATTTATGTAAATAGTTCTGATAGCTCCATAGTACGCGCTATGAGTTTGCGAGTTTGTGAACATGTGTCATTGTATTTTATGATTACTATAAGATATTCATTTGAATTGCTTGACAACCTGTTGGTGAATAAATAAACGCTAAGATATTTAAAATATTCGTGTACGTTAATCGGTGATTCCATATTTTGATCAAAAATGTAAATTATATGCGCAAAAGCTTGAAATTAAAAATTCATATCAACTGGGTTCTAGGCAGCCTACTGTTTTTTTCACAATACAAAATTGTTATCATTCTTATCAGTCAGCGCACGCTTGACTAATCGACCCAATCCACCCGCAGCTGACAAAACAAAAAAAATTGACAAAGATCCGCATATCGTTCGTGGCCCTCGTGGCACGTTCCTGCTTCGGCTGCATTTGTATCCCCTGGGTCCCCCAAACACTTCAACGTCTTACGTCATAACGACACTGACAGCGGCTTGTGATGCTAATCACGCAAAGCATGATACGGAAACCTCAGATTTCAAACATTTCCGTCAGAGTGTTATCACAGTGCACCAGCTCATTTTTCGGCAAAGAAATTTTCGCAGTTATTTAATCGTCCGGCCGTGTGACATGTTGTCACGATCCAAAAGTGTCTTCCACAGGTGTAAGGTATGTGAATGTTCCCAATGCACATAAGCTTCCGCTAAAATTAATTTTATTTGAAGATTTCGGCAAGTGATCTATATATAACCTTGAGCCAAAATGATCACGCACTCCAAAGACAAGCAACTAAAACAAATGTTTGCTGGCGGTCTATCGGCGGCGATAACACGGTTCACATGTCAACCTCTGGATGTCCTCAAAATTCGATTTCAGCTGCAGGTTGAGCCCTTGAAAGCCACAGCGGCTCAGTCCAAGTACAAATCCATTCCGCAGGCCTGTAAGGTTATTTTTAAAGAGGAGGGATTGCTTGCGTTCTGGAAAGGGCACAATCCTGCACAAGTTCTAAGTATCTGCTTTGGAACTACGCAGTTCTGGACATATGAGCAGTTGAGTTTGGTCTCAAAGCAAACAGTTTTCTTCAAAGACCGTCCGAACCTGAGAAACTTCATGTGTGGTGCAGTTGCTGGCGGTGCGGCAACAATTGTAGTGTCCCCAATGGATGTTATACGAACAAGACTCATAGCACAGGACAAAAATAAAGGATACAGCAACTCATTTCAAGCAGTCGGTAAAATAATTAAAACAGAAGGACCGCGGGGGCTGTACCGAGGTGTTGTAATGGGTGTTGTACAAATCGCTCCTCTGATGGGGTGCAATTTCATGTTCTACCGGCTGTTCACAAACGCTGCTCTAGATATGGCCGAGGTTGAAGATAGAAAGTAAGTTGACGTGGTACTAGTGCACACGCCGAATAACCGAAGCAAATGTTTTCTCCCTTTTCAGACAATTGTCTACAGTTATATTACTAGGCCTTGGTGCAGTTTCTGGGATGTGCTCAAAATCAATTGTATATCCGTTCGATCTTATAAAACGCCGTCTACAAATCCAAGGTTTCACCGAAAACCGTCAGACATTCGGAAAACAGTTGAAATACAACGGTGCCATCAGCTGCCTGGTTAGTATCGTAAAACAGGAGAAAATCTACGGCTTGTATAAAGGCATTATACCGACTTTGATAAAATCCGGTGCGACTACCGCCATTCACTTTAGTATGTACGATAAAGTCAGTCAGTTAGTGGAGAAGTTATAGCGTTAGCTCTTGCTTGGAATTTATTCTTAAGTTATTATTTTTCGGCTCGAATGGTCGAACGTGAACTTTTGTTGATATTACTATCATGTAATTTAGTTGTTTTATGTTGAAACGCGGGTGTGGTTGAGATCAAGGGCTATCTTAAAACAGAATTAAATTTGACTCTTTCACGATAGAGACAACATGACAAACACACTGTTGAAATGTGATATCATAAGAATGTATATGACATTGCGTTCACTATGTATGATTGTAGTTTTTGCAGAAGATATTTATTGAAATATATACGAAATTAGGCGAATGTGAGTGGTTTAAAATTGAAGCAATTGCTTTGACGAAATATGTTCCTGTGGTCATAATTGTTTTATAAAAAGTGAATGTGAAAGTTTAATTTTTATTCTGCGCCGAAAACTAGTGTACAGAAAACATGAAAAACAAAAAATAATCTTAAAAGAGTGGTTCTTACAAAATATAAATCCAGTAGAGCACGAAGAAGTACAACTCGCTTAAGTGTACAAAGTTCATGCATGGTTTTTTTGGCAGTTTTTCACAAATTTATAGTCAGCCAACGAGAGTTCTAGGTACAAAAAGGAGTTATATGAAAGAAATGATGTCTGTTTCTAGATTCACACGGCCATTAGAGAAAAATCAATTTCTTCCCATTTTTGAAGTACGAATCAAACCCCGAAGTTCGTTTAAAAAAAAAAATGTCAAAGTCGCATGAGTATTTTGTTGAAGTGGTTCCAGAAACTAAAGCATAAAAAATTGCTGTAAGCTTATGAGTCTTACTTTAATGAGTTATACTTTAATTTAAATGAAATGTTACTCCTACGGTAGTGTGTGCCTTAGATATAGAGAAAGCTTTCGACTCTGTGTGCCACGAAGGTCTTCTGTACAAGCTGATCATGTTTGGGTTTTATACTGCCATTGTAGAGGTCGAGATATTTAAGCGGAGAATCCTGCGCTTCTTCACTGGCAAGGTTTTTCAACCCTATAATTAAAAAGTGGCCAAGAAACTCTCTCCTATATTGGGAGAGTGGTCTGGTTGTGGAATTTACTGCGAAATTCTGCAGACCGACCGACGGACATTAGAACATACTGTTTAGATCTTTGGGACACTCAACAGGTCCAAGCCATTTATAAGCCCGGCTATAGCAGTAAGCCAACGACAGCTCATGAGCGTGCTTTTCGAATATGTAGATCCCTCGACTATTAGTCCTCCTATTTTTAGGAAAGCTAGATTATTTAATTATTAGGTATAAGTTTGATTAAATCATAGTTTTAAAGCACATAATATTGCTAAGTAGATCCCAGCTATTATACAAACTGAGTAAACACTATTTTTGGAATACTAAAAGTAATAAGATTTCTAAAATATGCAGAAAAAAATATTATAGCCCCTAGATTTAAAATGTCATGTTAGCTATTCACTAAGCCATGTTATAAATGTACAAAAATTTCCAAGCCAAATTCAATACAACTCCTGCACTCAGCTCTGAGAGGACTCAGCTCGATGTCTTTTCAATACAATATCAATTTAAAACAAAAAAGAACACATGGAAAGCAAACCAAGTTTTTTGATTGTACGCCATATTGACAGTCGAACTGTTCATACATTTTTACTTTTAACGAAAAATGCCCGCTGCAATTTCTTCTTTGAAATTTAAGAACCATTATCGGGCACGAAATCACCGATCCTTCATAAAATAAACACGACATTTCTGCCATTAGTTTCTCGTGTATGTAATTTATTTTAAATATTTTTGTTTGCTTTCATCATAATCACATGCAATATTTTAATATTAATATCTTTTAATTATGGTATATAGCATGCTATTATACAACTGGTACAAATCCTAATAATAGTTTATCGCTTACTTCATTGTTTTCGCTTCATCTCCTTCACAATTTTTCTCAAATTCGAATTTTAATTAAACTTGTTTGCCTATAACGTTAACATTTTCATATTTTTAAGTCACAAAAAGCATAAAAGCATTTATAATTTGACCAAAGTCATAATGCAAAATCAATAGTCCTTTTTAAATTTATTTGGAATAAATGAGAATAGTTGTTTAATCTTTTTAAGTATTTTTAAGCTTGAGTCAGCGGTCTGTAGTATGGAGTTTTGCTTCAATACTGGATTCCGATTTTGTTTTTCAACTACAAATTTCTATATGTAACTAGAATAATATGCATGGCAGATAGACAATATTTCGTTTTCACTGGAAGTTGTAGCAACTATTATAAAATTTGAGTGTTTTGATCGTGGTGTTTTCGGGTTTATAGTGTATTTAGATTTGAAACTTGTTCTAAGCAGCTCTAAGTTTAAATGACTAACTGTTTCAATGGCATGCAAGTAATATTGTAATTTCAAAGAACCTGGCAGTAATCAATCTTGTGTTTGCGTTATCATGAATATTCGAACGAAAGTTTCTTAAAGGCTACATATTACTTTCGTGTATTATTACATTGTAGCGGTGGGTACGCATGACACAAACTTCCGTTGTGCAGCAATATTGATCAGACTAGTGTCCGAAAATACTGATTTGTATGGATAGTTTAATGGTTAGTGGCGAAGACGTGACATAAACAGACGAAGGACTGTAGCAATCAGAATTGGAGGCGCCATATTCATAGTTTTTCATATTCATTTTTTTACGAACGTGAAACTACTACAGTCTGTGTCGTCTGTTCATTTTCTTCAGGCATGAATCAGCGGAAAATCTGTTGTGAGATGATGATTTTCGATTGTTTTTTTTTTGCAAATTGATGCTGGCCACCGTAAGTATGAATCGTGCGGACCCACTAAAAGAGTTCGATTAAGTTTTTGTATACTGTATTTCTGTATAGTGATTATGTATTTAAAATGGAATGATATCAAAATATGTGCTTAAACTATGCTTCGCATTGGATATAATTAACAAAAAAAGGAAGGACTTCAGAACACGAAAAACTGCGCTGAGAGATCGATTCACGGAAGCTTCAAACAGTCTACCACAATTTGTTATTTGTTAATGTTGTCATTTATTTATTCAAACCCATTTTTACAGGCTGCTGCCCAATTATAAAAATAGAAATATTAGACAAAGCGAAAAAGATATTAAAAAAGAAAAAAGAAAAATTAACAAATAACTTAAAATATTAAACAAACAAATATTTGAAATTACAAAAAATTAATGCCAATATGCAAGTTAATATGAAAAGAAAGTGCGAAAAAGTAAAAAAATTTAAAAGAATTTAAAAGAAAATCAAACATTATAAGGAACTTTAAGAATTAAGTCTTTAATTTGTGATTTAAATTGTGCGAACGTTAGCGGAAAAGGACCAAGCTGAAGATCGTTGTGCTTCCTGGGGATACGCACTAGCGGCGAGTTAAAATAAACATCAGATCGCGCGAAGGGAAGGAAGAACATTAGTTGAAATCTATCCGATCGATTGACGCTCCGCATACACAGCATACGACCAAGATCGAGGAGCATAGGGCAATGGAGTAGCTTGAAAAGCAAGCACTCGTCAAGAAACACTCGTCGGGAATCTAGGGAAGGAATTTGAAATAAGGATAGACGATCACTATACTCACAGTAAGGGATATTGAATTTAAACAACAGGGAGCGAGTAAACCTACGCTGAACGTATTCCACTGCCTCGTTAAGATATTTATGACGGGGAGACCACACTTGACAACAATATTCTAGAATGCTACGAACAAGTGAAAAAAACAGATGGAGAGAGGTAGCGATGCTAGTAAACGAAGAAGAGCATCTAAGGATGAAACCGGACAGACGAGAAGCCTTGGTGGTTATATAGGCAATGTGCAGGTCAAATTTGAGCTTTGGATCAAAGTGCACACCAAGATCCTTAAAATTATCAACAACCGTGATGGAAGATCCATACAGTGTGTAGGAATATATTACGGGTGATGTTTTAAACGTAAAGGACATTTGATGACATTTGGATATGTTCAAAGTAAGATAATTAGTAGCGCACCAGTCGCAAAGAGAACGAAGATCGTTTTGGAGTTGGAGGCAGTCGCTGATAGATTCGATTACTTTGAAAATCTTGAAGTCATCCGCAAACAAGAGGCAGGGAGAACGAACAAAAGAAGGGAGATCATTTATAAAGACTAGGAATAATAAAGGACCAAGAATAGAGCCCTGAGGCACACCGGAGAGTGGACAAAAAGGGGAAGAGGTGGAGGATTGCACAGATACAACACAAGAACGACCAGAAACATAGGATGAAAACCAAGACAAAAGGGAACCTGACACCCCATAACTTCGAAGCTTGGCAAGAAGAATTCCGTGATCAACAGAATCAAAAGCTTTTGAGAAGTCGGTATACACCACATCCACTTGCTTCCGTTGGTCTAAGGCAGAAGCAACAAAGTTAGTAAAGCATATAAGATTAGAGGTGGAGGATCTACCTTTAACAAAACCATGCTGTTCCGGAGCAAGGAAGGGATGGAGGAGAGGAAGCAGCCTGTTGTAAACCACTCTTTCAAGAACTTTACCAAAACAAGGAAGGAGGGAGATTGGACGGTAGTTGGAAACACAGCTTGGGTCTCCAGACTTGTGGATGGGGGAAATATAAGCAGATTTCCAACTGTCAGGGAAGCAGCCGGAGGAGAGGCTGAGGTTAAATATAATAGATAAAGGAACACATAGAGATGATGATAGTGATTTGGCCAACAGATTAGGGATACCATCACAACCACAACCGACATTGACATCAAGACACTCGAGTAAGGATTCAATTTCAAGAGGATTGGTGTAAAAGGAAGATAGGGAATGTGAAGCAACACGGGGAATATCACAGGGCAAGTTATTATTATGTCGAGAAAAGAAGGAAGAAAAATATTTTGCGAAAAGGTCACAAATTTCACGTGGATTAGATGCAGTATCGTTATCGAGGAACATGGAAACGGGAAAACGATGGGAATTTTTGAGGGAACGGACATACGACCAAAAGGGTTTTTGGTGATTAGAACAGATAGAGGACTCAATGCTGGAAAAGTAATCTCGGATAGCTTGATTGACAGCCGTTTTGGCAGAAGATCGTAGCCTTGAAAATTCGAGGAAGTCATCATGAGAGCCTGTATGCTTAAATCTTAAATCTATGTTTTAATCACAGCCAAGCTTCACTTCCCGCCATTTATGTTCCCTGCAATATGAATACTGTCAGTATTCTTCGTTCATTCTGAAGCCCTGAACAGCAGTTGTTTCAACAAAGTGAAAACATGAAAATAAAATCAGTGATTGATTGGCTTACATGCTAAATAGTAAAAGTGCAGATTGTATATAAATGCGAATAACAAAAAAATATCACGATGAAGTGTTACACTTTCGGTAGTAAAAAAGAACACAGTGCGCAAAATAAATAGAGAAGAACTTTTTTCTTCGCAAAGAAAATGATGTAAGGGAAATTCGAGAGTAAAAGTAATATTTCGAGCTCGGTCTAAGCGTTACGTCGGAATATCGATTATCGTTTCTAACGATAGAATTTCACTTCCGCCTCGACGCAATCTTTCATTAGTTCATCTAGTTCCGGATTCGATTCGGGATGCTTAATCAAGAATGAGTTCAGCTCTTCGTAGCAAGTTTCTTCGAGAGATCGAAGAAGGTCGCCGACTTTTTCCCAGTTACGGTGAGCGTGAAGCTTCTGTAGCAACGTCAATTCTTCGCCCTCCGTGATTTGCGTCAGTGGCGAGATTTTCGGGTTTGGTGAAAACACAAACGGCTTGAAGACGGATTGTTGGGGAAACGGTGTAGCTGTAAACCAATGAGCAGCAATCGATTCTTTATCAATGTACGCTACGTAGCTTGAACGGACTACATTGTCCGGGTCACTAGCTCGCAGTTTCGTCATCATATCGAGCGTTCCGAACTGTGGTCCGTCTTCAGGTTGTGGGTCCGGCCAGCATGGCTCGTCACAGTTGGAGCAGAATAACTTCGCGAAGTCGAAATCATCCTGAAATTATATTTACATGCTCAGTTTGAAACTAAAAATTAAACCTTCAGTTAGTATTTACCGTTCCATTCCAAATGCCTGCATCTTTTAAATTATCTTGCAGATTTTCGCTCGACTTGGTAATCACAGTTCGAACATTCAAACCATTTGATGAGATTCGTTGAAAATCGCTAGACATAAGCTCGGCTGCCCAATATTTACCAGCTATGCTCAGAAACCACACCTGGTGACGATCACATATCACAAAACTGAATTTAGTTGAGTCCGACGTGTGGGAATTTGTTAGCGCTGTTATTTCATTAACCGCATCTTCAGCTGTTGGTGAACGTTCTAATGCTAATCTGTAATGCAAGGAGGCATTTACTTGTGGGAATGATCGCAAAGACAATAATCTAGTTACTGAATAGAGTACTACCAGTACTGGAGATAGGAGAGACATGACGAATTAGTCAGCTCCACTAACTTCCAATACTAGCTTTGTTTCCAAACCCTGCGTGTGAAGAGCTCCCGAGGCTATGGTGTTCAAGCCTGGTACGCGAAAGCCTCAGAAACCCGTTCGTGGCCAGTGAGGCGAACAGATTACGGCAAATGAGCTGGCCCTCGTTCACTAGTGCCACTCCTTCTACCACTCCATTTCCACGTCATATTGCGACGTTTTTTCTAGAGCTTACAGCCTTCAAAATTCTGGAAAAACTAAAAATGGTCCCTTCCGAAACATTATCCGAAAAGGACAAAAAGTCCAATGAATGGGCTACGAATACTATTGGACAGCACTCGCTCTTTCTACACTCTGAGGACTCTTCGCAGAAACGACAAAGATCGGCTGAGCAAATGAGTCAGACGAGACAAAATGCGAAAGAAGGCAAAATTGATGGCATTCTCTCCAGGAATATCTCAGTCTTTCAATGAAATGGGAAAAGAGAGTCTCGTTTGGGCTGTTATTTATGCCGGTAAATGAGACGGTATCATCTTTGCAGAGAACTGGCTGAAGATCGAGTCATCCACGCTCGGTGAATAGCGCGGGCTGGACTAAAGGAGTCAAGCTGGTAGCGTGCGAAGATCAGCGCTCGGCTGACTTCTTTAAGCAGGTACTATCTCAGCTGGGTGAGATTTGGTCGGGCGCCTATCTACAGATTGTCCCGAAGAACAAAATTCTCAGTCTGCCTAGATACAGGGCATGGATACCCTGCTGTACTCTAGAGATACTCTAGAGATAATTAGATTGTTCAACTCTGATAAACCTACGGGTGATTGGAAGGGCATTAAGATTGGCGAGCCGGTGAATATTCGGAGGAAGGCTATCTTCATCTTCAATGAAGAGACGTTGCCGGTCCTCGAGGTCCGTAAGAGCATTATTAGATACGGGGGTGACCAGGGATAGGATTTATAATACCCGATTGAGGTGGGTCATAAACTCTTTTAGGTCGTTCAAGTCTCCGGGTTATGATGGGGTTCTTTTGTAGGACATCTGGCAGTCTGTAGAGGTATCGCTGACTTGGCTGAGAGACATATATAAAGCAAGCTTACGCTTCTCGTGTGTTCCCGTTAGCTGGCGGGAAGCGAGAGTTTTGTTTATTCCTTAAGCAGGAAAAGATTCTCGCATGGCAAGCCAAAAGATTATCATCCGATTTGTCTTAGCTCTGCTTAGCTTAAGATTCTGGAGAGGATAAAAATTACTTGCCTATAAAACTCAAATTTTGAATAAATTCTAACAAATATCTTTGAATTTTATAACTGTTGATTGAGTGTGAAAATCATTTGCTGACTTATTGCAACATTCAAAAGTGATAGTGGTAGTGTATCGCACCATCAATTATACAATTTTAACCACTTTCTCTCAATCAACTGCAGAGCAATGTTCTGTCATGTATGACCTAATTTTTCAGCTTCAAAAAAAATTGTGCATTTTAAACCGAAACGGCTCATCAACGCGTTTTTACGTTAAATTTCACTTACCTAATAATATCACTGGCTTTTAGTCCTCCTTCACTTGGTTCATCCTTCGACCAGCACAATCCCACAACCACTTCCTTTTCATTGCCTCCACTTTCACCGCCCCAAACACCAACCGCTCGACTCAATATCACTCCAAAACGGTTACCGCAATCGACGGTCGCTCCGCCATCGCACTAGAGAACACGAACAAAGCTAATTATTTTGGTTATTCGTAAAAGAGCTACGTTTCCGACTCCTGTAAAATGAAATGTACCCACCGTGACTGTAATCGAACTAGCAGACCCCGGGAAGTAGACAACTTCGTGGACCTCATTTTCTTTTCCCAGCGAGTTTCGGCCGAAAAGCACTGCTGCTCGAACAGATCGGCCGTTTTTCAGGACAAAGCAATCACCCTGGTTCGAATTGGACATTTTTCAATGAAATTAAGAGTCGTGAAGTAACTAATAACAGCACCAGTCGATTTAGAAAATCTCCAGGAAGGACGTCTTGTCTTTTTCACCGTGTGCAGTGCGGGCAGTGCGCACGGCAGCGGAGTTGGTCATGGTAGGGGAGGGAAAATTGATGAAATGTCAAACGACCGAGCTTTGATATTTCGAAAAGCAGATGAAGTGTCGATCGTGAGAGCCTGTAAACGGACTCAACCGGAAAAAGATTTGCCGTGGAAATTGACAAACTGAATATCTATATTCTAATATTTTCAGCATTTTCCATATTTTATATGCACTAAAGAGCTGATGCGAATTGAAATGTCGAAATATATTACAGGCAAACTATCTGTAATAAATAAACCTTTTGTTCATTTATTTCCTATTTTTTAGTGGCATCCTTCAGATGTACATGATTTCTTTGAAAAAATAGTAGATAAATAAAATTAGTTGCAAAATCTTCAGTTTCCCTTATTATCTCATAGCACAATTTTACATAGCTTAGATTTCGCAATCATTCAATTTAGCACGTTCAAGTAGCTGTGTTAGTCATTAAGTTCGATTTACCAGAAGATTTTAAAGAAATTTAAAACCGTTACCGAATCGCTATGGACGAAATTTGATTTCCTAAACTTAGGAGTATGTAAATTAATTAGTAAAATAATTTTCAAATTACTGGCGCTTCATTTTTTAGTTCTAAGCACACTGCCACCTATTATCGTTTTAATCGCACGCAACGTCAGCTCACTTCATTCATATCTATGTGTCAGATAAGCGCACCCCCTCACCTGAAGACCGAATAGAACTATTCTGTACACACACGAATGTCTATCAAAAACAAAATGGTTGCTGCTGCTCGATTCTTTGGGGTCTAAAAACGTCGTCTCTTCTCGATTTCGTAAAATCTGACCTTCCTACGTTTTGTTATTTGGATTTTCCTGTGCGCCAAGGATCCCGATTCGAGTAATATTCGCGCGTCTAAGTTTGATTGTGTCGCGTGCGTGTGTTGTGCAATTGCTTAGTGCGGAATTGGCGGTCAGTTTGCGTAAAGAAAACAATCACACACGAGGTCGACCGACGACAACGAATAGTGATCGCCACCAATTGGGGACGGACGGTACGATATAATCAAAATATTCTCGAGGACGTCTAGATCGTGTTGCGGTGTATTTGAGTGTTTGGGGCAGGTTTTCAGTGAAAATTGTGCGAAAAATGTTGTGCGGCTGCGACCGAAGGACGTTTTGCTGGGCATGAAAGCAAAATTTCGAGCCAGTTGAGGCGGCGAAGTGAAAATAAAAGTGAAGTATTGACGTTTCGCGGGCAGTGCGTTTTGTTGTTGTTGGCAGTGGTCTGTGCGAGGGGCGCGAAATCGCCAGGTGGATTTTTTGACGTTCGCATTTGCTAGTTTATTTCGACGACTACGGAAACCAATTAGACTTGGGCACGAGTGGCGTATTGGAGGAATAAGGAGCCCCAAAGAAGCGAACGGGCCCAAGAGCAGCAGTGCAATTCAACCCCCGGGACAGAAGAGAAGCGCCATTGTAGCCCCCATCACGAACACGTACGTTTTCATTGAAATAGCTGTGAATAGTGAGACTAGTCTGACTTTGGTTTGAAGCCTTGCATGTTTTTTCTTGCCGAAATACGCCCTGTTATGAATCCCCACGACTGGCCGCTGTTTGAGTTGTTATTGCGTTCCGAACCAACCTGAAGACAAATCGAATGGAACCAGCATCTCACTGGTCTGCGGCCTGGTGGCGTGCAGAGGTCGTTCACCCCGACCCGTCCGTCCGGGCCGGGATGCTGCCTAGCTTTGCGTGCGGCTGCTGGGCTGGTGTTTTCTTATTTGCTTCTCAGTTCTTCTTGACTGACTCGCGCTGTATACTTTGAAGTTTCGAAGAAATGCTTTTGTCCAATCCAAACAATTGGCTTGGCGCTGCCCGACCTGAACGACATCGGAACGAGCGAGACCTTGTGCCCGATGTCGGATTGACTGGACTGGGGCTACTCGTCAATGGTCGTTTCGTGTGGTGCGCCAGCCGGGCCCGCCAGACTAGACCAGACAGAATGCTGTCTGTTGTGTTGTCTGTTTGACGTGCAGCGTTGGCGCGCAGTTCAATTTCGGGGGGTTGTTTTCGTGGCGCGAGTTTGTTTTGATTATTTTGACTTGAGTTTCGGATTTGCTTTGTGTGCGATGGGGTGAGGGGAGCGACGTTTGTTTTGTTATTTCGATTTTTGTTGTCGATGGGTGTTATGTTTACGACTATACCGGTTTTGGGGGAACAATTTAATTCATTGTTGTTCAATTCCGATGGAATTTGTGTTAAGAGGAGACGAGAAAAGAGATCAAATTATCAAAATAAAGTATAGAATCATTTGAATGCAGATATTTCTGCAGGCTTATTAATGGGAATATATGTAAAAAATTTACATCAAAACCTGTAGCTTTTATTAATACGAACAGAAAGTGCGAAATATTATTCGACCAAACAATATAATTTGCAAATATATCTGCAACAAATTATTAGCTAGACTTACAGTTCTTCACAGTTTAAATGGCGCAATTAAATTGAAAAATATGTAAACATTCAAAATGTGAATAGTTTATAAAGGAAAAACAAATACATCGTTAAACTTAAGTACATTATTATTGAAAAAGTAAAAAAGTCTTATTTCAAGTAAATAAAGAGTCTCAGCTTCAATGAAGTATGTATTAATATTTACCGTTATGAAAAGAACTAAAATGTTTCATAATCAATTCAATAATAATGTGATGAAAATTATTTCAAATTCTTTTTTTATATATAAATTTTCTCCATCCTTCCACTGTTTCCATCACTGTATAAGCATGCACACTCCGTGTGCATAATTTTCCCCTCGAGTAAGTGTTTCATAGTGCTTCCCAGACAACTAGCTAGTTTGTAGGTAAAGGGACACCACAATTCTTTTCAATAATGTAGACTCTGTTTTATTGTCTAATGATTGTCTTCATTGACAAGTGTCTAGAGAAAAGTATACAAAAAAACGCTGGTGTTTATTGTCATTGTGCGTGGTTGTTAACTTTTTTTTAATTTCACGATGTTGCTTGAGTTCCTCATCATTTATATTTAAATTTCATCAAACTCCGTTTCTGTAAAGGTTCATTTGCTGGTGCACGCGCTACAGGTGGGGGTCGCACCGACCAAAACAATTAACCCCACTCTATTGTGAACCCATGAGCTTTCATTTAATTGGTTTTGCTGCCCAGATAATTCTGCTCAGTGTGATCACTGAGGCAGGATTTTGGTGTTGTGGACTAATATATTTGGCGGGTATATTCGTAGACCTGCAAAAGGTTGCAATCTCTTAAAGAAATACTAATGAAAAAGCCAAAAAATATGAGATTAGAGAAAATTCGATGGCGTGGTTAAAACTTACCTAACGAAAAAGGACGTTCATCCATCCGGTCGGCACTATATATCTATACTTAATCAGCTAGCGATGCAAGATAATGGAAACGCCAATAAAAAAAGATACCTAACCTGTTTTCAATAAAGCAGACTAATGGTCAACGAAAGCAAAACAAATTGCATGATGTTCCGCCAAGAGAACAAAGCTGTTATAGCCCCTCAATCGCGCTTACGGAGTATAGGCATGCGACCTTCTTAGACATTGAGGGAGCCTTAACAACGTTAAATATGATACAATTATTGAGGCACTCTCGTCGTGCTCTTTCTTAAGGAATGCTCACGTACCACAAGGTGAAGTCCGCTTTCCTCTTAGACTGTGCCGGCTACAAAGAGGTTGCTAATACCGGTAAATTATATACCCATGCTTTCGGAGAGGTTAGATCATTCTCTTGGCAAACTTCTAAGTTGGAGCCGTGAGAGCGGGTTGAATGTGAATCCAAGTAACATATAGCTAGTACTGTTTACAAGGAAGTCCAAAGTTCGTTGATTCGACTTACCGAAATTGAACTGGGTATCTATTAGTGATGGGCGTTTCTGTTGTTTTCAAAAAACGAACTGTTTTTTTTTTCAAAAACAACTGTTTTTTAAAACTGTTTGAAAAAAACAGTTTGAATTAACGAGATAAACAAATTTTATGCTGTACGACAATTAGAGTTTGGTCGTACTAGGATTTTCACATACTAGGTTTAACCAGTACGAGTACGAAAAAATACCTGTTCCAAATACATATTTGAAGTATGTACATGTATACATACAATGCATGCGATTTGCAGTAATGTAATGAAATGGACTAATATGCCCTCCTCCACCCTCGAGACACAACGTTCCCAAGCTAGAATGGTGATGGTGCAAGATTACCTTCAAAGAATACCGAGTCATTAGTCGGTGCAGCTTGTCCGTAACTTTCCAATGGTCGGTCATTTATTTGGCAAGTCTTTCTCCAATCTAGGGGCCATCTAAAGGAAAACAATCAAATTCAATCAATTTAATTTGTTTTTCTTTTTATTATATGCAGAAAACACCTCCTGTATTCGTTCAAATTTCCAAAATAAAAAAAATACTAAAATAGGACTAACTAATCCTGTTGTCATCTATATGACTTTTCATTGAGCAATCTCTGATACCAAACTTTTTCTGGCTAATCTAAAACAGTCGGATTTCCACTTCATCTCACTGGATCATGAAGTTTGCCGAAAATTTTATTAAGAAATGATAAAAAAAAATTTTCGCTTATTAAACATGCACCCACTAGGGGGCCAACCTCTTCCGTAAGGCTGGACATGAGACCAAGGGGCACCTTACCTCCCGCGGTTTCGTTAATTTTACAACCCCGGTAGGGTTGGAGACACCCTAGTGGTGACCTCCAGTCACGAGGAGGGCCTCAGCACACCCAGAGACGCCAACTGATGATCCAAATAGGATCTCAACCTTATCCTCCTTGGCACTTTTAGTGCTACTTTTAGTTTTTCCGGAGGATTTCATTTTGCCGTATCTTCGAAACTAGGCCGCTTTTTCCCAGACTTGTATGGAATATTTGCCCGAAACAACTCAGAATGGTCCCTGAATTCATGCTAGACCATTGACGAAAATTGACGTTTTTGCCCAAATTCTCCTATAAAAAAATTGTTTGCCCTTAAAATATCACTATTGTACTCCCCGAACACTTTCAATCATCGAAAGCGCCGTAAAGTTAGTTTTTGCCAAACTATGGATAAAAAAAAACCCCTTACTCACCTACAAAACCGAAATTTTTTAACACAGCAATAGGTATTGGCCCGTTATGTCCCAAACCACTCTAACCCAAAATTGGCCGATTTTGTCCGATTTCAGCTCCTTTTGCCCTAAAAACTTTTTGAATATTAAATAAAATACTTGCAAGTACGAAAATGCTCGCAAGTACGAAAATATTGTTTTCCGCAGCTAAACAGTTTTCCACTGCCAAGCAGTTCGTTTTCGATTTAACAAGCGAAAAACGGTTCGTTTAAAAAAACGAAAAACGATGAAAAACGATTCGTTTAAAAAAAACGAAAAATCATTCGTTTTAAAAAAACAGTTCGTTTTTAAAAAACGAAAAACGATTCGTTTTAAAAAAAACAGTTCGTTTGAAAAAAACGATTCGTTTGAAAAAAACGGCACACGTTTCGTTTGTAAAAACCAGTTCGTTTTAAAAAAACGATTCGTTTGAAAAAAAAACGGCAAACGTTTCGTTTGAAAAAAACAGTTCGTTTTAAAAAAACGATTCGTTTGAGAAAAATGAAAAACGTTTAGTTTGAAAAAAAAACAGTTCGTTTTAGAAAAACGATTCGTTTTAGAAAAACGATTGGCTTTAGAAAAACTATTCGTTGTAGAATAGTTGGAATAATTGGTTTTAGAAATACTATTTGTTGTAGAAAATGGTTCGTTTTAGAAATGCTGTTCGTTTTAGAAAAAAAAATTCGTTTTAGAAAAACTGTTTGTCGCTATTTGGAAAAACTGTTCGTTCGTTTTTTGCTGCCAAACGTTTTTTTCAAACTGTTTGGCGTTTTTCAGCCCATCACTAGTATCTATTGACCTGAGCCGTAGGGTTAAATTTTTGCGGCTGCTTTTCAATTTGAAACTACTATGGACTGATAATATAGCAGAAAAAAACGTGAAAGGCTTACGGTCAGTGCTGTCGTTTTACTGCAATTGCAGCATATCTGCTGCAATTTGATGCAGTTTTCTGCAACATTGCATTTATGTTTCATCTATTGCATTTTACGAAATTTGCTACTAGTTTAATCTGGCTAGCATATTTAGTAAGTAAGTATCGCTCTGTTTAGTTATGTATGCAGCTGCTAGCCATTCTGAACAAAGAATGAATAGGAATTTCCCCAGTTCTTAATCCTGGATAAATAACTGTATATTGCAATTTATTTTCTTTAATATGGAAAAACTGAAATTAACAATAGTATGTATTTTTCACCAAACGACTAAACTCGAATCTGATATCTTCAAAAAAAAATTATACAAATGTATATCTTTTGTTGAATATGGTTTGTTATTGCTATTTCAAATAGCAATAGTTGTATTTTAAATGCATGTAGGAAGACATATGTGTACACATATGTATATAACTATAGAAGAATTAATCTACTGCAATTTAGAGCAATCTGCTGCAACTTCGGAGTTTTATTTACTGCACAAAGTAACACTAAAACGACAGCACTGCTTACGGTGCACTATATTGCTGTAGAAGAGCCATATGAGCAAACTGAGGTTTGCAGTCTCGTACTGTCGCTTAGCTTTATACCGCAGTGGCTGAACCAATTCTGTTGTCTGGGGTGGCGTTCAGGAGACAGGGTGCTACCAACATTTGCTTGAAAAAGTTCGGAGCATTCCGCACCACCTCTACTATGATATTTTTCGCGTTGCTTCATTAGTTACCAACCAATTCACTTATATTACAGCAAGCTAGCTAATCTGACTGCTGTAAGACAGCATTGCCTTTCTGTGCGGACTAGAACTGGCTCTGGCCACGCAATAATCTTATCTGAGGGGCTTTCTGCTCCAACCTGTGTTGTCTACATATCTCCGGAGGTTCTACTAGATTTGGAGTGAACAACTTGCATTCTTGGTAATGCCTAGTACTATACTCTTCGCGAAACGAATTCAATGGTCAAATCCCATATAAAAAGAGCTTAACTGACGAATTGAAAAGCTCCTTTTGTATGGGATTTGACCGTTGAATATGTTTCGCGAAGAGTATAGTTCTAGGCATAAGGTTGAATGGCAGGATGATTTCACTCTCGAGAGTGGTAATTCTGATGAGCTGAATCCAAAGCTGTAGCTGAGTCTAACAGACCATTGTAGTGTCTCTTAGGAGGAGGCTGTGGCTATTTGACAGGCAATCGACCTGCTTCTGCGTAATAGCATATTCGCAATCAATAGGTCTGTTTCCGTACTTTCAGTAACTTAATTTTACTGAATTTTCCTGAATCATGTGGTGGGGAATTTCATGAAAAGTACGGGAACGCTCTCATTGTATTTCCTGAAAATTGACAACCGAAAGTGTCAGTTTTCGGTTTTTGGGAGAACAATAGTGATTATAAAGTCATCATAAGCGGTAATAAATTATCGCCACAACAATATTCGACCTTCATAGCAACATTACGCAAAAAATATGTTGCTTGCCGCGTGCATTTGAAAATATTAGGTCTGTTCCCGTACCACGATTAATTGCGATTAATCGCGATTAATTGCAATGAAGCTGTTCCCGTACTCCGTTTTACTGAAAACTGAAAATTTCCCCTCTTTCAGTAAATTTCAGTAGGGTCTGAGCTACTGAAAAATACTGAAAAGTGTCAGACGGAGTAAATATTTTCAAATGTGCGCGGCAAGCAACATATTTTTTGCGTAATGTTGCAATGAAGGTCGAATATTTTCGTGGCGATGATTTATTACCGCTTAGGATCGCTTTATAATCACTATTGTTCCCCCAAAAACCGAAAACTGACACTTTCGGTTGTCAATTTTCAGGAAATACAATGAGAGCGTTCGCGTACTATTCATGAAATTCCCCACCACATGATTCAGGAAAATTCAGTAAAATTCAGTTACTGAAAGTACGGGAACAGACCTATTTACTCCGTCTGACACTTTTAAGTATTTTTCAGTAGCTCAGACCCTACTGAAATTACTGAAAGAGGGGAAATTTTCAGTTTCCAGTAAAACGGTGTACGGGAACAGCTTCATTGCAATTAATCGCAATTAATCGTGGTACGGGAACAGACCTAATATTAGGTCTGTTCCCGGACTTTCAGTCACTGAATTTTCCTGAATTTTCCTGAATCATGTGGTGGGGGAAATTAATGAAAAGTACGGGAACGCTCTCATTGCATTTCCTGAAAATTGACAAACAAAAGTGTCAGTTTTCGGTTTTTGGAAGAACAATAGTGATTGTACGGTTATCCTGAGCGGTGATAAATTATCGCCACAAAAATATTCGACCTTCATAGCAAAATTACGCAAAAAATATGTTGCTTGCCGCGCACATTTGAAACTATTTACTCGCACCACACCATTTGACACTTTTCAGTATTTTTCAGTAGTTCAGACCCTACTGAATTTTACTGAGAGAGGGGAAATTTTCAGTTTTCAGTAAAACGGAGTACGGGAACAGCTTCATTGCAATTAATCGCGATTAATTGTAATTAATGGTGGTACGGGAACAGACCTATTGGTAGTTTGACAGAGCCGAGCGATTTTTATATTCCTTGGTTTGCCTTTTCCGTCCCTTTTTCCTGGTTTGATAGATAGTGCAAGCGATTTTTTTGTTAGGTTTCAATTTAGATGACTTCAGTCACAAGTCTTTCTGCTGTGTTATATCCAACCAACATCTTTTTCTAGAGGACTAAATCCTCAATCAGCAAAACCCTTAAAGGCCATTGAAATTTTGAAGGCGACCAATCTGAAATTTTCATTAATTTAACTAGCTTCCGTGGGTAAATTTTGGTCTTTAAGGTAATCAAATGAAATATATTATCTATTTATGCTTTCAATGAATTCATAGCCAAGGCAACTCCGGGAAGCTTTAGTATGAAGAAAATATGAAACGAACTCAGAATTTTTATTGTATTTTAAAGTTGTTAGTAATAAAAATGTAAAAACTTTAAAAAAAAATCAATTTAACTTTCAAATAAATCTAACTATAATGTTTTGCGTTTTTCGAAGAAATTCAATAATATTTTTTGCTCTAGGACCGCTTAAATACTTTGCTGAGTGACTTTAGTGGTTCGTTTGAGGTGTTTAAGATTTTATCGTTTCATTTCAAATATTTTCCAAATCGAATATCGGATTTAAGTGCTCCTTCGCCATCACCAAAAAGTCTCTAAAATCTCTTTTGTATGTATTTCGTTTTCTATGAAGCACTTTGCTAGCTATACTATTCAATTTCAATAACTTGAAGCCAAACAAATTTTTGTAGTTTGGTATCGCTGCTTGCTTGACTTAGAATAGACCAAACAGCAATTCGCTAATTCAACCCTCTCACTAATCGTGACTTACTTTTGGATGAAATGTGGATATGAAATTATCAGTGTACCTTAGGAATCAACAGTTAATCGAAAATTTTCCTTTCATTGCAGATCCAGCAGTCCTTCACGGACCATTTCAAATTCAATATTTTTGGTTTTGTTTTATTTTTTTATATATTTTTGGATTGCATACATAATTTAAGAAACTCGGAACATTACGCTTGAATGGTAATGAGGCGAACCTCTTACAATTACTAATCGGCCAGGATGAAGGAGATGGTCGGCGGTTGCTGTGTTTGTTCCGACGAGCGGGGATGGCCTGAAAACCCACTTGTCTATTGTGATGGCCAAAATTGTACAGTAGCCGTACATCAGGCTTGCTATGGTATTGTGACCGTTCCGACTGGTCCGTGGTACTGTCGGAAATGCGAAAGCCAGGAGCGATCAGCGCGCGTACGCTGTGAGCTATGCCCGTCACGCGATGGAGCCCTCAAAAAGACCGACAACCAAGGATGGGCGCATGTTGTGTGTGCCCTCTACATACCCGAAGTTCGTTTCGGGAATGTTACGACCATGGAACCGATTATTTTGCAATTGATACCACCCGAGAGATATGCAAAAAGTAAGATGATTTGAAGCGATTTTCGTATGATAATTTATTTAAACTGTTTGCTTTATAGCCTGCTATATATGCCAGGATCATGGCAAAGGGAATCGAGCAACAGCTGGTGCCTGTATGCAGTGCAACAGGCCTGGCTGTAAGCAGCAATTTCATGTGACATGTGCACAAGGATTGGGCCTTCTGTGTGAAGAGGCAGGCAATTATCTGGACAATGTGAAGTATTGCGGTTACTGCCAATACCACTATAGCAAATTGGTAAGTAGTAAATTGGTAAGTAAAAAGTGTCGCGAATAACATTTGTTGGTTAAATGTTTGCGAGTTTTAAGCTTTATACAAGAATTAATAGAAATCTGCATTACAGAAAAAAGGAGGCAATGTGAAAACCATACCGCCATATAAGCCGATCAATCACGAGTCCTCGTCAAGTGATGCGAATTCTTCACCGGAAAAAGATACTGAGCCCGCGGCGGCTCTGGCAACCAATGCGACGGCGAATTTAAAAGGAAACGTCAATCTGTCAGGAAATACCTCAGCACTAAACTCCTCATCGTCATCGACCACGTCTTCGAAACAACGGAAATCAGGCAGCAATAAAGTAGCAGGCTCTTCGTCGTCGTCTTCAACATCGAATAATTCGGGTGGGAATTTAAGCGGCAGTGGTGGCAATGCAGGTACCACTTCGGCACCCTCGACGTCGGGGAGCGCTAAGAATAGTTCAAGTAGTTCGGGTAGCTCTAAGGACAAGGAAAAACACGTTAAAAACTTGAATAAGTCATCAAGCTCAAGTAAAGGTCAGGATAAAGAGACGTCTTCGTCGACAACGTCTTCAACACGTGATAGATCCAAATACTCGAAAAGTAATAAAGACAGCACAAACTCTGAACATAGTGGAGCGAGCACTGCAGGAGTATCGGCCGGAAGTGCCCAGGCTTCGAATTTGTCCTTGAATAGTAGTAGTCAGTCGACGAATTCAAAAGATAATATGGGACAAAAATTCGGTCCGCACAGTTTTGCAGAAACTGTAGCGATCAGTGCGGACCATGTGTATTCCGTCGGAAGTGAGAAACAAACTGCCACCTCGCTAGCAACGAGTAGTTTGAGTCAAACACCAGCGTCGGCTTCCTCATATCGCGACAATAAGAACTCATCCTCATCCAATAGCAGTTCTGGCGGATCATCTGGCAAGAAACGAAAAGCCGACTCCTCGAAGCTGTCATCATCGAATTCTTCGATTAACCTTGGCGGGAGCGGAATTGTAGAAACGCTCGATATAAACAAGTAATTAGGAATTAATTATTTATTTGAATTGGTTTTTCAATTGTTGTTTTTAGTCATCACTTGGCTCTCAGGGACATCATTAAGGATGTATCGGTAACGCTGATTCCACTACCGATGGAAAAAACCCAAGATATTGTAAGCAATGATGGTGGCAGCGAAAAAGTTTCGCTTGGTAAAAAGGTAAGTTACCCTGTTTGTATGTTATTCAAAAGCTAATAAATTTGAAAAAGGAAAAGATTCAAATAAATAGTAATAAAAAAATATAACCATTCCCCGCATACGATACGATGATTGTTCCAATAATTAGCGAATAATCTTAGTCATCAAACCAGCACTGGTAGCAGTGGGTAGCAAAGAAAAGGATGCTACAATATCATGATGTTATCCCTAAATCAAAACAGTGGTTTTTCGTTTTCAAACAATGTTCATATTTCAAATCTCGTGAGATTCAATTGAACAATTTTTCAGAACATTTACTACTTTCCCAAAACTCAAAGTCAGTTGCGAAAATAAACATCATTGACTTGGGGAAAATATTGTCTCAATGGTAAAATTTGTAACTTGTTTAATTACCTTCATGCTCATAAAATTTGCGTTACTATGTATTTGCCTACTTCAGTGAACTCACGACTACCTGCAAGAAGTTAACTAGCACAGAATCCTGCTCGTTCTCTTTAAGCTGATCGTAATAAAAGTTTGAATTGTAAATTCTTTCAGCACTGTAAGGTCACTCTACCGTACATAGAACCAATACATAGAGGCACATAGAAGCAAGGTCACTGATCATTCTGTGCACGGCAAAACGGTGAATTCTTCAAGCACGTGAAAATAATTCACATCCGAAAGTCACCCGTTGTCTGACTGATGCTATTGACGACGGGCCAAATAAAAAGATTCGAAAACAAAAAGATACCCAAACAAACGCGTATTTATTGAGGTTGAGTATGAAAAAATAAAACAAGGTGTGCAAGAGCATGTGTTTTTCCGCGTGCTATAGTCTTGTTTTCCGTCATCTGTAAACTGAGTTTGCTGTCCACACACACAGCTACTTCCTTTCGTGCTGCTGTCGATGTCGCCTGAAGGCTACTTGTTGGTTGCGTCAAGCGATCAAAATCAACTGTCGTTGTTGCAGTGCACGGTTGTGGCGAATAGGATCCATTCATTTAAAGGAAATCTCTTACCCTTCCAATTCACCGGAATAGAGCGCAACAGTTCGTCGGTTGGATGAAAGCTTTGTTCACACTGCATTGATTTGTTGGGAGTTGTTTTGATGATTTCTAAATGACAGCTTATAAGATATTTACCTGAATTTAGAATTCTGGAGATTTCCATCAATCTTCAATTCTGGAGATTTCCATCAATCATAATATATTCACCGTCGCTATCATAATTTCATAAGATAAAAAATTTTCTGTATTTTTTTGGCGGTCGTTACTTCAGTCTGAACAACCCTTAAGCGCACATATTGAAATACAGAAAATTTCATAATTATTTCTCCTACCTGACGATGTATTCACTTTTTCTTACTTCTTGTGTTCCTTTTTATCGAATGGAGGACTCGAATCCCTCACTGTAGAATGCCTTGAGCTGAGTCGTTAAATCTCGGTTGATTTTTTCTCCGAACACAACTCGACCGTATTCATATCCTGGATCTGTTGCTTCAACAACAGGACCTCGCCGATCATCGTCGAGTTGACGGAAAACAGTCTGTATGATAAGAAAGCAATGCGCATGGGTCCAGGGCTAAAGTGAAGGATGTAGCATATGCATGCAGATGATTGTTGTGAAAAGAGATTTTCAAAATATTTAATACGAGATTATTTTATCGATACATGATGGTTGGAAAATTTCATACGCATGAAATTATTTCGTAGATTTTGCTCTCATACAATTTTTCCTGAATTATTCATCGAGCGCGTCTTATGTAGCAGACTGTGCACCATCCTTCTTGTACGCTTTCTCTGCTTGTGGTAGCGATCCTGGTCTCAATGCCGGAGGATGTCAGTTTGGAAAACGAGCGAAAGTAATATGTTGTGTGATTGAATAATCGTCGTTTAAATTGAATATGTTGTGTTGATTTTTACCGGTTTTGTGTGGATTTCAACTGATGTTTTTGTAAATTATTCGAATATAAAACAAGTGTGTGCTTTGATTAAGTAGCCGAGTGAATGTTGGAGCAAACAGTGGGAAACGTGACGTACCGGTGCTGTGTTATGGAAAATAATAATAATATAACCGACGATGACTACCGAGAACATAAGAAGAATAAAAAGAAAAAACGCGAGAAGAAAGATAAAAAATCGTTTCCACATAACCTGAAAATAAAATTTCTTTTATCATCGGTAAATATGCTGAAAGTTTGTTCATATTGTATAGTGCGAAAGGTGATTCGAGTGAATGATTGAAATGTGTGAGAATGTGGAAAATATACCAACTTGGGTCATTGTATTTGTTGTCTTTTGTAATTGACAATGTTCGAAAACTCTCGATGTAGTGAAGGCAGGAAATGACCGATTCACGAGGACTATACTCCTTACTTTAATTCAACTAGTTAAAAATTTACACATAAGTTCATATCGAAAAAAATCGCTTAAGAGGGTATTTTCGCGCATTCATCAGCAAATGCACTGTTCTCTTTCAAATCCAAGTTTAATGTGCTACCACTGACGACCATTACATTCTGATTATGTGCCTACAAATCAAATCAAATAAATATATCAGAGAATATGCGAATGTAAACAACAGAGTACAATGGCTTTCATGTTAGATATCGAAACCTGCTTATCGTTGCAAGCTTTCGAACTGTATATAGTATTCGAAGTGCTTGCTTGATGTGGCGAGTATGTTTTATCTTTATTGCTATTGAAATATTCGTTTGATAACGACGATAGAGTGATAAACATTGGTGTGTTCAATACAAATATAATATGACTACTATGAATTTAGATCTCATTTAGTCCCTAGCGCCAATAGGAAACTAAAGTAGGTGATCTGTGCATTATAGAAAAATGGGAAATTTAGAATAAATTTTGAAATATAAAGTCTTAACATCTTACGAAGCGCTTGGCTAGTGAAAGTTAATGCAAATTAACTATCCGTATTTACATTCTGGTAAATCTTTAACTCTTATACTATATTTATTGTTTTTAGCCAAAAACCGACCCACCAGTATCATCGCCGCATCCTGATATAAGCTTACAAAGTGCCAGCCAAGGAGTAATTGGGAATCAGGTGCCTAGCGGCTTATCAATAAAACAACAAGCAATAACAATTGCGAACAGCAGTAGCAGCAATGTTCCACAATCTTCCGGCAATACGAATAGTAGTAGTAGTATCAGTACCTCACCCCAGCTTCACATTAAACCACCGATCCTGAAAGATGTGAGCGACAGCCGTAACCGATCTAGTTCGCCGTACAATACATCTGCTGCGATCTCGTCAGGTAGCGGAACACCAAGCTTATATGTTTCAGTGCCACTCTCTAATGCTATTGTACCTGGTGTAAATTTACCTTCTGCAAATGCGAATGGTAAGGGTATAAAAAAAGTTAGAAAATAATCCAGAATCATCAATCAAATCAAACAATCATATCCTTAAAGTTAGCTTAGATGTAATTCAGCTTTAAAATCAAAATCTTTTTCTCTCTAGAACATGTGACGCAATCATCTTCACGGAGCAGCCCACTCGTAAATCATTCACATCTTCAGTCGAGTATTTTACTGAGCAGTCAGCCGTCGGTGTCCGAGCGTCAATCACCTCGGATTTTACAAAATCAGTCACTGCATCTGACCGATCGCAATTCACCAAATTCATTCGCTCATTCATCTGCTTTATCACAACACACGTCGTCGAATATGTCGCCGACGCTTAACCAGCGCACCGATTCGACGTCTATGGATAGTTCGGGCTTAAAAATAACGTACGAAAAACAGAATCTTCGTGTGGCACAACTTCAGGAAGAACAACTGCCAGCACGACGTTCGAGGTGATTGCATATTTGATTTGATCACTCTTTTAAATAACTTCATTTCGTATGAATAATTCCTGGTTTCTTATGATGATTTTTTTTACTAACCCATCATCATTTTATGATTTTTGCACCCTGACAGCATGCCTCACTACTTGCATCGATCGCATGTGTTGGCCCTCGTTATTAGACTGATCCTACCTTAATAAATTTGCAGTCACACTTCTATGCAGGTGCTACTGACAAAAGCAATATGTTTAGTAAAATTATTAGGATCGTCTAAGTATTTCGACCAAGACATTGTGATAATGAACACATTTTACCACACAAGGTTTTAATTTTTCATCTGTTCCGTTCCGTTTCGTGATTTATCACTAAAATTATTGAAGTGCATTTGTATAGTCATATACAGCGGTTGTAAAACTCATATGTACTCTTATATTTTACATGCTCTCGGGTTATTTTTGCCTCGTATTTTTCAATTATTGAAACATACCTTCTGCTCATAAGATCACAATCGGGAGATAGTAGCAGTAAGTCTTCACGTTCTGGAAAGAAGAGGTCATCGACTGGAAGCTCTTCGTCTGCGGCCTCTTCATCTAATGCGTCGGTAACAATGCCGTCGAAACCGGCTGCTATGCCAACAGGCAGTAACACGGAAAATGAGGGCACTGCAATAACCCCAGCAACTAGGAGCACAAATAATGAGAACCAGTTGCAACAAAACAAGCAAAGCAATTCCAAAAATTTGTCTGAAAATGCGATTAATACTGGCGGGAAAGGTAGCGGAAGCAGCAGCAGCCTTGTGGAAGCGCCCCAGCCTCCGATTAGTAATACCAGTGCCCCTCAAAATACGAAACAAATGAATAAAAAAATGCTTAGAGCGCAACAGTCTCAGCAACATCAGCAACAAAAACATCAACCCACACCTCCTCCATCCCAGTTGCTAGCTCCTCAACAGCAACAAAGCGTGGCTGCTGCTGCACAACCTCAACCCTCTTCTACTGCTTCTATCACTTCTACAACAACTTTACTTCAAAGCGAAGATATCAACCCACCAAACTCAACGACATCTTCTAATTCCAGAACACCTGATAGTGCGAACTTGTCAATTTTGGCAAGCAGTACGGCAACGTCGACACCTACGGGTGAAAGCAGCGGTCATTTGAAGGACACTGGAGGTGGCCTGAAATTCACGTACGAAAGCCAAATCGGTGGCCCTACGATCACCGCTCAGGCTATTAGCCCGCATCCTTTGCCGATCGATTCAGTTCTGAAGGAGTCTCCGCCGAGTTCACCAGGCTCGGAAGCTGGTTCAGGTCGGAAGCGTGGCCGAAAATCAGCTGAATCAAAGGATAATGTAAAATCATTCTTCCACAATGGAGTGCATGCGTCGCATATGCTTGGCAATCACTTGAATCCCACCAGCAGTGTTGCACAAAAGATGTCGGATCAGCTGCATATGGAAATGGAGGCTCACAGTATTTACACGCAATCAGTGGACATGGGACCACAGCTGGTTGGTGTTCCGCTACCGGGAAAAGGAAGCGTAAGTAGAATCGTTTTTGAATTAGCTGTATATAGAGATTTTACGTAGGGAACTATTTTTTTTCATCAGCAGATGCGGAATTCTAGCCAGTCAACTAGTACCCACTCACTCTCCTCTATGTTGGGCGGAGCGAATACGAATTCGAGTAGTGGAAACACACCGCAGAGCTTAGAACAATTGCTGGAGCGACAATGGGAACAAGGATCGCAATTTCTTATGGAACAAGCGCAACACTTTGATAGTAAGGAAAATATTCTGATCCTTTTCTAAAGACCATTAGCCATAAGTTTTGAAATTTATATAAATGTTGTTTATTGCATTTTAGTTGCATCGCTATTGTCTTGCTTGCATCAATTGCGAACGGAAAATGTTAGACTGGAGGAGCACGTGAACAGCCTGATTGCTCGACGAGATCACTTGCTGGCTGTGAATGCCAGATTAGCGATTCCCTTAAACCCAAACGTTCCACCGAATGCAAGTGAGTATGGATCAAGGTTGAATATCTAAGTGTGCAATTGGTTTTCTGGCATATACATTTTAAAATTGCAACTAAACTAAAATTTGTAATCTTTCCAGCACTGAACAACTTGCATATGAATGGTCCAACGAGCGATGCTGTGTCATCGCGGCTGCCACGATCAAATGCCCACTACAACACTCAACAATCGTCGCAACAGCAGCAACAGTCCCAACTTCCTGTGGAGAATGGAATCGATTTTCGGCATTCGTCACATCCACCGGCGACGAATAGTAACCCCTCAACGATAAGGTATCGAATTTGAATTCTAAAGTTTGCTCAGCCAATTGTAGTATTGTTTTGTCCTATTCGGGTATGGCATGTGAAGATGCCATAATTTGAAGTAAGATCGTAACTAAATTGTGTGCCTAAGATTTTTTGGATTGAATAATGTTGAAGTATGTTGGTAGCATTAGAATATCGAAACTAAGCTATAATAATACGCTGAACTCAATGATTGGAATTGCTTAGCTTTGAACGAAAATCGATTGTCTGACTAAAAGTTAGCGGTTGTAACTAAAAGATTGATTTTGTATTCATTGCACTAAAGAAATAATAGATTGTCATAGTTTTGATTAGTTGGGATATAAATGAGGAGTTGCCTTAGAATCAAATTTCCAATGCCAAGCTATCTAAATGAAGATCTTTTGTTATCATTTTAACTTATATAAGAATGTTAATGCTATAAACTTGGAAGCATTTAATATGAAATCTCTGTCTCGTCGACTGTTGACTTAAACTTTTCATTGTCGATAAGCCAAGCTTAGTGCGGCTCTGAAGGTAATGGTTTATTCGCATAATGCAATCTGAATGTCTACTATGCTGTAAGCACTCGTCAAGTAATCACCATATAGCATTTTTATTTACATAAATAATTTTCTAGAAGCAATCAATTTTTAATGTGAAAAAGTTATACTCGAGTACTAATTACGGTACATTCTGAGTATCGTATACGTACACGACAACTTCTATTGTCTGTAACTTATGTTCTAAGTCCTATGAACACACAAAAAAGCTAATAGAACAACGACGTGACAAAACGCAACGAAAATCTACTCAAACGACTAATGACTAAACTAAACAAACATAGAAATCAGTCTGAGAATCCCTAGCAAATGAAAAAGAAAGGAAACTGTATCCTCTTCTCCCTAAGCCACCTCTATCTCATATAAGTTCTAATTTGCGATCGCTTTTTCCCTTCTTGTCTATAAATCGGTCGGGTTCGAATCTCGCCATATGCTCATGGTTGTATTTGTTCGTCTTGTGTTGTCTTAATAGCCGGCGACTGGGCATAATACCAGCGCTCCACTAATTGTCACATTACAGCTTTAGCGGTGGCTAGGTATAACACCAGCAGTTCACAAGAAGAAAATGTGGCACTTAAAGAATAGTGGAACTAATTGTAATCGGCTTCTCCCATGTGTGTCTCCCTACTGTCATAGCTAAGCATTGGCTTTAAAAGGCAATCCCCTGAGCTTTGGCCCTATCATAGGGGAAAAAATAGAATAGAGCTTTTCCAAGCAGAGAAAATTTGATTCGGAAACATTTTGCGTATTAAATCTCCGAAAGCAGTATCGAATGGATGACCCAACACATTCGAATAAGGCTTAACCATAAAAAATCGACTGCGTAAGTTATGTTCGACATAGCGAATATATTCTTCTAGCCAAGATTCATAGCTGAGCGCAAGACCGCTCACAGAGAAAAGTGGAGTAAGGGTGAATCACTTCCAAACGAACCCAGTTCATTGCGCCTACGAATATCCATCCCTATGGTAATTGAATGCTTTGGTAAGATCCCATTTTAAAAACATGTTAACTATTTGGACGAGCATAAAAATGTTGTACAGTTCCTTAAACTCCAAGATATACATATCATATTTACAAAAAAAAAACCGATAAAGCAATCAACTTTTTTAACTTAATCAATCTGAATTGTTTTTTTCTAGCTTTCCAAGCCAAATATTTTTTTAGAGACCAATTTTTCTATTAGAACCTCGATCTATTTCAATGGTTTGATAGATATCGTTATTTCGAAGATAATCTACCCTTTTCTTTCATTGCCTTAAATCTCCGAAGTTGAGTTCAGTTGCGTATTTAAAAAAACAGCTAAAACGAAGTTTGAAGTGATGGTACATTTGAAATGTGTGCCTCTCCTGTGTGTGGGTTTTTATATTTGGTTTTTCTTTTCTTTTATATATTTGTAGTAGACATTCATCTGCAAATTTAAATTACTCTTCCTCCACCCCATCCATTCATAATCAACAACAATCACAACATAGTGTTCTGTCATCATCGTCATCCTCATCAGCACCACCACCTTCAAACAATAGACAGCAACAGCCACTTCTACCACGCACTCCTCCGCAACAGCAGCAGCAACAACAACAGCACCAATCTCATCAACAAATTGCTCATATGGTCGGCACAGCAGTGTCATCAGTACCAGCTTCAATTGGAGGTGGTTCATCAGCATCTGACGTGCCACCACATCCTTCTTTAATTCGGGGTACAAGTGGCGTTGGTAGAATTACAGGATCTGGTCCGACAACGAACACATCATCAAACAATTCTAGTATATGTGTCGGTTTGGTTGGAACCGGAATTGGAGGAGGGGGAGGAGGCGGAGGAGGAAATATTGGATCAAGTTCGTATCATAATGCTACTCAACAATCTGCCGCCTATTCCACCGTTCATCAGGTAGAATAGATGTGGTTCAAGTTAAAGCTAGCAAAAGCAAAGAAGTTTTCTTGTTAATTTCCGTACAAAAAAAATCTATATTTTCATATTTTATTGAGACTGATAGTGCTTTAACTCTGTTTGCTCGTTCTGTATTCTTTAAATTTTCTTTATTTTCCGAATATTGAAAACTGTTGGGATAATGGTTCCTTTGGGTTTTAATTGTTGGCTTGCTTACGATCGTATCTTTTCAAGTCTTGAGTGCTTTTTTTTAGAATATGGTATATGACAATATTGCAAGAGCTTATTTCAGTTTGCGTAACTTGCGGTAATGTGCTTTGTATAATTCTTGGAATAATGTCGTATTTCTTAATATATCAGCTAGCTGAAGTGTTTGACTAAGTTTGCTAATTTTTAAATTATCATTTCAGTCACAACTAAGACGAGACGATAGTCATGGAAAGCCTAGCTGAAAATCATTCAGGCCGAACCCAAACGAATGCAAGGATCTATCGAATAATCAACCATCATCAACGACAGTGACACCATCATCGTCCTTTTTACCACTTCATCAGCGACCGCAGCATGCAACCAACGAGAACTACAAGCTAATCAGACTAGTTCAGTCGAGATTGGCGAGCGACCGAGTCGAAGCAGAAAGTCTCTCACCATCTTCGCAAACGTCAACACTCTCATCAGCGACTGCGTCCACCCCGTTGCCATCATCGTCTCCATCTTTGTCACAGTCACCACCTATTACAGCTACGGCCATGTCGTTGAGGGCCGCTGATGATTTTATTAGATCTAGCTCTCGGAGCGCACAGCAGTTCCAACATCACCAGCAACAGCCAGTGCAGGAATCGATATTGTCATCGTCTTCTTCCATGTCACGCAAAGCCAAATCTACAAGGGAAAAGGTGCATAACCCATTTCGAGGTGCCGAGCTTGAGGCAGCCTTCGAAAGTCATCAGCCTTATGCACCAAACAGAGACGACAGACGTGGCAGAGGCTATACAAAAAACCAACAACAAAGCAATGTACCACAAATGCGTCGACCTGACATGAAGCGACGATTAAGTCATCAAGATAATTCACAGAGCATACGAAACTCATCTTCGAGGTCCTTAGTATCGGCCGGGACATTGCAGATTGCGTCCAGCGCTAGTGTGCCTCGAACAGGTGCAGCTGCCGCGTTAAGCGCCGACATGCGGAGGAAGTCGCGTTCTGCAACCAACAATAATTATTACCTTAGTAGTAGTAGCGAAGCAAAGACTGCTGACTTTGATGATGCGAATGCCAAATTTAAAGACTTTTCGATCGATTCACTTTTAAAATCGGATTAATTTGCGAATAGGATGCACCTAGATATATTGTTATGGTAAGACATAGAATTGGGCACTTGATATAAAATCAGATTAACGGACATTAATTTATTTGGCTTTTCTTCCTGATTAGCGTTATGTATAGTGCTAGCTAGTGTACGCTTGTCTTTAGCATTGTGAATGATTCAGTTGTACTTTTCGGTGGAATTTCTGTTTCCGCTCCTATTTGCATGTATGAAACTGCATAGAAATCATTTCGCGTAACTCTCACACCAGCGTTGCTACTCACTAATTGGGCGAATGCGAAAATGTCACAAGATCTCATATAATTGTAAGTGTTTTAAGAAATTTTTGTTTCGAGCTATTTTCTTGATTATTGAAAGTGTCAAAAGCTGTGCAGAAAATCGCATTGCGTTTTCGGTAGTTTTGAGTTTCAAGCTTTTTGCTGAAAAACGAATTCCAATAAAAAAATCAGTAAATGGAATGTCTTGCTGGTCTAGGAAATATAACGCTACAAAAATCTTACACACTGCGGTCTTTGTAAATAATCTTTTTCTTAAAAAAAAACTTTTTCAAAGAAATTCCCCTATTCTAAGTTGAATGTGAATGTGCATTCGTATTTTTCCTACGATGTGCAGACGTTGCTTGCACACTAAACTGGAAAACCAAACCGAGACTGAAAACTAATTTCGTAAATTCTCACCTAAAGAAAAGTTCAATATTTTTACTTTAACGAGACTAATATGTATATGACGATGGTTGAGAGATAGAGTCGAGATACCAGCAGCACTAATCCTTGAATTCAATCGATCTTTTGTGAGAAATGTTCTTACTATTTTCATGTCGATGATGTGAGATAGCAAATGGTGTGTTCGTATTATTCTAGAGAAATTGTTTAATAATTAAGTTCTGTTGAATAGTAAATATTTTTTTTTATTATTTTCGATCACCGGATTTGTGTTTCGAATGTGTAGAATCTGTATAAATTATACCTACAGATTCGTTTTGAACATATATGCGAATTATTACGAAAATAAGTTTTCTTCCTTGAAACATTGTAGAGCAATTTGACCAGATGCGTCTTTTATTTGTATATCCTTTAAGCTGAAAAATTATCCGGCAACAAAAATTTGCTTAATTAAGAAGAGTAAACATTAAAAGATAGAATTTCTGAAAAATGCAAGACATGAATAGTTTCTAGATTCATTGCAGATAGTAATTAATTTTAAATTTAATGATGTATCGTGACCAGAGTAAGTCAAATGTACAGTGTATTAAGGCAACAGAATGACACAAGAGAATGCATGATTTATGAATATAACTTATTTAAGTAAAATGCATTAAAAAACAAATTTAATAACTGAATTATACTTAGACTAAGACTATATGTACATTAATTATTAGGTATAAAATTGTAAGTAGTATTTGGATTCTCAGGATTAGAGTCCATTCTATTCTTTTGTACAGTTTATTCTTTTAGTTTTCTTTTCGAATATTATTTTGTTCATAATATTGTAGATTTTATTTAAGAAATATAAACATTAAATTCTATTCTTTTGAATGAATATTTGGGTTTTTTTAATTATGTTATTCTTTTGTTGAATGCAAGCTACGTAATCTTATTTTTACACCCATCGATGGATGAATTTTCAGTTTGATTTAGAAAATGAAATGTTTTCAGGCTAAGGCGAAAACTAGCAGCCTTTGGTTCTAACATTTAGTTGCGCTAAATGTTAGTTTGCTTTGGTTGCTGATAGAATATGATGTTTTGTTTGGGACTAAGTTTTAATCGTTTTTAATGTAGAACCCAAAACATAACTTATCTATGGAAATATTGTTAATGATTTGTTCAAAATATTAAGCGACAACCTTTAGTCCATCTTTCAGCAGTCAACGGATTCCTAGAGCGAAGACTTTTTTCGAAGCGATCAATTGATCATTTTCCTGATGCTGTCATAAAAGGTGAGCTCTATCCAGGAAATGTCAACTGCATCGACTAAAACAAATGATTGTCTGAAAGAACAATGTGGCGGGTGGGGTGGCTTTATGTCACTCCTAGGTATGTCCGGACGGGCTTACCAACATGTGGCCTAGCGTTGTCGCGCTGCAAAATCAGCTCCTCGTGTCCATCGCGTCATTCCGGCCGTTTTCTTGAACAGCTCGTTTCAGGCAGATTAGTTGAGCCAAAATCAACATTTTTGAAGCATTGGAGTCTATATCTGAAATTTGGTTCCGATGGAGCATGATCGCCGTAAACTTTTACCAGCAAACGCAGGTCTCTGCAGCACTTTTCTTCAAAAGATAGTAGTGGAGAAGAACCTCCCGCAAGTGCTGCTTTTTTGCAATAAATTCCAATATTTTCGGTAGGATACGAACACATGATCACTTTAAACACAAGTCTTATACTGCGTTTAATAGCTCACATAAACACGGCCCAAATCCATACAACAAAGGATTAGAAAAGATGCAGGAGATACCTCTCATTTCATCTATAAGAAAACAGTTAAAGTTTATTCCCCTACTCAATATTTGCCGAAGATATTGCAAATCCGCAATAATTGTTCTACCTTCTATTTTCATATGCTTAAATAGATTTTCTGCGAATCCTTGGCTATAAATATTACCTTCCACTTTCTTTCATGCGGAAAATTAAGTAAGGTTGTTGCGATAAATTGCTGAGAATGAATTTGCAGGTGCACTGCAAGTGAATACAAAGATCGGTAATATGCGAATAAGTACCTTCGCACAAATATCTGATGTATTTTCTATTGTTTAAACGGTTTTCTTAGAATTTTGCTATGGTTTTGATTACATTATAAATATTTGACTGTTATGTTATTATGAGTAAATATAAAGTTAGATGCAAAAAATATACAATACACTCTAATATGTATTACAGAATTTGTACTGTAACTTTATAATTACTTGATTGTAATTATTTTCTACAATTTAACCAAAACAAATAACCATTTTTCAATTGGAATGCATAACCTTATCAGTTTGGAGATTATGGAATCGAGAAAAATGACCATAAAAGCCGCAGCAAAATGTTGTGGACATTCGCAATAAACAAGATTGTGCTTTATACAGTGCAGTAGTAATAGTAAAAACTACTCAAAAACAGGCTACAACACCCGTAAAAAATATTCAATAAAATTAGAAAATGATGATCATCAAAAACAAGTAACAAGTGTAATATTAAAATATAAGCGACAGATTAAACAGCACTCAGGTATTTCATAAAAAAATAACAATATTAATATTATGAATAAAAGAGAAGTATGTATTCTTATTACCGAAATCGATATTTACAAAATACCAAGCTTGAAGAAACAAAAACACGAAGAAACAACCGACATTTTTGGCATAACCGCATGAAATTCGAACGAAAAAATTATCTTGTGGATATAAATTTGATATTGAAAACCCCAAAAGTGAAATCTTTTACAATGAAGTAATCTAAAGCTCTCTGTTATTGAAAAAGATGATGAAAATTTGGCAGGCTATTTTCATAAAAACGAAATTTAGAATCAAATCAGGTTTTAATGATAAAAAAAAACAAAACAAAAATTAAAAGTTAAAACAAATAAGTATTATTAAATGATATTCATTGGTGAAAGAGCGAATGAGATGAAATGAAAATTTTACAATTTTTGCCATTTACATTCATAAATTCATATTACTTATTTCGATATTATCGGCATTCTATTGAAAATATCTTCTTTTGAATAAAAACTACCCGAGAAACTTTCTTGGTGGATCATAATGAATAAAAAAACAACACTAAACAATAATAATTACTGTAAAAAAAATATATCTTACATTATTGATTACATGTATTTACCACGTGAAATTTCAATGAAAGATCAATGAAATGAACAGAAATAAGTGTAAATGAGACATATATTTTATCTAATACAATATGATGCCTGTATGAAAACATGAAAACAAACTAAAGCATAAAATAAAACACAAGAGTTTGCTGATATTAAAGAAATATTATACATGCATACATTTTAAGAGGGGGATATAAATAAAGTTTGAAATGATTTTAATAGTTACAACAACCGAATCTAAATACAAAAAAAAATATATGATTCTATGGGATTGTGACCGGTCTTATTGAGTGAAACAGTTGAAAGGAATTCGTAATAAATTTATTTGACTAAAATGATATGAGTTTGTATTAATGCTAGTATGATGAAGTTGAAATTGGAGTTGTAATCAAGCTAAAAAAATGGTAGAGACAATGTACTAAAATTGTTCGATGGCACCTCTAAGCAATCAGGCCAAAAGACCTAATGTACTCATACCCCCAGCATATCATAGTTTCCCATATCTCATAACGAAATTCAGCATTAATGATAGGGGAAAACAGGCTATTGTCTGCATATGTGCCGAATTTCAGCCAAAGCATTGATATCTGAGTCATGCATACGTTGGACATGGCTTATCCTGTGTAACATCTTTTTGGTACATGAGCCCTCCTAAACAGCTGTGTCCAATCAGTATACCTATCATGGCTCTGCTAACTTTTCTACTCTTGCTGAGAAGGAATCCCGAAGTTGCATAGTTGGGCTCCTAAAAAAATATCTTATTGTGCCTGGCCACATCAAAAGACATCAACCTCCCTTTGTGAGCATCAACTACCGACTTCCAAAAAATGGCATGTGCAGATGTAGTCGGCACATCAATTGCGGGTACAGAATCTTGTAGTGGAAGGTTTGAACCTTGCTTCACAAAGGCGTCAGTAATTTCATTTCTCTCAACTCCACAGTGCCTTGGTATCCAGAGAAGATGCACTTTATTGAACCTGGCGACAGAGTTCAATCGTAACCTGCACTCATGGACAATTTTTGAACTAATCAGGGATCTGCGTAGTGCCAGCAGCACCGCTTGACTGCCACTGCAAACAGCGATACGTTTTCCCCTTTACTTTTGTTTTCTTCAATCGACCTGCAGACAGCTCTAAAAATAGCGTATACTTCTGCTTGAAAAACAAAAAGTCCGAGAGAAGAGTCCTGCCTGCCATTCGAAAAATGCAAATAGAGACCAGGTGCAGATCTATATATCTGACTTCAAGCTCTCCGTTAAGAAGATTTCGGAGTATCCTCCCGTGTAGATATCTGGGTGCTCCCAGTTACTTCTACTCAAAAAGATTACTTCATACCTTCTCGCGAAGTCGAGTAAGGTCATTCTGGCGTCCGAAGGTATCTCGAGAATCCGAGAGATCTCACGCAACGAACTTCTAATAGAGCAGTGCCCCACATCGTCTTTTCCTATCTATAGGCAAAGTTGAGTTAATTTATGGGCAGAGATCATTACCACACTCTGAATTTGAATGTTGAGAGGAAGCGGATTGCAAAGCGCATCAAAGGCCGCACCCGAAGTTGTACTCATAGTAACACAGATATCCAGGTAAACAGTCCTTTGCAGCTTAGCTAATTTCTTACAAGCATACAATAGCTTCACAATAGTCTACCACACCGCGGATGCGTACGTGATCACCGGCTTTATGATTGTTACGTAGATAACTACATGAAACTTTAGATATTTATCTATCCCCCACGGGTGTTGAATCCGTAGCTAAAGAGAACACCAAGTAGTGGTGATCAGAGAGTGAGACCTCATCCAACACGTTCCATCCAGCTATTGATCTAACTATTCAAGATCAACATAGTGATACGTCAATAAGCGCCTTTCCATTAGAGATGAGAAAGTTGTGCGAAATTCCAATGGTTAAAGTCACTAGTCCAGCAGAAGCCATAAAATCAATGAGTCCGTCTCCTCATTTTTTGTTGGCGCACCTGGTGTGCTGGGAGTATGCATTGCAGCCCATCAGAAGTTCCAGTCCCTGTGATTTAGTGTATTGGACCAGGTCCTTCAGGGCTAGTCAAAAAGAGAGTAAGCTAAGGCGATAATTGTGTGTTTCAGCCTGCAATTTTCTCGGTATTGCAGAACGACCGCTGATAGATCTTGACTTGAAAACTGTCGAAGCGTGGTGGCATCAAGTTTGAAAATCAGAACACAAGTCCTCGGCTTTGTTGATCTTTCATCATAAAAGATCTTTGTCGCCTTGATTGAATTAATTCGGTAAATCCCAAAAAAAAAGATATTTTTTTTTTTTGAAATAATCGATAATACTGCAGCAACTGAATATCGTATAATTTGTTTATTATGAAAAATTGAAGATAAAAATGCTATTGATTTGCATATTCTGGGTTTTTCAATGAGGGCATACGAATTTTGTATTTAAATGAAACACAAAATAATTGAAATCTATTCGAAGTGGAGTACATATATTATGTTACACTTAAGTATGGAATTCGATGCTGTTCATATGGCCACTGCGAACACGCTTGCAACGATGGATTCTTGGGAGCCAATTTTCCACCATCCCCAGTTTTTACCTAGTGAACAAATAGGGTTAAAAAGTTTCAAAACCTTTTTTCCAAAACAAAAACTATTTTGGCGTACTTGGTTTTTTGAAAATCTATTCGTTGATAGAATCATAAGGCTACTTAAATATCACTAAAATAGTGACAACTAACATTTGATGAAACTGATACCTACTCCGCATATGCCCCAATGCATTTTGCTCAATTGGATGATGAAGTCACGAGGAACGGTGATTTTTCGGTAAATTTTTATGCCCTTATTGCTTCTGATAATTAATTTTTGCGCTAATTTTTAAGTTATATTTTGTGCTGATTGATTTTTAATACACTTCTTCTTCCGACCAATACCGATGTATCCACCTGCTTCCTTTCCCGGCGATAGTGTTGTAAAGCTCGTGTTTTGTTCCTGTTATTTCAAGAAAGTTACGATTACATTAATTTCTTTAGCAAATAGTACTAAAAATATCAGGCTGACGAATTAGAAACTATTTTTTTAACCAACCCAAATCTGTATGGCACGAGCACACACTAAAAGGTAGGCATTTCGTTTGTGGCTCAATTTCGGTACCTTTAACGAGGTATGAAGTATCGTATGCACCAATCCGTTTCAAATCTTTTATTCTTTCACAGTAATGTGAAACAAGCACCTCCAAGATGTTATAAATTTGTTTCTACAATTTTTCAGCGAAATACAATTTATTCATTTGTTGTATTAGTTTTTTATTTTTCTATTTTGTTTTCTGGCATAGATAAAGTGGAAGAACAAGAACATAGTCAGTAGTATTTTATAACAAAGTCTTGACTCATGTTAAATTTCAAACATTCCAAATCGAAATATTATAATTTTTTTAATTCAGAAACAAACACAAGTTAAAAACAAAATTTTAGATTGAAAGTAAACAAAATGCAGCAAATTTTTTCATATCTATAAATTTCTAACATGTACATTTGTTAAATATTTTAGGATAGTTGAAATATTTGATCATTGAATAATAAACATCAACCCTTTTGAGGAGGTAAAAAGTTTCTTCGATTTCTAAACCGAATTCGATTGTCTCATCTCCTGTTTGAGACAATGCTTAAATGCTTCCCATCCTTCGGATTTCGCAGTAGACTGGAAAATATAGAACACAATTATTATTCAAATCCACAGCAATGTTGGATTGGAATCTGAAACACAATCGGATGATTTATACATTAAGAACAAAAAACAAACCATATTGCCAATCTTTGGGAATTCGGAGCTTAGCATTTGATTGCGTTATAATTTTAAAGCATAAAATGGCACAACTGAAACTGGAAATAAATTAATACATTTAAAATTTTGCACGGCCAATTGGTTTTTTTTCCAAATAAACATATAAATGAAAATGCGATGATTTTTTGACCAAATAAATCAGACTTGTATTCACATTCTGCTAAAGTAATAATTGTGTTTTAAGTGCAGAAGTGTTAAAATTAAAAATACATACATACAATACACACGGTAAAACAAAACTTTATCAATTATAAACTAAGTACATATATTGCATGAGATTCGACATTGGAGGGCATGCATGATTTTATGAATCAGTTTCAATATTGTTTTCTAAAATACAGCTGACAACCTTCAGAAAATTTAAATTACAAAGCATTAATGATAATTAATAATGGGAAAAACAAATCTAAGCACGATTAATGGAATAGATAAAACTGTTAACGTTCTTGGACACTTTCCTTTTAGTAAAAAAGCGGATTAAATGCGTTACGTGAATGGAGTGTTGGCTCGATCCGAAAGATTAAAAAAAAATTACAAATGGTAGTTGTAAACTGTTTTGAATTGTAATTTTGAATTAGAATAATACAATGTATGCGAAATTTTTTATCTAAAAAACATAACATAAAATTAAGTTTTTTCACACAAATACAGTTTGTTTGGAATATGTAACGCAATAATAGTTACTGTTGGAATTATTTCGAGTGTGAATTATTTTTGCTGTTAGCACAGTAACTAAGAATAAAACATAAAATCAACGATTTAAATATTGATAAATAAAATTAAAACGGCAATTGATACAGGTAGCGTCGAACACGTCTGCAAGCACGTCGACGAAGCATCCCAACAAATTCAAATTTTTCATCGTATTCGTCCAATAGTTCCTCGTTGTATTCGAGTCCGTGATCACTTACTTTGAAACCGCGATGCAAACGATCTTTCATAATTGCAATGAATTCTTTATAGGAAAGTAGACCGTCGCCGTCTTCATCGAAAATTGCAAAAACTGTATCGATCAGATGTAGTGTGAGTGTATAGCCTGTGCAGATTTTAACGGCTCGAGAGAATTCATCTAAAACCGAAATAATTTAATTTGAGTCTATCCGGAATTTGAATAGCATTTACCTTTCGAAATCGCACGATCGGCAAGCGTATACATTCGCATGGCAATAGCGAAATCTTCGAGATTGTTCAAAAATTGGCAGAAGTCACGAAACTCGGTAAAAGTAATACCTTGTTCATCCTTGACGCGGTCCAACAGTCGATCTAAGTACATGTCATATTCGTCGGTATCTAAGTACGTATATCTGAGAAGAATTTTGGCAAAGTCCACTTCCGTTATCGCCGAATTTCCTTTCGAAAACTCATTGAATTCCAGCTCGAGAACTTCAGTTTGTAGGTTGACCATGAATTTGTAGAATCCTTCATAGTACAGATCCTGATTTCCTTTCTTGCCAAAGAAATGCACTTGAAGAGTAGTGTCAACTTTGTGTCTTCTCTGCAATCCCTCTTCGTCATCAACGTAGTCATCCTGAAGTAAAGCACAATCATAAATATTAAATGTTGATTTCTGGAGACTAAAAACCATTTTTAATTTAGAGTAAATCAAAACAAACAAAAAGGATTTTACATTAGTTTTATCAAGTATATACAATTATTTAGTCACATCCACAACACTTACTTCTTCGTTACTTTCCTTTTCTGTTACTCCGTGTTTATCTTTCCATGCACCGCTAAAGATTTTTTCCATCTATTTTATGAAAAAAGATTAGAAATAAACTCCGATTACGAGGGATCGCTGCTATTTAGTTTGTTTGCATGTTCCGATCCAGTAAATAAGCGATTAATATGGACAATAAAACGAACACAGGAAATACTTTTTTAATACGTTAATCAAAAACATGAAAATAAAGCAAATGTAGATAAAATATATTTACATTCTGAAAAAATGGTTGGACGAATTAAATTACAGTTTAACGAAAGAACACAATAAATAATTAATAACGGCACTGCATTTGGAACACACCCTTAGAGAAGTGGTTAGGGACACTAAGGAGAGCATCTTCCGTTCTATTGGAGTTTTGATGTATCCGGAATTTTTTTTTGCAAGACACATCGCCAAATATGGTCTCAACGACTTGAAAGCCACACAAAAATATTGTCACACGAAGATCGATTCACTCGAAAATAAACTTACAAGGGATGGTTCTATCTTTTTTTTCTTTCGTCTCAAAAACTTTGCTTGTTCTTTGGTCGAAACGAGTTTCAAAAGCTAAAATATATGATAAGATAGACTCAAAATGTTTAATTTAAGTTCTGCAAAGTATTTTGTTCGTAAAATCGTAATCCGAAATTTTCCCAGACGATGAGTTGTAAAAAAAATTATGTTTTAATATTTGGAATGAAAACATGGTGAAACTATTAAATAGATAAAATACAGTTTTCAAATGTATCAACAATGCCAAATATTTTTTATAAAGTAATCTACCCAGTTACCAACCCACTTGTTAATGAAAATTAGATTGACCCGTACCCTCTCTATTTTTGAACTGATTAGTTGGATGTTATAAAAATGGAATACTTAGGAAAAGATTTCTCACAATTTTACGAGTTTCTTCGTCCATAGCATGATCTCTGAGGGAACCGCCGAAAATGTTTCGTATCTAAGGAAATAATAATGTAATTTTAATCAGAAATTATGTTATGAAAAAAGATATTAAATATTAAATCAATGTAAATTATATGATTTAAGTAAATTGTGTATTTTTTTAAATTTATGCATTATAAAAACAACTGAAATGATAAATTTTTTCACAACGGAATATTATTTGTACTTCCAGTTTGGCTTCCGCATGGTAATCAAAATATCAAATAAAATTACCGCCATTTGCCAGCTGGTGTATCAAAAACATACAAAATAATATCTGTTGAACTCTAGTTTTGTGTTCTTTAATTATTGTCATAAGTGATTTATTTCGATGATGGAAGCGAATCGCAATCTACATCTTTAGATTTTACCCATATTTTTACGAAGCTTAGTTACTCCAGCACTTCTTTTCATTCTTCCAGTCAGTAATGTATAGTGAAGCTGTTCAAGCTCAATATTATCTTTCATCTTTTGAATTATCTGATTCTTGGTCACTACAAGCTAGTATTTCCTGGATGAAGTCACTTTTTATTGGCCTAGCATGCAATGGAATCGATGAGATGATGCGATGAAATAAACTGAAAGGTGCTTTCAACGAGCTATATTTGTACAACATATTCAGTACTCAATAAATTAGTGAATAATTAGTAGCTTCAGAGCTACTTTACTTAGTTCGGATTAACGTAACATTACTATTCCTTAGTTATCATAATTATTTTTTATATCTTTTTGTCAACAATTCTGTACAATTTTAACGGAGGATTGTTCCTCAGACCAGGATTTTTTTTGACCTGCCATCTAGTTTCCTGCAGGTTTCAAGTTGAAAAGTTCAAAACTTTAAAGCACGGAGCTCTTTCTCTCTGATTAATGGCTCTAAACGGTAAATAATATGTCGCTAAATAGCAGATTGCTATTTTTCAACTGCTATTTACAAAAAACAATAGCAGTGTGCCATTTATAAATCTGCTAACTTGCTATATTCCTCAAATGATATTTGACTAACAGCAGACATCAGACAAAACGCTTTCTGACTAACATAGTGATCCTGACTAACATAGACAATGACATCGGTCAACAGCAGCAAATGGCAATAGCAATAACAGCAAGTATGTATAATTATACTACAGAGTACAATCGTTATAGATGTGCAATAACTACACACTTGGATTTCGTATGATTGCTTTATTACTACTGTTTGTTGTATTTCCCAGTACGCAGGCCTTTTGCACATTGTCTAGATGCATTACATATCACATAATACGTTTCGTGCGGAGAAAGACCTTCGCACCGTTTTGAAATTTAACAATTTAGTAGCTGCTATTTGAAATTGCTACTTAAAAAAGCATTAGCAGTTGCTATTTGAAAATAGCAGTTTGGCCCTATTAAGGGGTTATACACAGCCAGGATAGTAAAAAAATATTATTTCGTTTTCGTTATTTATATATATTTAAGTATATAAACAGAAAATTTCATGCCAATCCGACAATGAATCTCGAAGTTACATTGTAAAGATTTGTCGGTTGGAGCAATACAAAAAACGCAGGGCGCATCATGATCTCCGACCGAAGAGGATATGAAAGCACATGAGAGGGAGGAATGTTCCGCAGTCGACACCAAATCGAACTATTAGAAGTTGTCGAAGGAACTGAGGGTTTATTATATGGTCATGGAAAAGACGATTCAGTGTAAATTGAAAAAAAATTCTGTGTTAAGTGCTTTTGAACCTTTTTTTGGGTCGGTGAAACGGCTAAATTGATCAGTTTCAAATTTTCTCACAAGCTTTATCAACATTTTTCTCCCCGAAAAAATATTTTCCATTTTACAAACATCGTGATAATTGCAAGATCCTTTTTTTGAGTTCTCGGAGATCGGCTGTAGCAGCTTTACAAATCATCTTTTTACAAATAAAAAATATCAAAAAAAGTTCTGTTATCATAATATGTGTATAAAATTTTACGTTAATTGATAAAAATGTTTTTCCAGGAAAAACTCCAGAAAAATTGATTCTTATTGGCTTCATAGCTATAATCCCTTAAGAATTGAAGTTGATAAAGACTCTAAACTGGCTCTTAATTGACAGCTAATTTAAATTAGTAAAACTTTTAAGCGGATTCAAAAGATTTGGTCTGATTTATAGCTGGGTCCTAGTGAATGTTTAGGATTATTATAGGGCAATTATGACAGTTGTGGCTATTTACGGGCTATTTACTTCTCGAGCCGGCTACTAGGCGGTACTGGCAGCAGTGTAGTAAACTAAAATAATCCCACGAAATCCTTTTCATCAGGTCTAGGGGTTGAAGCTGGTAGAGAGCTTCATCACAAATTTAAAATCAATGTGGATACGAGTGTGGTGTGATTAGTTCCACGACTCACTTTACTCCTGATTTAAACCAGATACCTAATTACAGCTAAGTGAACTCAAACCTAGATGTACGGTTTCTTGTCCGATCTTGGAATTGAACCAGGGACCCTAAACACAAGAAAATAGTGCTCTACCCACTATGCTACTCAAGCTTCACTGGCAGCAGTGTCAGCTTTTATTAGATCATCCTATTATTGGTTCAAGCAATCGTTGACATTTCTGTCCCATCGGAAAGGTCCAGTAAATTGGGTCCATATGTTCCTCAAAAGTTTAATCTAAATAGTGCCTAGCGCCAGAAATTGGGTCCTCTACAAAAATGTCGGCGCCATTGGGTAGAAAGATGCAATACGTCAACAGGCTAAAAGTTTCCTTCATCAACGTATAGATTTTCTATTTATTTGATGGGTGGAACAGGGTTCAAACTTGTAAGCCCAGACCAAACAATACCCAAGGAAGTCTTCTGCTGCACTGTGAGCAAGAACAACAATTTTTGATATTTAAACCAAAGGTATTCTTTCATCAAGACAATGCTTTGCCGCCAGATACGGAGAGAAGGACCATTCAAAGACTAAAAGAATTTTATCCGAAAACGAATCCTCATTCACCATCTTAGCCAAAATCGCTTATCATTTGAACGGAATAACAATGAATTTTGTAAAAAGTGTGAAACAGTGACGTGCGCAGTGAAAAGTGAAGGAGGGCTATTATCCCCCGTATTGTATAGCTACTCTTGAACTTTTTTTTTCATTTTACGCCATACTACACATTTCCTGTGCCTTCACAATATTTTAATTAAAATTGTGTGGAGTTTAAGCCGAATCAAAATTTTTGCTCCCTTTGTTTCAAAGTACTGTGCATGCCTATGGTTAGAGCAACAGTTTTTAACGCAGTTATGTAAATTTAGGAAGAAGGGTGGTTCTAATAAAAAGATAGAAGAGTTTTATAGAAACTAATGAAAAATGTGAATTGTATGTTGTTTTTGTATCGATATATTTGTTCAAATCTTTTAGTGAAAGAATTGCAAAATACAAATGAGATGAGCCAAATGTCTCTTTTATTATTTAAATAGTAAGGGAATGCGCAGGCTATCTGATTTCATTTTTGAGGTAGAGTCTGACAAGAAAAGTAAATCTTATCAGTTAACTGCTCTGCTGCGACTAGCAGGAAAGACTCGCTGCAATGTAATATATATACTGTTTTTGACCAACAAATATAACAAAAAATGTGACTTGTGTTGCAAGTGTGAAACTAATTATATCACCAAAATTGTTTGTGAAAAACCAATAGAATATTATTTCTTTACAAAATTCTATCTCTGTCATATAGAATGGGTGATCAAACTCAAAATAGTATGGGATGGACGGATCACTGTTAGATATTTATTAGCATACGTTTCTAGATTGCTATCGTATCATTTATCAACAAAATTGATATAAATAACAAAATATGTAGCAATTCTTATAAATAGTTCCATCTCCCCTGGAGTTATCCTACTGATTTTTGAATAGCTTTTCTGTCTCTCAGTGATTGCAACTTTTCTATTCCAGATGTTCGTCTTGATTTCTAAGAACAATTTGTAACAGCTCTTTATGTTGACTTCAATTAAAAAAAAACCTTCGAAATTACGTATATCCTATGAAAAACTTTCCTGTTCATAAATGTAATGGTATATACCTATAGCGACACTATACCAGATTCTGGATCTGGGTAATTTAAATCAAAATATAAGTCCTATCAAAAAAAAAACTGACAACATCAAATGAAATGCTTTGATAGAAAATAAAGTCCAACAAAAATAGCCATCTATTGCGCATACGATGTCGTAATGACCACCGGAACAATAATATACCATTCCATTTCTTTGGCTCCACTTACCACCAAAAACTCATTTTTATCGACCCGATGATTGCCGTCTGTGTCAAACATGTTAAATGCAATCCTAAATCCAGATTGAGGTTCTGTAGATTATCAAAGAGGAATCAAGTCGAATAACATTAACTTTAAAACACGCAACCACTATAATACTTACTGGTTAAAATTGAAAGCAGGAACAAATACTCGGTGTATGATATGATGCCTGCAAAAAAAAAAAAAAAAAAAATAAGTTATATTCTCCTAAGTAGGTATTTCTGTTTGTCAGATGTCGACTAACTGATTGACTCTCATATATTTGAACGCTTTACTTTATCGGACTTTGCCACTTCAACTTTAACAAAACACCCTCGCCAAGATTTCGCCCAGCGAAAGAGCATGACATCAAACTGAATGCTGTTGACCTTTATAAATATTTGATTCGCCGGCCAGAAGTCAACAGCCTACAGGACCTTTGCACTACATAGCCACAAGTATCTGCCGGGTTCGTACCCTAATAAATTTCACGATATCCAAATTCATTTGCTTCGGCCACGAAACCAGAAGAACTTTTCAGTGTTGTTTGCTCATAAATAATTTAGCGGTCATTTAAGATCCATCAAGTACTGGTGTAATCGGGTTCATCACACGCACATCACAATTTCGTGATGGACCACGGAATTTTTCTTGCACCGCCACAGCACGGCACGAATTGACTTCCGATGGCAGAAGTAAACACAATTATCTATGTTGAGGGTGTTTTATGACTTGAAGGAAACAATATTAAAAACGGACTTTTATTACTTCGATTCAACCTTGCATCGCTCCTTAAATCAGTTGGGAAACAGAAGGGATTTATGTTTGCCCTTCAAAGACAGGTATGAAGTAGAAGTGTTGCTGTTGGTCCGATACACGTAAAGTAAATTCATCTAAGCTTGTGCTGAGGAACACCATATGTTGTTCGGATGCGCGTCGAACGCACATGAGAAACTCTCATGACACTCAAAATACACATCGAGTTTTTGCAATCACTTGAGATTTTTATTGGATAATAAAAACGGTTATTTATTGAAAATTTCAAAATAAATAAAACCGGTAATCAAATCGGAAATAGAGACCATAGCAGAAGTGTTGGTAAGTGTATAGTTTAGTGTTGCGAAAACGATTTGAACTATTGAAGTTGGGGTCAGCAAGCATTTGGAGATTTATCAGAAATATCCAAAGGCATTCGAATTTTGTATGTAGGTTAGCAATCAAGAGGACCGATGAAATGTTGAAGTGATTTATTGAAGCTAGATGAATGCTCTGAAATGCATTAGCAGCTTGCAGGAAAAGTATATTTGGGTAATGCCAAGGAATCCTGCTAATAGTTTTTAAAAATTTGAAAATAACCGGCAGCTATTTTGCTTCAAATCTAAATAAATTAAAAGAAGCAATTAAAAGTGGTGGGTGGAGACTTCAACGCGAGAGCTTTGGAGTGGGAAATGCCACCTTAGTTATGGAGATGGTTCTTAATTATGGAGATGGTGGCTAGATTGAACATGATTTTACAAAATGGGGACTTAAAACCTACGTATCGCAGGCCGGGGTTCGGCGAGTTTATACCTGACATAACTCTCACCTTGGATGCATTGTCAGTGCTGACGAGGAGCTGGAGTGTGGTGGGAGAGTACTCTGGAAGTGATCATAGCTACATAACCTTCTGGTTATCGCAGGAAAGCCCAAGTATGCAGAGCTCTAGTCGAAAATATTTCCAATTCAGACAGGAGATAGCTCTTGGATAGCGCAGGCCGGGTAAGGTTATAGAAATATCAAGCAGCAATTGATACGCTGGTGATCTTCATCAAAGGAAAAATCAAACGAGCGTGCGGTGCCTCGATGCCACGTCGGAACCAACCTTCTGAGAAGCAGCAGGCTTATTGGTAGACCCAAGAGATAGCCGAATTGAGGCGAAGAGATCTAGCGTACAGGTGTAAAGTTTAGCGATCTATTGGTAAAACAGAAGCATCCCAAGCTGCCGCAGAGCACAAAAGAGCTAAAAAAAAACGAGGAATTATGTCGACGGGCTACAAGCTAGTATCTGGTGGGCTTGGTCACATAGGTTCTGGTCCAATCATGGAGGCAGATACTCTGAAGCACATCGTGGACTTGCTGCTCTCGGTGCATCACGCGAGAGTACAAAACGCTCTCATGGTCCTTCAGTAAAGGTGCTATGACACTACATTATTTTGCGCATTAATCATCTCATTATTAATCCGAAAAGAAAAGAGATCGAAATATTTAGTGTGAAAGAGACAAGTAGGTGAGTGCAGTCAAAACAACTGTTCGTTTTGACAGTGACGATTAACTGTTATCGAAATGTCGAAGGTTTGCTGGAATCAAGGCTAAAATGTGTCAAATATTCTAATATGACACATTCAATTTCCGACTTGTCAAAATTTCAGCTGCTAGCAGCTGAATAATGCAAAGCCGGCCGCATTATTATAGCACACCACATTAATTATGGCATTAATATTTAACAGTTTCGCATTATTGGCTAGTGAGGCCTATTCGCTCATACAAAATGCACATATCCATGTTTATTCATTGTCTCTCTCTACTCGGATTATTAATGGCATTATTAATGTTGTGTCATAACACCTTAAGACATTCCTTTGTTTACTCTAGAGGATCTTCACAGTGCGTCTAAAAAAAATGAAGAGTCGAAATGCTATTAGTTGCGCCAGCATCCCAGTGGAAGTCCTGAAAGTTGTGGTGGAGAAACAACCGTTAAGGCTGCTACGAATGTGCAATCATTTCCATCATCCGGAAATTGGCGCCATTTGCTTTGATCTCGAAAAAGGGCGACCCTAACACACCATCTCCGTACAGACCACTTTGTATGTTTGATAAGGTGGGAAAACTCGGTGGGTTTATTGAAGCCATGACAACAGATAGCAATAAGAAGGGCTGGTGAAAAAATCAACATGAGTTCCGTAGTGGCCAGTCAACAATAAATGTCAATCGATGCAGTAGAGCATACCGTGACCGCATATCATCAGGCCATACCGATCGCGTTTCTAGTAACGCTAGGTGTTTGGAATGATTTTAATTTAGCGGGTTGGATAGATATTTTAGAGGCACTTGAGCGGAATTTTTAGATAGGTGACTATTTTGAAACTATGTAAAAAATCGTTAGCTTATATATAACACAAAACAGAGAAATGCGAGCAAAAATATTACTGCCGGAGCAGCACAACGATTCATTCGCAGTTTGGACCTTTAGAACGCCGCATACGACGGTTTCCTGGTAGGTTACGCTGGTGATGTGGCAGCTATCATTACCTCCATTACAAATACTAAGTTTTCCATCCTAACAAAAAGAAGGGCAGGTGGCCCATGATGGTTGGATCCGAAGTAGTCGAGACGACAAAATCCTGCTAAGCATCTCGGAGTAATTCTTCACTCGAAGCTGACTTACATGAAGCACATCCGAAAAACATTGAAAGGCCATTGATGACAGTAATGTCGCTGAGCAGCCTCATGGCGAGCGTCCGCACTCCTATATGGTGCGGAACTGTGGGCCACTGCCTTAAAATTTGAAAAGTATCGAACTAGGAAGGCAAGCTATCAATGCCAAAGAGCGCTTCGAACCACAAATAGCTAATGTATGGTATAGGGAAACACGGTCCATCCCAGTGGAGTAACTGATAAACGAGCGTAGGAGTGTCTTCCTGAATAGCTCAGAAGTGGGTAGGGAGTTAACATATGCTAAAGCTCAAGCGTGACCGCGTGAGCTTTGGGAGGAACGCTGGGCTACAATCACAATGGGAGCATGGACGACTAGAGCGATCCATGCCATAAAACTTTGGCTTAGTCGTGACTACGATCAAATCAATTTCTAAGTGGGCCAATTTTTATTAGGTTATGGCTACTTTAGGAAATGCTTTCACAGAATAGTGAAAATCAGAACGGAATACTGCAAATATTGCATTAACGAGATTGACGATTCATTTCACTCTTTTTTCAAGTGCCTCTGCTATCGTCCTGTGAATTAAATGAAATAAATCATCCGCCATTTAGGCCAGATCTCGCTTCAGCCGAATGAGACATTAAGCCGTGGAAGAATATTTTTATAGCAAGCAAAGTTTGTATTTTTTCAAAGGAATTGAATTGGTAATCGAAAGATGCAATAAGTGCATTTCAATACAGTGAGAATATATTGAAAAATTATAAAAATAAGTTGTTGTTTTTTATCCAGTTTTTTCATAAAAAATCCTCGTAGGTATATGATACTCGTCCGTAATATGCATTTTTTGAAAACTGAATGATCCCTCTAAACAATGTATATGCATCGTAATAAATTGTTGACATTTCATCACCACTCTTTCCAATAGGAAGCTTTTAAATATGCGTTTGACATAAACTTATATTATGTAAATAGAGCAATTTACCTTTGTCACGTAATTTCCGAAACATATTCGGTGATCCTTTCTTTAGAGCCGGTGTCACATCTTTGATTTGTTCGATATCTTTTCCGGTCATTGCCCTTCTTTTTAACCGTGCTAAACAAACAAAATAGAGTCAAATAAGTATCTAGTACACATGCGAGCATATTACAAAACAAAAAAACACGAATAAAATTTTAGATCTTGCAACGAAATTTCAACTAACGTCTTGGCTCCTGTTCGACCACCGAATCCAGAAAATCTTGAGGTGTCATATACAGCTGCCCATCATATTCGACCGATGCAAATTTTATGAAACGTCTTTCACGAGCTGTTAATCGGATGGCCTTCTCTTCCTCCTGAAATCGAAAGCAAAAACCAAAAAAAAATTATCGCATTAAGTAACACGTTTGTATCTTTTTCTTTTCGAAGATTAACAACAATATGAAGCGATATCTACAACATTATCTAAATTTTGTTTTATTTTTTTATGTAGCTACAAGCGAATCTTGAGTGTCGGTACAGCAGAGTAGCACAGCACACCAGATCGGTCCGACTATAACCTTATTAACTTGAGACATGATCAAGGCACTTGATAAAAAAATCCAGAAGGATAATTTTGATGCGATCGGAAAGGTGCAAATAATATCTACGATAAATTCAGAATCGATTTATGCACCGAAGATGTGAAGATAGATTATCCAGGCGTAATGCAATTTTGACAAGTCGAGTGCATTTTTAGTGCCATAATACGATCGGATTAAAGACGACCAGCAAAGCTGCACCAGGCCTCCAACTAAAGGCTTGGTGCCTTGTTAAATGGTTTCGTAGTTGACAACGACCAACTCGACAATAAGTTGTTTGCAACTTGTTTCATACTTGGTGTGTTTTAATATTTACTTGCCCCGTACATTCATTAATTTAATCGAATGCCAGTGAATATGTTGAAGAATTACAGGAAAATTAGCCAGGTCCAAATGGCATTGATAGATCACACCTGAGGGACCTGATGATATCTTCGATTCAGACCATCACTTCGTGTGGAATCCTGGCATTGATTCGAATTACGTGCCATGTATGGACGGTTTTTAAGAGTATTTATAAGATTTGTTCGAATAGTGGAAATAGGATGGCGACCAATGATAAATCATGGGTGGCAGTCTAATTGAATAAGCTTATCTATAATTTGAGGGTTATATGTATTATTTGCATTATTTTTTTGGATACATCTTACATTTGATTGAGAATATTTCGTCATATTTTTTCTGTATCTTAAGATTAGAATAATAGAATTGATATTCAGACAGGAATTAATGCATCTAATTTTTATTGAATGAGTCTTCATTGTTTCATGACTGTGTATCATCAAATTTGAAATTAGTTTCAATGATGACGTAATTGAGGTTTAGTAGCATACGTGCTTTAGGCCATTGATGCGTTCAGTTTTAATATGCATATATTATCTTAGAGGTGGTCATAAAATCTATATGTGGCATTCATAAAAATTGAAGGTGACAAATATTAGATACTTTGCGGTTTTTTTACCATTCGAATAGGCTAAACAATTTGAAAATATTAAGTGACGGAAGATGAATCAGAAAATAGGCAAGTACAAAACGCCCGGCATGAATGATTTTATAGTGTGCTGAATATTATATCAAGAGAAGAACTGAGAATTGATTCTTAGCAGGAACAAATTTTTTCAACTTCCGTTATGACTAATACTTAAGCATGAATTAAAATTTTTTTTTGTTTCATATTTTAATAAAAATAGCATCATGATGGCTTCTGAAGGGTTGACTACGTAAGAAACTTGATACTTGTGTATTTTGTGCCTTTGTTCGGTAGGAAATTTGTGATAGCTTCTGACAAAAAATTGCTGGAAATATTTACGATATGTAATGATAAGTGTAAGCGACACAAAGCCCTTATACGAGTCCTTTAAATTACATGTTGAACAACATTTTTCAAGCAAGGAAATATTTTCACGTACAATGAAATCTTTAAAATAAAAGTAAATATCAACAAAGTCTACTCTACAAAGTCTACTCAAAATTGTATAGCCATCCAATTCAAGATTTTACATATACGGTTATATTTGTATGCCTTAACATATTATTATATGTTCGAAAATTGTTCGGCTCACTGTTTCACAAATATACGCCCATTTAATAAAACTTCGCATTTTACAAAAAAAAATTGAATGCTCTCAAAGGCTGCCCTAAACTGCAAAACAAAAAAGCGTGATAGTGGTGTCAGAAGTGATATTTTCACGACAGTGAAAGACACTCAGATAAAATTGAAAGACAGTGAAAACCCCATTGTAAATTTTTCAGGGCTTCAAAGAAGTGAACTCTAAATATTGCTTTTAGTCAATCCTCATAGTGAGCTCTAATTGAACAACATTGTCGAGTTAAAATTGCAGCGAGTTAAAGGATGAGTTAAAAAATTGGAAAGCTTCTACTCCACACTTTTGTAAGACGATGCACTTATATCCCAAAGCATGGACCTTGATACGTTCTAGTTTCCACACACAGAGCTTATTACAGGAGATGATGGCAACGAAAATAAAGCCTTTGGCAATACGCTGATGCAAACACTGATTTTAATGCACTGAAAAATATGGAAAGTAAGTTCGAGGAGAGCATTCAGGCTAGCACTATTGACCTATCCAGTATTACCAAAGATACAGCTGCAGATACCTTCATCAGCGCATTTTAAAATCAGGAGCTCCAACATATACAAAGAAAGGACACCTGAGCAAAGACACCCGCAGGAAGTACCAGCCCGGGCACGGCAAGGGATGCGGGCAAAATATAATCAAAGCGGCGAGTCTGGGCAGACGAACTTAACAATTTTTTCTTGAAGTAAATCAGGGAAGGCAGTAAAAAACAATGCCGAAGATCAAAGTTTGGCCTACAGAGCTAATGACCTTGAAATCATCACTATTTCCAGGATATACTCATATGACAACGACATAATGCATCGAAATACATACTACAAACATCCTGTGGAATACACGGGAACGCAGATGCTTTGTTTCGTCGTCCCTGGCCAACTAACTGCAAACAAAAAGGAACCAAGTGGTAATGTGTGATTGACGGTAGATGAAATCGCTGAAGGATGATGCTTTAGCATAATTTTAATATAGAAGGATATTCCTTCAGAAGCCCTGCATAGAAGGATGTATTGAAAAACTACTGGGCCCAATAGATTTTTTTGCAGGTCGAAGGTGGGGTCCTGAAGCGAAGATAAGAAACGGTAGATGGTACATAATCCAAAGCTGAGTCATAAATTCCTAAAAAATGACAGCACCTGGGAGTAAGCAAAACACTGGAAAAGGTCCGTGAACGATTCTAAAGGCTACCTACCCGAGAAGACATAGTGCCGAAAGTGTACGATCTGCGCTACCATCAATGGTTTAAAGACAAGAGCCAGACAACTGATGCAAAAGTGTAGTGTGGGAACACCGTTCGAAAGCATAGCCATGGAAATTGCAGAGTGATTTCCAGAATCCAAGTGGGGAGATCGGTATACTCTAGTGGTGGTGGATTCCTTCAGTAAATGGTCAGAAGTATACTCCAACCCAAACCAAGAGGCAACTAAAGTAGCGAAACGGATCGTCTTGTATTTTTCAGAAGATATAGCGTACCCCGTGAGCTGCCTTCAGATAACGGTCAAAATTTCGAGTCGCAAGTTTTCGATGAAACGTGCAAACTGCTAGGAACATGAAAAACGAGAACAACGCACCTCCACCCTCAGTCTGATCGAATGGTCGAACGATTCAACGGCACGTTTATTAAGCATTATACAAAGGTGGTTAAAGAGACCACAAGAGACTGGGACCAACATATTTCGTTTTTTCTGATTGTCTATGTAGAACAGCGGGGCACGCGTCAACTGGTGCAATCACAGAAAGACTTAAATCGGAAACGAAATCCGTTTACCAGCCGATCTGAAGTTCGGGGCATCTTTTGAGCAACCTCTGACCATTTCTGTTTACCCAAATGAGTTAAAGCAACGGTTGAACCAAGTACACCTGATTATGCGGAAACGAATCAAGGCTATCAGTGACCACATGAAAACAAGCAGGATTTGGTCGGACTGCACAAAGGGCCGGTTCCCGAAGCTACATTGTAATTGAAAATAGCCTTACAAAATGATCAGTCCGATGAATATTTATTATTTTTGGTTGCCCTTTTTGTTTTTTGAACTAAGTCCTTTTACACAAAAAAAGTTGTGAAACACGCATAGTATTTGTTTTTTCTTGTTTTTACATTTTCGTTTTTATTTTTTCTTGTTTTTACGATTCATGTTTTAATTAAAAAATCAAACAAGAATGTTTCAATTGAATTAAAAGATTATTTTGACTTTAAATAATTATAATTGTCTTTTTTTGCTATTCTATTGCAATAACTTTCTACTGAGTTTTGATATGTTGATAGTGTTCTTCTTCAAAACCCATTAGAGTACAGCTGGATAAAATTGCATAGAGAGAAAACAAAGCCTTAAACTTGTTTAACAAACAACCTCTGGAATTACTACCGCTCATACATTTTCAATTAGTTGATATACTCCCAATGTATATATTATTATCTTCATGCGAATAAAAAGCCTGTTACTGCAGCAGTAAACATCACCACATAAAATTGTAAGACCTGAAAATTATTAGGCGACAACTTCATCATCATAATTTCCATGAAATCGTTTAGCAACAATGAAAAAAAGTTGAAAATCACGTAGCGTCAAAAGGCTCCTACAACAGTCCGGCTCATTGTTATTATTCACGACCAAGCGATCATGACAATTTTCTACCTATGATCATGTCTGCAATGCTGTCATACTAGATCATTATCGCTTTTGATGGCAACAAAGACGATTGTTGGTTGCAATTGATGCTGCGTCCGCGCGTTACCAAGACACCTTACCCGGACTTTAATGTGGAAGTCTTGCGGGTGTTGTATGGTAAGCAGTAGAGGAGACTATTAATAAAAGAAGACCACATACTGCGCTTTTCGCGGATCCGCAGACACTGATTACTTTGAACAATATTGTTATGAATGAATGCGAAGATTTAATCTTCTCGAATTCAATTCGCCAATTTAGATTTTGCGGGTATGATTCTGGGAAGATGTCGTCTGATAAGTCATAGTTAAGAAATCATGAAAAAAATATAGTTCAAGGTCTGCGATTATTCATATCGTAAGCGGTATTTGATTCAAATTGACTCCTGTTTTCATTAAGAAATCACTTTCACTATTCGGAATATCAAAGAAGGTTTTCTATTCTAAGTTTTTATTTTTGATTGGTCTATCGTTTGTATATACCATACAATTTACAGATTCTTGACACAGCTTAAAGATTTGAGCAGAATTTTACCATTTAATGAAACTGATCAAATAATATTCTACTATCAAAAGCAAATGGCAAGTAATGAAGTTTACACGCAAATCCAAACTCACAAACTAATTGCATGACTGATTAGCGTTCGCCAGAGTAACACATTTAATGTGTTAGAATACTTCTTTAAATTGCACCACGGCAAATATGCTTAATGAGACCCAACTCATATCACTGATATCATCGGACATTTTAATCAGACACATTAGTCCCATTCTAACTATTACATCAAAGAACCGTTTTACTTGCCTGGCAAACGCCCTCAGTTCAGATGGTATTTCAATTGAAGCTGCGATAATCGATGCAATCTCGCATTTCATAATATGTACACATGCTTGTGCGCAGCATCGCTTACTAACTACAAGTACAACTGCTTCCTTATCCGTTCGATGTGTCAAATTGTCAGACCAACCACAGGTGAGTGTCTAAATTGAAATTTCTGATTTTTGAATATATTTTGCATATTCGCGCGTTAAATAGCCCGTCCGCTTGTCACTCAGTCGCTTAAGGAGAAATTGGTTGGGACTGGTACAACCGCTTTCTGCTGAAGGACAAGTGAATTCTGACCAAAGTCCAAAGAAAAAGAGGAGGACAGAAACGTTCCAGTGTTTATTTGCATTGAATCATACGTCCGAAAATATGTGATCAGGAAGGAGAAGATCAGCTTAGCTGCCGAAGATGTAGTTGCGCAAGAGAATCCGATTCCAATTAAAATCAAATTTAAAACTGAAAGTTATCTTCGCCAGATCAGTATCTTATCGGAATCAGCAGCAGAAAAAACATTCGCTTGCCAAAAATGGATGTTGAGCATGTTGCAGTCGAATTGCTATGGTTTGAATTGTTGTACATCCTAAATGATTCGATCGAGCATGAAATACTTTAGTGGCACCTTTCGGATTTACGTTGGTGTACTTGACGTGGATACGTTTGCGAAGAAGCGATTTTCCTGTCTGAGTGGCTCTGAACCAGCGGGAAAGGGTGGAATTGTTTCGTTTGCTAAGCGTTGACTAATATTCATTCAATTATATAAAGTTTTAGTTGACACTACTTCTTTGTGATAATTTTGAAACATACTGTTATTTCTCTGGATTGAATTATGTGTAGCTTAAGCTATACCAAACTCGTCAGTCAATTAAATTTCCATCTGGTAGCTCAACGTCACTCCCATGCAATCGTCTAACCACTAGCCAGCTAAATGGATTTTCGCATGAAACAGGTGTAACCGGCCATTTCAATTATCTTGTGATCGACATCAGGATCGTGATCGGTAACATAGAAATTCAGCGAACATCTTTTTTGTCGTTACAACTCTTTCAAGCCATTAGCATTTGTTCGGATTTCAAAGAATATATGTATTTCAAGTGCACTTTTTGCCCTACATTTTCATTCACTGTTTCTGACTGCAGCTCCTTTATTCACTTTTAATTGCATTTCGTTAACATTCGAAGTCGACATACACTATACGTAGTCAATGCACTTTCTTGGACAATGGGTTAGTGGACATTGACATCAATTCGGTGGGTGTTTTTGCGTTAGTAGCCTATCGTTTAGGACGAAGTCTTTGAAATGGGATGTTGAATGAGATGGTTGAGTATAAGAATATGTATGTAGGTACTGAAGATGGTCGTGATGATTCAAGATAAGTGAGAAAGCACAATTTAATGAATGGAAAGTGTAGGGAAATTAAAATCAGTGAAAAAGTATAATTAAGGTTAATTGAATTGGGTGACAATCGTGGAGTGAGTCCAAGGGCTTCAGATAGTCATAACGTTCGATATTATCGCTGGATGTTTACTTTTACTTTAATAAAATGCGTTTGTTAGTCTTTTGTTATAGCTTTTTGGGCAAATGTTCAGGGAATAAATTCTGTGTGAGATAAAAGTCAAACTGAAAAAAATCTAGATTGCGTTTAGTTATATGTAGCATACCACAGCATTTATGATCGCCGCGCTGTGTACATAGTACCCTGAGCTATAAAATGTAGCCAAAAAGCCAAATTCTAAAACATTATGGACTTTTCTGCTACGCACATAGCGTAAATTCCTATGTAACATAGCCCCAACTACTATGAACATAGCCTCGGCACATACCATGTCTAGTGGGTGTAGCGTCAGTTCGTAACAAATAGGATCACGGATTCGAGCTCAGATTGGAGTAGGACTCATTTGTATTAATATAAAAACTAAAAAATTAAAATTCAGTCATTTGAATTGCTATTTCTATAAACTAAAATTTTTAAAATATTGAACTTGTCTAAAACGGTGACAATTTCGCTTTGCTACTTATCAGGGCTGTAATGCATGGCCTAGGGGTATAATACATAGCGTTAAGGGCTGTAATACATAGCATTTTTTTCTGAATTATCTATTTAGCCTGTTTGGTAAATTGATATCGTCCAAGTGAAGGTATTGCATAGTTTATTATTCTTACATTCAGAAAAGCAGTCAGAAAAATCGCTCTGAAGCCCGTAGCAAGCAGTAACTAAACAAAATATTTAAGTCTTATTACTAAACATTTCAGAGACATATTTTTGCCCTGTCGAATTAAACGCCGCCAGCATATTATGACTAAGCATTATAGAGTTGTATTTAATGTGTACCAATTTTTTCCTAGCTCAAAAGAATATTTTAATAAAATAACCGATTTTTCCTTTCGAAGCTAGATATATTGAATTTTGTGACAAATATCGATATTTCGAGGGTAATCTGCCCTCTTCTTCAGTGTCTATCGGTCTGCGGTTAAGCTGTTTTGTGGTACCACAGCGAATATAGCAACCTATGCCAGTCTTAGCGAATGCACTGCTGTTTTGTGCTAGATCGTTGTTTTTGCGGCATAGTTCTATTCTGTTCTGTATCGGAGAAAAAAAAACACGCCTATTGATTGTAAATATGTGATGAAGCTTTCTACTATCTTCAACCCATAGACCTGTACGAGGGTTGTCGTGGGATTACTTTACTTTTATTATAGAGCGATCACTTTTTTGAACATTGTTTTTTCAAGTTCTTTAAATGGTAAACAAATGAGCATAAAACAATAATATCAAAAGTTAGGTTTTTGAAATAAAACAATAGTTGCGTTTTTTTCTATCGAGAGATGATTTCTAGTAGTTGCTGTTGTCAGTGGTACATTATTCATTTATTTATTTATTTAAACTAAGTAAGGTGTATAACAAATAAAAAAAAACAAATTTCAAATATGTTTTCCTTAAGAAATCTAAAATTAAGCAAGGTTATGATCCCAGACTTTTGCATGATTGTCCAATTGCAATGGAGACTTCAAGGAAAGGAAAAAAAGGTACTGTTTAGAAATATAAAGTTTTGCATGAAAAACTTTTGAAAATGGATTTGGGGACGGGGAATAGTAGTTGGAAAAATGGTTCAATATTTTGTAGCATCTATTCATGGGCTCTTTGTCTCGATAAACAGCGTGATGCCCATTCTTATTAAGAAGATGTGTGTACCTAGTCCGTCTTGCAGGATTATTAAAAGTTATTTTATTTGAAAGATATTCAATGTTAATCAAGCCTCTAGTCGCAGTAAAAACAAAACATGAGCATAATGCCGTTTTCCTTGAAGAAAGTGTCGCCAGGTTTAAAGGACTTAGTTTGTAATTGTAAGATCGCAGTCTTTCAAAATTGTGTGGGTTCTATATATAGGGTTATTCATTTCGTGTTTGAATAAGTCAAACCCAGCATACCGACATTTGTCAAAAAACACGTCAACCACGCTGTCATTTATTTAGGTGAAGGTTTGCCAATTTAGAATATGGATACAGAAAACACGTCAATTGGTTGTTGGAACAAGCTATTGACGCTGAATTTTCGAAAAAAATTTCTTCAGTGATGAGGCCCATTTCTTGCTTTCTGCTGTAGAATATGGGGCTCAGAAAATCCGCAAGTGCCCGTAAAGAGGCCATTGTATCCGGAAAAAGTCACCGTGTGGTGCGCATTATGGTCTGGTGGCGTCATTGGGCCGTATTTTTTCAAGGACGAACCATCACCGTCAATTTTGAGCACTATGTCCGTATTTTAACTGATTATTTTTGGACGGAAATCGAAGACTATGGTCTTGAATACATGTGGTTTCAGCAAGATGGGGCAAATCGTAACACAGGCAAATCGGACTCTTTTGCAAGAGAAATTTCCAGGACGTGTAGTTTTGCGATTGGCTGATGTGAATTGGTCTCCAAGATCCTGCGATTTAACGCCTCTGGATTTCTTTTTGTGGAAGTACGCAAAAGATCGTGTTTATGCAAACAATCCCTAAATTTTGGACGAACTGATAGTCAATATTCGTGAAGTCATGGCCGAGATATTCCCCGAAATGTACTGGAAAGTCATTGAAAATTACCTTTTTACCGGTTTTTTTGAAGTTGGTCATACAAATTAAACAAATTTTCGGATGGTCACAAATATTGAAAATAGGATTCCAGACGATGCAACCGTATGCGAGTAATGGGCGAACTAAAGATATGTACAGTATTTGTATTGAATTCTTTTCTACGTGCCTTATTGGATCCGAGCTGCTTGCTGGACCTTGCAAGAACTTTGTCGTATTGAAAATTAAACCACAGCTTTTTATCCAGAACGACACCGAAATCAACAACACTATCTACATTTTTTAGCAGTTGATTACTCAGACGATAGACAAAATTTAAAGTAAAGGTTTTACGGGAAAGGCTAGTGTTAAATAAGGGCCGATGGTGCCCACACCTCACGATGACCCGATCCCAGTGAAGGGGCCTCTCGTAATTTTTTTTGGGATTTGAGTCGCTCTAGTACCGTGTACTCTATCTTTTGACGCAGTCACTGATATGGAAATGGGTCTAGAACACATTAACGTTGTAGGCTAGAAAGGTAAGCATACTTTCACACTAAAATGTCAAGAGTAAATGCTTGTTTTTAAACAGAGCGCTTGGTAAATTACTTTCTTGTGTCTCGAATTCGGTTGATGTTTTCCTTTTTTGATCACGGTTTTCTGCCGTCTTTGGTTTAACAGCCGGGTCTTCCAATTTTGAGATCTGAGCAGCGATGCGCATTTTTCGTTAACAGAGTCGGTTCTTTTCGGGACCCTTTTCCGGTATATGCAGCTGGTCTCCAGTGTAGTCAAAACGGAGTAAAAAGTTTATTAGTAAGCTGTATTCTTTGCTTTAGTTCGTCAGTTTTATTATCTTTTGTTGTCAATTTCACATGCTGAGCATGTAGATTTGTCCAAATTCTCTAGATTATAATCGTACAGAGCTACAATTGTCCTCTTTTTTCTTGTTTGCGTCGTGGTTTTTATTTTCGTCAGATTGATTTTTAGATATACTTCTATTGCTTTAGGATCAAGTTTCAGCAGGAGTTCTTTGACGGATGCGGAGGAAAATGACAAGATGTTAATATCATCCGCCTTCCACATGGCTGGATTATATAAAAGTCTACCCTCAGCGTCAACAGGCCAGCTTTCTTATCAACGCCTTACTTTTTTTGGTTTTTCAGCGTAAGCTTTAATTTTTCTTTTAATATTTTCGTGAATAGTTGATCGTGAATAGTTTCACACCGTAGCTTGTATCTTTTATAATGGGTGAAGCATATGATGGACTTGCCCAATTTCTGCGGTATTTACTCCTGATCCCATATGTGCTGGGTTACTTTGCGGATGGCTTTCCTAAAGAAGCTTCCACCAGTTTTGAATAATTCAGCCGGAATTTTGTCGATGCCCGGCGCTCTATTATTCTTCTGGCTTCTTATCGCAGACTCGACTTTTTCCACTGTTAAAGGGACTATTGGGGCACATCGGGAACGTCTGCCGGGTCTGATAATATTGAGCTATGTGCAGGATTAATGAGTTCTTTAAAATACCTAGCCCACTTGTCTTTCATCTGTCTATTTCTGGTGATCATATTGTCGATTTCGTCTTTACAGAGTGCCGTCTTCGGCTGATATCTGCATCTTAAACTTTTGACTACTTTGTAAGCTTGTCTAGTTTTCTTACTCGTTGTGCTTTCGTCAACTCTGTTCAACTGTCATACCATTTCCATTTCTTACATCTAATTATCTTATTCGCTTTTCGCCGGATCCCTCTTACCGATGACTTCTCTTACTGATAACATATTCTCTATTGCTTTGAATGCCTTGACCCAAATTAACATTGATTTTCCATGATCATGAGACTGTGAACTGTAAACGGGAAGTACACTGCACCACAAGGATCAATATAAAAGGAACGTTTCTCTACAATCCGCTGCATTTTGCAACACAACGGCGTTGAAACCAAACCCTCCCATCCAGTCCTTTCTACTGAGTCTGTCTTCTACTCTCACCGAATAAAGTAATATCTTTTTGCTAAATTTGGTATCAGTAAATTTTACTACTGAACAATACTCTTCTTTATGCAACCATCTGATAAACTACTCAATACTGCGCTAAGCAACTTATTCTAGTTCCTCGATATACTCATACTTTAATGATAGGGCTCTCGTTAACCTGTCTCTTTTACGTGCAATTTATAACCTCAATAATGCTTTGATTGAGTCATCATATCTTTCGTTTATGAGTGCGGGCAGATCGGTTTGCACATAAATCATACACATTCAAGATATCATACCATTCAAGAAGATCTGATTAAGATCTCCCGGGTGTAGTACTCGTATACGTTTCAAGCAGGCGCACCAGTTGATTAGAAGCTTCGGATGGCGTCTATGCCTTCGGGACTTAACCTGAAAGTTGGCACAATCACTCATGATTGCTTGCATTCTAGAACGATGATACTTGTCACCAATTTCACGTTGCGCTTCTTTTAGAATGGACTATCTGCATTTGTCCGTAGAATCTACGAAGATAGTTTCTGGAGTGGATAACAATAGAAAAGTAATGAATTGATGATTTATGACAGGCTACATCTACGTTATAGTGTGTGCGATATGAGATAATTAGAGGGTTGCCCGCGATGGTTTGAACCACGGAAAAATGTGAAGGTGTAATTTGTTTATACGATAATTACAGTCCATTCGAAATGATCAATGGCAACGATCAGTTCCCGCCTACCGATTTTCAGAGAAAATTTCGGTAATGCATACAATACTTTACCGCGGAAGGCGTGCAAACAGCTGCCATCCTTATGAACTTTTATCTTCAAATCAACGTTTTTACCCTCGTCAGACTCGTAATTGGGTGTAACGAATTGAGTTCTTTATGCAACCAGGTGCTTGTATTTTCACTTTAATTTAGATATCAGCACGTCCGGGCGATATGAAATAATTAGTAGTTTTGTGTCTAGTTGAATCACGTTTTCGTGAAAATCGCGGGGAAAGCAAACTTGTTTCAAAACGATTTCATCGAAGTTTTTTCTAGCTTAGGGACAGTTGTAGATTAGATAAATATTTGAATAATTTTACTCAAATATTCGTGCATTCAAATGATTGAGGCCCGAAATACTAAAATTACGTGTGGTCTTACTCTTTAGCAGTTCACTACTAAGCGCAACTAATAACAGCAGATTTGTACAGCTTGCAACCCTTCAAGGTGATAAATTCACACATCAATAAAGACATTAGATGGACATTCATGACAATTATTTGCTAATTAACAATATAATGATTAAAACTCGAAACATGTCCATTTAAATTAATTACGAGCCCATTTCTCCAACCAACAAGCTCTGTATCCAACCAGTTCGAAAGTAAATAGACCATCTATTGTACATGCATCAATGATGCAAAATGTATACGATCCATAGTCGGTCAAACATTTCCCTTGTGGCATTGGGAATTAGAAAAGGTTAACTCGAAGAAATTGTGTTTTCACATTAGCGTCATACGTCAACCAATAGACTCGGGATATGTTATGCACTTTGCTTGCTGGCAAACATTCATTCGAAAAACAATCGCTGCTGACGCGAAAGAAACAAATGCCTGCTGCTGAAAGTTATAGCAGCATCGCCCACAAACGATAGTTTGTTTCTACATATTATTTTCACATACAAATGAATCAATAATTCAAATATTATGCTTTTTCCCGATGTCAAATAAATGCCCGCAAAACTCGATGCCAGAAATGAATTTTGATTAGATGACCGTCTGGACCATACCAATCAAATATAATCAGCACTTAGTGCCACTACGGCATACTTCCTCTATCATCGGCATGAACATTAGAACATAGACGATAACGTCAGACGCGACCAACAAGGAAGCAAAGCATATTTATGGGAATCACCAGCGCAGTACATTCATCTCATCTGGTATCTCGGTCGCGCCAAGATCCAGAAGATGAAGCCACCAGCCAAGCCAGCATTTCATGTGCGAAACGATCCAGTACCTAATAAACGAGCGTTAATTTTCCAAACCTAATCGACAATTCGCAATTCCATTTGCATTTTCTCGAGGAAGAGTTTTCGGTGGAAGTTACTTTACGAGTACCTACAGATTCTACAAAAATGGGTGGGCTTCGGATCTGGGAAAGAATGCATGTAAACGAGACATTAACGTCCTACAAATGCATCCATCGACTATCTGATAATGTCCTGACTAAGCATAAGTTTCATTCTAAACAGTAACGAGCGAAGCTGTCATGTTCTTCTCCTAAATACTTTGTTCGGCAATGGTTTAGGGCGGAATTTATTAGGTTTTATTGCAGATGACGAAGGCTAATCGATTTAATTCTAGCAATTTGCTCGAGAATCTTACGGGTGGGTATGATGATTAGGGCAATAGATGGGATTTCAATGTGTGAATTGCGTATATTATGCTTACGATGGTTTGCAATAACTACATTTTAGAAGTTGATGTGTGTAGAGTTCAAAATACTCACTATTCTATATTGTTCGATAGTCAAAATAACTTATTCTTCTCGTTATTTCCTACGATCCTGAGGCCATATCCATTGACCATTGAGTGAAGACCGTGGAAGAATTAACTCCCACACTAATGGGCTAACAAAGGTATAAACAAATAACTCACCAACTAAGGAGGGTTCAATGGCAAGAAGAATCTTTATTCTTTGGATTGTACACATACGCAGGTAATTCAGTGCGATTTATTTTAGAACATAGGTAGAATGACTTGGAAGATTGCTGTAAGTGTTACTTTATGCAACATCATAAGTATTACTTTGTGCAGCAAAGGCATAGTTTTATGACATATCGATAAGTCTATTGGTCTGCATATACAGTATAAAGTGGCCATAATGTTTACTAATTTCTAATGCTTATTTATTCCAATGATTAATAAGCATAGTATTAGATGCTTTGAAAATAAAAAGAATAATTTAAATTACTATAAATTTTACTAGTTTATAGCTCAAAATCATTTATAGTAACCATAATCTACTTCATTAATTGATTTTAATGTGTAACAATTTTTTTTGTTAAAAAAATGATGTTAGTTTTCTAGCTTGTAAAAACTATTTTAAAAAACCGATTTTTCCTTTCGAAGCTAGATATATTTAGTTTTTTGTGACAAATATCGATATTTCGAGGGTAATCTGCCCTCTTCTTCAGTGTCTATCGGTAGTTATGAAAATGAGAAAGAAAGCCACATTTGTGCTGAAAAATTCCTGGTTTATCTTGATTAAAAATAAGTCTTGATTAAAACTCTTACCAGGCCTAATAAGAACTCTTTTCATCAACTTATCAACCAGGACTAATGTCTGCAGCGACAGGATGAGCATATTTCGCAGCCATCAGGAGCAGTCACTGAAACATCAAGTCATACAATTGACACTGTAATCTACTGCACTAATCTACTGTAATCTACTGCACTACACTTACAGGTGATGCACTTAAACTTTCATTGGAGACTACAGTAATTATTGCAGTTACAGCAATATGTTGAGCCTCAAAACATTATGCAGCACCTGATATTGCCCATGCCCTCTACATTTGGCAACAAATAAAAGCTTCTAAAATTAAATGCAATAAACCCCCAAAAAATTTTTGGATGAATTTTACCCTTACAATAGTAGGAAATTCTCACTGTTATGTGACATTAATTCCAAATTTAAATTAATTTAATTAATTTTTAAATTAAAAAATTAATTAAATAAAAATTAAAATTTTTTTTTTCTTTTAAACGTGTTTTTCCATCATAATTTTGGTTAATTACTACTTTCTAATCAATTTTAGAAGCATTGCAACAACCAAATGTGAAAAAAATGGGGGGGGGGGCAAAACAGAAAAGTACCTAGATGTAAATTTACAAAAGTGCGTACAAAGAATATTTTACCGCTTAAATGTGTAATTTTTTTACGAGCAAATTGTGTAATTTTACCCTAAAAAGACGTAAATTTTGGACGAACACGCATGAAATTTATGTAGCAAAGGCTACTTTTTACGAGTCTTTTAGGATAATATTTAGGACACCATTTATTCGTGAATATCCTCAAAATTGTTTACAAAAACTATAATAAAGATTGTTTTATCAAACGAATGACATCAAAAACTATTTCGAACAAATTTAGGAAGTATACAGTATTTAAGCAGGAATTTCGGCAGGCGTCTAGCTAAGTTTCAATTCCAATAAAATTTCAATTGGAAAACTTTTATGATCCAACAGCCACACACTTAAGATAGCGAAGTGCTATATCATACACTACTACTCCAAAATTAAAGATCATTATCAAAAGACTGTAAATAGGTAAATTTAAATGTGGAATATAAAAACTTGTTGAAATTTCTTTAAGTTTATAATTTATTTTAATTTTATATATAGACATATGTACATTAATTTATAACACTTATAGCTACACCTAATTAGGTTAGCTACACTTCTACACTTATTATACGAAAAGAAAAGACTACACTTTGCACTTAACTGTTGCTATTCAAATGTAAGCAACGATCGCGAAATATAAGACTCGTGCAGTCACAATGTTACATCAATAATAAGTGAAATTTTGCTAAGGTTTACAAAACACTATTTATTATTCAGTTGATTTGGCGTAAAACCAAAAAATGCACATCTAATGTGTAAAAAAAATTGTGATTCGTTATTTTAAACAGAAAAATGAATATATTTCCTATTATCATAGAATTAATTTTAGACCCACTTTTTAGAGTGAAGTGAATAAAAATCAGCAAAATATACCAATAATTTAAAACAGTACAATCAAGAAATAATAAAATAATTTGCTGGAAATAAATAATTTTACAAATTACCACCCAAATGACGAATCTGAACGACAGTCGACTATTACATGGTTCTGTGCTTTTAAAATTCATTCCACATTTTTCTCACCAAACACAAATTTAAAGGTAGTTGCTCAAATTCCAATCTTACCTGTGTTTGGCAGTTTTTTTTTGAGCTTGGAAATATTTTTGAATTGGTTCTGACATGTTTCAGGCCGGCGATACATGAAAAATTCTAAAAATTTGAGTTTCTTTTTTTTTTGCATAAATAGTTAAATTAACATCTAAAAAATAAACTTCAGTACGTTTACTTCTGTATGGGCCTGGAATCGCTGATTAGTTGGTAAGTTGCTGTAATCATAGAGTTTCTGTGTGTCAAAACTACTCGTTTTTCTCGAAACGATTTTTTTTTAAATTGGCGGGCAAGATAACTCAAAAAGTTCTCAACCGATTCTTATGAAACTTGGCACACGTTTTCTCTATAGTAGAAGCTTTTAGTTGAATCCCAATAATGCCAGGTTTTTTTTCCAACATTTAGCATTTTTGTCCCAAAAACTGTCGAAAAAAGGGTCAAAAATCGTACTTTTTTTTATGAGGCGTGCTAATTCACGATTTTTTGACTTTGTTTTCTTTTCTTGGTTCAACTAGAAGATACATGTTTAATGAACACACTCCAACCCATTTTTTTTAATTAAAATTACTGTAACTGATGCTAAAAATCCCACCGATTGATGCCTTTCGTCTCAGGAGATTGGTTACTACGGCGGCCATTTTGAAAAAAAATTAAATAAAATCAGATTCTTGTATTTTTATATGTAATGAATAACCATGCTCACTTTCAAAACGATTCATTTATTCCTTCTATTTTAAATAAGCCTCTGAAAAACGGTTTAAATTCAGGCGTTTACATGTATCGCCGGCCTTAAGGAAATTAATCTGCTTTCTGGCAAATACAAAAGCCAGGTGAAGGTGGTAACGATTGACAATGTTGCTGTACGCGACCCTGACCGTCAGGCAGAGTTGTTTGCATCAACTTTCCAACCCCAGCTGAATGCCATTCCGCCTGTCTGCTCTGCGCTTAAAAGCCAACTAGTAAAAGAGGAAGTCAATCGCTTCTTCAGTACACACATTTTCATCCGTAAACCCTTTGGATGACCCGCCAAATGTAGATGACCGGTTGCACTTTGTTAATAGCGAATACTTGGTGCAACTGCTCAGCGTTATAAAGAGTAAGAAATCTTCTGGGCATGATGGAGTGTCTAATTTCATTATTAAAAATCTACCAATCTTTATGCTTCGAATTTTTTTCCATTGTTTTCCACAACGCCCTGAAAAATGGCTACTTTGGAACACATGAAAAGTAGCAAAGATTGTTCCAATTCATAAGAAGGGCAAAGCTAAAGAGGCCACCAATTTGCGTCCAATTTACTTGCTGTCTAATTTGGGGAAGCTTTTTGAGAGAATGTGGATGGAAATGATTAAAAACCACTGTGAGCTCACACAGGTAGTCCCTAACAACCAGTTTGGCTTTAAGCGCAAGCACGGCACTCAGCACGCCATCTCGAACTTGCATGATCAAATTGAGTCGAAACACTCCGACAGTAGTGTGTGCTTTAGACATCGAGAAGGCTTTCGATTCTGTTTGGCACGCAAGTCTTCTATTTAAGTTGATTAAGTTTGGATTCCCAAAAGAGGTAATAAGACTCGCCGCAAGCTTTCTTATCAACAGACAATACTATGTCAGCGTTAATGGAGCAGATTCTCTCATAGAGACTGTGACATCTGGAGTGCCACAAGGTTCTATCACTGAACCAGTTCTTTATGCCCTACCTATTCCAGTGGGCCAACCTTAAGTTCAAATCCTCCAATATGCCGATGACACGCTCTTATTCGCATCGAGCCAAGCCATGGTAGAACTATGTCTTTACTTTGACGAGTGGGGTATCAAACCAAACAGCAGTAAGACTCAGCTATGCAGATTTCGCAATCCTTCCAAGTATCGGGGATCTCAAACTATTCGCAACAAGACCAAAAAACTCGCCATCTCGTTCGGAACATCTAAGATTACCCCTAGCTAGGCCATCTCTAAAGTACCACGGAATCGATTTCCTGGAATTTCTGAAGTTTAATCCCTTTGTGCGGCGAAAAATAAAACTTGCCAAATCTGCATTTCAATGTATCCGATCTCTTTTTGCCAAAAAGATGGGCATGACCACCAAAACTATATCCATTTGCTATCAGACCTTCATTCGACCCATCCTGAATTATGCATCTCCATCCTGGATTACCTGCGCAAAGACTGTCATGGCCGAAGCGGAGATGCTCGAAAGAAAAATCCTCCGCTACTGCACTGGCAGGTTATACAACCCGGTAACTAAGAAGTGGCCGAAGAACCTTCTCCTGTATCAAGAGTCGGGATTGAAGTCACTTAGGGACCGAGCTGTGGAACTAACGACACGATTCTACAGACAAACAGACGAACATGGGAATGGGCTGATTCGATCAATAAGGTGTACAGGTGGTTCTAATGAGCCATTTGTGCGCCCCGCGAATATAGCAGTGCACCAGCGGCTAACAGATGCGCTGTTCAACTACATAGGCCACCCGTCGAACAGAAGGGGTTAGATTTAAGAACTAGGTTAAGATTTCGGTCTTATTAGGTTAAGTTAGTTATAATTAGGTATAAGTTAGATCGTTATTTTAATAAAAGGTAGTTTTTAAGAAAATCATTGCCAGGGTAATCGCAGCTGTTGTACAGGCTGGGTAACACCATTAGTGTGTAAGGAAATAAATAATTGTTCCGAGAAAATATACATATAAAAAATAAAACCAATCAGAACCGGCTGGCTAAAATAGTATAGCCGCTAGATTTTAAGTATTATTGCTAATTGAACTTTAAGTTAGGCTAAGAATGTACGATTAATTCAAAATAAAAATATGTTCAATTCAATTCAATTAAACTATCGGTGGACGGACTTATGGTGTAGTTACAGAAGACGTAGATGATTCATCGTAGCATGAGCATTATGCATATTACTACCTTCATTTGACAATGGTTCGAAAACATTTCTAATTATACAACGAGTTTGTATTAAAATTACCATCTATCGATCGACGTCGCGCACCAGTTATGTTATAGGCACAGCTACACTAGCCACTGAACTCACATGAAATGATAGCATTATTATATTTTTTCTCTTTTATTGTAGACTCGAACGATCTGAAAACATTGGGTTATCGTGTTGAATTATCCTTTTTTTTTTATCAAATCAGAGTCTTCATATTGGAATTATTCCAGGCAATTCATAGTGTATATTTCCAGGAAATTCCACCACACAAACAAGAACCTTTATTGTTAGCGATGGTCGAGCAGTCAGAACAGGTCCTTTCTACGGAAGAAAGCCATTGTTTTTCTTGTACATGATTATTGTATAACACCCACTGCACATCTCACTTACAATTACAATTGGCCGCCAAAAAACCGATTGACATCATACCGAGAAAAAAGATGCAAGTAGATGGTACGTCATTGCCAGTACTGACTCCGTCAATTCCTAAGGAACCCAAATTCCTTGCCTGTATAATGTCTCTATGCAACGAAAATAATTCTAAACCAATTTTCAGTGCTGAGTCTTTGATTGTTTGATGATGATCTGAATCCATCATCGCCTTCAGGATATCATCATCTAGTTTTTGTGCTTCTTCTATTGTTGGCCTTGATATCTTTCGCCCTGGTAGAATTTTTTTAGGAGGTAGCAGCGCTGGAAAGTTGCCAGGGCTCAAAATTTTATCTAATCTCAAAATCTAATTCTCCTTCACCATGTATGTAGAATGTATTTTTCCCTCCGTCAAACCAATCTTTCTCTAAGGATACTAGAAATCCATATTTATCGAAACATAAGTTTCGATTGCAGTATCCTTTCAATAAATTCAACTTTTTACTGAGCTTCAAATTCACCTCATAGTTAATTGCATAATTCCAAACGTAGAACGCTTCTGTTACGATTTTCCCATCGATACACTCTCATCGTATTTCATTTCGAATTTACATACCGTCTACAAAAACAAAGAACGCACTAAAACCGAAATGTAATCAGCAATCAACATCAAACGATTATCAATCGGAATTATGTGCATTCACAGTCATTACGCCATGCTGTGCGCGAAACACTAAAAACGACAGACGATCGACCTTAGGTAGATGCATATTTTTATCACAAAAGTGAAAAAAACACTTAAATCAATGCTAAGATCGAATCAATGCCTAGGAATAGAGAAAAAAGAAAGCGCTTGCTAGCACTTCACCGGGTCTATCGAAAAGATGACTTCCCCCTGTGGCGATGGATAGTTATGAAATGAACCATATTATAATGAAAATGCGCTAGGTACCGGTGAGTTTTCTAGAATTCGCGCTAAGACAGTGGCACAGAAACTGCCAAGAACTAGCAAATAGCACCAGATTGAGCTATTTGTCTTTGCTTTTGAAGTTGTTATTCTAAAGAGTAATAGTCCCTAAAATTATATTTTTTATTGTGGAATAAAATAATGCTACACATTCTCTAATATTCCTAATAAGCCACGAAATTTCCTAAATAAATTCGAACCTCACCTCTGAAATTCTAAGAAGCACTGCTTCAGAAAATTCGATTAGTGATTTATGCTAAACAGTTCTATTCGATTTGTCTTTGCATCTTATCGAAAAGCTAAGTATCTGTGGCTCAATCGCCAGACCCTTTCAGCTATCTGTCTACCTTCAGTTCACGGATTCACGACAGCACCGGTACTCGGCCGCGCGTCTATTACCTTCGCGATCGTTATCATCGTCAGATAAACATCCAATTGACGAGATTATTTATTGATTGAGGGCCATCCATGCGTTTCAAGATAAAATCGCACCGCTATTTTCTGAGGGACAAATTCTAAGCACCAGCCTGGCAATAGATGGGCAAAGAATGTTTACCGCTTTCGCTTCCGAAGAAGTTTTCACACAACCTGTTGGTGGTTGATGGTTTTTTTATTGAATAACGATCCAAGGAAATTTATAAGAGCGAGAAGATATTATTCATTTCAACGTTTAAGAAGTCAAATTTTTATTTGCTTAAATTTAATTTGTTTAGAAATCTACTGCTTTCGTTCGATGATTTTTAAAGCGTTTCTGATCCTTCCAAATTATTCCAACTCCACAAGTAACGATAAGGCCTTGCTACATATAGACCACAATCCCAACAACGCTACTATAAAATAATCGAAAAACTTAACTAACCCACAATGCGCCTTCTACAGACGGATACAGCTCCTCTAAACTATTGACATTAAGACCATTAGCATATATACACACTTCATTATATCCCACAAATATCGAAATTCTTACACAAAATGCGTCGAAATTAGGACCAAAAAGGCTCACCGATCATATTTCATGATTCGAACCGAAACCGGAAAATAATTGTTCGATCTTCATGAATCATCTCAAAAGTCCGAAGCATAAAGTAGGCAATCGGGGCGGACAAGTGGCAACATATTTAACTAGAGTTATTCGAAAAGATTCAATAAACACTTCATAGTTGACGCTGCAGGAGTTGATTTAGTTGGAGCTCGATATTGTTTACATTGGAATATCATCCCTCCTTTTAAGGAAGCCGACATCTTCATAGTGGAGCAGACACAATTGAAAAGGGTTCAATTTCTTAGACTTTGGAATAGACTAGGTCGCTGGGGACGAACGGTTAAGCGGTTTGTGGAAGTTGATTTTGTATTGGGGTTAGGGAAAATTATTACACGTTGATTTTGAAAGTTTTGTGATCAGGTCACGTAAAATTGAAAAATTATGAGGCGCCGATTCGAAATTTGAAGTGTTCGGTTAGATCATTTGTATTCGAATTTACGTATGCATTGCCCAAAAATTTATTGCTTTTCAATAAATGCCTCGACTGGATTAGTATTCAGAGATTGAAAGAAATTATTTAAGAATGTTTGTAATGATGTTAAACTGGGGACTGGATTGTGCCGAGGCAACGCAAGTTATATTGAAATTTTCTTCAGCCAAAAATGATATGGTAGATGATTTTTGGTCGATTTTTTTTCAAAACATCCGAATTTTCTTCACCTTCTAGCTCTCTACAAACACTTTATTACATTTTTACAACACAAATTTCGAGAAACAACAACAAAAACATGGCTTCAGAAAGGGCAGATTAACTACCACCAATCTTATGACATTAATCTCAAATGTGGTTTGCAATGTGGAAAAGGGGCATCAAATCGGTACAATACACACAGATTTTAGCAAAGCTTTTGACTCTATCATCCATGATGCTCTGACAAATATGACGCAAAAATTTGCCATTTCACGAAACTTGCAAAATTGCTTGGAATTTTACCTTCGTGATCCTGAATAAAATGCAAAATTCCAAGTCGTTCTCTCCAAAAAATATTCTCTCCTCTGGTATAGCTCAAGGCAGTTAGCTAGGGCCGCTCCTGTTCAATATATTTATTTCGGATCTCTCGGATGTGTCATATGGCATTCTGCGATTTTTTTATGCGGACGATCTTCAGCAATAACTTAGCGAACATTTAAATAAATTTTTGGAGTCCAAATTTTAATCACCGGAGCTGATTTGTCCCCTCAGCCTGAGTCAGTAGTCCAAAATATACAAGGTTCGAATCGTACTCGAAATACGTACACAAAATAATATCTGGACAGCACAAAACATACCCTTTTATTCACAGCATGCTCATTAAACAATTCAGCTCACACAGTTAAAGTACAACTAACTTATATGATACAAACAATTGCAATATTTTCAAAAAAAATTGAATATGCTACTAATATTTGATATACCATAGAACATAGTTGTTTTATGAACGGTAAAATTATGGACTCATGGAACTTTAAATATGAATATTTGGCACATAATATGTTTGTGTGGTTATGTTTTATACTTTTTCTTTCATTTCATTGTTTATTTTTGTTTGAAGGAATAAGAACAAGAAATAAATTTTCAAACAAATTCAAAACTTTTTTAAAAAAATCGAGGATTGATTAGTTCTGCCCACACTGGGCGCTCTTAAGCTTTACTTATTTAACATATTTTGACTCATTAATATTTTTCGTTTGATTTTTTTCCTATTTTGCAATCTCATTTCCCTTTTAATGCAGTAAAATCTGGCTTTTTAGGCCCATTCGATACACACCGAAGAATGCAAAAACACCAATTTTTTTGTAGGCGATTTACTTAGGATAATTTATATATAATTTATGATAATTTGCGCTAAGATATTCTAGGAATCAACAAAAAACCATATATCGAATATATTATTGTAATAATAATATTAATATGTGCTAATAATACAAATACTAATTATATTATTGATAGTAATATAATATTAATACTAATAATATTAATAATAATGTCTTATTAATATTTAAATGGACTATTAAAATTATACTGTATTTTATTATACTGTAAAAAATGTGTTACTGCAATTTTTGTGAATAGTATGATTTTTCGCAGGACATTTTTTTCAAATTACATTAAACTGAAGGAAGCTTTTTCCCCAAATTGTTTGATTCAATAGTTGTTGGTTTCTTGGGTTCAGAGATTTGAAATAGAAAAATTGTAGCAGTACAGTTATATAAAATAGTAGTAGTAAAATGTGTTGAAATCCATCAAATTGAAAAAGAAATAGGATAACACCTCTTGATCGAGAAAATTAATGCGACTGAAGAGAGAAATTCCGATATTAAATTAATGAAAATTTGTCATAATAGTGCAAGCATAACTTGACAATTAAATAGCTACAACTTATTTGAGTGAAGACAAAACATTGCTTTAAACGTATAATTTCAAACCATACAACAATAAAAAATCGTTAGCAATCAGTTACCCAAAAGACATTCCTGTAGACCTCAAATCTAAAAATATTCGAAAAATTATAAACTTGCGTTATTGCGTACTTTCTGACGATTTTATTAAGAAATGATGAAAATTTTTTGATTTTAATTGGTAATATATGTCAGCAATTGTTTTTCTAATCAAAAACACCAGCCTTTATTTTGATAAATTTAAAAAAATGTTTAGTTTTGGTTTATAATTTTTTTCAAAAAGTCTCAATTTAATAAGGATACATAAACTAGCTTTGCAGCAATACGAGCGTAGTTATGTGATTTAAAAGTGTCCATTTCTGATAAGCTCAATGATATTGTTCCACTTTTTTAAAGTGAGGTTTACTGTAGTCTTAAGTGAGGTTTACTTTAGTCGGAATATCAAGTCCTACAAAGTCGGAATGGCGCATCATCGAACGATCAAAAGCACTTCGAGTTACAAGCCAACAACGTTTCTAAAAAAATTCTAACAGGTGCAACGCCTAAACGACTTAAGGAAACTACTGCGGCAAAGAATGAAAGCAAAAATTCTATAAAGGACTAAATTTATTATTATCAATTAATATTTTTTGAAAGTAGTTTGTAATTTTCTTGCTACTCTCTTATATAAGAACCAATTGCACGAGCGAAAGTATTTTTTACCACTATAATTAACCCCCGAATAAATTTGAAGTTTAGAAATTTATTTTTAAGGATTTTGCGGAAGTTTTTGTTTTATGAGATCGCTCATAGTTGCTGTATGCTATTTTCTTTGAAAAAGTATCATTTATTGTTTGCTTTCATTTTTACCCGTGTACTACACATGCAGTATAAGAAATACCTCCCAAACCAAAGGAAAACAATAGAATTCGGTGAACAAACTACTTCTAAATTTTTTTTTAGCTAAAACAGTTAAAATAACAAAGTAGTTCTAAAATTGCGAAGCTTTGACCATATATTTAGCTGCAGATGGTTGAAGGTCTGTAAAATTTACACGTCTTAAATTCAATCCCTGACTGAGAGGGCATATCTTTAACATCATGGCTATAGCATTACGAATGTAATTAATTTTTTGCGTGTGTACCTAATGATTTAACTTTGATTAAGCTCTGACACAGCTATCGATTTATACATACATATATATCTAAATCAAATAGACATAAAAAGATTTGATTTTCGTTAATTTTGATAAAATGTAATTCTAATTGAATTCTTACTACATTCTCTAACTTGCGAAGTTAATGTTTTCTTTCTATCAGTCAATGGCTTTGGTTCAATGACTTAATGTTAGCTAAACTGTTATTCATCTTATAGCAAAATAATATCATTCAATCAAAATCAATCAAAATATATTTCAAAATTACACCTACATAAAAAATTGGTTGTTTAAAGACGTTTTGAAAATCACGTCATTATTGAATCATCTACAGCAGAAGTAATTAAAAAAATTAAATTTAAAATTCATAAAACGATTGAATATATTGATCAGATTCTGACATGCATAACCTGTTTGTATTGAAATCCAGCTTTCAAAGATCCAGAAGTTATTACACATCGAGTAATAAAAAGCGAGCTCGGAACGTTTACGGCAAACAGAATCAACGAAGATTCACTTTCCATTCATTGCGCCATGGTTTGTGGAAAAAAAATTTACACAGTGCCATCACACACTTGCCAACAAGGTGAAATTTAATCAGAAAACGCATTGAAATGAAGGATCCAAACTTTAGCACTGTATTTAATGCTGCCAGCTGTAAATTCGGCAATCCAGATTGTAATATAGATATTGCCGTAAATTGGGATTAAACGAAGATTATCGATATCAATGTTTGGACACATAATCCATCAATAAATATTTATCTCATCTTAAAGATTCATTTCGGTTGGATGAGCGTAGGGAGTACTGATCATATCTTGAATTAAATTCTCAATTGGTATGCTAATTTTAAATTATTCAAATCGGCATTCTTGTCATTTCAATATTTGGTTGTAACTTCTCAGCTACAGGAATTGTTTCCCAATTTACACGTCGCAATAATGGACGAATATACTCATATAAATATACATATGTATACGCTTAAGGCGTATACATACGTATATTTATCAACAATCAATATATATTTAAATTTGAGGCGCTACTGGTTGATGTAAAATCTATGTCTATGTATCCATTAAAGTATCTTTTTTTAGCCTAATGCAATACTCAACTGTTACCTGCTGCATGTTCAAGGATGTCGTTAATTTTATCTGCACTGAATCTACTAGAGTCAGAAGAAGATAAATCACCATAAAGTGAAACTAACTACAAAATACTCTGCATGTTACTGATCTTGAGAAACTACTGTACATTACTCAATGACAATTTATAGGGTCCTATTTAGAATCCTACTACTTTACTATGCGAATACGCTTCTAAAAAAATATATTTATTGCATTGAACTGGCCTCGACAAACGATGGTGGCCTTAGAAATCTACTAGAGGTCAACAATATTTTTTTCTGACCTGATCCTATTAATTTTCAACGTTTAATGACTATTGTGACCAATTGGCTACCATACCAGAGTAGATGTCAGCGGGAAAAATATAACACTTGCAAAAAGATATATTTCTGCCCAAATTTAACTAAGGTATACAAGAGTGAAAACGTTAGTGATTTTTATATTAATGTCCTTCCTAGTAGTAAGTAGTCAATAGGAATAGTCAACAGAAAACATTAATTCTAGACCTCAGATGCCATGCCAGAATTTTCATTTTATTTCAAACTGATCAAAAATGTCGACGACACGCGTGACATTCCTCTACTACTCTCTTACCAACATAAATTACAATCATTCTAAAGCTAGTGAATCCACTATGAAACAAGCGACAGCCAAACATTGGTCATTTTACACTATCAATGACTAGGTGCATGGAGGAAATATTGAATAAGATCGTAAGGTGATCTATAAATTCATGGAATCGAGCCAACCGACCAGCAAGCCAACCTGCATGCTTCAAGTTCCTTGAGAAACAATTGCATTCGAATTGGACAACTAATCCGGTCGCGGACGAGAGACAAGAGCAAGAGGATATGGTCGAACTATGTAATAAAACAAACAACGCGGCAAATCGAAAATTCCTTCAGAACAGAATTTTTGTCGCAACATCACAACATCCGAAGATTTATGTACTCCGTTCGAACGGTTAATAAATCCTGTAAACTGGTAGGTGAGCAAAATAAATTAACTAAATGACAAAATAGCTCGCCTGCTCGACGTACGGAGCAACATACATATTGTATGGGCTCTTGTTATGTAGGTGCGACAGTTACTTTTCGGCTACAGTGTACGTACCAAAGTAGGTAGGTTGGCGTGACGTAATTAATTGTAGTAACTGTATCGGGGCCAAAGTGAATGTATGCTTTGTTTCCAGTAAATGCTAGACCTTAATTATTTTAGATCTCATTACCATGGTAATAATCATTTGTTATGCCTTGTCCTTTTGCGACCTAGTACCAGTTCAGGTTCACAGATAAATCTTTTTACGTAGCGAACTGTTGCCTGATAAGCCTACTCAAGAGCGTATCGGTAATTCTGATCACAGCTTATATGCAGTTGCGCCAGCATAGTATCTCATCATCAGCATCATCAACGGCAGCATGTTCAAAACTATGGAACAGCAATAAAAACAGAAGAATATCTAGAATGTAGAAAAGAGCGGCTGATCGCATCTCAGTGATTACGGCGATCAATTAATTTAAAATTGGTTCAGTTAGGTGTGCGTGGGACTATCGAGTGTTCTTCACGGTCGATCAGCGAACGAGGTCTAAATGATTTTTTGTCAATGTTTTAAACTTTTATTTTCTCTCTGACTCCTGCAACTGAGTCTCTTCTCTTTGTTAATTAAAAACAAAAACTCTAACTAGCATGGTACTGCGCTAAGAATCGGAGGTAAAAAAACGTAGGACGCAATCCGAATAACACGACAAATGGCTTTGGCTGCGAATCACTAGAACATACTGCCAGATCGTTTCTACGAAATCATAATGTCAGTAAACGAAACAAAATAAAAACTTCAGGTCCAGATCGAAAGAACATTGGCAGCCAGGCTGACCGAGTCAATCGATAAATCACCTGAGCTACATCGTTAATCGTCTTTGTCCATCTTCACACAAATATGCTCTAATTTGCATACCATCGTTGCCCATGCTCGAGCCGATGAGCTTTTTAGCGAGTCAGCCGAAGGTTTCTCGATTCGACTAGATACATGCGCAGTGGATTGTCTGTAATTAAGGAAAAAATTGGACCTCGAGGTGAGTATACAGGATTAGGAATGATTTACTCGAGATAAAAAGGATTGAATGGCAAAGAGCGTATCGGTTGTTAGATGACCTGGTTGTGCATCGGTCTTAATTAGTAACTGAAATAAGGATTACAACAGATCAATTCGTTTTGGACAAAGAGCAATTCAAAAATTGTTGGGAGATGTGACGCTAACCGTCGTGCTGCAGCCCCATGATCGTACTGGAGTGTGTCAGAAATACCAACCAGAAGGTTAGACAGATTAGGGATTGACAGAATTTGGGAAGAACTAGCGGCAATTTTTACATTCTGATGCAAAAAGGAAGTAAATTTGGCTCACAACCATTTGGCTCGAGATTGAAAGCGATAGAGATATGCTTTCACATGCCGTTCTGGCAAATATAATGTGATTTGTCTCACGACTCACTTTGACAATGATTTCGTTCAGTTATCAGGTAATGGAGCGGACACTCTTTGAGTCAATTTAGGGATGCTGAAGTCAGTAACGAGGATAGCTATTAATTAGAGTGTTGAATCCTCTCGAGACTCAAAGTATATGCAACTGAAGTCTTATGATAAGTTCAACTTGTTTTGATGAGGTGAAAAATTTATATGTAGTCAAAATACTACAGAAGTAACTCCTCAAGAGACTATCGTCACATTTTCACTCACACAGTGAAATATCTTTCAAATAATGGTCAATCTGGGTGTAGTATTTTTGGTTTAAGTTAATTTGAACAAAATGTAAAGGATATACCTGATAATTTGGTAATCTAGATTGCAAAAATGGAAAGTTCCTTCGAACGGAAAGTTTTACGGCGGATTTTCGGGGCTGTTCGCGACCGAGATGGATGGCGCATCCGGTACAACAATGAGTTGTACGAACTTTATGATGAGCTGGAAGTCTCCAAGATCGTCAAATTACAACGTTTACAGTGGGCTGGGCACGTGCAACGCATGAATGACGATCGCATGCCAAAACGTGTCATGAACGCAAGACGAGTCGACGGAGCGAGGCCAAGAGGAAGACCAAGAGCTCGTTGGGAGAGCTCAGTGTATGCGGACGCCGAGCAATTATTGGGGCTCCAAGACTGGAGGACGCGGTCACGTGACCGAGACAATTGGAGGAGTACGATCCAGGCGGCCAAGGCCCGACGTCGGGCTGTTGTGCCACGATGATGATGAGATTGCAAAAATAGGTTTTGAATTTTTTTAGTTTTTATTTATATAATTTTCATGCCCCACTGACGACGGATCTACAAAGTTTAGTAGGGTGTAAGAAATACAACAATTAAGAAATCATTTCTGATAGGTTTTACAAACTTTAAACAATATAGAGTGTCAAGGTATGGTAATTAAAATAAATATTTAATCAACAATATCATCATTGTTTTCTTCGCAGTATGTTGCACTCATTGAAACAGGATTAATAAATTGGCAGACTAACTTTCTGTGGACACGATATACATCAATACGCAAGGATTCGGGAAAATAAGCATCAAGTGGAGAAACTTCGCCAAAATTTTCAGGAAACGTACTCTCAGACCGCTATTATTTTTATTCTGAGCCTAATGAACTTTCTCGGGCATCATCCTAACTGTCAATACGGTTTATTTTATCGGGATTGAGCGGTGAATAGTAGCATGGATATTTTCGTAATTGTAGTCTTGCTTTAAAAAAAGAATATTGTTAGAGCTCCTCTCTAAAATTAAGAAATAGCAAAAATTATCCGAACCATAGCTTGATAAAGACTTAAGTCACATGCGGAATCGTAGAAATAAACTCTATAAGCGCATAACTCTATAAGCTGACGTTACGAACTATCGTCCCACATATACTTTATCTGCTATACCTAAAATGTTCAAATGCCTTGTCTGTGATTGCATTTCTCCTCTTGTTTGGCCTCTTATAAAGTAAATAAATAAAATAAATAATCAGCATGGCTTTTGCACTGGTAAGTCAACCTCAACTAATCTTATATCTTACCCATAATTATATTTACAAATCTTTTATGAATGCATCACAAGTCCATTGCATATATACAGACTTCTCAAAAGCTTTCGACAAACTCAATCTCAATCTTCTCTATAAGAAGCTTAGCAATTTTGGTTTTTACAGCTCTTTGCTATGTTGGTTAAATGATTATGTAAGAAATAGATCTTTGGTTATAAATATAAATAATAATTTCTCTGGGAAAATTTTTCCTACTTCAGGTGTGCCACAAGGCTCACACTTGGGGTTACTTTTATTCTTGATTTTTATCAATGACAATGGTTTTCCAGGGTATACAATTCTTACTTTTTGCTGATGACTGCAAAATACTTAGGGCAGTTTCTTTTTATGACGACATAATAATAATTAATTCGCATGTAAGAGGTTAAGTCAAAGTCACACTTAAACGTGAACGGAATACTATTTTCACCTGGTTACAGTGTCAAATTTAATGCACACTGCATTCGAGCGAATTTAATATTTTCTTTTTTGTGCTTGGCGTCATACAGCTGTTTCTTGCCAAGATTTATAAAGGATAAGTTGGTTGAACATTGACCCTAAATAAATCAGGTTAAATGATGGAAATAAAATATTTGCCAAAATTATTTTCATTTTCCCGAAATGAGTGACATTTAGCTGCAAGTTCTCAAAATTAGTTCTCAAAATACCAGATAGTCGCCATGCAAGAATTGATGCTAAAAATTAGTCCCTTTTTTGGTTTTCTGAAAAATTCGCTGAATCAGGACTCTGCCTCAAGAGTTGAATGTATTTAGTTTACCGTCATTTTCTTTAGTTAAAAGAAAAATCTTAGATGAATAGAAATCTGTTTGAAGAGAAGCTGATTTTTATTTATTTGTTAACAAAACTGGATGAGAATAGCAATTTTTTTTGTCACTTTTAAAGCTGTCACTAAAAGCTGTATATTTTGACTAAATCGGAGCTAAGCACTTATATTCCTCATATTGTCGGCTAGTGTCAAAACAAAGCGTTGCTCAGTATAAATCAATAAATTGGCTGAAAACTCTAAAGCTTAAGGGGAGATATACACCTAGGAGCCGGATAAAACGGTCATTTTTGTGCATTTTTTTAAGGAAAACTATTTGAAATATCGGATTGGGAGTTTAATTATCTAAAAGTATACACATTCAAAAGTATGCCTAATTTTTTTTTTTGTTTAAAAATATAAAAAATATACAAAGATATTGTATGATCCTTCGAGCGCTGTAAAAAAACAGCGTTAACGGTACCCACTGGCATTTGTTCAAAAATTATCTGAAGAAAAAAATGGAAAAAGATTATTAAATTAGATACTACTTATATAATCTAGTTCATGTCATAGCCGATTTTGAAAATATCGATTAATGACAAAATGGCGGACATTTTTTGACCAAAAATTTGATATTATTTCGGCTATAAAACAAAAACTAAGTAACGAAAAAAAAAATCCTATGACAAGTACTAGATAATGTTATATAAAATAATCACAAAAAGAATTAAGGTAATCAGTTACTTGGTTTTCGAGAAATTTTGGGTACCGATTTGAAAAACGTGTTTTTAAGAAAAACGCGTTTGAAAATTTAGGACTGAATAAATCATTAAATTTGTCAACTAACATGGAATCATCGATACCAGGCCCATAGTGTAAGTCTTTTACTGTTTACGGAATATTCATGGCTTCTAAATCGTCTTGCCGGCGCCGTATTCAACCTTCTTTCGTCTGTTCTTGCGCTTGCAGTTCGGCTTTCGCTATGCAAGTTTCGTCTTCTTGCGCTGCGTACAAGTGCGCTCCTGATACCGAACGATATTCTTAGCACATTCATGACTTCCAGCGATGAGGGGAAACCATTGTTGAATGTACATGTTGCAAGATATACTGCAATGCTAACGATTTTGGCCCCGCTGTTCATCGTTTTTGGGGCTATTGTCCAAATAAGTTGGTTTCAGTTTTGGGTATATCGACCAACACAGCGTTCCAACAATTTTTCATTGCTGAGGTCTTTGTTTACTGGTTTGATGACATCTAACACCATTTTTGGCAATGCTCAATAATTGTGACGAACATTTTCCAGTTCTCCTTTAGCCTTTGCTCGTTGCAACTCGCACCACGATTCGGGACCTTCGGGACAGAAATGTTGTTGAGGCTTGCTGTCTGTTGAGCCGTAATGGTAAAATGTTGCCCGTATCGCTTTTTTCATTTCATCCTTGGAGGCACAGTTTCTGCAAATAGCTAAGCCATAGTAAATCTTCAGTATATCTATAAACTTTGCCCTCAATTTGTTTTTGCTGCTGATTCCAGGACTTTTTTCTTTCATTCGCGAAGAAGAGTTCACAATTGCTTTTGAACGTGACCCACTCATTCTTTTTTTGTAATTTCAATCTCATTACCATACGGTTTCGCATTCACTAATCCCGTGTTCGTCTTAGAGTCACCATCCCCGGCGTAATTAGTGTACATAACTCTATACTTTTCGGCAGATTGTGAAAACAATTCTTTCATGGCGTCTACTTCCATTTTACCTGCCGATCCATCATGATTGGCCTGGCAATTTCCATCGTGATTCGATTTCCATTCCTCACATTGCTCAGTATTTTCGAGTTTATTCCAATAATTACATTTAGCACAATAAGAAGATTTTACAAGAATATCAAAAACTTTTCCTGTAAACTGTCCAATGAGAACCTCAACTCCCTACAATGAGGTAAAACCACGTTTTCGCCCCGTACTGTCTCCAAAAACGGTTAGTTTGGTTATACCAGCACTCGAATTTTGTTTTTATTTCCCGTTGTACTTCTTTTACAGCTTGTTTTAACACCAATTGAACAATACTTGAAGCAGCCTAATGAATGTTATTAATTATCGTATCATACTTCGTAAAACACGTTTGATTATATCGGCTGTAACTAGCTTATTTATAGAAATATTAACTTGGTGTTTTCACCAGATATTTTTGAGACCTGTATCTTCACGAAAATGCAATTAAAAAATAAATCGATTTTGCCGACCATTCTAGGTGTATATCTCTCCTTAATGCTGCATCGTACCACCTCTTAGACAGATGGTTGTGCATATTTAGCTTGAAAGCTATACAAGTTGAAAATTATTGATATTTTGCCATGAGCTAAGTACGTCCTTGGTTAATTAAGGCAACAGCGATACTTGTGTATTCTTAGTGGCTTTGGAACTTATAGTTACTTGAGCTAGTAGGTCCGGACTCAATTCTTGGTGCGTGTAAGCCGAATTAAGAAAGAATGTATTAAGACCTATGTCTGAGCCACCGCTGTTCGTGAGATATTCAGGTCAAATCGACATCACCATTTGAATCGCTGACTCCTTATTGGACTTGCATTCACAAACGCTTAATTCAAACTACTGATCTTATCGTTTGAAACTAATTACACTATTCTCGGCAATATCAAATATGCATCAAATCTTCTTTATAGAACATCACCTCCCGATATAATTACAACTCACAAACCGTCATAATTTTCAAAACAAGTTCAAAAATTGTGGCAAATATATTTCGTGTGAAAATCCAATTAATAGCTCCGTATGCAATTTTCACAAAATAAAAATAATATCCAGACTGGAACTCGATACGGTGCAAACGTATTGACTTCCTGCCATCACCGTCAGGTTATGCTCCTAATGACATCTTCTTCAATAGAAACTGACGTGTAAATTTGCATAAATCTATGAATGGAAATCAAGATGCTGCGATTTAATGGATATATCGTGCATTGAATATTGGAAAGACTGTCGAATCGAGTCGTGATACCTTTCTTCACAAGCGACCGGTACGGTTTAATGCTCTGCAAACCATTTTTCAAGTCCATACTTATGCACCTTAACGAACTTCTTATGAGCAACAGAATGCTGCATTTCACAGAGCAATTAAAGATAAAGATGTGCACAGCCAGAGAAACATCTTCAGTTGATATTTCTGATAAATTGGGTGCTCGGTGGTATGGAAATAAGTACAGGGTGATAATTAATTTCGGTGCACTTGCAATTTTTCAGTTTGGTGGGTTTAAGTCGATTCAAGTAATTCTTACTGGCCATTCCAGGAAGGAGAATTTTGATTGATGTTTAATAGTAACAGTTTGAGTTTCTTCGACATCGCGTCAACGAAAAAATTTTAATTTCTTTGTGTGTGAGCCCTAAATTTTAGGAAGGTAGCGAGTGATATCCGATGATCTTACTATTTACCCTGTAGAGCCAGTCAGTGATCTTTGATCACTTGATGATTTCGATAAATCTGCCACAGCCTGCGAGCTTACACTTTTCTTTTTGTGGTAAATATCCTCGCCGTATTCGTCAATGAAGTTTTAAATGGTAATTAGAATATTAAAAACTCGACGGGTTCCAATGACTTGTTAGCTGATTAGAACGCAAGTCTCTCGGTCGGATCGGTATTAATCGTGATAATGCCTACCATAGAAAGCAAGAAGTAAGTCGTCGATTCATTCAATCAGGAAACTGATGACGGGTTTCCCATTCAAATGTCACTTTGAGAGTCACTTAAACACACTATCAGGTCTTAGCTTTGACGGAAATTAACACGTTCCGTTTCTAGGAATGAAGCATGATCGTTACAAGCCAGACAGACAGACATTAGTGCATTAAAGATTTGTGAAAGAAATAGATCATGGAATCGCAGTTTAACAGTAATTACTGGAGGCAAGGTTGGAATTTGAAGTGGATATGAGGACTTGATTAGATGGAGATGCTAAAACTGATCTTGAATTGCTTAAGAAAAAGTGTATGTATTCATATCTGAAGCGTAAATGAATGGAGCTTAGCAAAATCAATAGGTTGCTGATGGTAACGTAGGTTGGTATTAAAGTACTTAAATTTGGATAATGTTTTGGTTGCCAATGTTTAAGTGCCAAATTTACGTTAAACTCTGTTCAGCAGCTCTAAGCTCTTGAATCATGTATGAATTGGATCCTTACATTTTCCTACTATTGCGCCTTTTGCTGATTTTGAATTAAGTGTTTTCTAAATTTTTTTTAGGTATTTACCTTTTGCATTATATTCAGTGATGTTAGCTCTCTAGCTTGAGAGGTTAGAGACCTACGGGTTAAAGCAGTTAGCATCTAGAGACAGAAGCTGTTGGAGCTGTTTCATATGTTAGAAAAAATCTTTAAAATGCACGATGCCCAATATATTTGAATACAAAAATATATTGAGATACAAGAACAAGTATTTAACATTTTGTCAAGACTTTTATTGAAATTTAATAATACATGAATAGTTAAAAACCCACAAAAATTGTTTTTTGATAAAAACAGTTACAGAGTTATAGGCGGCACGAACGTTTTCCACGGACATTTCCTTTTAAATTTTGGAGCTAACTTGCTTGAAATGCTCCAAAAGTTTGATTTTCCGGTCTCTGAGTTCTGCTACCATATAGCTTCAGGCAAAGAAATCCAAAGGATTTAAATCTTGGCTACTTGGATCCCTTTTATCGTTTGGTGAAAATTCGGTTACGTTTTCAGCGGACCACCGCTGAACTACATTCGCGGTGTTCGAATGCACTCCATCCTGTTGAAAGCAGTAATAATTATCTTCAAACAACTTTTCACAGCTTGGAAGGACAAGTGCTTCAAGAATTTGCTTCTGGTAATATTCAGGGTTGACATTTTTCACATAAAAACAAGGGGAAGTAATATTCAGCGTCGAGCTTTTTCAATAAAAACAAGGGGAAGTTTGCTTTTCCTACAAAACCGCCCTAAATCATGACTGAGTATGTTTATTTATTTATTTATTTGATTAATTTTATTCAATTGATTTTTTTTTATATCTGGGCACATCAACTTCATTTTCGGAAATGTCCTCCATTCTGACTGTCCACAAACGATCATTTTGTGGATTGTGTGGCTGGTCAAAAACGAATAGATTTTCATCGGAAAACAAAAATCATCACCATCGTGCTAAGCAAGTATGGTTTCAACTCTAGCAGCTCTTTTTTCCTTGACTGAGGTTGAATACATGAATTTTCTGCTTTTTGTGAGGATTTGCTGCTGCATCCTTAGTGAGCATTAATTGTCTTGAAGATTTTGACTTTGATTGCTTTATGAATGAGGGCCCGATTAATCTCTTCCTTCCGTAGGTCCCGAAAAATTTCACAAGGTTTCATTTCTTTAATAAATTTTTAAACAATTAGGTCACGTATGGATTCCTTCGCATTTCACTATCAATACATGTAAAATCGAAAAAAAATTGCTAATTTCAGATTGATTTAAAATATATATATTGTTTATTCAGAAAATTTTTAATATCAAATCCTTAAAGTACATGTCTTACAATAAATGAAAATATTTTTTTAATAATTTTTCAATACAAAATGGCGGCGATGCGAGCGAATGAAAAAAACACATCAAAAACTGCCTCGTACAACTTAACGCCTTCTCCGGGGAACTTCAAACGTTCAGAGAGAAAAAAATATGCTAATGAGATGTATAATTCATAGGTGAACCAATAAAATTTATAAAAAAAATTAAATTTTTCCATTAATTTTAGATTAAGCAAAAAAATCGATTATTTTTCCAAAAAATCACGCTTTAAACATTAATAAACAAATTATTTTTCCGAAATTACATTAAGGCTGATATAAATCGTATTTTTTGTTATAACATGTGCACTGATAACGGGACCTTTTTTTGCGGAACTTTGAGAAAGAAAAAATTTCGTTTCATATTGAAACAATTAATCAATTTTGTATTCGAATTTATAGGACACCGTGTAAATACTATGCTATGCATTTAAGCTATTTTCTCAGCAAAGAAGTGCATATTCTCCGAATTTTTTTTTTGCCCAAGAGACCAAAAATTAGCTTTTCCTACACTTTCATTTTTTTAATGTCAGAAAGCCTGATCATCTTGTCCATGGAAGGGTAAAACCTATTTCTTGGTCTTCTCATTCGATTGTGACCCATTTTCACTTTTATTTTCCCATACAATAAGATTTCATCAACGCCCGCGGAATTTCGTTTTAGTCTTTTTTATGGTATGTAATTACCTGGTTTTTAGGTATAGAAAATTGAGATAGTAATAATAACGCCTTTGAAGACGAGCTTTCGCTTCAACAGTTGTGTATCTCCGCTGGTACTGGGATAACTACTACTCTGATGTTGCGCGTGTGATTTTCGTCCGACTTTGACTGGCGGTAGACAAGAATGTGTTTGATTGACTATCCGAATTAATGTGTCTGCCACATCCGGAAAGAAATGACGAATCAATGCTGAAACTCATTACTTCACCGAGCTGCGTACCATCAATAGTCTCATAAATCATTCCCGAGAATTACCGTAACCAGAAGTAACGTTTAGTTTCACTAATTAACACAGATAGATTTCATACTCATTTACCAAATGGAAGAATGCTGTTCGAACTGTTACGAAGGGCATTCCAAATAATACCCACGGGACCTCACACGAAGTCAGTCTCCGGAGCTCGATAGCAATCCGCCGCCCGGTAACTTACAAAGATTGCAACAAGACACCAAACATGCAGAAACAATCACCGCACAAATCGAGAGAAAAAACAATCAATTTCGGTACTTTTCATTTCGCCGGCTGCCAAAATACTTACCTTGTCTCTTGTTTGGCGAATGTTATTCAATTCATTGATTAAATTCGGATGCAGCTCATCTCCTGGCAACAGAGCATCGTTGTTGATAGCCCCAGCAGCAAAAGTGATGGTTGCACAACATGTTATTCCTGTCGAGCATGCAACAAACAGCCTTCTGCTAGTTTGACGGCCTCGCTCATCAGCTCGAAGGAGCAGAGAAGCGGAAATACCACAATCGGTTTGAATAATTGAAAGGCTTTGAAATTTTTGATGAAGGGTTTGGCAAGCAGTGTAAACAGTGAAAACGGTTGGTGAGGTTTCATTAAGTACCTAACAAGGAATATTCGAAGCTGAGGACTCACTTGCTGGAGGGTCGTTTATTTTTCGCAAATATTAAGAATAGCTTCCGTCTATTATTAGTTCGCTGTTAGATCAATTTCACTTTACTTTTTTTTGTCCAATAGAAATCAAGCTTGGTCTCAATATAATCTACAAAGCTATTCGATTTCAAATGGAAACGATAGACCAAAGTACATACCCCCAGCCTATAGACCCATATCTTAACAAGCCTCATCTCTTAAGAACAGATAGCTGTTATTAAAACTATTCCATACTTGATGCGATATGGATCACAAGTGTTTGGGGTTCAGTGGACCAATGCACCATTTAATTTAAGGTCGTCTACATCGAGAGATGAAGATCTGATAATAATGGACAAGCCACCGTGGAACGTTTTTTCTGACGTTGCGTTGTTTCAATGAAACGAACAAGTCCCGTCACTGTTGAATGGAACTGCACTTGAGAACTGTGCGAAGCATAGCCTGCGAGAATATCTTTATCATGTTGAATGATTTGACCGCTAGTTTCAATTCGTCTTCTTGTGCCCGAGTGAAAGCATGTCCGTTTATCTGTTTTCACTTGCATTGGACTTTTGCACGCATGATGAAATCAACTGGATAGAAGATGAATGCCTCTGACGAAATTGCAGATTGCTAAATTTCTTCCTTGTTCTTAATCACGATTGTTAATTCTCATGGGAATTTGAATGTTTCATTGAAACAATGGCTTAACTTCGTTGGAATGATTTTGAGTGACGACATATTGAAATCGAATGATGTTAACAAATCGGCCGTATAGATGGCAAATAGGAGCGGGTCAATTAAGAGTGACAGGAAAGTATTTGCTCAGTTTGAGGTGTTCTCATAGGTTTGATGGGAGTTAAGAGAAGACATAAAGGAGTTTGAGAAAATGAACATTTATGGCGCGTCACAACATAAATTTTTTGTCACTGAGCGAGAAAACACAAAAATTTGCAAGTAAGATTAACTCTTTTCTAAAAAAAAGGAAATCTGGTGAAAAAGTTCTATGAAATATCAGATGCCTGTAAAAAATTCACCAGACTGGAGTTTCTGGACATCGAATACCTCATAGCTTAGTTTTATTACTGAGCCTGTCTTTATTTTTTCAACAGATAATAAACGATTTTTCAATAAACGATTTCCTCATAACCAATAATTTTGACAGCGCAACTTCAAAAAGAAATTCAGAGAAGCAGTTTTATATGAGCTCGAAATTGATCTAGCTACACGTGCTATAATCATAAAATCAAACCCCAACGACGAGAGTAAAAAGAGCAACACACATGAATCGGACGTGAGAAGCATGATCAAAATAAACTTTACGCCTGATGCATTTACACCTCCTTAGTATTGTCCTGCTATTTTCCCCTGTGAAATATTCAGTGCAATATTCCCATTAAATTTAACTACCCGACTATGGTCAAATATGTCAAAAATGCATTTTTCGTCAAGTTCAGTGTCATAAGCGATTGACCGTCAATAAAACCTATTCGATATCAAAAACCATATTTACATCTACGTAAGAGTATGTATTGTTGGAAAATTGTCAGGCATTCATCATATCATGTTCGATGAATATCAATTGGATCTTGTTGTCGATCTACAGGGAAATTGAAATGATCAGACCATGATCACAGAAAAAGCACTTTGATTAATGGGAATTCCAAATTTTACGATAATGGGAATTTTTTAGCTTCTGCTTTTAGTTTATTACGTCTAGAGCAGTTTTTTATGGTTGTCACTTGAACGATGATTTTTCTCTTTGTTTTTTAGTTGGAATGCAATCGTGAGTGTTTTACTGAAATAGTTATTTAGTGACAAGCCGTCAGTCAGTCAGTCAAATGGCTTTCAAAATCAATGTTACGCATGATCTTGATGAAACTTTAAATCAAATACATGCAAATCCCGTAAACTAAATTAGGATAAATGAAAGTAGAGTGCGGATAAGCGCCATGTGTTGTTGTGATGATATTTAGGTTGAATTTTCACTTTTTATTTAGTGGGATTTTTTCACTGTTTGTCTTGTTGCTATAAAGTGGGCTTTAGTGATTTAATTATTACTGAAATGGAATGAGAAATGTTTTAGTGACGTGCAAAGAGTTTTTTAATGGAGGGCAGATCATTTGGTGTTGACATTATAGATGTGTGAGTAAAAGTATAATAATCGCCCGACAATCCTTGTCGGACCTGGGGGTTGAACCTGGTAGAGAGTTGCATTAGCATTTTAACAGTCAACCTGTTAACTGAGTATGACGAAATATTTCGTCATACCTAAAAGTCAACTGCAATGGGCATGACGAAAAATTTTAATCGTAAATGTAATTTTTGGTCAGGAAAATTTTCAACCGTAGAGCTAGATCACGATATGGTACATTTGGAATTGGTTCCTGACTGTGTACTAAAGCCGTCAAGTACAGAATGTTGCTAAATCAGAACAAAATAGTCCATAGTATGAATTATGGAAAGTTGTATAAATGTAGCGATTTTTCTTAATGTTATACTGACTAGCATTTTATTTCTTTAATGTAGCACATTAATAGACATATAAACATTATTGAAATATAAACATTTTGCAAAATAATCAGTTAATGAGTATTTAAGTATATAGTGCTGGATATGCCGCTAAAATAGAGAATCGGGGCACTCAAGTTACAAAGGGACTTTTGATCGTCCTAGAAAACTGGTTATTTAGAGTGTTAATTATTTTAAAATTTAATGGCTAAATTTTTTGATACAAAAACTATCGCTACTGCTAATATTAAATGATAATTTTCTATCAAACTTGGCTTACATTGAATATTATGTGAATTTTGTTTTGATTCAATGACTGCAGCGGAAGTTATAAGGCTTGATTGCGGATTATTTCAAGAAGCCACCACAATCACAGCATTACCAGCATATTCATCAAACTTCTATTACACTAGGATCATGTCTGATAGAAGGACCAATATATCCTGTGAATAGCATTTTGATTTCAGGATCTGGTCGAGAGTTTCCGCAAACACAAATTTTAGATGCTCAAAAGCAGTCAATTTGCCGAGGTAAAGTTAAAAACAAATTTAATTTTTAAAGTGATAGGGTAGAAAAAGCAGTATACTCGTATTTATTAATCGTTTGCATTTTCTTTTCTAATAAGCGAAAAAAAAACTCTAGTGCGTAGGAACCGCTAGAAAGTCTGATTTCGCATGCAGTTTCTACTAAACGTGCTCCTTACTACGACCAATCCGTATCGAAGCTTGATGCGATGACTCCGTCGGAAGTTACAGAGCAGAGATCTCTAGTGTTACCCCTCGCAAGAGTTTCTGAATTCGAAAGAGTAAAGTGTTTGCTATTAATTTTCATTATATAATGTTAACCGTACGAAAATTTGATGTCAAAATGACGTTGCTAGTAACCTTCTGCTAGTTCCGCGACCAAAAGTCTACCAGAACTGCTTCACGTCAAAATCAACCTACGCAGTGAATTTCATTTATATCCGATGACTTGATTGGAAAATATAAAAATAGGAATATTTTTGGGGCTGCCATCCGCATAATTTTCAGAACTTGAATATTTAAGCAATTGTTACTTATTTTCATTGTAAGGTGTTTATGATATGAAAATGTAATTGTAATGCTATTTGGTATAAAAATGACAAAAGTGTTCAGAGCTGGTAACCCATTTCTGTGAAGTGAATTTCGTTTCAATCAAATGACTGCAATAGAAGTTATAGGGTTACCGCCCACGAAAGTTTAAAAGTTTTACAAATTGAAACATTCGCTGCCTATTTTCACAAAAAGGTGATCATCATTTGAAAATTAAAAGGTAGCAACTGGTTGTAAAAAAAATGACAAAAAATTGCATAGCTGACAGCTCTAACCTAATATTGAAACCAAAATTCTTCCAGACTTGCTCTACATTAAGGTTAACCCACTGTTTATACCTATTGAGTACCTGGATCAGCAATTATAGAGCTTTTGTTTGGCAGATCGTTTTTTCAAAATGGCACCTCAGTCACAGGGTCGCACGCATGTTCATTTAACTCCTATCAGACCTGCTTTTGCTTAAGCTTAATACATCTTGTGAATTTCACAAAGATCTGATTATTCGGTCATGAGTTCTCGCGAAAACAAAATCAGGGTGCTAAAACTAGATAATTTGGTGAACGGATACCGTTCTCTTGCGATGAAGAATTTTGAAAATTCCAACTTCAAAAGGATGAGGCAAGCATAAAATTTGTCTATCGTCTGTTTTTTCCTAAAAAGCAACAATTTTTCAGGAGGTTCGATGGTTTGAAGGATTACGTGCTTGGGTTACCCGCATAGTGACCATATACCCTATATATCCACACAACATAGCCACACAAATTTATTTCTTAAACAAATCAATGTGCAGAATTGTTTTTGTGGGATGATGAAAATTCAACAATTTTTTTGAAATTTTTTTTTTTAGACTAAGTGGTTTCGAAACGTAAGTTTCGTAAGCATCGAATGTTGTGAAAAAGTCAACATTGTCATGGTTGAAAATGGGTTAGAACTTGTCAACCATCCGAACCCAATTTCGTGAGAACTGTATAAAAACGGACTTAAAATGCACTATGCCCCGCACGGTAAAAATGTGAGTAACTTCTTGATGTTTGACAAATCCAGTATAATATTGGAGGCAGACTACAACGAAATCTCGTTGAACTTTTACTTTAGTGTGCCAAGCAAGGGAGAGTTAAAAACTCATTGGAGGTTTGCGAAACGTGATTCGATTTTTGAGTGTCTCCAGTACTACGCGTGCCTGTCAGAAAAAAGTGCGAATTACGAAACCTGCAACTACCGGGGCGATATTTCGGAGGTTTTTGGCGGTTTATTTAGCCTTTTCATAACTTTCTACAAATTCATAATGTGCTTTTGAAGTGGCTACCATAAATTGTATAGGCTTAGCCCAAAGCCCAAAGTATTTTAGTCTGATTTGTAACTGATTGTTATGAATGCGAAATGATTGTGGCTTCCCCTAACTCAAGTTTTTGTTGTTGTTGAAGAAGTTACTTGCATATAATAATTATTATGTAGATAAGTTATATTTTTTTAAGAATCTAGGTTTATTCTAACATTGTTAGAAGAATTGCGAAGTTGTTTGATAGATTGTATAACAAAAATACTAATAATGAATATAATATGCTGCTGAAGAGAACAGATGAATAATATTCTGGCGGAATCGACTACATCAAAAATCGACTACACTAAAAAAAAATGCAGATAGATCACTTCAAATTATGTTATAGAAAATCAACGAACAGGTTGCCCAAATTGAAAATGAATATGCTAACAAGCCAGCTCGACAGATTGAAAGGCCAGAAAGATGCTTTATTTTGATAACTTAAATTTATTATATTTTGATACCAAAAAAAAACTAATTACTCTAATCAAAAATATATTAAATTGAAATACAAACAAATAGAACAATTCCTGACATTGATGATTTGTGAAGTTTTTTATATAGTCTACTTGACATTATTATGAGTATTACTAAAATCAACTAACAAGCCGAATTCCAACTCTATTCTGGACATCAATCGCAATCATCATGCTTTGACTGTAGAATCATAATTAAAGTCTCTCCATCAAAGTGACATATAGAAAACTTGTCGCGTTTCTTCATACTCTAGGCTACTCATATCGAAAGCATGCAACCTGATACACACTTTCATATTCATTAGACCCTTTATCCTCCGAATATCGTTTCACTGTTATCTTATCCCATTACAATTGGTGTCTGAATGGTGTCTGGATCTGGAGTAGCACCGCAACTGCTTCTATAGTCCCTGGGTGGCCGCCAGATTCCCAACAGACTATACTGCTCTTTAATCTTGTTTTCTATTATTACCAACAATAGATACTAGTCTACTAGTCAGTCATTCGTCGTCTGAGCTAGTAAGTTGTTCTTTGATTTCTAAGGCCAGGTTTGATTTCATCTAACTTCTATCGTTCCCGAAAACGTCATACGTTGGGCACAACATTGTATCGTGGATCCACTGAAAGGAATATGTGGGATGCCTGAATGATGTGGGGGACATTAATCACATTAGAATAATTTTAACGCATTCTAAAGGCAAAGCAATCTTGTCAGTTATATAGCAGCTTACATTATTTTGGCTCAGAAATGCCGGAAGGGCTTCTGGTGTTGGATTTGTTTTATGTTTTTTTTTTTGCTTTTTGATCGGTGTAATCCATAACGCAATTGTGTGTGATTGAGAAGTGGTTTTAATGCATTCTTCGCAGCAATTCATGTCATGTAAACGTGAGATTTAGTGAATATAATTAAATTACTTTCTGGGCCTGCATAAGTATTAAAGCATAAGTTATATTCTAGTTGGAATTTCAAAACCGTTTCTGACACAGCCAGTAAAGTATAAAGTATTGTAGTCTTGAGAACTGTGTCACTACACATTGTCGTATTAGGTGTGTCACTTGTTTCTTAGCAAGTAGATTTTTTTGTCAGCGTGGGTTTCAGGTTTCAGTGGGAAAAATAAGAGCCTCTCGATTGAATTCAGCTATATTTTACGATTGACTAGAATATCGCAAGTGTTCAGCAGCGAACATCAAACAGCGGGCCTTTGATGGCCTAAGTTGAGAGCAGGAGCCTGAATTAAATCTTGAGCATAGCGAATTCTGGAGCGTATCACTTCATACTTGTAGTAATTGATTATAAACTGAATTTTATACTTGCTTCACTTTCAAAAGATCCTAATTAGATTGATTTGAGGTAATTTTGCCTTTCCGAATCGTGAAATATTCTCATCTCATAATAATAATGATACAATTATCCGCACTAGCATTTGCTTATTTATAAAACACAGCCTTGATCTTGCAAAAAGCTAACGAATCGGCAAATCAAAAGTGATGCAAATCAAAGCGATCTGCACTTTTCGATCAATGCCATCAATCAGATCGCGAATCACATTGAACAAATGATGCGCAATTATTGTACTGATGATTTGAACAATTACTCTGAGCATCTCCGAGGTAATACTGGTGACAAGTTTAACAATTATTTCAATCGTCACGCACGTTCATTATTTCTCCGTTAAATGGATTCTTTATTAGTACAGCCCATGATGCGATCTGATTGACTGACTGTAGCACAGGCCGCAAATCAGTCAAGTTCTTCGCCAACGTCGAGTTTCATTCAACTGTCAAATCAACTCGTTTATTAACGAACTCATTGATTCATGAAGAAACTCCTATTCGCGGACATTTATTCGTTTGATTAATTAATTGCTGCAAATTACTAAATGCATTCCGCTACTGTGCAGCAACACACAGAACAATCCCAACCAATTTCCTTTGATACTGCTAAAATATTACTAAATGCTAATGTGTATTTTATGAGGTTCTCGCCTTCACTGTGAACATAAAACAAGATCGATACCAGGAAACAGTTTGATAAATAAAGCTAATTAATCAAGTGCGAAGGTTTTTGAATGAACCAACAGTCGACCTCATGATCAAGTGGTGGTTCGTTTTGAAATAATTTTGTCAACGCGAAAATCGAGATGTGATAATATTTCAACTGCACGTTGTGCTTGCAACAAAGTAAATGAAGCAATTGTTTCCGTAAATTGTTTAATGTGTATTTAATAAGCGATTGGCGTCATTGACAATTTTATTTCGGTGGTTTCAATTCCAGCGAAAGTAGCTGAGAATATAAAACTGTCAGCAGTTAAAACAAATTGTTTCAAGTGATTTTGAATGGTTTTGTCATGATCGAAAAATTAAGATGTATGTCAAAAGATTGTGGTGCTTTACGCTGTTGGATGGTGATGAATGGCAATGAAAGGAATTTTATAAAAATCGGAGTTTATTCGTATATTTTTTATATCAGAAGACGGAAAAGATACGAAGAAAATTATTTCTGATAAAAAGCGCGGAAATTTTACCAGCAAGTGAGCAGGATGAGGCGGTACTTAGCACGCTGCTCACCTTCCCAAGATAAGTAGAGAAATTTGATCTTTCATTAGTCAGGAATACTAGAGCGACGAGCTCAGTACTTTGATCAACTGCTGAACAACGAAGAAAACAATTAGTTTGAGGCGCCACCATCAACTGATTATGGACGAGAGCTGCTACCGTCAACCATCAAAGAGACCATCCGTGTGATCAAACTGCAAAAATAACGAATCGCCCGAAGTCAATGGAACCTGCTGAATGTGTTAGAAAGTGTTGAAACGGAGTACTACACATAACCTCCGAAAAAAGAAAGAACTCAGAGCGCAATCTTGAAAAGTCTGAGTGGTGAAAGCGACCCTGTTGAAGTACCCGAGCAACTTAATGTAGCCGCCCCTGAGATGGAAATCCAAGGCATTAATAGGCTCGTGATCCGAAGAGCTAGAAAAAAAGGACGCATGCTACCATTTTAGATGGTCCAAAGTTTCGGAAATTAGGATTTTCAATTATCGAGTGATTCGTTTTGAGAAACTTGGAAAAAAAGAAGCGTTACATTGCAGACCTTACCAAGAGATATGGACACTCACCAGCCAATTGCAAGATGCTATTGGCTGGTGAGTGCTTTGCAAAGACGCAAAACACGAGCCGGGTAAATTGACTCTCACTTCAGAGGACGCAAAAGAACGGACGTTCTGCGTTAACTACGGCCAATATGGACACCCCGCATCATACAAAGGATGCCCAGTACGTAAAACGCTAAAATTGAGAGCGATCAAAAAGCGAAAACGTCTGGGATGGCGAATGGTAGAACAGCAACAAATGGTAAAGAATTACGTGCGAGCAGGGGTGGCCTATTCCTGTGTGCTGCGAGGAGAGCAGCAAGCAGGAAAGCAGAGCCTATTATTTGTTTTTTAATAAACTTGACTCAATTGTCAATACGTGGGTTAGTCCAAAAGAAGTCATAATCGGTTATTTCCAGTTTTTTTTGCTGACCTAGTGGGGATACGAGACAGTCAACATTTTTTTTGCTACCTTGTATACCCACTAGGTCAGCAGAAAAAACATATAAATAGGCTACGATTCCAGGGAAGTAAACTAAGCAGGCAAAAGAGGACAACACGATTCAAACTCCGACAAAGGGGAATAACCCTTACGAACTCCCAAGAGATATAAAAGATCTCATAAGGAGGAGGAATAGAATGCGGAGGAGAGCTAGGAATACGGGTGATGCTAACATTAAAACGGAAGTAAACCGGCTGACAAATGATATCAGTGGTCGGATCGCGCAGTTTCGCAATGAGAGATGGGGCGAACTCTTACACAGCATGGAGCCTGGAGATAATAGTTTTTGGCGCATGACAAAGTACTTCAGGCTCAGAAACAAAATTGCTATACCACCAATTCATGGTCCAAACGGGCTGAAGTACGATAACTCAGGCAAAGCCGAAGCCTTTGCAGATGTGCTGGAATTACAATTTCAGCAAAACCGCTCTTGGGAGGATGATGACAGTGAAGACGAAGAGATCACTGAATCTGTAGAACAAATCCTTAACTCAACGCCAACAGGAGATTCTCGAATAAGACCAACTAATATCGAAGAGGTCAAATATTTAATAAAAAATCTAAGTAAGCGGAAATCACCTGGAGCAGACACGATTTGTAACGTGTGACTAAACCACCTGCCGGATAATATACAAATGGCTCTTACAGATATCATCAACGCAATATTCGACACGAAGAGCTACCCAGAGGTCTGGAAATCAGCGATTATAACAGTATTACCTAAACCAGGTAAAGTTTCCCCCAAAATTGGAGACCAGTTAGTCTCCTTTCCTCCGTGGGCAAAATCGCTGAGCGTCTTCTTCTCGATCGGCTTACTGAAGTAGTTGTAGAAAAATCAATAATTCCGGAGGAACAGTTCGGCTTCAAGCCTCTACACTCCACTGAACTCCAGCTCGCAAGAGTGGTACAACACATTTGTACAGGTTTCAACCAACGAAAATCAACGGGTTTGGTCATGTTTGACGTGGCCAAGGCGTTTGACAAAGTCTGGCATGTAGGACTGATATTCAAACTACATGCGTTCCAAATACCACTTCCACTCGTGCAAATTATTGCATCCTTTCTTCAGGGCAGATCTTTCTGCGTTAGAATTAACAATCACCTCTCCAGAATGCGGCCAATAGAAGCTGGAGTGCCGCAAGGCTCACCACTTTCCCCAATGTTGTATAGTTTATACACAGCAGACATCCCGAATATGCCCAATACAAAAGTAGCCCTGTACGCAGATGACACTTGTATGCTACACACCTCCAAGCATGCAGATGGTATATCTTCAAACCTGCAATCCTATATTGATGTATTAATAGAATATTTTCTGAAATGGAAAATTCAAATAAATGCGGGGAAGACGCAAGCCATCTTCATAACAAGACGCCACGCACAGCAACCCCCACAACTAACTGTGAACGACGAGGAAGTTGACTGGCAAAGGACAGCCAAATACTTAGGACTGACATTATCCAGGATAATTAGCAGGTTATCCTGGACAGAGCACATCAGGAGCAAAAGACAAACAATAAACGGAGTACTGCAAAAACTCAAACCAATGATAAGACCAAACAAACTGAACACGACAAACAAGACATTACTTTACTAACAAATTATACGACCAATGCTCACTTACGGAAGCACTGCTTTTTACCAGACATAGAAAACAAACAAAAAGCAGCTGCAAATATGTCAGAATCTCGCACTGAGAAAAATATTCTGGGTTCCGTGGTACAGTAGAAATACGGACATACACAAACAATTACGGATAGAGACAATAGAAGTATACATACGTGACAAAACGCTTAAATTATTTGACAGACTAGACGAACACCCTAATAGTACTATGGAACCCCTAAAAGTAGTAACGCGTCCCAATGAAATATACCAGAGTCTTCGACAGCTAACGGTATAGTGCGGAACATCTGCACCAAGTGACACGGTAGGAGAAAGGTGAGGGTTGAGTAGGGTGGAAAAACCACCCACCCAGAGGAGTGGAGTCAAAGTGCTGAAAGTACTAGCTCCAGGGGAAATACAGTTCCAAGGAGGAAGTAAACTCATTTGAATACGAACCGTCGAAGAGAGAAAGTCAAAATGGAGAAAAACGAAATTAGAGCTGACATTAGGTACCTGTGTTTGAAAAAATGTCTACCAGAGACTTAGACAGCGACTTGGTGGGAACATTGAGCGACTCTGCTCCTTCATATTCCACCGCTGAACGCTGGGCCAAGGAGTTTAATCTGGAAAGAAAATTGAATGATGATGAACACCGTGAAAGACGTCCATCTACGTGAAAAAAGTCGAAGATTTCGTGTTGGTAGATCGAAGAGTGACCATCAGACCTGTAGCTGAGGTCACAGGAAATCGTATGGCAGTGTTCGAAAAATCGTTGCCTACGAATTACAAATGAAGAAGGCCTCTGCGCGTTGGGGGCCGAGAATATTAAACGACCACAAGAAGAAATGAGTCGACGTTTCGAGGGTGAATCTCGAACAGTTGCAGGCAGATCAGGAAAATTTTTTGTCACATTTTTTGATCATCGGCAGGGAAGGCTATGGCATCAGTTTTTGCAAAGCAGAAGAAATTATTATGGTGGAATATTTGAAAAAGGGAGACACTATATTAGGCTTTTACTACGTAGACCAAATGAGAAGATTGCGGGAGGCTATGAGGAATATAGGCGCGGCACACTGCGAATCGGTAAGCTGTTTCATCAAAACCACGCACCGGTTCACAAGGCTGCAGTTGCGATGGCTGCAATTCAAGTAACAGGATTCGAACTGTTTGAATATCCACCCTATTAGCCAGATCTAGATCCCAGTGATTTCTACTTTTTTCCTCAGATCAAGGAACACTTTCGGGGCAAGAAATTTGATGCGAATAAATAGCGAAGTGATGGCCGCTGTTGATGCGTTTTGGGAGAGTAAAAACAAAGATTTTTTTTCTATTGTTTTATCCTGGGTTTTGAAAAAGATGTTGAAAAAGAAATACTTAATCACCTTGGTTCATATTCATTATCATTACTTTTGGATCAACCCTCGTATAATAACAAATCAATTAGATAATTTCAATAGAGTTTTAAGCTTTACATACACTTCGATTTCCTGGAATTCATTAAAAAACATAAACTTGATGTTGTGTAGCTGACTGAGACTAAGCTAAACGTTACCCACATCCTTTTGGACAACGACCCTAAAAATTATTTCCTGCTTGGGGCGATTTGAACGAATCGAATCACACACTATTTAGCTGAACGCTTTGAACAACCCTCACGAGATAGCCCTTCATAATTAGATCGAAGCTAATCAGCTCGTAAAATATTGTAAACTCTTAAGCCCTGATTTCCTTTTCAGAGCAGGCTCTTATCTGGACCTTTGCATTGCTGATGCATGACTTGAATTTGTTTTTTCGCAAGCGCATTTTTCGTCGCATTTACTGACGATGTGATTATTGCCGACGAAAAAGTCCCCTCTACTTCGAACATGCAAGCCTCGCCAGTTTGATTCCTCCCGAAGCCTTCATCTGCCTCAATGAACAAGGCTACATATTCGATTGCCATGAAAAACCCATGCTCCCTGGGAACAGACCCAGGAAGCGATTACTTACCCGAAAACAAGTGATATCTGGTAATCGAATTTACAGTTTAGATATTAAAATACTGTACAAGGCGATCGAGGTTACATTGGTGGCTCAGCAACGATGTGTGACCAAGAAAGGGCGATCTGAATCATTTTGTTAATACATAAACGAAACAGCGCAGGAAATGCTTCACATTTCTGCGAGACTATTTTGGGACCTATGACATCCTAGACTAAAGTATTTATTTTGGACAGCTCGTTAATTGCCTAAGTTAGGGTAAGTTTACTTAAGATTAGCACGTAAGACCGAGTTAAGTTGGAGGGTTTCCATCCATTTCTTGCAATCTTTTAGTTGAGACATTGCAAGCTTTTTGTATCAAGAATCCACCTTTGGTTCTGAAATGAAACAAACAATCTTATTTTGACAGTTTTGCTAATTTATTTATATTGTAGCACTAATATTATTTATTATTTAATTTTATTATTATTTATTGAATAAGTAGAAGATTTACCAAAGAAAGTTTAATTGAGTATCCGTCTTTATTTAACCGCATCAAACTTATCTAAAAATTAAAATATCAGTACGTAATTGGAACATATCTGCATGTTAATCATTTTAAGCAAGCAAATAAGCTAATGATTTAAAAAATTTTGTGTCCATCGCATCTCATTTAACTCAACTAACATCCAACCACTCCGTATCCAATAGCGCCCACTTTCATTTTCATGATACAATCTGAATCGTCTGATCTTGCACCCATCAACTGTCTTGTTACCATTCTTTACCAATATCGATCAACTATCGAATGTCGATCATACAGACCCCTGTAGAAGATGCACCTTGCACTAGATTAGGTAGGTGCAAATTCGCCTATGTTACAAGAGTGATCGATGTTTTCTGAGTCTCGATATTGTTGTCTGTAGGACTTTAGTATGTAAATCCTCATCTCGAGCAAATATCCAGCCTGAATCTTCTGACAGGCTTGAGCGGTATGTCTAAAACGAAGCGACAAATACGTATCGGCGATGTATCTGCAAGAAATATCTTTTCTAGATGAGAGACAAGATCGTAGCGTTGCAATAGTCAGACTCCAGGAGGATTGCTAATTTATGGGTCAGTAAAAAATCAGACGATGCTGTCTGAATGGAGGCGTGGTGATCGATTGGTTCAAGGTGTACAATACGATCTGTCAATTTTAAATAGGAAATCTGGCATGCAGTTGTCTGAATCGCATCGGTCTTTTGCACTGTTTGATTAAGATGTCCAGCGAGAATGACGGATGAGTGTAGCAAACAATGATTTAATGTCGTTTTATGATAATTCGAGCGCAGAACGCATTGTGTGTTCTTGGTTATAAGTAGGCGTATTGCGGGAATAGGTTGATTGAAAAACTAGTGGCTGGGTGTCTGAGGTCTGTGAATTATTTTATTGAACAAGAAAATCATCCTTTTTTGCTTTCTTTGAAATAGAATATATAATAAGAGGATGACGTAGGGATAATGATTTAAGATGAAGTAGATTCGTTGACGATAATATCAAAACGAGAAACGTATCGAATAAAATTAAATTCATGTCACTTGAGCCTACCACAATCCTTTCACTATCATTGACAATGTAACTTTCGATTTCTACCTGCAGGCAATTCCATTGATTCCAATCAAGGCTCCATAATAAATGTAGATGGACTAATTCACGTCACATTTTTAACATAAGTACATAAAGTCGATGCGATCAGGATTACCGTTCGCGGCTCCGTACATCGTTCGCCTTGAGCACTTTACCTGATCACCACAATAATTTATGATAATTGCGCGTGCAGTTTATGCCTTACTACAACCTTTGGACAACGTTTGTGTGACCGGCCCGACCCGTAGCGTTGGTCCTTGCATGAATGCACCATGTCTTCCCGAAACACATTTTTTATTTGCTCGGCAATAAATCCCATAAAAATTGCTGGCGCTTCTCAAAACGATCCTGTGCAAGAGATATGTCTGTCGACTTTCATGTCTCAATTCTGGACCAGGTCGTTCTTCAGCACGGAGATTTGTTTACGTGAGAAAAACACGCTGTTTGGCGTTGCCCTGCGAAATTATTGTAAATTTATTTATTCACATTTGGGTTATAGCCCGTGTCTGACTGGGAAGCATGCAGGCTCGAAGTTGCCCATTCTAACTGCGACGCGATCATGCAGATCGGTCGGTGTAGGGTAGTAAACCGTGTAACTTATCATCTTGCGAGGCGTATTTGTGGCGGCGGCTAACCTGGGGCAGAAGGACGCCAGCAGACTGCGTGGGTGAATTCATTTAGTACATGGGCAGTAATAATAATTGCTAGTTAGGAATAGGCAAGAATTCATTGATGTGGTTTTATGGCAGGTGATTGGAAGAGATTTGTGGAATGAAATTTTTTATGGCATCTGAGAGTAAACTATCCTTTAAGCAGACCTCTTTCATCAATCATAACGGAGATATGATGTGGGATTGCCAAGACGCATTCAAGCACTACAAGAATTGTTTGTTTACCGGAAAAAATGCCAAACAATTTCTATTTCTAAATAAACTTAATATATTTTTGGAAAAATTTATGAAGACCCAGTCACATGAAATTTCAAGCACATGATTTAATTCTGGCATGAATTGTTCTTGGCACATATTTGTTTGCCAAAAACATCAATTCATAGTAATTGCAAATGTATTTCTTTCATAGTGATTCTGACGTTTTCATTACCGTAACAGTCATATGAAACTCTCCGAACCATTTTCAAAAAGATCTACGTGACAGAAATCATCCACTAATTCGAAAAATGGATATTAATTGTTTCATGCTAAATCTTAAGTTCAAGCCTTCCATACATATTTCTCAATTGCATAATCTCGCATGTGTTCTATGTACGTACAGTGGCTCACAGCTTATTTGATACAGTGCTTCTTTAAAAAATTAAGTTGCAATAACTCAAAACATAATAACAATAACAAAAAAATTTGAACACAATTTTGAAGAAAAATATTCGTTGTTTATTAAACAAGTTTATATTTGTTACAAAGTTGCTGTTTTACATCTTAAAAAACAAAATGTAATAACAAATTTCATGTCACAGCTTATTTGATACACTTTGATTAAACATTAAAATTGTTGTGAATTATGAGGTTTCCAGTTGATTTCAATACTTCTTATGATAGCCTTTAGCCTTAAGCAGAGCCTGGAGACTATTCGGCATTGAGCGAACGAGTTTTTTGTGATGTCAGGAGTAATTTTTTGCCATTCCTCTAGCAGTGCTTTCTTCAGGTCTTGTTTATTAGAAATCTTGTGTTTTCTAATGTTGTTATCCAACAAAGTCCAGAGATTCTCAATGACGTTCATATCTGGTGACTGTGCCGGCGGAGACATCAAATGAGGGCAATCCCAAATTGGCCAGGACTGCACAATTCCCGACTTGTGCTTTGGATCATTGTCTTGGTGCAACCGAAATTGGTTGCGAACACCCAGTTTTTCAGTGCTTTGCAGCAAATTGTTTTTGAGTACACCAAGGTGCTTTGTTTGGTCCATTGTTTCCTCAATAAAATTTAAACTTCTGACTCCGGCTGCAGACATGCAGGCCCAAACTATTACAATACTACCACCATGCTTCACAGTAGCTTTGAGGTTCTCCTTATTTAGGCCAGGCATATGACATTCCGTCGGAGCCAAAAATGTTAAACTTGGACTCGTCCGCAAAAATAACCGTATTCCAGAACGCGGATGGCTTTCCCACATGCTCTTTGGCAAAGGCAAATCGGCTTATTGTATTTTTTTTTTGGAAATGAATGGCTTCCTACGAGCTACTCGCCCGTTGAAATCATGGTCGCGAAGCACTCGTCGGACGGTTTCAGCACTACATGACTTCTTTAATTCACGATGAACCTCAGTAACCAATTTTGGAGCGGAAATCTTTGTGTTTGCTTTCATTTTCCTTACAATTTATCGTTCGTCGGATACGGTGAAAATATTGTTTGGCGCATTTCTCTTCTTATTTTCTACCCGATTTTCGTGTACGAAGCGCTCAATTATGTGCTGCACTTTAAAAGCACTCAAATTCACACTTTCAGCAACTTTTCGAACACTTTGTCCTTTTTTAAAGTGGTTTAATATCAATTCGCGCTGTTCAATTGTGGTGCGATAACCCATTTTACAATTTTGGCTCATTTTGGCACTTCAGCTTACAAGATCTTGCTAAAAATTACTTAAACCAATGTCTAAACACAATCAAAAATTCAAGAAACAAAAACAAGACAGATTAACGGCACGACAAATAGAAGTTTATTCGCATTGAAGTGTCTGTATCAAATAACCTGTGAGCTGCAATTTTTCTGCGCCAGTGGTATTTTTCTTTTACCGGACGCCGAGGAATATTGCTGGAACATTTTTTGTTTGCATTGTATTCGTTGAACATGCATCTAGTCAAATACGTTTAAATTTTTTGGATAGGGTTCTTTATTTCAAAGTTGCAGTGATTTGCATTTTTAAATAGTCACTGTATCAAATAAGCTGTGAGCCACTGTATGTACGTTTTTCAAATGATTTACTATTGCAGTCTGTTCCCCATTCGATTCAATTGTATGAATTTCGTTTACTCCCCGTATGCAAATCGACCGGCAAGGTCGTGCATTTGCATGTCAAGTTCTAGGTGAACGAGTTTCTATGCCAAAAGTTCGTCCATGCGATCTATGTCACGTATGTACTAGGTGAATACGTAACACTTTCAATTGATACGACTAACACAATGCCATTTGTCGAGCAGAATATTTAATTGTAGTAGCTTATGATTGATTGGGCAGAAAGTCGGAATTTTTTGTGATCACGAAGAAATGAGTTTATTGCGTATGAAAAAATTATATTGTTGGCCTGAGTTATGGTTACGATGATTCATTCCAGTATTTTCTAATTAAATTATTCATTTAACAAATTTTGTGTGAACTAAATTGGTATAAAGCTAATGTAAAAACTCTGGCACTCAAATATGAAATCATCATAATTCGACTAACTAAATACCCATTGTTTAACGGATTTATTCAGTTAGCTTGGAAGAATTGATTTGAAACACGTGAGAGGTTCAAGTTCTACATTGACACCCAATATTCTGTTGTTTAAATGCTGATTTCGCATATTTTGATTCCAGGTGCTCAGTTTTAAAAACTAATTTGATTAGCATATAAAATCATCGAGTATTAGTTCCAATTCACTGGCACCACAACTATCTAGACGAAATCGATGAGCTGAAATCAAATCAGACAACAGGTTTGAACGAATGTCGCATATCATCTCGAATACAATACAGATATACACTCTCTACAACACATTATGAAAAATAAATTAAAATATTTACATTTTAATATTGAAATGTGTATCTCAATAGATAGATGTTTTACAGTTGTCTGTGATAAAAGATGTCAAACAAATTTTATCAACATAAAATCAACATATTCAAATTTTTAATCAAACCTTGATAAATTTAACCATTTATCTTGGACATTTTTAATTTGATTAAATTGTGCTTTAAGTTACATTGTCGGCTCAATGGTCTAGGGGTATGATTCTCGCTTTGGGTGCGAGAGGTCCCGGGTTCAAATCCCGGTTGAGCCCGTTGTTTTTTGCAGAAAAAAAAAACAATTGATTTTATTATATAAAATTGAAGAATGGAAAAAGTATTTCAATCCTACTTTTGATGCTGAATGAAGCAGATTGAAAGTGTTTTCGCGAATCCATTGAACGGCTTAACTTTTTCAGACCACTATAATACAAATTATAATTCATAAATATATGTTTAATTAATATAATATGTAATTTGTAAATTAAAATAAAATTCGCTCATATATAAATTTTTTATCATTTTTATCTATTTTTACATATTGATGCTGTGTACTAGTTTATGTTCGTGTTTTGATGTCGCGATTAAAAAAAATTATTGCGAAATTAGAATCACACATTACATCTGCAAATCGGAGCTACAAAAATTTGTGAAAACAAACAGTATGCAATTGCGTTCATAGCAGTATAAATATTTTCTTAATAAGCAATGAAAATTTAGCTGATATCATATATCACAGAGATATGTAAAATATATAGTACGTTTGCACTGCACTCCCAAATCAGGTAGATTTCGAGCTAGCGATAAAATCTGGTGAGCATTTTGCAATGGGCGAAATAATTTAGTTTGAGCGGGAAATGCTATTCAAATTTATATGGACGTAAAATATTATTCGTAAAAATGTAGGATCGAACAAATATTTTACTGATTGTAATATGAATTAGTTTTACAAAGAAACCAACAAATTTCATATTACAGAAACTTATAGATCTAGGCACTATAGGAATTTCGTTCTGATCTCAAACCGATCAGTTTTCGGTGCAGCGCTTTACTAGACGAAGTGGAATTTTGCGAATGCACGATAAAATTCGATGCCAATACGTGCAAAAATGGTCTCTGACTGTGGACTCGTTTTTAAAATTTCATAAAAGTTTACCCCAGCAGAAAATCGCTAGAGGTACATAAAGCTTCTAGATCCATTTTATGTGCACAGAGCACTTGAATCACAAACACGGCTTCTTCACGAAGCCTGAGACACAAATGAATTTTCGAAATTCCCAGAAACCGTTTGACGAAAAGTGTACCATTCGAAACTACCAGTGCTTCGGGGTTCAGCTCTGAAATAATGAAATATTTACACCCCCTAGCGACACAGAATAATTCTGTAAAATTGATTAGCCTTGCTTGGAATTCTGGTCTCAATCTGAGTAGTTCGCCAGTGCGATCAAAGTTAAAAGTTCCCCACAATTGCTTTGCGATCGCACAGGTATGTTCTTTTATTTAGGACTTTGGATATCGTCCTTTAAGTTTTTTTGTCTGATGTTTTTGATGACATGCTGCCAATCAGAAAACTGCAGGACACCTCGAACAAAAGCGTGCCAGCTTGAGCAAGTTTGTTTTCCTCACAATTCTTCTTAATGTCCCGATGACCTGACAACTAGCAACTTTGGGAATTTCGTCGAATTCATCGACATCTTGTTAAGAGACGTACGACATTCGAAGACCAACTTGGAGGAGGCGTAAATTTCAGCAATGGACTGTTACCGCTTGGCTGTCAGTAAAAATGCTATTTCGTTGCTTCAAGAATTTCCACCACCTCTGCTTGAAAGAGATGGCAGTGATCCTGCAAGCAGAAGGAAATATACCGCAAACCCCACTTTTTGTTCAATTTGGAGCTAACGGTTTAATATTATTAACAGGGCATTGTTAATAGGGCTGCAAACCTATGTACCTATTCTACCATTTTTTCATTTGGATTATTAAGTATGGCTGGCGACCAAACTACTGTTTCGTACAACAGATATGGTTCAATTATACTAGCGTAAACCTAGGAGACGATAGAGACTGCAGTCCCCAAGTTGCTTCTACAGCCTTTTTACAGCGAGACCTTTTCGCTAAATTTTCCTTCCATAGACGCCTGGGGCCCAGAATGAGTCTCGAAATTTTAATCACCTTTGGTAGACAGGGTAGATAGGGTCGAGATAAATTTCACTCATGTGACAATAGGGATGCCAACTACTGGATACGCTTTCACTTTACATCTAGCTTGAGAAAGTTTCCTTAGCCAAGCCATAGTGACCTCTAATATCCGCGGAACAGCAGCCAGGATGATATCATACACGGTTGGTGACTTGATTGGGGGAAAAGAATAAACGGCCCGTGTTATGTGTGCGCTAATAAGGACAGGATTCGAACTAGCATTACTTCCAGTACTATTTGAGTGAAAAATTTAAGCACTTATAAACATTGCAAATAAATTTGACTTTTATGATTCCTGATTTTAAAATGTACGTATCATGACACAAATATCAAAGATTCGGGAGCGCAATAGTTCCGACGCCTTTGTGTTCCAAATGTGTACGAATTTGTAAACATGCGAGGAATCTAAACAAGTGAATGAATGGATTAGCATGTGATAGTAGCCCATACTCTAGGATGAATTGACCTATTATGGCTAAAGAAATCTGGAATCTGGATTAAAAAAATATACGAGGTAATATAAATAGGTATTTCAAACTAAAAAATTACAAAATGCAGTTGATACATGAGTTTATTCGTTTTTTAAGAAGAAGGCTTTTAATATATACACATAGTCACAAAATTGAAGCAACAAGCTATCTGCAGGCATAAGAATTGCTCGAAATTGAATCAGAAGATATTTTTCTCCTAGTGTAAATGCCCTAAAAAAATCGGCTTACCAGATCCCCGCGTGACCTATCACCACGGGGTATGTGAGGTTTAACTCACTGAAAAAAGGACCATCTACAGGAAGTTCCGAGTCGGGAGCCGCCTAAGCACTGCTTCGACTCGGCCTTGCTGACTCACTTATTGGTAACCACCATGAACCAAAAATAGGTAACCACGGACTTCAAGAACTAACACTGCTTATGGGTCGGTAAGGCAACCCTCCTATGCACAGTACTTTCTCAGCGTATGTTGAAACTGCATGCCACTTCTCCTTGTTTCGCAGCATTGCATTGCATCTACAATCGTCTAAGGCGTTACCAAGCCGATTGTGGACTCAATGGTGTGCCTCAAAACTTACGAAGTGGGTGCACATAAAGAATGTGTGCTCAGTCACACAGTACCGGCAGGATGGTGTGATTGCCTTACCCATTCTGTTCAGGTATTTACTGAAGTAGCAAGAATTGACAAAGGTAATAGTTTACCTCTCCGTAGCTCCGGTTAAGCCAAGGCTCAATAAATCCAATTAGCTTAGCCGTCCAGCGTCCTTTATCACTTTCACTCCAACGTTGTTGCTAAAGTTGGAGGGTTGGCGTACACGCGTGCGTCACAGCCTCAGTTCTGCCCAGCTCTGACCGAAAAATGTACTCTTCCTTGCTAGCAGGTCTATCGGTATTACTCCCGATGCAACCATCACACCAACCAGACTTGCTGGTCTGGTCCCCGACGGAGTCAACTGTCGTAGGTATGATCGAGATAGTTGGCAGATGATTTACATCGGTGCGCAACATTGTTAACATATGGAATTGTGGTGGAACTTTGTTGAATAAAGTTAGGTGAGGGCAAAAGAAACTCATTTCTGCAAAGAATGTGAAATACATTCGGCAGTAAGTTCAATGCAATCTCATGAAGTCTACCCAAAAATTGAGAGCTGACATTGAAGAAATAATTTGAAAGCCGATATCAAAGGATATAATTAGAAGGACACTCAATCAAGATAGTTTCAACGAACGAATAGCGAGGATTAAACCATTGATTTTCAAAATCAAATGAAAGAAGAGATTGGAGTCCGCCAAAGTCTATGTTCATCATGATCCTGAGTTTTTGAGAGCAAATTCAACATATTTGGATCAGTTGGCGGGCCAATTAGAAGCAAGCTAAAGTCGAGCTAAAAAAGGTTGCTTTATGCAGCACAGCTTAACACGAAGGTGGCAATGACATTGTTTGAGACTGCAAGGCTGCAGGTGAAGTTCGCAATTTGGAGCTGATAGAAGCCACGATGAATAAACTAAGGTACTTAGATATTCTTACAAAAAAATATGCGATCGAGTGCTACAAAATTGCCGTTAGTGTTTTGGTTTCAACAAAGCAATGACCTAAAACACCACCTATGTTTTCAAGTCGTAGTCCCTGTATAATGTATGTGAATTCTCTCTTACAAGCAAAGCTTTGTTAAAATCAACTATCTAAACTGAATGGGAAAAAGTAAGTCCAAAAGATACCAGCAAGTTGGTAGAGAATAAAGAATCTTTCAAATAAATATAAAATCTTTACTCCTAAAATTAATTGTAATGATTTACCTGCATTTGTCTTCAGTTTTGTGTTATAAATTTGTGCGTTACTAGTTACTTTTATTTATAAATATTATTTATAAATATTTATGTAATTTTTTTGTTATTCCCTTTTTTGGTTCTATTAATTAAAAACCAAAGCATAACAATTTTCTGAGTAAATTTCGTGAATATGTGTATCTGTTGGCCTCAACAATAGTCATTAGTCCAGTCAGTACATGATTTCACATCTTGATTTAATTATATTATTTGCTGTAATGTTTTCCATTGAGTTTGCTTTAGTTTGTGTACTATACACCTAAACAAAGTGTGCAATCAATTTGAAACAATAAATTTGAAAGTAAAAGTAGTCGGCTTTCACACAAACCCCTTTGATTTTTTTTTTTTACAATACTATGAATTTTGAAAGTATTATTATTTCCGTTTCCACAACTATTCGAAAAATTCGTAATACATTTTTTGTTCTGACCTTCAACTTGACATTTATTAATATTTGTTTTTAAATACTCTCATCATTCCAATTCCGCAAACGAGCTATTTTCCCGAATCTGTGACATAGACATACATAGCAAGCATACTTAATATTTTTGTTTTTTCAATTTATCTATGCTCGCATAATCGAAATGAAAGAACAAAAAAGATACAAGTTCGAATAAAACGTGTAGTCTAGTCGACCATAATGAAAACTATTTTGAGTACAATGATTCTAAAATAATATTTGCCGGGTTTTTAAAATTAGCGTATTTAATAATATTAATAAACAAAACGAACAGGCTGAGTGGCTTTTTAAGCTTGCCATGTTGATTTCATCTCTGCAATTTTTCTATTCTTCACAAAAATATCGGTCATTGGCCTGACAAAAAAATATGAACAAAATTTTCTGCTGCGTAAATTTGAATGAGATGAAAATTAAGAAACACTTTTGTTTGGAAATTTAGACGGTTTTCGAAAATAAGTTTCGGTCTATGATTAATTTGATTTTAAACACATAAGCATGTGCGTTCAAAGTTTATTTTTGTTTCGAATCGAAGATATTTAAGCTAGACATGGTATGGTATTCAATTTATGGTACTATTAATATTTTATCAATTTATACATAACAATCCAATTTTTTTCTGTTTCGGTTTTGGCTAATACGAGAGGTGAATAACAATGGCTATTTGTACTTCCATTGAAATTAGAATTTCGTAATAGATTTAAGCATTCATTTAAGGCGCTTTTCTTTTACGATATACTGAATTTCGTCGTCTATATTATGAACGTCTATATTACTATGAATGCAACCAATTTTTAAAGTTTTAGACCCAAAACTAGCACACTCAATCAAATATCAGAAATCAATTTTCTTTTTAGACCTTGAAGAATTCTACGAACGCGATCGTTATTATCATGGGCCAGAATTGTATGGAACCTTGCACCCTCACTACATATGGGAATTTATTTCATTTTTCACTTCCAAGCAGCCACGTCACATCTCGTTTACAAGTACAACAAGATGGAAACCAACTGACGACCAAACAGAATATTCATATTTTGATTAAATTTTTATCATATACACATTGGTGTTTGAAATTAATGATGGCTATTTGTCAAATTTCACTTCTATTCCAAATGGAAATCGCCGAGGAGCGAACGTTTTTGTGGCTTTAACTAGTTCTTCGGTGCAAATAGTGTTGTATCAGTGAACATTCAATGAATATAATAAGTATTATAGAGTTATGTTATATTTTACACATTATATAAAAGTAATTACAAAGCATAAAAAACTGACAATAAAATAATGATAAAATCTGCATTAATTAGCATTAATAGTACATCTGATGTATATCACAAATATGCCTCTAAAATTAAAATACTAAGATCCATTTCGTATTAAAAACTATATGAAAAAAGTTATGGAAAAGCTCCACCACAGACAAACATCCACTTCTCATTTTGTTTCCTAATGGTTCAACATTTCAAATTAGATACAAATTCTCTAACGGTCTATTTATACAAGTTCCATAAGCAAAACATTTATCACGCTGCTGAAATGCAGCATCAGTTTGTATTTTCAAGTCCAACGCTAAGACAGTTCCTGTCGAAATAGTCATTAACTTTGTTTCCGAGCCCGTTTTGACACTGGATGCATTAGCATGGATCGGGATTGAAACCTGTCTGCGGTTTGTCTAACGCCTGATGCTGTGATGTGAAAGACGAGAGGCTGCAAATGTGGTAGGTCGAGAAGTACCCCTTCCGACAGGGTACTTAACTAATTTTGTCATAGTCAGGGAATCTAAGGACGCTTTGAGTGAAAATGCTTGCACTACGAATATCCTGTGCTGTGCAGCATATGTTGCGGCAGGATGTAACGCATAGTCGAAGATTGATGATGGAAGCGAAGAATGTTTACAAATTAACAAAATCATTTTGCCTCGTGCTCGATGAAGGACAGAACGAATAATACTAAAATTAAATTTTGAAGTAATTCGAATTGTTTAGATAGTTTTTGGTCGTAAGTGATTTTTCTTGTCATGGGAACTGGGTTAGTAATTTCATTCACCATTAGTTGACTTAATTTGTATTTAGGGCATGATTCCGACAGAAATGAATGGATTTCGGAAAAGAAATGTCATTGCGGTTTCGTAAAATAATTTAAAAGTCTAGGCACAGTGTGTGATTTAATTTTGAAAATATTCATGGTACTTTACGTGTGTCAGAGCATGCCTGCCTCATCTTCAATTTATCTGAGTAAATTAACAGAGTCGGTTTTTGATTGGTGGTGCTTTGAATAGTTCGAGGTATAATAGATTTGGGGAGTAGTAGATGTATATTCTAGTGATTACGTTTTATTAGCTTAGTTAGCTTTGCTACACTGGTGAGAAAAAGTTTCCGAACAGTTTATAATTCCTTTAGAAATCTATTCAAAACAAAAGTTTCCCAACATTTTTAAATATTTCCTGGAAAAGTTCGTACGATTAGTTTATTTAACTTCAAATTGAGTGAAAATAAATACAGTAGCGTCAAGATACGATTCGATGCCAACTGCTCGTTGAAAAATACTTCGATATTTCCCTTTGACAGTTGGTGTTCTGAGCAAAGTGGAACTTCTTCCCTAATTTTTTGCATAAATTATAAACCATATTGCGGATGAGTATCGTTTTGACTTTTGCTTGGCTTAGTGTTGGAGTGAAAGCATAAATTATTCATTTCGCAAACCGACTGGCTATATTTGGCAATATGAATTTTAAAGAATTCCTAATTTTAGCTGCTTAATAATGAAAACTACGTTTTATTCGAATTTAGCAATTGAATTAGTTTTGTTGAGCGCGCTGCATTCATGTGAATTCAATAAGCAAAATCGTACATGTATAGCATTTGCAGCTTAAATAAAACCTTTTTCAATGGAAATGAAACCTTCTTCAATTGAAATGAAACCTTTTTCCAATCGAAATGAAACTTTATCCAATTGAAATGAAATGAAGTGCAACCTTTTTCAATTGAAATGGAACCACTTATATTTGAAATGAAACCATTTCTCAAAGTGCTCACTCAAAGTGTTCGCTCTACAGCGACATTTAATACCAGAAGTGAAATGATAGCAATTGCTTAGTTTTGAATGTATTTAAGATGTTAGACATCCAGTCCATTAAATCTTGTGAACACAAAAAAATGCATACAAACATCATTCCTTTCGATTGTCTCAGTCAAAACAAACGAAAATCGCGCATTCACACTTCACTTGCAAAATAATCAGCTGATTGTCAAATCAAAATCCATCGGAATTTCTCCTACAACTCTCCTACTATCGTATGTTGTTTATTATTTCAATATGCTGTTAGAGCAAGACCACACTATACATTATGCATTCGCCGTTCCGCACCTACCTTCATTTTTTTCACATTCAACGCCTGTATCGGTTTGGATTTCACATAATTTGTTAGCGACAGGGCGACTAAACTACCGGCCACTAACACTAAACACTTGTCGCCATCTTTTCGCAAGTATTTTGCACTACGAAAATTACTATAATTACGTTCGAATTGTCGGAAATTTTGAATAAATCCACGACCACGAGATGACAGTCGACCGATAGTTGCCATTCTCGTTGGGGAACTTAGTCTATTTTTATGTTGAGTCAGCCGGAACTTGAGTCGGTTGGGGATTGGATCAGCAGGTGCGTGAAATCCATGAAATGAGGGGAATTAGTTTGTGTATAAATAGCAGAGTGATGACGGAGAGTATATTTAAGTTCGAAAATGAGCGGTTTGGATTTGTTCGAAAATGTGCGATGAGCGGCTGTGAAATGCAAGACCACGTGGTAGATTCGTTCGATGAGAAACAAAATTTTCGAAATAACTGATTGAAAGCGTCATTGAACAGCTGGTTTGAAATTCAATGGTACAGCAACGATGGGGGCAAATGTGCATATTGCTAATTTTCATTTGTATGCATTTAGGTGTACCGTTAAAATACCATTGCTATAAGGCCGCGCCCAGACATGACCAGAAATATTTCCGGAAATATTTCCAGAAACATTTCCAGAAATATTTCCGACAATATTTCTCTCGCCGGCCTACACATGACCGGAAAGTTCATTCATGGTTTGCGTGAGCCAGAGCTCAAATCAGAGCTGCCGCTTTTGAAGCTGCATATCCCGTCAATATTAAATAGCAAGACGGCTCAATGCGACCATCTATGAAGCTCCATTCTATTTTTACCATATGTATCACAGCCATACCTAGCTACAATACTACTTTTGGCCCTTCAAAAGCTCCCTTTTCACCAAAATAATTCAAGTTTCATAAAACTTGCGCTCACAACGGCAGCTCAGTGCCGAAATTACGTCACACCCATGTGACTTTCCGAGACTTTCCCATCGTCGAGCGGAAAGTCGCGGAAATATTTCCTACACCTCGGGAAAGTCCACTGCGCAATAAAGCGATCAGCTGTTGAACTTTCCGACTGATCGACGGAAAGTCTCGGAAAGTCGCATGGCTGTGACGAAATTTCGGGACTGTGCTGCCGTTGTGAGTGCAAGTTTTATGATACTTGCATTATTTGGGTGAATTGGGAGCTTTTGAAGGGCCGAAAATAGAATGATAGCTAGGTATGGCTGTGATACATATGGCAAAAATAGAATGGAGCTTCATAGATGGTCACATTGAGCAGTCTTGCTATTTAATTTTGACGGGATATGCAGCTTCAAAAGCGGCAGCTCTGATTTGAGCTCTGGCTCACGCAAACCATGAATGAACTTTCCGGTCATGTGTAGGCCGGCGAGAGAAATATTGTCGGAAATATTTCTGGAAATGTTTCTGGAAATATTTCCGGAAATATTTCTGGTCATGTGTGGGACGGGGGTAAGAAATTCGCCAGGAAAATAATGAAACCAGTCAGCGATTGTATCTCGATACTGAGAGGTAATGTCATATGGAAATATTGTTTTCGTGTCAGAAGGCAATAAGAAAAAATCGTGTTTTAGTAGTTTAGAAAACTACTTTCAAATGGGCGAAGAACAGACGGAAAAATTGGATGCAATTAGGAGTAAGAGCTGGTCGATTTTTCGAAGGAAAACATTTGTCAAATGGAATGATTTTTCTCGGGATCTAAAAGGTTTGTGATAAGGAAGTAAGGAGGCTAAGGATTTCGGAAAAGGAACCCAAACTGCAGGAATTACAGAGGTTGCGGATTGTGAGTTTAGTAGAAATTTTTCTGATGTTTGGAAATTGTTATTTAACTTCTTGCGGCAAATTGTTCTGTGGGACAACGTTATCAAGTACCTTGGTGAGACACTTTATAGCAAGCTCTCATTTAAAAATCACGTTACTGAAGTCTGCAACAAAATTTCCATGTCCATCAAAACTTAATACTTACTAATAAGCCGAAACTCTGTTCTTACAGAGGGCAACATATTACTCTTTTATGGAGCTGAGATACAACCACTCATTTCATATCGGTCTCCTGTCTGGAGCTGTTGCGCCGCGTCCCATATTAAGAAGTTTCAGATAATGCAACACAAATGCCTGAAAATCATACTAAATAAGCCCTGGCACTTTTCAACATACTCACTGTACCGTATCGCCAACGTACTGGTAAAAAGAAGATCTATTATTTTTCATAGCAAAATTTTATGGATAAACAACCCTCTGCATCTCTTTCATCAAACACTCTTGGATGGTGCAAATTTAGTTCATAGGGTCAGTAGCGTTTATGTAGATTTAAGTAGTAGATTTAAGTACCTTCATATACAAAGTTTTTGCTTTCCCTTCAAATTTTTCTTTGTGAAACTACTCTAAGAATTATTAATAATTAAACACAGCTCGAATTAGACTTAGATAAATGTAGAATGTAAAGGCACTAGACTGTATCACTTGAATTTCAAACGCAACAAAAATAATTACAATAACAAAAAAGAAGTTTAATATTCTGAACTATTTATTAAATTTGGGTATAAGCTACATACAACTACATTTTTTTTCATTGATTGGTGCGAACCAATCCTGACCGGTTTTGGAATTTGTATCCTCCCAAATGATTTTCCTTCCTGATTATCATCCCAAGGGCTCTTTAAATAAAAGAATGAATTTGTATGAAGTGGATCAAAATGGCCCCTAACATTGCGACCTACTGAGTCTAATGTGAGTTCTGAGCATTATGTTCTGCAGAATATTTAGGCTCTTATAAGCCTGGCTCTGTCTTCGAACGGGACTTTTGTTATGTCTCAGGTGGAAGCAATGCAGAGCCAAGGTGCTCTAGTCTTTATGTCACTAGTACTGTATGCCACTCTCTACTGCCTCTCTACAGTATCTGCAGCAGTTGTTTCACTCCGTCGCAAGATACTTTTTGCAAAGAAGGTTATCCTAAGGTTCCGCACAGGGATCTTACGCCACTTTCGGAAGGAGACACTACTTTTTTTACTGAGATAGCCTCAGAAGTGTTGCAAACCTTCCGGATTAAGCTAATAGCGTTCAATATTGTTCGTATTCCATTCTTTGATACTCCTGTCTGGACTAATGTTGAGCAATTTAGACACTTGTTTCCCTCCTTCCTTTGAGCCCATAAGACCCATATCACCTTGACACTATTCTGTGCCCCTATTTCATTTATCACTCACCTCTTAATTTATTTGATCGCATTTGACAGCCTTCAGCACCACCTAACTATCTGATCTAATCTTCTTCCAACCGAGGCCACCATCTACCTAGATGGTGGCCTCGGTTGGAAGGTGGAAGTACATTTTGCATCTAGATCGGACGATCCCTGTTCAAACTTGACATTTAAGCCATTCGTACATTTACACACCTTTACGGCCTTTTTCATTAGGGCCCTCCTTATATATCTTACCATTTATTTCCTCATGGAATTGTGGTCTTCAGACTTTCTTTACATGAACGAATTCTTTAATGTGGACCACCATGTCTATACCTAGAGTGAAAATTAATCTCCAATTGAGGGCGGCAAACTTGGCTATTAAGATTAGTTTTTGACATTTCAAATAAGTTATATATATTTAATAACTGTTTTTAATGAGATGCTTTAGGTTGTGCTAGGCTGAGATATCTCAACAAAATCCTTTTAATGAGCAATTCGGTTGCTCAAACTTGCCCAAAGTTGCTCTGGCTGCGCTAAGTCGAGCCAGGATAATTTAGAGCACGGTTTTCTACTCTACCTTTTTTGGTAGATCAGCTTCGGGAAAACTTTCAGCTGTTTGTCAATTGTCACAGAACCAACTGTCAACAAAAAATTTTGACTGAACTGGAGTTTTTTAATAGCGAACTGACAGGTTGAACTTCAGACAAACAATCAATTTTGAGAACTATTGCCTGAAAAGTGCTCCATAAATTTTGTGCTCTCAATCGCTCTAACGCGCTCTACTTTTTTGGCAGCTGCTCTACTCTAACATGTATTGAGATGCTCTGCTCTGTTTTTGGGGGTCGTTAAACATAGTTAACGAGCACTGCCTTGGAGTCATTTTCCCTTTTCTCAATTGTGGGATCGTCTTATGTGTCTTTGTATTTGTGACCTTTAGGACGAGAAGCTAATCTGTCCGAGCAATGAGCTGGTGGTGGAAAGGTAGGCAAGCCGGGAATATTGACAAGTCGCTAAAATAAAATGATACACTTACGGCAGGTCACGTTGTTTGTTGAGAAACAAGAACATCCAAATTTTAGGAGAAAATGAGAAAAGAAGATGATAATTGCTGCGTTGATGCGCATATCAACAAGAAAGGTTCTGCTGCAGACTTGAAATTTTATATGCAGATCTTTCTTCAAGTATTATCAAGCCATATAGCACTTTAAAAACACTATAAGATGCATGCAGAAAATTCTTGGAAATATTTTGTTTCAAGAAAATGTTAAAAGGATTGAAAATAAAAATGGTAGCTCTGCGGAAGTTTGGGAAAATTCCATCACATAAGGGGAAATATTATTGATTTTTGGACGTAAGTGAAAAAACTAAAAATATCTCGTAACCCAAAATACGTCAGTAAAATAATATTTTCAGAATAGGTCAACTAAAAATGTCTATCCTTTTCTGGCGTGATTTCCGGTTTCCGGAGATTGGTAGTAAAATCACAGTCAGGAATATTTCAGCTGAAAATAATATTTCAAATGAAAAAACTTCTTGTGAATAATTTAAAGTTCGCGCCCGAAGTATACATAAAGGATAAATTATTCACGTCTTTTGTGATATTTTTTAGTGATTGGTTGATTACGACCACTACTTAGATTAGTTCAAGTATATTTCATAGTTCTTTCTTGACTCGCCAATAGTAATTTTCATAAACTCTATTAGTCAGACTATGTTGATATTGAATGTAAGGTTCGATCATTTTTTTTACTGTAGTCTTGGCAAATTCCAAAACAATCATTTGAGCTTCGTACGCACTGAAAGAAAAATCTTGGTAAAATCAACAATTTTCCTTAGTTGTTTTTGCGTCAACTACGGGCTATAGTTAAAACAACCATAAAAAAATAGTTGATTACTTTTATGCACCATGACGCGTGGTTGATAAACAACGTCCGTGGTGCAAAAAAAGTAAGCAACCACAAACAATGGTATTCCAACCATATACATAGTACGAAATATAGGCAGGGGAGGCGTGAATGCCGCAGTTGAATTTGGTGTATCACAATGCAGCGACAATGTCGCTGTCAATGCAATCAAGGCACCAACCAAATTCATGTTTTTACTAATGTTCGAAGAAGAACATTAGTATTAAAATCACTTTGGCCAAAAATTAATATTTCTTTATATATATATATATATATATATATATATCATCAAAAAATTTCAGTGAAAAAATCTCAGGAACGCGCCATTCGATTGAGCTGAAATTTTCAGGACACATTGGTGTGTATGCAGAATAGTGCCAGGTCTCACAAAAAGTTAATAATCTTTAACCCTTTGGCGCCGGCGGCCATTTTAGTGATATTTTTAATATACCTATTATTCCGTACACAAATAAGTTTTGCAAAAATAAAGTTAACGAAATAAATTTTGAACGTGTTTTACATGTGAATCGGATAATTTTTTGGAATTTTTTTAACCCCATGTGTGCGCTGGGTGCTAAAAACAGAACGGGAAAACTTGAAAATTTTTAAATTGCGATAACTTTTGACAGAGCTATTCAATCATTACGCAATTTTAAGAACGTATTGGTATTATTTAGTTGTAGATTTGTGTAGGTTTTAATGAGCGTGCTGGCAACCCTGTAGCTAGGGCAGGCACTGAAAGTGAAAACCTCCAAATCATCGTTTCTCTTGAAAAACTGCCGCTTCTTCAAAAAAAAGCCACTCATATGTAAATCTTGTGCTTTGTTTACATAAACAAAAAAAAAATTTGATATGGTATTACGGGCACGCCTGGTAACCCTTGCCCAATTTACCTATATTTTTAGCATCAAAAACTTCTGTTCACGGAAACTCACGATCCAATAAGCAGAATTAATTGAAATTTGCAGAATGTATTGGTCCTATATAGGACCAGGTCTGATAGAAGCGATTTTGAAATACGGGTGATTCTGTGCCAGTGGTGCCATCTTGAAAAATCACTAAAAAAGATAACTGCTTTTAGCCCTATAAATTCTGATTGAATCGTTCGATTTTGACGAAATTCACACAGTAGTTGAAACTTACTTTAAACCACGTTTGGTAGAAATTTGGTTGAAAAATTCGGTTGGAGCTGCCAGCTATGATAATTTTGGTGTCTTAAATTTGAAAAAATAAAAATTTGGAATTGAAAGCATTAAACCATCGAATTTCAAAAAACTGTCCGTTTCTTACAATAAAACCAATCTGTATACAAATCTTATGCTTTATCTACACGTTCAAAGAAAAACTTTGGAAATTTCATGTCGGACAAGAACGGTAACCCTTTCGCAGTCAACCTATATTTTTAGCATCAAAAATTTCTGTTCACGGGAACTCACGAATCAATAATCAGATACCATTAAAATTTACAGAATGTATTGGACTTAAGTAGGATCAGGTCTGATAGAAGCGATTTTGAATTGTGGGCAACTCTGTGCCAGTGGTGCCATCTTGAAAAATTACGAAGAAAAAAAACTGCTTTTTGCCCTATGAAATTTGAATAAGTAACCAGATTTTCATGAAATTGACACAGTAGCTGAACCTTACTCTAAGCTCTGTTTGATAGAAATTTGCTTGAAAAATTCGATTGGTGCTGCCAGCTATGGTAATTTTTGTGTCTTTGGATTTGAAAATTCGCTCAGGAAAATAAAACTTTTTGCCCTATAACTTCCAGCGCAGTCATGAAATCAATACGAATTTCATACAATTAATGGAACCTACTATAGACATTACTCAGGCCAAATTTGGTTGAAAAGCCACGATAGGGTTGCCAGCTATTGTTGGTCTTGTGTTTGTTTGCAATATCTTTATTAAGCGGTTTTGTCGTAGAATTTTCAATTGGTAATGATATTGTAGTGACAATAAATAGCAAATATTAAGCTTTCCATTATTTGAAAAAAGTCGCTGCAGGTAACCCTAAATTTCTTTATGCTCCTATAACTTCGAATGTAATATAACAACGTGAAGCAGATGTGATATATTTTTGGCTTTGATACTGGCGAAAGGTTGCCAGCACGAGTCGGTTATGCTACTTTTGTATCAATAAATGCTTACAGTTAGTATTCATACCGGAAACATTTACAATGAAAATAAATAACCGATGTTTCAATTCTCAAAGTTCTGCAAATTTTTCGGATCGCAGACCCAAACACCAACTTCAGTTACAGTGCTGCAGACACTGAGCATTTTCTTCATTGATGTTATATGAGATGCTGCTTTCGAAATTTTGTGAAATATGCAACTGATAACGAATATAATTAACCCGTGTTTTGCTCACAAAAACGTTGAAATTCATGCCAGTGGTAATATCTGAAACCTTCCACCATATGAGTTATAATGCATTCTTGAGACCAAAGTAAAACGTGGCGTTTGAAACAGTTTGGCCGTAATAAGCAGCTCATGTGGTGGAATATGCACTCAAAACCTGCACGATTCTTCTACTGTTCTTCGAACATTAGTGTTTCTAGCGGTTCAGGTGCGCTAGAGTTTTTTTCTTTTGTATTGCTAAATCCTGTTGTACGAGGATTAGGTTGGCCAGACCATTCAACCTAATTCAATCAGATTTACTTCAACCTAGTGGTGATGCCAACCTATGGTAGGTATCACCGCTAGCGGTGCGGCAAAATTAGAAATTTGGCAAATTCTGCCGCTGCCGCAAATTCGGCCGCAGCCATTGTGCGCGTTACCATACAAAACAGTGCATTCTAATTTTTTGACTGCGCTTTGCCGCAGCCCACTGTTTTGCCACAGTGGAAGACACTGCCATGTGATTAACTTAAGAAGCATCATGCAACGTAATATAAAGGCTTCACAGCATAACATGAATATGAATTATATCGAACAGCAAACCGAACACAATTTTGCCATGTATCATATGAAACTTCTATGATAGAATAGGAGTATGAGTATGAGGAGTATGAAAAATCAACAGTTTTCCTTAGTTTTGCCATCAACTAGGGCTATAGATAAAACAACCATAAGAAAATGGTTGATTACTTTTATGCACCATAACGCGTGGTTGATAAACAATTTCATTCGGAGCATGAAAAACGTCCAAATGTTGAAACTATTCTACTTTGCGTAGAATAATTCCAAAGACTTTGCTCACTGAATTACGTTTGTTGAAATCAACTATTGCAAAGTAGTTTAAGTACCATAAAAACTGTTGATAATTCGAAACGTTGAAGTTTTGAGTGAATTGATGAATATTTTCTATTTATCAACTAATTTTCGTGGTTATGAAACAATTAAAACAGTTGATTTCATGAACGTTGCGATATTTTTTGTATAACCAGAGCCAACTACTTTTATATCGTTAAATTAACTATATTAACATAGTAAAAATAACTATTTTCCTTAGTTCATTTAACGATTTTGAATGAATCGTTGCAATACTATTAAAAATAGTTGAATCAACCAAGAGTTTTTCTTTCAGTGCGTATGTAATTCAATTTGATTCCTCTCATACTCTCCTTTCAGTTGAAATCAATGATTGTAAATGGAAATTCACCTCATGTAATGAAAGTGTACAGCATAAAAGTTGTTAAATGTTGATTTACTCGAGATCTGACAAGTTTCTTTGCGAAATACTAATCAAGAACAAACCACTTCGCGAGAAGTTAGGGCCCTTGTTTACATCATGCGGAGAAAGACTCGCTTTCGTCTTCGTCCTCGGCTCGAATGGATTCGATGATTCAAGTATCTTGCTGCGTCAATTCTAGCCAATAAATTATTGTCGCGGGACAGGTTCTAAGACCACTGCGTAAAATTAAATCATGGTGCTAAAGGCTAATTGGAAATTATAGATTTCCACGTTGATGCAAAAATAGATATTGTATTTCACTCGAGGTGATAGATAACACATCCACGAATGGAATTTGACAAGCATTCGCCATTTGACTCTCTTTCAGGATGGTTTATTAAGATGCATGTGTATGGACGTTCTTGTGAGTTGCGGTGCTTCGCAAACGAGAAAAACATTCCGCCGACTGAGTGCGCGGAGAAAATCGTCTTTTGATTTGCGATTACAAGCGGTTTCAGTGTTAGGGCCTGCAAAAGGGAAACATAGGGTTTTAGTACTACACAGGGAATAAATTATCGTAAATCAATGTAATTGAATGGATGAGTTTGTGATTTTAATTGAATGGCGCTTGTAAATGAAGTGGAAGTGTTGTGAATCGCTTAAACTAAAAGTGTCTAGACACAAAAGGGTGAAGAGCGCTCATGTCGTAATTTGGTCTGATGACTTGACAGCACGTGTCATAGACGGATTGCAATTTATGATGCCACCATCAAAGGTGCTCTAACTTTCCTACGGGCGTTTTTCACCATATGCATCTTATACAAAATGAGCTATAAGCTCGGCATAGCTCAATAAATCCGGATTCCAACTTTCTTTGCTATCTGCGACTAAAACCAGTACAGGAGATTCCGAACAATGACTCTACAATGTTGCATATTAGTTTCTCGAGCATGACAATAAATTATCGATTGGAAATTAAATCCCAGAATCACATTCTAATTCTAGACCAACACGACAATAAGTGTCCTACAAAATTCATCGCAACTCATCCAACCCCAGGTTAATCCCCATGTAAATCCTTCGTCCAGACAGTGCGCAGACCGGACTTTGGCCATTCAGCTTCAGCCTGGCTAGTACTAACTAAGATGTGACATTCCACTGATGCTAATATCCACAAACATACATTACGCTGTGGCTTATCTCATAACCAAGCCGCGCGTACATGTACATCCGTCAAGAGCTTATCCTTTTCAGCCGCGGCCGCGATAATACTAACCAGCTTCGAATAGTGGCTGAAGGTGAATCAATAAATCCTATCTGCGAGATTCGCGTATATAAATGCAGGCAGGGAAATTGTTGGCAGTAGCAAATTGCAGGTGTGACTGGGCTGCAAATCAAAAGTCGTATCTCATCGGGAATGTGATAAGAGGTACATGAAAACCGGGAGATTACTCTGAATCAATTCCCATGGCTGGTGCATCGGTGTGGAGTGGACCATCGCAGCGGCAAGGTGGAATTTTGCACAGCTGGTGTGCTATCACAGGTTGGTCCGTGTCGATGGTTGCAATGAAGATGTCTCTGACGGTGAACCCGACGCAAAATCGAACTGCGTATCATCAATTGCGGTGGAATTCATTGAAAGAAAGGTGTAGAGTCGATTCATGGCAACTGTGGAGCGTGGCATTGTGAGTAGTGGGTTTGCTGCGTAACGGTTAGATTTTCTAAAATTGTCTGAGGAGTCGGTTAGCAATAACGGAATATCGATCAAGTTAAAATTGATGATTGCGAATTTATTTGATCAATTTGTTAGCAGTTCAAGCCAGAGATATAAAATGCTTTTATTATTACTCAAAATGACAGGAATATACGCAGAATAAGTTATGACATGGACACTGATTAGGCTGCTGTGCTGAGTTAGCTATGTAAGGAAAGACAGAAATGAGCCCATAGCAATCAAATCGATAAACCACGAGTGCTAGCTTCATGAATGTGAATATCAATGGTCATCTTTTTTCCATTTTCCCAACCTACTTTCGAAACTAACGTAGATAGTGAAACGCATAGTTATATGGAGACATGTGCAGTACAAATTATGCAAATATTTTATAGAGATGAAAAAGTTATTGGTACATAAAGTTGGCAACGTACATTTTGTAAAATTAATTGGATTTCAACAGTAAGCATAGTATTTTGTATCCAAAATTATTGAAAATTTGCAGGAGGGTTTTTAGGTCGCAAATAAGTCGTTTGAGCTACTAAATGTTTGACGCTTTGAAATTAATTCTAGCTCTTTATTCAATGGAATTATATCATAGAAATGGAATAGTTTTTGCAGAGAATTCAATAATCTCTTCGTTACTGCTTCTGCATTTTAGCGTCTAACCATTTCACATTATCTAACCATCTATGCAATCTTGAAATACGTTCCCATATCGTTTATTTCAGTTCAGGGGCTGCTTTTGCCAATCAAAAACCTACCAGTTCTAGGAGAGGCTTTTAGGGCAGGGCCATATTAGCATCAATTTTCGTAGCGGGACTATTAGGACCTGAAACGTAAAAGAAGACGCAGTATTCGAGAGGAAACTTATTGCATTTTTAAAAAAGGCGATTGCCAGCTTTTTTTTTTGTCTTTACAGAATGTAGTATGTTGGGCCGTCTTGGATCGAAAATAAACAATTAATTTGAATTTGAGAACAAATGAAAGTTTGTCATTTCAGCGAATACCCAATCAACCTGTTTTTTGTTTTTGTTTGAGGGTCATAATGGGAAAAGAATTGTCAATTGTCAATTGAGCATTAATGATTTCCTACAGATCTCGGCGAACGACATAAAAAGGTCTCAAAATGTAGGCAAATTAGCCATAGCGTACTTGACTCATGTGGAGAAAACTTTCGACCCACAAAATTATTACCTACTCTTAACTTCCATAAATCTGCTATCAAATTGATATTCAGCATTCTCCAAAACAGAAGGGCTTTTGCAGCCTACAACGAAGAATCTCTGGTGAAAAATCAAAACTCCAGTGCCCTGCAGTGTTCCATCGTTGAACCCGTTTTTTATATCCCCAATATAAATAATTATCGCGATGTCAAAGTTAATTTGTACGCAGATGACATCCAGGCTTGATATGATGGCCAAAATCCGAGAATAGTAATAATGCCGCTCCAGCAATTCATCCATGAGTTCTGTAGACACTAAGCCAAATGGAAAATTGAAATTGACGAGGAAGAGTGATTTAATTCAGACACGCATGGCAACCGTTTTTCAGGCGGACGATTTTCATTAAAAGCCTGAAGCTTTGAATCCAAGGCCACTCCATGAAGTCTTTTCTATCTTGCAGCCCTCATATAGAGATGGACCTCAGTAAAGTTTCGAAGGAATAAAGAATGATTTGCACCCGATTTCAAAAGTCAGTAAGTGCCAATGAAATTGAAAAATTCATATTTCACTCTCCCATAAAACTCGTGAAAAAGTCCTCAACCACGTGTCATTAATTATTAATGCCAATCCGAGGGATAAACAATTGTCTTTGACAGAATTAGTTAATTTATTTGACAAAATGTGCCTACTTAAATCTAAAATTCAGTTGTTTGGGGATAGTACTCGAGTACTTTCCTGCTAATTTGTTGATGTGTACACTGGCACACATTTTTTTCTAGCCACTTCGATGGCATATCACCTAGTGTAGATGGTACGCATTTGTTATAGAGTCTTCTTAGATGCCGGTAAGTTTTTTGATTACGATTGCTCGGAATTTTCAGAATATCCTTCCTACCTGTGAACTGTGATCTTCCTGGAGCTTTACTTTACTTGATTCGATGACACGCTCAGACTCTGCAACAAGTGATACTGAGTATTTTTTTTATTGGAGAGTGTGGTATTTCCACATTACTCAATGAGCTACCTCAGACTAGGATAGGGAAGGAACATTCTCTAGGAACTATTCGCAGTTTCACACCTGATCGGTCATTGAGGTTACAAACTACTTGTGATGTACTTCGGCCCGCAATTATACTCCTCAGGAGACCAGTAACGAGACTAGGAATAAAAAATTAACTATATTCACTTTATTGGATCGAGGAATGTCTGCAGTGTACCAATTCTACACAGTTAGTGTGAGGGCAGAGCCTTGAAAGGTGCCAGCTATATTTTGGCTGTTGAAAGAGATATAGTTATTTATTATGACTTGAAATGTTATCGCTTGGAGAAAGGATCCAATATGTTGTAGATGCCAAAGTTTGTCAATTGCTTCGCCAACACCGCAAATAACTAGACTTGATGATTGTCTTCTATCATGTTGAACTATTCGCGATAGTTGACGCTCAATAAAGTGTTAAGGTTTGAAGTCAAATCTTTCTTCTGGCAGGTAGGTATTGAGGCGGCCTGTTTCTTTTAAACAAAGCCAATTGGACTCATTTCCCTTCCATCTAATTTCTGGAGATACGCACGGTTCCATTCTTACCTCCTTTCTGTTTTTACTAACTATTACTGACCTCCGTTTCTCTATTAATTAATTTTGCCATGCTGATGTCTTCAAGAGGTTTAGACTAATTGATTCCCTGATTATAACGAAGATTATAACAATTTAAATATCATGAAATCTTATCAAATGTCTTATACCAATAGAAAATTCCCCCATATGCTCGTAGATCATATTTCTTGGTTTCCTGTTCGTGTATTCAAAACGGTGTCACATTCGAGCCTAAGCTTAAATCTGACCAGAACGTCATCAGCATGGCGTTTAGCATATACGATTTTGTTCTCAGATCGTCAAATTTTTTAATAATATCTCTATCTCTGTGTATCTTTTTCTAGCTATCGTTCGTAATGTCTTGGAATATTGCTGTTAAGTGTGGTGCCCTTCTTATAGGTGTGCTATAGACACATCCGTTCCTTAGTCGTCTAATTTAATTTTCCCTTTGTTGCATATAGTGAACGCCTAATCCTATTAAAAATTCCGTCCTTGGAATCGCGCAATGTTTCTTGGTGAGTGCCTTCTCTCCAAGCAGGATCACGATGACGTCTTGTCAGATCTTAAGGCTGGTACTGAGCTAATCGTGAAGCTAAATTTTGACATGTCTCCATTTTCTGGTCATTCTTTCGAGCGAAAATGTTGGCAATGGAGAAAAGCAAAGACACTGCTCATTTCTGACGGATAAAGTGTCAAGAATTTCAATTTTCGACCGATTTTCTTATTGGAAAGACATTTGCACAACTTAATTTTCAAATTGAAACCCCAAATGTTACTTTTTAGCTCGAAAGAATGAGCTGCACAAACTAAATTGGCGTGAAATGATGGGAGACATGTGTCAGCGCCATCTGCATTTTCAAAGCGAAAGCAACTTCGAAGCAACTTTTCATGCTAAGAACAGAGTACAACTCTTGCTTATTTTCAAGGTAAATTTTCGCCGAAACAAATATCACGTGAAATTTTGTATGAAAATTTCACGTGAAATCGAACTCAGTACTATGCTTTAGGCCCGAAATCTCTGTTCGTGAGTCACAATACTCCAACAGAGCCACGGTAATTTTCAATTTCTCTTTCATGCGCATTGGTGCATAGTTTTATTCATCGCTTTTGATCATACTGAGAATACTAAACAACTTGAATATTGGTTCCTTGCCGCACACTACTTTAAAACTATTCTGAAAAAAATATCTTATCATTTTTTGTTAGCTCGTTAACAAAACTGTTGCATTCTTTCTTTTATTTGGTAAATCTACCACTTATTAATGAATTTTTCTTTAAATAATATAAATGTTTCTTATTGTTACTAAGCTCAATTTACCTATACACTAATTGAAACTTTTTCTGCTGTAATATATATAATAAACAAAAAAATTGTCAAATGTTTATTAGGCTATAGGAAACTTGTTCAAAAACAATGTAATCTTGATAACAGCAATGTTGAAATCCAGAGATCCAGAACCGGACGGGAAAGAAAATAGATGAGATACTTAAGCTTGACAATTGTCATCTAAGAAATGGGTTTCCAATTAATTCAAATCAATAAAATCGAATTCCTATTGAATTAGCTGCCAGTTGAGGTATATGAATACTAGTCATGATTTGATGTAACGGTTACAATCAGATAAAAGCATCGTTTTGGTAATGCAGTACTGTGCATCGAAGATGAGATTAAAACACTAAACACGTCATCGACATTTGATGTCATCAAGCGAAACCATAAGAAATCTCCAAGTGATCACAAGTTGCGGTTTTCCTCTAACAGGCAACTAGCGTACACAGAATAATTTATATGCATCATATTGAAGCCATTCGCTTGACGTTTTATGCTCCAATCATGGAGCTCAGTTTTAATGTGCGATGAACGTCTTTTGCATATGACTCGACGCACCTCGTACCTATTCATCAGCTCTTAATGATGCCGGTTTACTCAAACTGTATCAGCTAGTTCATGCATCTAAATATCAACTTTATTTGTATTCTACTCGTTTGAAACGGTAGTCAGCATGATGCCTTAGATCCATTTCATACTGAAACTTGATGATGATCTTCAAGATTAGCATGATCGTCATCAAGTTCCTCATGTACGTATATTTGTTTCTTATTTCGAAAACCAAGCGACGTTTCTGGCGCAATATCGTCTGTCTTTGATATTGAGTGAGCCATAGCTGAATCGATTAGCACACATTGGGCGCTATATTGCTCTTAATATGATTAGTAATTTTTTCATGTACATTTTTTGCTGTAGTGATAATTGCTGTGGTTATCGATCTGCAAAAAGGTTTGCGCGCCAAGTACATATTATTTTCAATGTTCTCTTCAAAGACAATACACTATAATTAGCTTCGAAAGTGTCGATACATACGAGTACTTAAATAGGCGTATTGTGAATTTTGATGGTATCAATTTCGACCTCCTTTGAAAAAAAAACTGGTCATAGTGGTTAAACTGAGGTGTAGAAAAAAACGATTTTATAGAAGTTCTAGCCATGAACCCATATTTTTTATGTAAATTTTGAATTAATACTCGGGGTAAACCAAAACCAAATCTGAAATAATGTAGTAATGTATGAAGATAGTACTACTTCCGATACACAACAGATATACAATTTTGTGTCAGCATAATAACATGGTTGCCGTCAAATCGTTGTAAGCCATCGGCAACATGATTTTTCAAGATCATTTAAAGAGCCTTGAACCAGCTCCCGGCTCCCCTATGAAAAATTCTTCTTTTTCAAACCGAATAACAGCCTTATGCATTGTAAACAACTGAAGTACGTTACAAACGCGTCATAACATTTTACCAATTACGTCCATTACACGTGTCATGTTGCGCATTATCGAACACCGACAACATGGAAGTGAAGCAAGTTTGCACATTGATCACTCCGAGCTGCGTCCATGATTCGTGCCTGACTTGGAGTCATGTGCCTAATCCACGTTCGAGCAACATGTGTGGAACTCGTGGCACGTAGAGTTTGAAAAAAATCTGAAGGCAGACGTTATATGACACCCGTGACCAGACTCCTTAGACACTTCGGGGAGCATTTGAAAGGAATTTGTATGAGCTCGATTCGCGCCAAACGGCGTATAAGAAAATGCTTAGCTTCTAATGAAGTAGATCGATGAGCAGTTGGTTGACTCCTTTGAAGGTTGTTAGGCGACGCGGCATGCTCCATGGCTTCGAACGTGGCCGCGAGCCGTGAAACTTCCTTGCAAGTAGTCAGACCACTGGCGGCTTCAATGAAACAAACGGGCTAACAACTTGTCGCATATTTATGTACATGGATCGGTTTCAAGGCATGTTGCGGTCAATTAATGATCAGAAAATGTCCCAGGGACATGTTTGATTGATGCAGCAGACGTTCGCAGATTGGTTTAGCAATCGAATCTTCATGTGTTAACATTTGGTTCGATCAGCTGGTATCAATTTCGAGTAAAACACAATTAACAGTTGTTGCAAAGTGTTTTCTTTGTTTCCTATGAAACATTACTCAGAAATCTGACTGTAAACTTAACTTACACTTTACAAAGTCAACTTTATCAATTGAAACACATTCCAATACACGATCATTTTTTAGAGCGTCGTTCCTCATCTCATCGTACTTCAAGGCTCACTCGAAAGTGCGAATAACTCGAAAAAATGTATCTTGCAAATGAAAATAATTTTTTTTTGTATTTAGCACAATTAAACTAACTAATCATCCAAGTCTGTTTCCGCCATGAACATTTTCAAAATATTCACACATTAGTAGATCTCCCTGAAATCACCTGCATGTGGAAAGTGCTTAGTTCACTCACCTCCTTCTTTCTAATCTAATGTTTGCTCGAATATCAAGTGTAGTATAAAAAGAAAAAATAAAGATTTGCAAGTAAACTAAATAAATAAAAGATTTCTGGTTAATGTTTAGTATCGTAATACTGATATCGGCGGGGTGGTGAATATCGTGCAAGTAAAATAAAAATTACTCTAATTTTTCATAACATCTACGATACGATGTAGACTGCGTGGTGGTTAATGTCGAGGCAATCGTGTTTTAGATAAAATTTATTCTAAGTATGAAATGAGATAAATTAATGATAATCTAGCACGTGGTTAGAAGTTTTTGTTTTGAATTTAATTGGGCGTAGATTAAAAATAGTAAATTAAAAATTTCAATTATTTGAAGAAAAATCATGTTGAAGATCAAAGTAAATAGTGATTTGTTTTATGTGCTACGGCTAATTGATAGTTTGCGAATGATATAGATTTTTAGTTCGCTAAAAATATTTCTGCAGATCCACATGTGGTCGATTGTAAGATGTGGTACGTAGCAGATAATATTTGTACTGTAGAATAGTTGATTACATTTTCAGCATTAGGTACTTTGTTTACTTCTGCGTGCTATTAAGTTTCAGATATTTTCTAATAAGCTCCAGATATTTTACATTAAATTTTTTATTTCAGTATATTATTGAAAATCATTTTGATGCTTTAGGATAATTTGATTATGTCCTGTCAGCATCACATTTGAAAATATTTATGCTGTATCTCTGTCTCCTCAGCAAGACTGGTAACTGGACAGTGTCAACTGATTATGTTGGTCAGTTTTTGAATATACTTTTCAATAAATCTGTTTATTATTTTTTGATAGCTCTATGCCAAGTGTCCGACTGTCCGATTGTATATGGAGACCTTGATAAGGAAGTGAATACAGAAATGGATTCTTTCTACTGCGAACATTTGATTGAAAAAACCCAGAGGAGTGAGAATATTTGTTAAATTCTGCTCCGATTCAAGTCCGTCAAACGCTGGAGGAAACCAGAGATACCATATCCGGCTAGCTTAGATAGAAGAATTTCATGGTTGACTGAATCGAAAGCTTTAGCAAAGTCTGTATATAAAACATCAACTTGTTTTTGCTGATCGATAACAATAAGTTTGAAATGGGGAATAAATTCTAGTGCTGGAAGAAAGTATACACTCTATTGTAATTTTCTCTTTTGAGGAGTTTACTAACACAGGGCAAACTGGATAAAAGACGGTAGTTAGAAAGGCTAGAAATATGAACAGTTTTGTGGATGGGAAATATGTTCGCGGATTTCTAAAGTGAAGCGAAAGCACCGGGTGAAAAACTAAGATTGAACATTTCTGGTAGAGGAACGCAAAGGGAAAGTGATTTGGCAAAAATATTCGGAATGACATCCACACTGAAGCTAGAGATATAAGAAAGATATCTAATGGATTTGATCAAAATGAAGACAGAGTGTATGTGGGTGAAAAATAAATACCTAACGGTGACCGACGATTAGGACGGGAAGTGAAAGAAGCGAAGAATTTACTGAAACGCTCACAAGTATCTTGTAGAGAAGAGAAAGACATGCCAAGTAGATGCAAAACAGAATACCAGAGTGTATGTTTCAAGAGAGTTGACAAAGGACCAAAATGGTTTTGGATCATTGGATGTAATAAAAGCTTCGACATGTTCAAACTATGCACATATTGCGTCATTGGCGGCCTTCTTGGCAGTGTACGTTGATTTTGATATTTGAGAAAGCCACTAAGTGAACCTGAACTGCTTCATCTTTGGCTCTAAGAGCAATTGCGGCATTGAGGGTGAATCAAAGAGAGAAGTTTTTTCATAGCGATAGATTTCATTCCCAAAAATGCTCTTCATGTATTTTCTTATTCCTTATTTGATATTTGTGTGCCTATACTGAAGCATTTTAGAATGATATGGTATATGGTGAATGGAGTATGATTTCAAGCTGAAATTTTAGAAGCTCTAAGGTAGCGGACTTGATTTTGGACATCTGCATTGATATATTACTGATTTTCGAAGAAAATGGGTTTTAGGAAAAGAGTAAGGGAAATGATCTCTGAAGTGTGTGATAATGCTATATGCTTTTTTATCATAAATAATTGGAAATTTTTTAACCCTATGTGGGCACTGAATGCCTTAAAGCAGACAAAATTTTTTTCCAAATTACGATATGTCATTGGTTCCAACAGCAAAATTGTCTCATCATGAAATTCGCATAGCGTTTTAATGTGGGCCAAAACTAAACTATGCATACATGATTTTTCGAGTGTGTGGGCAGCCTTTCAGCTACAGCAGACACGCAAATAAAAAATCCTCCGAAAAATCGACCTTTCAGAAAAATTTCCGACTTTGAAAAACCAAAACGCAAACTGATTATAAATTTTAACTTTTGTTCACCCTGTCAAATCAAAGTTTTCAAAATTCAGCGTCGCACAAGAACGGTAGCCCTTTACCAAACTACCTCTATTTTGAGCACTCAGAGCTTCTGTTTACGAGAACTCACGATCGGATCAACAGATCAATATGAAATTTGCAGGATGAATTAACTTTTATGTAGGAACAGGTTTGATAGAAATGATTTGGAAATACGGGTAAACCCTCTGGCAGTATTGAAATCTTGACAAATCACTTCCAAAAATAAATGTCCTATGCCCCATACATACTCGTATTGTCTGTGGTGGCGGAAGGTTGTAGCTGGAGAGCTGCAAAGTGGCGCGTGTTTGTTTTGTGTAAAGTTATATTGAAAAAAACTAATCGAGTAAACGTTGGCTGATGCCTGCTAGTTAGGATGTCAGGACTATTTTCTGGGAGAAGCAGAAAAAGCTGTAGGCAACAAAAAATATGCCCCATAGCTTCTGATGCAGTCATCAACGAAATTCATTCAGCAAAAGGACTTTATTGTAAGCCAAATTTGATAGGAATGTGCATTTTTTTGTTTTTTTTTTTACTAAGAGATGTTATTATTAAGCTTTCAAATGTTAATTATTTTTTCATAATAAAAAACAGTAAAGATTTGGACTTCGAAAATGTCAAAAGTGTTGTTAGTGGTAGCACTAAAATTCTTTTCACCAAACGAAATTCACTGAGTGAGTTGGCCTCAACGTGAAGCAGGCTCAATATACTCTTGATTGTGGTGATAGCAAAGAGTTGCCAGCCCTAGTCGTTCTTGTTATTTTTGTATCAACGGATGCTACTATTAAATATTCATAAGATTAACATAATTATTCATATGGTTTTCTTCTTTTGGCTGCGTTCTGTTAAAGTATTGCCAGCTCTAAACAATTCATGTTCTAGAATATGCTGCCATTAAAGTTCTATATGATAAGCATCCTATAATGAAAATAAATAAAAAAGATTTTACTCTCCCAAACTTTGAAATTCATGTGAGTGGTAATCCTGGAAACCTTTCTACTCTATGAAATTTGACGCAGTCTTTGGATTAAAATGGTACGTGACCTTCGAAACAGGTTGGTTGCAATAAAGAGCACGTAAGGTAGAATATTGCATTTGAAAACAACACGATTCCTCTACTTTTTCTCCGAAAATCACTCTTTCTAGCGGCTTCTATGCACTAGAGTTTTTTTTGGATTCAGTATGCCTCATTTTCCTTGCTGTGCTTTTATTTCACTCGTGTAGGTGTCTTCTTTGGAAGCACATAGAGTGATTTTGGAAGTACGTTTTCATTTCAAACTATTTAATGAATTTTGTGGAATGATATTGGTTCTGATTGTGTTTTGAATGAATCTTCATCAAGTGATGCTTGCAGCAAAACATTTTTAATTTGTTCCCGAAGTTTCTCCATGGTCTTTGTCTTCTGCATCGTTCTTGCTAAAATCCATTTTTGGCAAATTGCATTAGATCGAATATACTCACCGTTATCTTTTGCATGAAAAAGTTACGTTTCCGCGGCGCCTGTTTCTGCACTAAAATAATCTAATAAAATATCCCGCAACTGATGTTTCGTTGTAATAAAATTCGCCAATTTCGGCTAAGTAAAAGAAATGCTCGTTTACACATGTTATACGTTTAAAGTGAATACATACATACATATGTAGTGACTGTTTCACCTATCAAATACAAGTGCCGCAAAATGTATAAAATTCAAGCGGCAGAAATAGTGACATCTATTAAAAAAGACATAATTTTACTTATGCATCCAATAGCTTTTTTCAGCTGTTTTTCTTTCTAGACGTCGCAAAATTGTTGCTTGAAATATAGTGCAATGTAATCAATCTTTACATAATCTTGATACTACATACAGTGGCGGAAAAAAGTATTCACGGATGGCGAATAAAAGAAATTATTTCAATTTTTTTGGCAACATATTACCGAAATAAGTTAAATGATTTGCTTAAATTATTCGTTTTTATTATGTCTTTTGAAATGTAAAACCAATTTTTGAGAATATTTTTCGTATGAGCTACCGAAGAAGAAAGAATCTGTTAACTCCTAATTATACCTGGAAAAAAGTATTCGCGGTTGGCTGTATGTATGCAACGAAATCATAGCATGACGAAAGATGAAAGTAAATTCAACTTGTTTAACTTCGATGGCAGGCGCTTAGTATGGAGAAAATCATGCACAGAACTGCAAAACCAAAATAAAACATGGGGGCGGTGGAGTTTTAGTGAGGGGATGTATGGCATCATCGGGGGTTGGGAAGCTTGTATGTATCGCCGGCATCATGGACAAGAACGTTTATTTAAATATCCTGAAAGATGTCTTGAAAATCAGTAGCAATAACTTATGTCTTGGTAGCAGTTATTACTTTCAACAGGATAACGATCCCAAGCATACGGCTTATTGTGTGCATCAACTTCTTCTGAACTCGTGCGTATAATGTTCCGCATGTGCTCAATACGCCAGCGCAATCCCCGGACCTTAACCCCATCGAGCACCTCTGGGATTCGACAGCATACTATCACAAATAGGACACAACTTAAAAAAGTTTTGCAGGTGGAATGGGAAAACACTTCCACTGATTACATAAAAAAAGTTGGTTCATTCGATGCCTAATCGTCTGAATGCTGTTATTAAGGCCAATGGTCTTCACACTAAATACTAAATGAAATACAATTCCCAAATTTAACTTTTCGCGAATACTTTTTTTCCACTCAATTATCTCATGAATTTCATGTTGATTTGTTTTTGCTTTAGGTTTACATTTTGTTTTGTAGGTTTAATTGTTTATTTAATATCTGTGTGAGCTTAAGAATAAATTTAGCTAAACATATTAAGTTGTTTTGAGTAAGACAATGGTCAAAAATGTCATATTTTAGATTTATATCTAAACCGCGAATACTTTTTTCCGCCACTGTATATTGGAAGATGTTTAGAAAATAAGTTAGATCAAAGATTTGTAAATTATTTAAAATATGTGTCAAGAGTTAGGAGGAATCAATAAAAAAGAATATTTGAACTTAAAAAAAAATAACGGAAATCAACTTTAGTTGTAGAACAGCCAGGATCTGATCAAATCAAATCTCGGCAGAGAATAAGATTTCGCATTTAAATTAAATGAAGATTCTTACTTTCGCATAATTACGATACATCGTGGCTGATAAGTATAGTACACAGTTTTACCAATTGTTTCCAAGCAAATGAAAAGATATTGCTAGTTCCGAACTCTCAAACAAAACCCTCATTTAAAATACAGCCCAAAAATAAGCCTAACTTTCGAAAATAAGCCTACAAAGCCCGTTATCACCACGAAAAAACTTAAAAGATTTCTTATAATATTTATACTATGTAGTATCAACATTTGCGAATTTTGTCGGCACACTACATGTGCTAAGATGGAATGTTACAGATAAGCCTGTGACGTAGAATTTGCAAGCTTAGGTCAAGAATTTCGAGCGCGCTCGATTTGACGAAAGCCATAAATGTGGAGCGGGAGAATTTCGCGATTGCAAATTGCACGACCTTCCGTTTGTCACAAGGCGATCAGATGGCTACTTACGCGTGGAGACGAGCTTTCTTTGGCGGGAAATTCACGTAACGTTGCTTCTCGAGAGAAAGCCACGTGAGTGCACAACAAACCGAACAAAACGGCCGTGTGCTTTGGTTGTTGCGTCACAAGAGTGTTTTTCAATGTAGATACAACTGTGTTATTAATAGAAGAATTTCGCGAAAACCGCAGATTTCTCGACTCACCTAGTATTGTCTACCTCTTGAAAAATTCGCGCAGACGTCAAGAGTTTGTACTTCGATGGAACTGTCTGAGAAAGTGACTACATTGCTATCACCGGGTTCCCCATTTGTAGTTCTATTGTGCTAGTCGACTTGAGGCTTGGCCTACGTGCCGTTAGTCATGTAAAAGTTTATGTCTGATTGTATCCTAGAATAAGCTTTTTTTGCTAAACATCAAATGAAAAATGAAGCTAAGCGGCCTGCGGTGAGCGGTTGTGTTTCTATTATTTTGCAAACCGAACTTAGCCGGAGTAGTTAGATGTTGGTGGATGAGTTATTGCATGTCGAACGAGAGGAAGCACTTTAGTAAACAAGTGTTTGCTTTGATAATAATGAAATTAAGTTTTATAGTCTGGATGAAAGAGATTTTGTGGTATTAATGGTAGATTTGGCGTCAGACAAAGCTCTTCAAATAAATGGCAGAGAGCAGCAGGCATCTTTGGAAGATTCTACGACGAAAGTATTATACCTGATATTCATTCATTTCATTATATTATTTGTGTCGGTTTGTTATCTATGATATCTAGTTTTCAGAAATATCCATGATACAGACCATGCGCCAATCGTTTATAGCATTGCTGAGCACATCTAGTTCAATTAATATAACTGCATGTACCAAATTGCAAATTTTGCTAAAACAATATTCAGGTAGTCACCATCGCCATCAACTACAGTATTGCGTTTTTTTATTATATTTTAAGTATCTATTGTATGTGGCATATCGGCTCGTTTAGTATAGTAACAATAAACTTAAAGAGGTCGTCGTCACATGATACTTTGTATAACCACTTGTCTAGCTTGTCTTCAATTTATTTCTATTAACCTCCTGAACTTGAGATGCTGAAATTTGCAACAAACTTGCTGTCGACATTGGAAGGGAAACGCATTTTCGAAATGAGCAAGAACATCGATCGACGCCCTGTATATGTTTCTATGTCGTATTTTTTTTATGGTTTGTGGACTAGTAAAAAAATAGTATCACAAGATAGTTCACGTAATGAAAATAGCAAAGTGAGATCAAATTAAATCCGAAGAAAACTTACAAAAAATAAATTGAATCTATATGTTGTGAAAGAGACAATTTTAGAAAACTTAGCTGTTAGTAAATATTGAAATTAAATTACGTTAGAGAAGAAAGAAAGTTTAGTTGGGTCACAAAAGGTTTCTTAGAAAGATTTTTTTTTTATAGATTTGCAATAGAAAAACAACAGCAAATAAACAAAATTTGTAAGTATCTCAAGGTGTTTCATAGAATTAATAATAATTTTTAATCTACAATTTTTAGATCATCCAGTCAGATCGTGATACCAAAAGACTTACCTTGAGGACTATCCCACTTGAAATATTTTGGTATAGCAAAGAAACTAATGAAAACACAATTCTAACATACATATTTCAAAATATATTATTTATTGTACAAATCCTCAAATAAATTAATAATACATCTTTTAGATTTAAGTCCCGTATTGCTCAATCTCACCTTCTTATCTCACTATAAAGCACACTTTTATTGATGCTGATACAAAATCTCCAGGAACTTTCACTTTCAATATAATTACACCTAATAATAAAGATTATATATTTTTTGAAATTTTATATGATATCTTATCATAATTTGATTTGAGTAGAACTTCAAACTTAATTGTACAGATACGTACAGATTGCTTGTTTTGCCAAACTAGTAGCCATTGAAGCAGGAATATTTAGTATGACGGCGGCTATTTATTAAAATTGTCTTCATGATTTTGTACTCTTTTGTCGTTTCTTAGCGACTTTAGTTAGTATTTTTTTGAGAATCTATTAAATATTTCATTTTTGTTTCAATTATCAACGGAAGAATAATGTTCTTTGAGGAATTCCTAATACTTGCTGGTTTTTAAATAAATCTTTGGAATAGCCTATAGGCTCAAAATATTTTTAATAAATAAAAATATTTGTTAACTGATTAAAAATGTTTACGACTCGAAAATAATAAAACGGTTACTTTTTTTCTAGCGCCTAATAAATACGCTACTGCAGTGTATGTGTGCATAATATGACTGATTTTTTTTAAGAAACGGGCTCTCGATTCAAATGTTTTTCAGTTTAACTTCATTGAAACGATTACTTTTTATTAGGGCTTCGATAAATATTCAAAAAAACGAAGCATTTAATGATTATTTTCATTTAATTAGAAATTTTGAATTAAAGAATTAAAAACTTTAAAGATTTACTAAATAATCTGACTATAAAGCAGCCAGTCAATATAATTGAGCATCAAATACAATATCATAGCTAGCTCTGTCAATGCGTTATTATTTAACTTTTTTGATAATGTTTTTGACGAAGATTTTTCGATGATTTCTTTGATGATTGCGCATTTAAGTGAATATTTTCTGACTGGTACTTGCATAACATTTCATTCCACTTTCAAACATTTCAGTTCATTTTAAATTTCACTCTATTTTCACTGTGAGCTTTGACCATTATGTATAGATTCATATAAAATGTTTATGGATAAAAAGGCTTATATTGTTCTGTAAGTTTTCAAATTCAGTCTTTTCGTAGGTTTTATTGTTGTGGCAACAAGATTTATTATTGTGTTAAATTATTTATTCATAAATTAAATTTAACCGCTGCAACTGTCATTTCGTTTTCAGAGAACACACATATCTAGACATCAGTTAAGGTTGACTTTGACACACATATCTATTCTGATACTTTTAATGATTATTATTGATTCAATAGCTGATTGTATGTTCCAATCATTGTGGGTGATTTTTTTCCAGAGTACATTTAACGCAGTTTCAATAAAGCGGCCTCAAAAACTGTCTTCCGAAAAACATACATACTTGGCTCCACTAAAATATGTAAGAATTGTACATACAGCCACAGATGACAGTTTGAATAAATAATGACCAGTAGGACTTAAAAGTACATGACAATATCGAGCACGTGGAGCTGCCGAGAAATAATAAGTGCTGTGTGAAAAATAGTGTTTTTATAATTTATATAGGCTTTTAGACACTTCAACTAAACTCAAGTCTTAAGTAGGCTTTTATAGAATTTAACTCAACTCTAGTTTCTAAAACGCCGAGAAGAAGCTTAAAGGGACGGATACGCTCTTTCGTCTACCATTAACTTTTAAACGTTTTCCTTTCATTATATCCTCATTTTCACAGATATGGCTTCAAAAAAAAAAACGCCAATAAGTAAAAAACCTTTGTATATTTTGTGAAAATTTTACACGTTTGTGGTGCTGTATGCTGGCAAAATCAGAGATTTCATGAAATTTCCCAAGTGCTCAAAAGTTGATGACGAATACGAGTGTCAGAACGTACCATTCTAAGTATTGAGCTGATTCACGTAAATGCTAAGATTAACTTTAAAGGATATTTTAGAAAAAAAAAATTCGTATTAAGTTGAGCAGTGTAAATGCCGATCCACAAATCAGCTCTTGGTTGCCCAAACCCCATAGCCTACTTGCTACCGCGAATTTTGACAGTTGCTAAACTGACGCTATGATATGTTTTCAGAGTAGCAATAACATGCATATTGAAAACATTCCTACTGAACAATAAAAGCCGCTTCTGGCAGCCTCCTGCGTCTGGGTTTAACTGCCCTCAAATTACAAAGAGGGCATGAAATAAGGTTTAAATTGTTTGTAAAAGTTGTTCAGCACAAAAATCTGCATAAACGCTTTGAATACGTAGCACTAATAGTTCACGAGGTATGAATCTGAGAAAACTTGGACGAAATGCATGTAATCCACTGTCAGTTACGCATAGTTATGTGTATAACTATAAATTATAGATATACCCAATCACGATGAATTATGTTCACATATATGTATATGATGACATATTAAAGCCTCGAATCAATTCAAATCATTCAATATTCATTCAGAATAACGTCGACCAGTATGATGATAAACATTATGAAGAAGACGAATAAAATATGAATAATTGTTCAAGCACTACATACATTTTTACTCCACAGATGCGTTTTTTCTTCACAAATGCTATACCACTGTTACGCGCACACTCCCATGGGAACGTTTTCCTCTCTGGGTCAGCCGGTATATAAAATTTATTGTGTGATTTGTAACTCAAAATGCGTTGCTGGCTCTTGGTTTACTATATTTCTTTGTAAAGCAGATTTTCAGAATAATCAAATATAAGACCTGACAACTAATAATGCTTTATGCTTGGTTATGATAGAGCTTTGGAAATTTTTTGCCCTTTGGAGGCGCTAAGCGCCTAAAAGTAGACAAATATATTTTTTCTAATTTCGATTTGCGATAAATTTCGACAGAAACGTCAGATCATTATGAAATACACTGGACGTACTGTGTATTTGATAAATGTACTGGCAGCTCTGTATCTACAGTAGGCACTTGAAAAAAAATTCCTCCAAATCACCGAGTCTGCTGAAAACTTTTCGCTCTTTGGAAAAGTCAAATGAATTATAAATTTAAAGCTTTTCCGCCTGTTCAAATTAAAATTTTTAAAGCTTCACGTCTCGCAAGAATATTCCCAAAATACCTATTTTTGGATAACTTGAAATTTTATTAAATAAAAATGAAATTTATACAATTTGGTCATCTTAACACTCAGAGATGCCACCAATAAAGTTTCAGATGCAATCAATAATCCAAAATTTTGCAAATTTTGAAGTTTTTGAGGGGTGGCAGCCCTAAAGATCTCTCCAATCCTCTTACTTCCGTTGCAGTCATCGGATTGAAACCTAATTCACAGAATGATTTAATCTAAATATGGGGAAAGTTTGATAAAGTTTTGGTTGGATTATTGGTAAATGATCACAGAACCGGGTATTTTTTATTATTTTTGTGCCAAGAGATGCGACCAACAAATAAGCACTTTGCGATAGATAAAAGCGACAATAATTTATTTCGCCTGAATTTCGAAATGTTTTCAAGCGAACCTAAAAACATTTTCCTGTCTATTATTTCTGATTCAATCATCGGATTAAAGCGAAATTGGTAAAACTCGACTCTCTTATAAAATCGGCGGAAATCTTTAAGACGTCTTACCACAATCTACCACAGATACCTAGATAAATTAATAAAATCACAGGTCGCAAAAGATTAAAATGTAATTTCACTTCTAACGGCAACTCACTCCCTGATGATAGATCCACCGCAAATATTATTGCTGCCGCTTTTTCTCTCATCTACCTTGGTGAGAAGCATAGCTCAGACTCCGATTTTGCTTCAGTCGTGAAGACTTCTGTCTCTAGCTTTCGGAAAGAAAAACAATCGTTGACCATTTAAAAAAATCTCTAAAAAAATCTTCTGGAGAAGATAAAATTTCCAACTTCATCTTAAAAAGGCTCCCTACTTGCTTCTTTGAGCACGTCTCTGTTTTATTCAACTCCTGTCCAAATATTGGATATTTTTCCACTGCTTGGAAGCGTACGAAAATATTTCCTATTCCAAAAACGTCAGGATCCAACGATGTTTTCGGTTCGATTTCTCTCCTCTCAAACTTGGGAAAACTACTCGAAAGGATCATCAAGATACATTTGAATTACTCCTTAGAAGATAACCATATCATACCCGGAAGACAGTTCGGCTTTAAATTCAAACACTCCACAGTAGACCTGCTAATGGTTCTGAAATTAAATGCGAATGGCTAACGGTTCGCAATTGAGGAAAGCATTCAAAACAAAAGGGTTTAGGGTGCCTGTCTGATTGCTTGCCTGCTTGGTTTGACTTTGCTTGGTTTGAAGGACTCATACACAAAATTATCAATTTTGGTTGGTAAAAGGTGACGAAAGCCACCTTCAACAGGGATTTTTCTGACGAATTTCGAATCAGGTGTACCTGAAGGCTCTGTTCGAGGTCCTATTTTGTTCAACATTTCCACTCCAGATATCCCAGGAATTTCAAACGACTCTCCCACAAGTGGTTCGTTCAATCTATGCACAGATGATTTCCTCTTCAAGAACTCGCAGCATAGCCCGCACTTTGTAACGGTGGTGTTACAAAGGTACGAAAATCAGCTTGTTGCATATTATTCAAAATGGGGGCTTGCAGATACAGGTCAACAAAAGTGAGCTGATATTTTCCAGAGGCAATCACACAGATTTCAAGAAGAGAATCAAAGCTCTCAAAAATTATACCTTGGCACAAAGCTCGTCCCACACTGGAGCTGCAGTCAACATGTTCAAACAAGCCTCAACAAGGCAGCCAGCGCATACCACCTCATAGGCTGTATCTTCAAGTCGAACTCCAATACCTCAACTCGAGCTAAAATTATTGGCGATTATTGCAATTGATTGGACCAATCCTCACCTACGATTCCCCTATCTGGTGTTCCCAGTGAACTTGTTTTTTTTAATTAACATGATCCAACCATCTTTTAACTAAGTAATAGTGCTCAATTACAAACATACTTCGTAATAAACAAATTCCCAAAAAGGTTAGAATTTCGAGCCATAAGTCATTAAAGGAACAGCTCAGTTATCCATTGACGTGTTAAGGAATAGTTTCAGGTTATCTATTTCAATTCTCCGCCACTTCACTGCCGCAAAACCTACCTCCCAGATGTGTGTTACTTTCAGCCAGAAGTATTCCTTGGCTGGCGTGCTAACAGCTCGATTGGCATAGTCTGAGTAATGAGGGCGGCTCTCTGAAGTTAATTTAAAGGTGTCTAAGTCAATTATATTGAGGTAAAATATTTCGATGTTTCTCACTATAAAACATAGTTTTAAATTTCTAGAACATTGTCGCACTTTGTCGATACCAAAGATAAAAATGGGGAAAATGAACTAGATATGTATGTTCTTGCATTATCTTCGAGAACAGTTAACGATGTGAAATCTATCAAAAATACCAGAAACTAATATTGCAGACACTGATATTCTTTCAAATTATTTTCATTCATGATGAAGTTTGAAAATTTTTCAAATGAAATATTAAATATCGATTTTTATAAGTAGTCGTAGCTTCAATAAAACTAAAAAAAGTGATACTATTCCGTTGCAACAGCTATATAAAAAAAATAATGTAACTAAATGAAAATTTTGACAATGAATTAATTTAATGAAAACTTATGAAAATGTACTGTAAATAAATTGTAGTATTCACCAATGCTGTTCTGAAACTGCTCGTCGAAGGCCTTTTAGATGACAGCCCCACGTATGGGCATTGTATCCAGTCTGTTTATCCAGTCTTTACTTAAGCAATCTGAAAAGTAAATTTTAGTCAAAATTTCTTCTTCAATTAATTAATAATGATCAACGCAATGATGCCGAAGTAGATGAAATAAATTTTTACATTGTTACCGTAGTGCTTAGCATCCGTTTGTACATCTTAAACAGTATCATTCCAAACTTTCAATAATACACTGTATATTACAAAGGCACAGAGATAGTTAATTTTATTTATATTTTGAAATCTTAAATTTTTTTGTTTATGTTTTGTGTTTCTCACAAGTCTACAAAATTCAAAATATTTGACTAAGTTTCAACAAAGTATATGTAGTTACAGAATAAAATCATACAAACAAAAATATTGTCACAAAACTTTTTAACTGAAAAAGGAGCTCGAGTGAGTGTGAAAATAAAAATATGAAATTTTTTTGTCCTATTTATATTTATTGTACATAGACTATTTTTATAGACTATTATAGACTATTAAGTCTGATCGAAAAAAATGTTCGAAACTTGACATTAATTTTGGTCATTTTCCCGCAACTGAAAACGGTACTTGGATTTTTTTTTTCAAAATGAATGCTAATAATGTATCGATGCTGTAGAGCTTTAAAGAAATATTGATAGTACTTGATTGAAATAAATGAGTACCTTGAAAAAAGAGTTTTGCTTCGGAAAATATTGTTCAATACGAAAAATTTCGGCCTTGTACGATTTATTTCATGTTCTTCACTTGAGATTTGATTTCTCAGAACTAAGCGTTGATAGATCATACCTGTATGTTCACCATAATAAAATTAAGAGTATCCTACTAAATTTGTGAGGAAACCAACCCTGAAAATTCCGTTTAAATATTTTCTACCATGCAAACTAATCAATGAGTGAAAATAAAGAAAACTACGTTTTGAATATATCTCCACCAGTTAAACTAGTAGACCATTCAATATCAGTCTGAAAGAAACACCTGTTTCACACCTTTGGTCAATTATAAGAGGAGACCACAGCGTGTTAAACCTCTTTGTGATTCAAGAGGAGCTCAGAGTTATTTGTTTTGATTGACGACAACGAGTAAATTAACTACAATTTGCATGGCTGTGTGTGTGTGTGTGTGCTCACTTCCGACGCCGTGTTCGATAAGTTCATTGTCAAGCGAAACGAAGGAAAACGAACCAAACCAAAGTGTTAAACAAATCTATACTTAGTATTAAAAATCGGATCATGCAGCGGGCAGCTTTTCATGCATTTTCTCTGCCGTAAATCCGAAAACAGTCATTGTTGTTCATCCAAGCAACAACAGCAAAACCACAACAAACAAAAATACAACCGAAAATGTACTGGGTCAAACATACCAACGTAAAGAAACGTAAAATTCAAGGAAGTAAAAACTGATGTTTATACCTCAGATCAGTAAAGATCCGAACTGGTCCTTGGAAAACTCAAAGTTATCATTTGACAATGACAAAGTTATCATTTTCAATGAATTTCCTTTGTTTTTTTCAATTTGGTGGATTATAAAGAACATGAAACAAAATCAGCATATATTTGAGTTTTCCTTCATGTTTTCCATCTCTCTGATTCTAGGTTTAGGCTTGCAAAACCTCGCTTTTGATAGGTTTCATAGGAGGGGGGTTGATACGATTGTTTTAGCCACGGCGATATGAATATGATGCATGCTTGCAGGAGATATTTGCACAGATTTCAGTTAGAAAGCGTCAGGACAATACACGCAAGGACCAAACACTTATCCAGAACAATACTATTATTCGCCACAGTCGCAGATTGAAGCTAGAACGAGAAAAAGACAAATGTTTGCATTCACGACGATTTCGAGAAGATGGGAAAGAATTTTTTTTTGCGAAGTCACTGAAAACACAAAAATTTTTCAGAATAATGTGAATTTGGAAAAGAAAATTCTTACATATGTCAAATTAAAAAAAAATACATCCAAAATAGTAAAGCTAACAATTTTTCAATTCAATTTCGTTTCTTAAATTATGAATTTTTGTGTTCTTCTCGTTTTTTGAAGGCATTGGTTCTCGCTTGTCTAATTAGTCTAATTCGTCGAAGGCAATTAGTGTCACTCTTAAGAAGCAAATGAAAACTCATTGATATTTTCGTTATTGAATAATGTTTTTATTTCTTGTTTTGTTGATCATGTTTGTTTTCGACGTATGTGTGAAGCACTACAAAAAATTGCAGTTCAGAGTTTTCTGATTTCCGTGTCTCTAAGAATTTTTCTTAGTTCATTTTTCATACTGTTTTCATTTGTCAAGGTTCTAATTGCTTTTGTATTCTATAGAAAGATCCTTTCAAAAGGTGTTTTTTTTTAGTTTTCGGTATAGAAATATAATATTTTTTTATTACAGTCAAAAAATTAGTAAATGTCTATTTTAAACAAATATTTTCTTTGCTTTCGAATTACAAGTATTTCTCTGTCGGATTAAATAATGATTTAATAGGAGTTTTCACTTAAAATGAAGTACAATTACATACATTTATTCTATGTTCACTATTTGAGTTGGGTTGAGCTGTGAAATAATTTACAAAAAAAAAATAAATGTGAAGAACTGAAAAAGGAAAAGGGCTCGAACGTGTATATTAAACGAAAAATGATGTGGGGCGATTCAAATTTTACAGAGTGTTGTTCTTGGAAAATGCAGGGGAGTGGGAATAAAACTACACGTGTTGGAATACTCCTGCTATTTGCAATTCTGTATGATAGTATCCTTAGTGTATATTTATAAATTACTCGACTTCTGAGTTGTGGCGAGGTTTTTTGTAGAGCTCTAGTATTCTAATGAAATTGAATAGGAGTTAGGGTAAATGAATCGGTTGTACATTTTTCAAACTTGTGAAAATAATTGAGTTTCGAACTTTGAAAATTAATTGAAAATTTCGAAAATACATTTTCGATATGTATTTACATACCTTTAAATAAAAACTAAGTTGGGTTTAGTTCAAGATCCACAGAAAAATTATTTCACTTTGATTTTTTTGTCAAATCAATAATCTTGCAGCAAAAAGGGGAAATGTAAAGGGGAAATAGGTTTGATGTAGGTCATTTCAATTGAAATGAATGGTTATTCGGGAAGGTTAACATTATTTTCTTGATGAGTTTAATTGATGGGTTATTTTCGAGAATACTATTATACATATTGACTTACATTGTTCTCAGTTCATTTTTTTTAAACTTATTACGAATATCTAACAAATTCTTTACGATACTTTTTCTAAAAATGATTAAAAATACAATTGTTTATTTTGTAAAAATAACAGACATACATATATTTGCATATATGGCATACTATAGTGTTAAACGTAAAGTTATATAAATTAGGAGTTTTCGCAATATTTAGATTTTAATGTGAATTTCTTTTTGTTGTTTCTTTAGTTAACTTTATTTTATATCTGCGTAACAGTTTAGTATACGTTTGAATTCTAATTGCAATAGAATACTTTTGGGTCCTGTTCAGACGATAGTTTGATTGTTTTTTTTTCGGATTTTTTTTTGCGGCGAGTGTAGTTTTGATTTAATTCAATGAGTAATATTTTTAATAGCTTGATTTCTGATTTATTTAGTCAAAGAGCTAAACTTTGAAAAATTACACTTGTCAATTAAGAGATTGCTTCAAGAGGAAGGCGTGAAATTGATGGTTCCTTTTTCTTTTCCGTAAAAGAGGATTTACTTGAATCATACACTCTAAGAAAATTTACTCATCGAAATTCCAGTACAGCTTTTGCAAAAGCACTAAGCTTTAATTCTAACAAATTTTCAGTTAAGTAGAAAATAATAAATTATTACAAAAATAAAATGTTTATTTTGACAAATCTTTGGAACGTATTGAGAAAAATTGAGGCTAGGCTGGAAGTAGTTTCTTATTTATTGACTTTTTTTTCGAAAGGCGAAAAGGGAAATAAAATTTTTGTCACTCCTCGCCAATTTTCGTCTATTTTGCCATGCTTTTTTGCATAATCGTATTGTATTTTTTGAAATAGCGATCAAATATCAGCAAAGTAATTGCAACGGGCTTCTGAAACTCTAATAATAAAAAAATTCTCTAGATTTGTGTTTCGAAAATATTTTTTTCTACAGGTTCTGGCATTCCGTAAAACTCGACAAAAAATCGGGGTTTTATTATTGTTGACAGTTAAAATTCTGAGATTTTTCTGAAGTTGACCATATTTAAAATTCGAGAGATTCGGACTCAAAATGGGCAAAAGCATACATAGCACACTGCACACTTCTAAAGCTCCGCGCCTAAATAAAGCACAGCATGGAGTGCGAACGACAGGTTTCGTTAGACTGGACTTATGATATGCGTAATGAAAAGTGTACTGGAACTGCAGCGCAGCACTGTTAAAATGTGTGGTGTGCTATGTGTGCTTTGAACCATCTCTAATTTAGATAGTTCCCGATTTACGTTAACCGTTTCGATATTTTTCGCAAAACTCACGAATCTGTTTTAAATTGTCTAGCCATTGTGAATTTTGTGAATTCGTAGGAATAACATTTTGTAGAAAAAAAATGTATTTTTTTAGTTGGAAATAATTTCCATACAAAAATTAAAGTTCAAAGTTGAGACATGAATTGCCCTGTCACTTCACTGAATTTCCAAACTTCCGCCATCAAAAATTCCTCAACAGCTCCAGTAATAAATTATAACATCAATAGATTCAAAAAATAGTTATTCAAATAAAAAAGACTTAAAAATTGCAATGCCAGTATTGTTGGGACACTCACACATCGAATTCGTCATCGTACAGGAAATCATCGCCATTCACCAGTTGAGCCTGGCCACCAAGTGCCGACGTACTAGCATCTTCCTCTTCCACATCACCACCGCCTCCATCTCCATCATGAACTTCCGTCGAAGATTGCATGTGCAACTGTTGACTATCCTCCGTGCTGACCAACTCCTCCTCTTGGCTGCTGACGGGCATGCCAAACTGCTGCCGCAAGCCATGAGTCCTTGCTAGCCCAGGAGAAGATTGGGCCACCGGGATTGGAGTGCTTGTGGTGGTTTTCGTGGTTGCTTCGGTTTCACGACTGGTCGTTCGGGATGTTCTTGGAAGATTTGCTGGAGTCGTCGTTGAGACAGCTGATTTTGGCAACGGTGCAGCTGGAGCTTTAGATTTCCGATTGTTCGTCGCCGTACCGTTATTGTTCTTTCGTTTCTTATCTTTCGCACCTTTGTTTTTCTTACCGCCTTTCTTTCGCGCTGCTGCACACTCTTCAGGCGTCTGCGCAGGCAGACACTTTCGATTTTGCGCGCGTTTTCTTAGCGCCTGCGGACCGGGTCGCTGACAGTTGTGCTCTTGCTCGTTTTCATTCGCTCGACATTTTCGTTTCTTTTTCTTTTTCCGAGCGCTGTGATTATTGTTATGACTACTACTGCTACTGCTATGACTATTGCTACTACTGCTAGTACTATTACTAATTCCTATCCTAGTCAGTTTCTCGCTGACGACAACTGCCCCGGGTGCCGCTGCCGTTTGGCCGCTTGCATTGTTCAGTAAATTGCACTTTGGCTGCGTTCTCAGGACCTTCGTGGTCAGTTCAATCAGAGGCTTGCCAGCATCACAGAGCTGACGCAGACCATGCTTGACCCGATTAGCTCCAAACGTCCGAGCAATCAGCTGTTCTACACGATCTTCCTCGACGGTTGAAGTCATGGCTTTCGTGTAGGTTGCAAGTTTGCCCAACGGTCGACTGGGCGGTATTTGAAGTCGGCGCGGTTCACCGTGTCGATTTAATGCTAAGTAGAGAGTACGGCGGGAATTTGAGTTGTATGTTGACGAGTATGTATTGTAGTGGTGCTGTTCCATTGATTCGTTGAATACACAATCATCAGTGAATGTCTTCTGTAACGAAAATAGAAAACAAAAATGAAATAAGTTATTTGGTTAATTTAAATGTAAAAGAAGGATATGAGATACATGGATAAGTGTTTTGAATATATGTAGTTACGAAATCAATTCATTACGCAAATATTTTATTTTCAAAAAAAATAGCGGAAAAAGGAGGATACTGAACAGTAAGGAAGAGCAGATAAAGATTAGAAGTTCTAAACCATCCACCTTCATGAGTCCACGAAATCTCAAATGTGTGGTTTTTGGCACGAAGGTATGACCACAGGTATGTGGTTAGGAAGGCACGCGTTTGGGTAAGGGTAAATAGGTTTATTCAAGATAATGCATCATCTGTTAAACAGAGCTGTAACTTTACTATAAAATTTTGAATTGTTGCAGTCAATTCGACTTCTTTGTTGCGTGCTAGAATCGAGCATTCAGCATGAGGGTAAGTCTCTAAAGTGTGTCCATTGTACAAGGAATATGATTGATCTGCCGGCACAAATTCTATCAAAATCAATTTTTTGGAATAGTATGTTAACGCATGCCATCTGGGTCAATTATATTCGTTGTACAATGGATACACTTTAATATACAATGTAGATGTAGAATGCCTAACTCAAGCTCGCAACACAGAAGCCAAGATAGCTGCACCAATCAAAAATTTAACAATCAAGTGTCAGCCCTGTCGCACAGTCTATGAATTATCCCAAATAAACGTATTTACCTTTGCAGATACCACTCTCACCACTTATTTAATCAAACCTGATGCGTGCCATTCTAACTTCATGCCTGCTTTCATAAACTCGTACCAACAACAACATACTTGGTCTTTAGAAAGAGGAAGGTCTATTGTTACGGCTTATAAGTTTATCATTCAGGATGAAATATTAAATATAAAACTAATAATTTAAGTTAATTTTTACTGCGATTATTTTGTGATCCTTCATTTCAAATTTGTTTTTTTTTTATTTTTTTTAAATTGTTTTTTTCAACTGAATTATTATTCAATTTTTAATATTTTTCGCTGCGAACTTATTATTATTTTTAGATCATTGATCAAACTCAATGATTTCCCTTTCCTACATTTTTCGTAGCATTCCACTTCATAACTGTTACTAATAGCATTGAAGTAACAACACTTTATGACTAATTATTCAAAACGAAAAGTATCCTCTAAATGTACATAGGACCATCCAAGATAAATTAAAATAAAATTTTATGACAGCACTGATTTGCTGAGTGTTGCATAAACGTTTACCTAATAAAATATAAATAAAGCGTCCGAAATTTCAGCTACGCCACACAGTTCGCTGTAATTTATTAGTTTGCTGGCAAAAGCTACATGCATGCTCGCAAGTGCAGTTGCCGCAACAAATGTGAGCAAATGTTTATGCCAAAACGTTCTGAAGTGAGGATATTCCTGAAATTCCTAACGGACCGGACCAGTGATTGGATGATGAAATATTTTTTTTTTTAATATTTTTTTTCGACAATTGTGTTGATAAAAACTAAAATGGGAAATTGCTCTATAGACAAATCCCAACAATATTTCAGATTTCCAAGAAAGTTACAACAAAAAAGAAATAATTTCAAAGACAGTCAGTCTGCTTTCAACCACCAGGAACACTCAAATGACCATTTCTTCTAAAACATTTTACCCTTGTGCACGAGCACCGCTGCAGTCGATTTGACTTTTTCTTGAAAAATACTAGTATTTCCATGCTTCACAGATACAAAGATATCTATTGAGAAAACCAAACATTTCACGCCTGAAATTTCCCTAGACAAACAACATATTGATTTCCTATCATTAAAAGGACATCATCAAGATCATCAATTAATACTTCTCCATTTTTCTTGCTATCGCCGAGAAAATCAAAGTGTCATCGGGAATTGATAAGGCGTCTAGGAACAAGCTTCTTCCATAAAATTCAAAAGGCTCGGTACAGCGCCGATAGCGCCTGTACGATTCCCTAGGACGCGAATCGTGTGAGAAAACTATGTAGGTCAGAAAAAACGTGACCCTAATAAAATGTGTTAGTTTATTGAGTGATCACATTCGATGCGACAGGGGTCGATCCTTGCGACGGTTTAACCTTAATGATTGGAAAGTAATCTAGACAGCCGGCGCTGGTCAAGCGAGGTCCACGAAGGACCAGACAATCGAAGAGTGATTGATATTTTTTGACTGGGTTCTTGAGGAATGGTGTTTTCTTGAAAAAATTAAACGGTGGTGATCAGGTGTTAAGGTCGTAATTGAGTTCATTACCGCTAAACTTGTAAAATTATTCATTTAGGATTGTCTCTCACTCGAGGCGTTTTGAATCTACATATAACGGTCTTGAATTTCCAAAATCAAATTATCTATTGCATCAGCTTATTCGTCGACCCAAATAAATTTCCGATTTTCTTTTCGTTTTCAATGAAATACGTGTGGCTACAAGCATTAAAGTCTCATGTTCGCCCACAGAGATTTGCAGTTTTAGAGAAATGTTGTTGTTGTAATGAGCAACAAGCTCACTTGTTTAACGGTCGTATCTGTCAAGTCAAAGAACAGTGATTGCCGCGACATCATTAGGTCAACATACCGCCAAAGTATGCGACAATAATAGGCCAATGCACCTCTGACTTGCAGCGACGATGCACTGAGTGTTGCGCCCTACAAATAGTTGCCACAAGTATTACCGCTGAGTGTATTTCTCTGCGATTTTGTTGGGAATCTTGTAAGTTATCGTAATTAAGAGTTTAATCAACAATTGTCCGAGAAATTTTGTTGCCAATTTGTATCGACCACGCTTCTTGATTGAATGCTGAAGCTGAAAATTCAATAGTGCAATCGATATACTTTCTGTATATAAATTCAATTTTTTAGTCTCATATTTAGCCGGTTTTTATATATTTCGCATTTTGGTATAATTTTAATTTCCAAAGTTAAGTTAAATTTCATAGCTAGTTTGCGAATATAAAATAACAAGTAAAATGGCGAATGCTGATAGCCAAGTGGTTTAAATAAATGCCATTCTACCAAAAAAAAATCCAAGTGAAAGTTTTTCAACGGAACTGTGATTATTGTAAAATGATAAACAGAATTCAAAAAGTCCATTAGGACAAGCTGATGCATTTATTGTCTGTTTATATCACTATGCATAAACAATAGTGAATTATGTGCATTTACTCGAAGTTTCCTCAGGCTGATATCTTCAGAACCATTAGTCCAATATGAATTTCGTTTGTGAAGCTTTGTGCAGATTTTTGTGCTTAATGTACATAAGACAAATAGTTAACGAGCTATTTTTGGAAAATTGATTTTCGTGACCTTAATAATTTTGTTTGTGCACTCGATTTCGTAATAGACTTTTTTCATTGTGTTTTTCAACCAACAGTAAGTATAATTCATCATTTGCAAAAACCATCATTTGCGTTCTTTGGCATAGAAAGTCTAAAATTACTAGGCTATGAGCTTTGTGAGATTGAAGCACTGTTGTTGCACATGAGAACTGAATATCTTTAACTCTGGCCGATCGAGTATCATTCATTTCAAGTAGCTTCAAACAGGCAAAATTCAATGTTTAGTGTTTTAGCGAAGCTGGACATCTTCCAGTTTTTCTATCCATCCCTTCATTATCGTCACTGCTATGGAAATTGATCCGATCAATTCTCTGGTTACATTATATTTAGATTTCATCTTCTTATCATATCTCTTCTTTGCAAGCGTAAACTCCTCTATCCTTCTAAGTCAACTTAAATCGTTCTAGTCATACGTCTGCTCCATGAAAAATTTCTGTCGTTTCGATTGAGTTCTTATTCGAGAGTCTTGACATTAATGTTTGTTTTACCACACCGGCAACCGCATTTGTTGTCCAAGTCACTTTTATTGGCATTGTATGCTCCTTTATCTATTTTTTTCTTCTTCTCCTATGGTTCCTTTTCGTCAGGCTGCAAATCTGCTTATGTTTCACCCATGCCCAAATCAAATACGGTTGCCTTCCAAACTATCGTCACATTTCTCATATTCCTTGCTTTGTTAAAGAACTCGGAAGAGTTGTTTATGATAGGCTGGTGGCCAGTCTGCATCTCCCTCTTGTTCTTGAACAACATGGGCTCATCAAATGCAGACCTCTATTGTAACCTTCAATAGCTTGACTGCTTCTGCCTTAGACCAATAGAAGCAAGTTGATATGGTGGGCACCGTTTTTTCGAAAGCTTTTGATTTTGTTCATTTTAAGCTTACTTGTATAAAGATCGGAGATTTTGGGATATCTGGTCCACTTTTGTCCTAGTTTCTATCTATTCCGGGATATGTTTCTGATCATTGTTCTGCTGTGACCCTGAATTTTGGAGCCTCTTTCCATCTCTGTCTTCACTCCGGCGTGCCTCAGGGTTCGCTGCTTGGTCCATTATTATTGCAAGTACTTATAAATGATTTTGCTCTTTTTTTCACTCCCTTGTTTTCTATTTGCTGATGACTGCAAAATATTGAGAGCATTTGTATCTTTGTACGATTGCTTTTAGCTGCGAAATGTTCTTTGCACTCTGAGTAATTGGTTCTTTTAAAATTTTCTTAGCCTGATTCTATCTAAATGGCATCAATATTCCAATACATATAATATGTTTCGCTCAGTGCATTCGTGGTCTCTGTATCTTCTCTTACCGTTTTTGGTAATTTTAAAGAAGATAGTGTGTAATTTGACCAAAATCTTAAATTTAAACAGCAAACTGGGCATCAGAATTCCAAGACCGTTTGTCTGGTTTTGTCCTTAGATATATTTCGCTAGTTTCGCTAAAACATCTCTACTTCCTTTCAGTTGTTTTTTTTTCATTTGCCCGTAGCATTGTATTGGGTGTTTACATAAAAAGTATCGGTTTATAGATGACTCACCTTTATTCCCAACATCAGGTCATTTTTCCAGAATTCATGTACCTTTCTGAAGGGATAGGAAGACAGTCTTGTTCTTCGATGACAATACGCATTCACATACAGCGGCATTCGCCGCAATACGCATTCGAAAATCAGTGACTTTGATGTTGGGGATGGAAAAGTACGTTTGCCTTCTTTAAACGCTGACCAATGGTTTTGGTGTTGACATCTATTTCCCTCTTAGCGAGAAGAGTGCGAGCCTGGCGTAGTCGCAAAGAAGCATCCAGCTCAAACAGCTGGAGAATAAGGGGAAACACGTGGTATGCTAAAAGTTTTATTTAGAAAATGTAAAAATTCTGTAGCCTACACTCTAAAACATGCGAAAAGGAAGACAGTTACAGCCATGGACATAGTGTATGATACGGTGTACCGCTTTCTAGGCTAAGAAGTTTCCAAGTATTACCATACAAGCTATTTTTAACAAGCTATTTTTACTGATTGTCTGATTATAGGAATATGTCTCTTCTGACTTTTATGCTTCAATCATTTCTTTTCTAAGTTATTCTAATTTTGCTATTGGGCTCAAGCTTTTGTCAAAATGAATATTGAAATAAATAAATACACACGAATTTTCTATATTTGGCATCATCGTAATAAAATACTTGGCAAAAATTCAAACTGGAATAATGAAATACAACTTAAAAACTGAATATTTTCATTTGTAGACTAATTTTTATCTTCGAAATATCGACATCTGTCAAGAAATTGACAGATATCTTCTTAAGTTTCTTTCGTCAATAAATATATTATCAAGTTTATTTTTCCACAAAATTATAATTTATGCTAACTATATTCGCGGTACAGAAACAAACTGTTTCAAACTGTAAAGTTTACACAAAAACGGATGACGACAGTTTCTGTTCAAAATCAAATTTAATTTTTTGCAAAGTTTTCAAATGTTCAAAGTTCAAATTTATTTTCAAATAAAGGGATTATTTCTCGGCACTTTCTAAATCAAACTCATTTCACTTGCGACTTTCAACAATTCAAAGTTGTTCTAGATTCTATTGAAGAAGACGAGTAAAAAGATACTGAAAAAAGAACCATATGTTCCACCTTTTTTATCCGGTAAAATTCCGGTGAAATTAACATTTTCTAAATAACATTATACTTCCAAAACTATTATTAACTAAATTTCACACCTTTACGTCAATTTTAATACATTGGTCATTAAAATATCTGATCAAATGAAGAATTGAAGAATTTACATTGCGCTATCTATTACCATCTTTTATTACTAATTAATTTGACCTCGAAACTCTGCATTGTTTTTTTGTGAAATCAAGAGCGGAATTTTGGCTTTTGAGTTTATCTCTCGTAAAATTCATAAGAAAATTGGCATATTACCCGAGCTAGGCGTAATGGAAAATTTAATCGTAATTGTCATCAAATGAAGCTATTTGTTTTTGAAAAAGAATTTATTAATTTTGAAACTGCACTTACAGAGGAAATAAAAAAAGTTTTCGCCTTAAAAGCTGCTGAAAATCTTACAAACTTAAACTTTATCAGAACATTTGTCTTCAGGTGTGAACGGTAGAATAAATAAAAGATATTCATGATTTCCATTATGTATTTACTAAACACGCAGCCCAGATACAAACAAACAACCAAATGCAAGAACACTTAATTTGCTTAACAAATACAGAAAATCAACATAAATAATTCATATCTCTTAAATAAAAGAATATCGCCCCATATCTCCTGGCTCGTTATCATACTATGTTGCAGATCTGTTTGGCGAAGCCGAATCTAATTAAGATATGATATCATTTCCCTTTATAGAACACTAAATCTGGATGATTTCACGCGCCCGAACACTTTCATAGCTTCATTTATCCTCTTCGAAACGATTTCGATTAAAATCCAAGTTCACATTCCACCGTCGCGATAACAATTCAATTTGTCTGATGATGTATCTTTAGCGCTGAGAAAACGAGCACCCGGATGAATGCACTAATCCCTCGATAACTTGTGCAGTTTATGGCCCCTAAAATTACTGAAAGTGGAAAGATCCCAGAACCGATGTCAATACGACAGTTACAATCCCATCGCTTTGAAATTATGACTTTTTCTTCAAATAGTGCATTCGGATCGATATTAAAACTAAATGCGACCTATGTCTAAGAAATTTACTTCCAATAATCGTTTCTTCATTTAGAGCTTTCTACGATTGTCAGGTGGTATGTTCATCATTTGCCTAAGCCGTTCTGGTTTATTGCCCTAAATTACATGTTCCTAAAAATAGAGAAACTAAGATATTTCGAACGGGTAGATAATTTTTCAGCATACCGAGCATCTTAACCCTTGCGCTGTCTCTCACAGTGGCATGACACTTCATTCGTACAGTGCAATTGCATTCAAGTGCAAGCTCATCTACATACTGGCAGTCATAATTTGATCAACAAACTCCTAGTCGTAATTTGAGCTTTAGAGATATAATCAAAAAACATTCGATATGAAATCGTATTATGCAACCACACGTCGGTAGAGAATTTAGCCTGCTTTGCAAGGGTTAAACAAATTCAAGTATTATTTGATTTAATAGACCATATACATACCAATCGTCACCCAACGACGGATGGAACTTTGCCGCCCAACGTGGGTGCGATGCAAATAAAACTTTTGGGGAAATTATCTCGGAAAGTTTAATCCAACGCAATTGACTACCCCAATACGAATATCAATTGGCTCATGTTGTAATTGGAAGCATAAAAACGCAAAATGTGTACATTCCAAGTTCCTTTTCGAAGTAATATACTGTTTAAAAAAACACACCGTTCTATTAACTTTCACAAGTGTGCTTCGTAGGATCAGTGGATTCGAGTAAAGTGGGAGTGAGTGTGAATTAGCATAGTATGTACTGCATAGTGTGGTCAAACCTACCTGAAAACTCTCGAATCAAGAGGAAACTGATAATTGTTATGTTGCCTAAATTGATTTATGGTAATTGGCTGATGAACACCAGCCATCCATTGCAAGACATCCGAGCTTTGTGTTGTAAGATAATTTTTACAGGAATTTATTACCGTTAATTAGGCTGCTGATTTTCGAATAGAAAATCAAATGCGGCCGTGGAAAACTTTTTGAGTAGGTGATCTTTTCGATCTAGTGGGTTGTGCTAAGTAGTTCTGCGATTTGCTTTGGTGTCGACATGGGAGACCAGCTAGTGGCTCTGTTTGTTTGAATATCGTTTTTATCTGAATATTGCCTTCGCACTACTTTTTCTTCTTCTTTTTTAAATCTACAGGGTAGTATACGACATTGGTACAAGGTGTGAATATTTTAGATTTTTCCCTACGTCATAGGTAGCTGGGATAATCAGTTTTCCAATTAGCATCGAATCGGTTGTAGACGTGATCGATATTACTTTTCATTTGCGAGTGGACTAAATATATGTATATATTTGGAAAATATCTAGTTTGATTGATGTGAAGTGCCGCGTAATGATGATAACGTTGCCTCTTCAGCTTTTTCAGCCTGCAGAGGTGATGACACTAAACTTATCACCAATTACATAAATTTAAAAACATCAAACAACAAAATTATATAAAACTTTAAAAGCCTCCTATTTGTGGAAAGTAGGAGCTTAGTGAATAATTTATGAGCGTTTAGACATATGTATGTGATCTCTCATTAATCAGCACATGTCAGTCATTAAACAGCGATGACAACTATTTCGTCATTTCACCCCGTGTATTTTCCATTTGGCGAAAAAGTCATTTTCGATTGGCACTTTTGGGACACCTGAGACACATTTCATTCACTATATTCGATACTTTTGTACTTCCTCAATTGCTTCTAAATATATTGCGTGTTAGATATCAGGGCTATTTTCATTCCTCCATCAGAATTAAGTATCTTTTCCAAGAGCAACACAAGCATAATATAATTTTTGTTTGTCCTAAAACTATGACTTATTTTATTTGACAACGAATTTAATTTTCATAGAAATCTGCCTCGGACCGTACCACAACAATTTGATGTCACATTGAAATTGTCACGAAATTGCAAAGAACCACAAGCGGATCATTGATGTTTGTCCTCTTGGAACTTTGCCATTTTCTGCAGTTAGTCGTAACTATGCAGTTTCTCATTAGGAACACCCAAAAATACACCTTTCAGTATGCGCTACCAAGACAGCATAGCGTGACCAATTGCCGTTAATCATTGCGAGCCTGATGAATGAACAGAAATGCATATTAGTGAAACATTACGTTCAACATGCAGAAGAATCGCCTCTGCAATTATTGAGGTAGTCAGTATCAAGCACACGACTACATTTCAACATTATCTGAGGACAGGATATCAATTTGCTTTAAAAAAAAAACGAATTCACGAAAGGCAGTAAAAGTCCCACGACTGCTTCGATAGTCAGCTCTCAGCAAAGAGATAAATCAAAATGTGACACACCACATGCTGTCTAAGGTCTGGGTCATAGAGTGAACTGCATCTTGTCTCGTGTGTTGAAAACCACTTCTTTTTCGAGTGCTGTGCTATCCTTCCAAAGGGCAAGACCTGCTAGTCATTAAGATGTCATAACATCGTGTAATATGTCCTAAACTCAAGGGTCACTAGCGTGTGTGTCATAATTTACACTATCTGATTTTTGTAGTTTTCCTTGCTTTCTCAGCCGCTTCAGACACACTGCGGCACTCATCACACCCAAGGCGCTGAGTCTCGGTTAGCTCCAGACGTGGTCGTTGATTTTCTTGGAATCGAAGAGGGATTCGTATAATTTCGCAGGCTGCTTTTGAATATTGAAAATATTTAAATCAATAAATTAAATATTCAATTTCAGAGCCAATGGACAGAACCACCCTGGCGCCACGAGATAAGAGAATTATGTTCGTTGGGTATTTTGGTCAACACTGACTGGGGTCGAAAGTACTTATCGCTCGATACTCAGTTTTATCCAAACATTGTCTAGGAATTAATAGGTGATCCACTTTTCCAGCCGGTTTATCTAGGGCAATTATGTTTATAGTCTTACCAAACGAATTCGACCGCCCTTGAGCGCCACCAATATATGTTGTATGAAATGTCATAAGAGTAAACTTTGAGACCCCAAAATCAATTTCAATCACTTAAAATTCAATAAAAATATTTCTGATATGTGTCGGTTGATTGTTTTGTGGTTTTCGGTTGCGGTCTCGTGATAGCGTGCTCACTCAACCTCATCCTTTCGGCTGATCTACTATGATTTTTTTATTGTTGCGACCATTAAGAACTCAAAACTAAACCGTATCAGTTTAATGGTCGCTTCGCATCCATATGATGTTGATAAATAGGATTGGAGAATGTGGGTGTTCTTCCTTTCGGAAAGAATATTGATGTAATATGACACAGTGTGTCGATGACAAGTTCGAATAGAAGAATTAACAGATGCTCTGTTGTTTGTTTAAATGAGAGCATATAGGATGAGCAAGTCAAGAAGCGTTGAAAATTGTGGAAATAATGAAATTTTAGTCAAATATGAGTGCATTAGTTGTTTCGCCAAATCATTCAAGGAAAAGATGATAGTAACGTGTAAGCGTAATCGAAATGGTACTAAAGGCGCACGACCAAAGTCTCTTTGCACCTTTTGTTTCATCACCGAAATAAGCTGTTCGAAAATACTCGCTACCATTTTGTCAGTAGCATTTAATTTTTATGAATTGTTTGTCTATCATAACATTAATCTTCTTGACGATAGTGGTAATAAATTTAAAATTCTAGGGCGTAGCATATCGCTGATATTATAAGGGTTAGAGAACTTCTCGGAGCAAAAATTAATAACCGTTTCTAAAGTTACTCCAATAACTATGAATTTTAATAAATATGCGCTTATTGTTGCCGATCTTATTTCGCAACACCACTACTGGGGAGGCTTCGTAATAAATGGAAACGATACCAATGCTAATCATTGCTCAGGTTACTCTTGTCAAACATCAACTAACTTAGTAAAGTAATTGCTGGAATGGCCACTAAGTGCCAAAGTGAGCGTCTTGCACAGCGACTGGTGGATGTAAGACCAGGCCTCGACATGAGCAAAGAAATTAATCTGCTTTCCGAAAACTATTTCTTTCGAAACAATTCTGCTTTCTGTAATATACTATTCAAGAGATAATTGTCAAGATTGAAAATGTCGCTATCCGCAATCCCGACCGTCAGGCCAAATTGTTTGTAGCGACATTACAATCACAGCTAAATGCGGCTCCGCCCAAAGCCTCAGCACGTTACAGCCAGATAGTAAAAGAAGATGTGCAGCATTTTCTGAAAAGAACCATTCGGATGAGCCTCAAATTGCAGGTGCTGCGGGCGTGCTTGAGGTGTAAATCAAAAAGCATTCTGGGCATGACGGGGTGTCTAGCTTAATTATTAAACACCTTCCAATCTCATCTCTTACCATCAGGGTAGTGCAGCATGAATTCGAAGTAGTACAATCCTTCAACTACCTTGAGTCACTTGTTGCAGCCGGTTACAAGTTGAGGAAGAGATACGCGGGCGTGCTTCTTTCTCCTCCTTCGTATAACACTTCTACGGTAGCGTGAGCCTGTATGGCAGAAAGATATTCTGCTCAAGCTGATCAAGTTTGGATTTCTTAAAGAGGCTATACGACTAACCTCAAGTTTCCTTGCCAACAGACAATTCTACGTCAACGTTAATGGAGCTGATTCGAAGGGACTCCTATATCAGGAGTTCCACAAGGTTCGACTACTGGACCGGTTTTTTACACTATATTCACCACTGGCTTCTAGAATTCAGTGAACCTTCCTCTGGTTAAAGTCCTTCAATATTCAGATGATCTGGGTTTATTCACGTCGAACCAAGACCCACTAAAACCGGCGAAGGTTTTGAGTGGGTCGGGATGAAACATCATTTTGATAAATGGGACACCAAACCAAACAGCAGTAACACAAAACTTCGTGTATTTCGCAATCCAGCTAAGCATCGGAGATATCAAACTATTTGCAACATGACCAAAACGCTCGCTGTCTCGTTCGAAAACTCTACGATCACTCTTTGCTCTCCAATTAAGTACATTGGTATTGATTTTCACGAATTTCTTAAGTTTAACCTGTTTATTGGACATGAAATCAAATCTGAAAAATTTAATCTAACCACAAAAGTGAAAACTATTTGCTCCCAAGCCCTTATACGGCAAATCTTTACTTAAGCATTGCCATCCTGCATTAGATTTTTTTCGCAAATTTTTGAGCGGAGGAGGTTGCGTTTCTGCACTGTCAGGCTCTGTAAGCCAGTAACTAAAAAGTGACCGTTTAACTGTCTTCTGTATTATGAGAGAGGTCGGAAGCCACTTGTGTGACCGGAAGTGGAATTAACTACCAAATCGTACGAACAGACAGACGGAGGTGAAAACAGACTAAATAGATCATTGGAGCACTCAACTGGTCCAAGTAAGCTATTTATGCGTCCGGCTAAAGCAGTAGATCAGCGACAGCTAATAAGTGCGCTGTTTAATTATGTAGGCCCCTTAAAGATTAGAATGGGTTATTATTACTAAAGTCAGGTTATTTAAATATTAATTAGGTATGAATTAGATTTAATCTTAGTTTAGGTAGTTCGTGAGAGAGAATGTTGCCAAGAACATGCCAGTTTTTGGACAAGCTGTGTAGTAATGTTTTGGATAAGATTAAATGACAGGGAACTTCTAAGAATAAACAAATAACAATAAAAGCTTGCAGTATGGCCGCTAAATTTATTTGTTATTCACTAAGCTAGGCTAAAAAACGCACATATATTTCAAAATAAAACTGTCTTTCATACATCCATTCATCGATGAAGACAAGAGAAGAATCCTACTGATTGCAAAAAGAACTAATCACATGATATTTAGAGGTATTAATTGAGAGCTTATACATGGAGCAGATAAAATGTCGACATGTCTTATATGAAAATATTGAAAAAAAAGAAAGGCCAAAATAACTCTGATGAAGATGAGCTCCTCCTCTCAAAGCTCGATGGGTTCAATATCTCAAGTCAATTCCACTCCTGGTTTTCCTCTTACCTTCGCGATCCTGCTTGCTTCGTCATGCTTAAATTTCGCCCTTCTATCCTACTTTTGGTATTCCACAATGACCGATTGTTGACCCTCTGCTTTTACCTCTTGTTTATAAACGACCTATTTTCATTTGTTAGCATTCCGTTTGTTTGCACGCTGATGTATATAAATATATTAAATAATGTCCTTTACATGTAAATTGTCTTGCATTGCTTTTTTCAATTCCACCATTGGCTCATTGCCGCAGACCTGTCGATTACTTCAAGGATCTTAATGTTGTGACTGATTCTAAAGCTCGGGTTACAATCAATGCAACACAACTTTGTTCCACAACAAAACGAGTTTGAACACATGAGAAAGTATGAGAGCAGTTACAATGATGCAACACAACTTTGTTGCGCAGCAAAGTTTGCTCATACCTCAAACTTGGCATGGTAACAAAACTTTTGAAAATATTCAATTCCACCAGTCCGATGAAAGTCCGGTAAATGGGAAATGTCATATGCAAATGAAAATCAGAATTTGTTTTTTTGTCTCATTTTTGCTTTGCAGCTGCAGCTTTTAAAGAATAAAATTCTCACTGATATCACTTTCCGAGACTTTAAAGGATCCATATTATCAAACAACAATTTCGTTAATATAGCCAGTGACATGTTGTGTTGCATTGATTGTAACTCGTTCCACCGACAAAGCATGGCAAAAAATGTTGTGTTGCATTGATTGTAACTCCAGCATAAAATTAAATTTGATCTCCATTTTTTACATCCAAGGCCTCTCAATTGTGGGGTCCAGCGTCCAGACATTTTGCTGATATTTCCTCCTGTGTATGCTTGTACTCGTATATAGCCTTCGTGTGTATATATCCTTCGAATTGTTACCAAATTCGGTGCCTTCATTTTCGTTACTTAATTGACGTTATTGAATTTGTACAACGTAGCTCAGTATTCCTCAAATTCCGAACAGCTGTAGCTTCGAAATCAAAACGGAGTGATCACCTCAGTGGAGCAAGTTGATCATTCAAACTTATTCTATTGTATCTATAGGACAGTATGGTGATACATATGTGAGAAGTTGAATAATTTTCCATAAAAAAGTTATTATTGTGTGGCAAATGTGAACAAATAACTTATATTCTGTTAGACAATATCAATGCTAAAGAAATGGTTACTCTAAACACAGACAACATTTCGCGCCCTCATCATCCTTCAAACCTACAAGTCTGCAATAGAACGCTAACGCTTGAAAAGAAGACACAAAAGTAAAGCGATGTTTTAAAGGTGATATATTAAAGTGTCTCGTTCTAACCATAATAGGATTTAAAACTCTTCAGAAAATTTGTGAAATTGCAACAAAACGCACAACATGGTCATTGACCTCGCCGAAATAACTCAGCAGCATTCAACAATTAAAGCATCTGTCCATCAAACTTATCCATCAACGACGAATCAAAATGATTAGCAACAACGGTTCTATTGACGCTGTCAATCTATTGAACAATTAGCATTTCGATTGTTCGCTTCCGAGAGGCATCTGAAAAGCAATTAGATCAATCAATTTCTCTGATGTGTCAAATATTTTGACACCGTCGACCCTTACAAGCGCCAGCCGGTGCGGGTGGATGGCGCTTCCAAAAGTTCAACACAAGCAACAACAAGTCTTAGGTGTTTTGAAAGCCGACGATTGATAGAGATGTCAATGCTCGAATGCTAGTTGATCTAAAGCTGGAGCACATGCATTTCATTTGAATCGAACACATATTTGGCTATATTTTGGGCCAATTAACGACCCTCGGCGGCAAACGTATAAATTTGTCAGAGATGGATTGACGCATGGCACAGCTGTTTGTTTTTCGGTTTTCGTTTTCGACAGTTGAGTTTTTATCAATGTGACCAACGAGCGTACGAGCCCTGATCAGGGGATTAGTTTTCTGATCTTGCCGATTAATTATTTTCCAGATGGTTTAAATCGGGTGGATTACCGGGTGGTGAATTATGGAAAACAGTCTATGTTATGTTTCGGTTTTTATTATTAATTATTTGATGAGCTGGAACTGCGAAGCTCAAGATTAATTCGAATTTATTGTAAATATTTAACTTTTTGTGCTAAGTGCAGATCATATGCGTTCATTATTTGTTCTGATCAGTTAACATATTCAGTACGTTTTGTAACATAAAATTAAGATCTTTACTATGATCTCTATTTTTGTTTACTAAGATCTTTACTATCTAAAAAAATAATCAAACGCTTTAAAAATCTACTTTCGTTCAGATCATCTCACGGTGTCCACTTTTTTCCTATAGTTTAAGATCCGTAAAGACGCTTCGAAATATATCCACCACCTGTTCTCAGTACTCAAAGTAGTTCTTTGTCATGCAACATATGGATCTGTCTGATTAGACACGCTTTAATAATTTATTGTGCGCATTAAAAGCAAAAGCCAAATGTCAGCACTTACAAAACTTGGATTAATTTTTTTGGCGAAACACTTGTCAAGGAGAAATTAGATTAATGTGCGACACACCCTGCCAGTCGTTAGCTTTCCTCAAGTGCTTTTGATTATCATAGCATGAATAAATGTTTTAAATCTGAGTGTGAGATATTCGGTTTTCTTGTCGAGCTTAGAATGATCAATGACAAAACCGTGTGAATTTGCTCTGCAGACACTCTCACAAACAAGGAAGGCCCATTAAATATGAAATTTGTTGTTATCACACTTAAATTCACGGCTTATATTAGAATTACCAACAGCCGAATATGACTTCATAGAAAATAGGGATCATATCTCGCTCAGACGTCTTTCAACAGTATCAAGATCATAAAGGTGGGCTTCATCTCTAATTAGATGATGTCAAGCACCTAATGATAGCTCATTAGTCTGATATGTAGCGGAGACGTTCCGAGAAGACATCTATCCAATAACTAGGAAAAATTCCTGACTGTTGCGATCGTATGCGATCCTGTCAGAGGTTGTTACACGATTATTTCATCATTCCTCTTTGTTCGCCTTTGAGCTGAAGGCGTGAAAAAGATACATACGATCGTCCGGAAAGAGTCTTTCAACTGATCATACAAAAGCACGCGAAGACATGGTATGCATGTGTACGCATTTCTTGGATTCTTATCACGATCGGTAATCGGATCTATAATATGTCCATCTGTAGAGCATTCGTAGCGAAGTTCGATAGCTTATAGAATGATCGGTGTCATGATCAGTGTTTAACGTCACCCAGAGAGGTGATTTTAATTCGTTCGATCGAGTTATTCTATACCGTGCCGAAGAATCCAAGGTATGCTCGGCTGTTTGAGGGAATAATGGAGAATCGTGTAATTTAATGGAATTGGTGTAAAACTTGCGGTTACAGGATACATTTAAAAGCAGAGAATGTGCTAATTGATCGTAAAATTAACACTTTCGGTTTCAGAGATAACATCAATTGAAGAGTAAATTTGTTTTCGAGCGAATTAGTTATGGTGGGTTATGTTTCTGGTTTGTATTGAATGAGATTGAGTTGATTATGGAGTTTAGTTGGTTCTCAATATTATTTATGAGAATAGGCTTATACTCAAGGCTTGCACATCATTTTTTGGGTTCAATAGCTTTTTATTTACATGAATATCTGAGCGTTGCCTGTAATTTTCTTTCCCTTTCCATATGTTATATATATTCGATCTTCATATACCTCTTCAGAAACACATTAAATTCTCATTCCACTTTTCCATTCTGCCAAACAAAAGTACCAACCATGGCGCCAAGTGAATGCCATTCTAGCCGCAGTATCTAGTTCTCCACAATGCAGCTGCATACACTTTCAAACACATCATACAATCTGACATTCATCTAATCCAATTGCAAGCAACAAAACCTTTTCCACTGAAAGGTCTCCGATTATTTCTAATGTGAATTAACGAAATTTCGACATATGCCCCAGATCTGTCTACATTTATCGAGTGCATGAATAGCAACAGTGTTTCGGTAATCTGTGATCGGTGCCATCAATTCAATGCAAAGGCGGGAAGTTGGAAGTCGTGCCGTCGACAAGTTCAATGTCTTCTTCTCCATTAATTTCGTTGCCAATTTCAAGTGTCCGGACATTCGCTATAAAGGAAGTCTAAGATTAAAATAGATCTCGTCCGCTAAACACTTGTGATGGATTGTGTTTTTTGCATTATTTCAATGATGTTAATCCGATGACTAGACAAATTGCTTCAGCTAAACAATGTAGAAAGGAATTGAGAGCTGCATGCAGGGAATTTTTGATGAATGGCGCAATATGGTTGGGAGAATTTAAGTTACAGCATAAGATCGTAGAAATCGCAGAAGCATAAATTGCAATCAAGACTACGTAACCAACTGATATCCTGTCGAGAGATTCATTCTATCTATTTTTCGTTTTTCACCCCTATTTTAAAATGGATACAACCGTTTCATCTTACTAGCCATAAGATGCTAACAAGCTTGCGATGAAAATCCACCTTAATCAGTCCGATTAAGAAACAAATTAAATTAAATTTCAATTATTAAGGCTATAGGTCACTTTCGTTGATAATTTTTTCAGCTGCCTACTCATCAGTGCTGATTTTTTCAAGTTAAGAAATAAAGTAATGACATTCAATAAAATATTGACCTCCAGTATCTACTAATAATTTAATTAAGACTCTTCACTGACATTTCATCGATCTGTTGCCCCTACTTAAACTTTTATGACGTATTTTTGGTTTCTCAATGTATTTTGATTTCTAGTCTCATTGGGAAACTCATAAAATTTATGATTGACTGTAATAAACGTAAAACTAATTCGGCTGTTCCCACTTTATTTCTTATTTGTTATCGAACATATGGTGAGAATTCACAGCGTATTTTCTGTTTTTGACACAGTGAAACTAACGGCACAGATGTGTCCGGTTGACCAAAGTGTCATAAGGCTGCTTTGAACTAATTGAAAGTATATTTTGATTCGTTTTTTAAAGCAAAATAAAAGACAAGTAGCCACAAATTTAAGAGATGTTCGCGTAGGTAGTTATTCGTAGCATCAGTGAAAATTATGCTGAAACAACTCTTAAAACGGACATCAAAACGGCTCGTTATTTTCCATGCAGTCAATAAGAAACATTTGAAATTTCATGTTTGAGTGTATGTGACACATAAAATTGGATCTTATGAGTTTGTAAACAGATGTTTAGAGATTTCTATAGTTCTCACCAATGCGAAACCGTTATTTTCCGGAGGTTAGACACTCTGCCAATGACAAATATTACTATAAAAAGTTATTCAAGCTTGTGTGAGATATCGATGATTATAATGCAATTACTCTTTTTAGCTCTTTTTAACGAGAGAAATAATTTATCATGATATTATGTTCATCAGACATTGCCAGGTAACATGCACTTGGTATAAAAAGTATTGTCACAGACTTTATACTATCCTGATAATACTCTTAATTCTATTCTTGGCGCCCAAAATAAAGGTTATCTCCACTGTCCGTGGAAATCATCCAAGATTGTTGCCATTTACAAAAAGCAAAAAAATTGGGAAAATTTCGAAGAGTGCTTGGAACTGCGATACCTTCCTTTTCAACAAACAATTCAATGTCAGTGTTTGCAGAATGAATCTCTATAGAGAACGAGTTAAATCATATCTTGACTTGATTAAAGATGCATCAGACAAAACATCAATAAAGACCAAGATCATTTTTGAAATTATTTCAGCAATAAACGTTTTCCGGAACGTTTCAGCATTCCGAAAAATGTTCAATTATCGTTGGCTTTAAATCATTTGCAGTATGACTAAAAGTCCCTGCTTTGTTCGAAAAAGTTGTGATTAGTCATGAACTTCTGAAGCTTCATCTGAGTGTTATACGTGAATCAAATTCAACATCCTTTTTCACCGTAACTAAACACTCATAAAATGGTTGTTTAAACTCCGGTAAAAATTGGCCCAAGTATCTTCATTCTGGATTTGTTGCTCCAAAGCTGATATGGAAAAAATATATATCCTTCCAAGGAGAAAAATGCAGCTTCTTTAGACCAGTAGTTAGAGGATAGCTGAAGAAGTCTTCACCAGCAGATTTAAATAACGAAGAAAATTGCGCAGATAGGCAGATGGAAAAACACTACCACTAAGGTCACTTGAATGTATACGGATCAAACAAAGCCCCTTATACAACCCGAGAAATGAGGTGAAATGAGCTCTATATATACTCCAAGAAAAACAGCAATGCGCTTCTTCGCTATCTAGACCTGCCTAACAATAACTTGGGGTAGTTTCGGACCTTACTCAAACGTCTAGCTAACTTAGTTTACTTTAAATAAAGTGGAAAGTAAGTGCAGTTATTGGAGTAAGTTAACATATTTGCATGACGTCGCATTGTTTTTTTTTATACATAAATTCCACAATACATATTCTTAGGCAAATGTTTGATTTCTTACACTTATGACCTCAAAAATAACTGGTTTTCGTTTTTCCGGGGGCTACATATCGATGATGCACTTTGAAAGTTTCTAGTCCACCTCTTTCTCATGCCTATTTTACGATTTTGCTCTCCGTTTGTTCATGTGGATCTTGAATCTCCGTTTCTTAACGTGGATCGTGTGGATCTTGGCTCAACCAACAAGCTTTGAGCCAAATCATATCGAAAATCATGCTGAGAAAAAGTTTTCCAGAGCAAATGTTCCGTTTGATCTTGCAGAATCTCACTCCTAGGCACCTGTTCAGCTGAAGAAAAATGGGACGAACAATACATAGCTATTTTTGAGTTATTTGCATTGTTTTTTTCTTGGTTTTACATTTGATCATATAAGAAAAAACATCCAACCCCTTTGATATTAACCTATCGACCGGAGTTTTTCCCCTGTCTTGATAAATCTTAATATACCTACATACAAAAATCAAAACTGTTGATAATTCTTGTATTTCGACCAACGGGCGTATTTTATTTCAGTAAGCTACATGAAAGCTACAAAGCTACAGTTTACATCGGGACTCGACTAGCCATTTTCCTGCCATATTCGAGGGCAACGACTGTCAATTTATGGTATGCCATCTGATGCGTGGTCAATTTCATGGCATGCCATATCATTTCGAAAGTGCCTCTGAATGGTGAGCGTTGAATGCTCTTAAAAAGTTATTTGAAGTTGAGAGCGAAGGAATCGCTTTTTTGATAAACGGGTGAAATTTCAGATAAAGGTTAAACTATGATATAATTTGCAGGGGTACGAAGGGGGATAGGGTAGAAGTCATTAAAAAATCCACCGATCATCAATAGACAGTTCCATTGGTTACTCATCCTTCATAATTCATATTATTTCTGTTTAAAAAATAACAAGTATTTAATTTTACTATTCAAAACTCTCTCATCATAATTCTACTTTTTCGCGATTTCCCACCTTTCCATATTTTGTAAACTATTTTGATTACTCAGCGAAATCAACGATTAAAATCCCTGTAAATTTAGAATTCCTACATTTTCTTGTAAGAAATGGAGCATGATCACGGTTTAACGCCATTTTGATTAAGATCAAACTGTCAAAATATGGCCAGGCTGATGGCCAAGCAAATGGCACATCACATGGCCTGTCATTTATGGCATGACATAGGTCGATTCCATTCCCAAATCAGCAAACCACTACAATCAGCTTCCAAATGGTTTGCACGATATATTCGGTTGGAGTTGTTACAACTTCTTGTTGTTGAATACAAACAAACGCCAAAAGATGATCTTCACTCTCAAGTTCTCATCCGTTCCATTTGCTAACCATATCTAACTTCTTGTTTGCAATACTTAATCAATAAAAAAAAAAGACCAATGAACACTAAAATGGAGATTAGAAGAATTAGAATGATTGTAGAAATCACCACTAAAGCTTCCCGAATCTCCAAATTAATTCAGCTGCCGTTAACTTTGCGAAATGTTGGTGCATTGCATCCATCCACGAGTCAACAGGTCTCAAGATGTCTTCACTGGTACGTTCCAGCAAACTTATGTGCAATTTTTCTCACTTCTAGCTAAAATCGCTTTGCGCCATAATTGGTTACTGTTTGGTGCTCTGCCACAGTCATTCTTTGTATTTGAAAGATCCTCGAAGCAATTTTCACTTGATATTAACATAAAATTAATCTATTATTAATTCGTATTTTCTTGAGTTAATTTATCGATTTTCCGTAGCTTACAAAGATTGGCATATTTTCGGATGTAGTGAATTTTAGCTATATGAATAAATTATTCAACCACTCATGCAAAAAGGGGATTTTGATTTCGAACCATGCATATTGAAATACTAGAAGAATCATGCTCCAACCTGTTTCGAGTGCATAGCCACTTTGATCTTAACAATGCATTTAAGCTCATAGGGTGGAAAGAATTTCAAGACTACCACTTGCATGAATTTCAAGATTTAGGAAAGCCAAACACTCCAAAACTTTGAAAGCAGCATAACATAACATAAAAATAGAAAATGTTCAGTGTTTACAACACTTTACCAGCACTGCAACTAAAAGTCTCCCACAATTGCCTCACGTCAAAATCAAATAACTCTATCGATCTCGATTTTATCCGATCATTTCGTCGAAAGTTACAGGGGAAAAAAGATGTTTGGGACCGAAAAATTTCTATAGCATAGAAAATTTAGCCATTGGTAACTTATTTTCATTGCAAATGTTCGTGATATGCATTTATTTATTTCTTTATTTATTTACCAAACAAGGTATAATAATAATAATACATATAAATGAAATAAATATAAAATATAAAAAAAACTAGACAAATTTAAAAAAAAAAAAAACAGGTTCAAAATAGGTATAAAATACAAACAAATATAATATAAATAAATAAATAATAATAATAAATAAATACATAAAGCTAATTTACATGTAGGTCACAATATTAAATACGCAAAACGAAATTGATTAATTATCTACTTAAACAATTATAAAAATAGTCCTAAGTCAAAGAAGATACTAGGCTGGTAGACTAGGGAGGGTAGGATAAGAGAGCCTTGGTAATTCTATTTTTAAAGGACACTTTGGATATCGTGGGGGAAAAGTGTTGGCTCATACTGTTGAATATTTTGCAGCATCTGTTAATTGGCTCATTATCAGCATATGCGGTGCTATGATTATATTCAACTAGCATTCGTCGGGATCTAGTGACTCTCAAGGGCTGATTAAGCACAAATCTTTCCTGTATATAGTCGACATTAACAGCGTCTCTAATGACATCGAAACTGAAACAGGCAGATAACATTAATCTTCTGGATGCAAGAGGTAATAAGTTTAGAAGTCTAAGGCGAAATTCATACGACGGTAAATTGCTAAAATCACTTGGATAGTAAAGACCTCTAAGAGCGAATAGCAAGAATTGCTTCTGAATAGATTCAAATCTCTGGTTGTGAATTTCGAAAGCTGGGTTCCAGATAATGCAAGCATACTCAAGAAGGGGGCGAACGAGCGCGGTGTAAAGTGATTTTGAAACCCAAAGGTTCTGAAACTCCCTGGCCCGTCGCTTAATGAAGCCAAGTCGTTTACTTGCTTGAGAAATAATTTTGTCGTAATGAAAATTAAAGCGGAGCTTTTCATCCAGCACCACACCGAGGTCTAAAATATTGTCCACTCTACTAAGTGCCGTATTGCTTAAAAGGTACGTATAATGTACGCGCGTACTTTTTCTAGAAAAGCTAATCACATGACATTTTGCGATGTTGAGAGGTAGGTTATTCACGCTGCACCAATGTTCGAGGGAATTTAGTTTTAATTGAAAAAAGCTGGCATCTGAAGACGACTTTATAGTATAATAAATTTTCAGGTCGTCCGCATAGAGTAGATGAGGCACATCAGATAAAATCTCTGACAAGTCTGATATAAAAATATTAAAAAGTACACCTGAATTGACATGAATTTTTTTAGAAATAAGCCCTTGGAATTTCACATGTTGTGAGCGGTTGTGGAGGTAAGACCTAAGCCATTTTAGTAGAGATCCCGCAATTCCGAATTGCTGTAGCTTGGAAATCAAAATGGAGTGGTCAACACGGTCAAATGCTTTGCTAAAGTCAGTGTAGACTGCGTCAATTTGATCACCTTTCTCCATTTTACAAAGAACATGGGAAACCAGCACCATTAGGTTGGTAGTGGTAGAACGACCTTTCCTAAAACCATGCTGCTGTTCATTAAGTCGAGAATCGACCAGAGGGGATAGTTTAGCACATATGATTTTTTCGAAGAGTTTAGGAATGGTTGATAAAATGTCAATACCTCTATAAATTTGAATTGATCTTCTATCGCCATTTTTGAATATTGGTGTCACGTAGGAGGATTTCCAATACGACGGAAAGTACCCAGAAGAAAGAGATGTATTAAATATAATTTGAAGAGGAGAGATTAGCTGTGCGGCACATTTAATAAGAAACATTGGAGGAAGAAGATCAGGTCCAGGGCCTTTTTTACTATCAAGCTCCAAGATAGCTTTAGAAATATCATCTCTGGAAATAGTTATAGCTTCAGCGAAAATTGGTCTAGTTACTCTTGGGGAATGACAGGATGATGAAGTACTTGCTGGATTAAAAACGTCTTGGAAGTTATCTGATACGAAAATAGCAAAAAGACACCCCGCGCTGGGACCTCTTCGCTAGCATCAAAGCCAAAATTATATCACACCTGCCTCACATTAATATCAACTTACTCTGTGAATTTCGTGTTGATCCGATGTCTGCATTGGAATTTATAGGGGTACAAAAAAATTTAGCGTTACCAGTCGCACAAGTTTTCAAATTTTCAAAAGCCATAGTATTTGTTCTTTATTGTCACTACAAGATCATAACCGATTAAGAATTTTACGATAAAATTGCTTAGTAAAGATATTGCAAATAGATCTTCGAACATTAGTAAAAATCTACCGTGATGGAAAATCGAAGCCGATGTCACACCATAAGGCAGTATTTTCATCAATATTTGCCCTCAGTACCCCAATTTGTGCAACCAATTTGTTCAAATCAGATTGCAAATAATGAAAAAACTTCAGGATTTTCCGAAGGCAGTCTATGGCTGTAAAGATCATCGGCAGTAATTGATTGTATCAAATCACTTTGAAACATGTGAAATACTTCCTTTCCTTCTACCACCTGGTGACTATTATTGGGAATCCGATTCAATGCACACACAATATAGTGTTCATAAAAATCCCTGTAGGACTCTATAGATACTATAATTTTGAGAGGCGTTACCAGGAAACAGTCAATAACGAACGGTGACGAATTCTTTACGTACCTCTCATCATGCCATAGCACAAGTTGAAATAATTGCTCGATTTTGGTTTTTGGTGAATACAATTTAATTTATGATATTTCAATTCTTTCTTTTCATTTTTTAATTTTGTATCGTTCAGAACCTAAAAAAGATGCAAATGTCACAATATTAAGGGCAGCGTTGATTAGCCTGGGATGCGAGTATGCTAAGAAATCGTAAACAAAACTCAGTTGCATTGAAAATATTCGTGGATTTTAGGACCAATATTTTATTACAGATTCTTATTTAAATTTAAAATTGAACTATTCATATTTGTGTTATTTCGGCGGAGCCAATCAACGGAACCGTTTCGATGAACACTGCAGCCATAATTTCTTTGAATGCATTTGCATTCGAAATCATTCGATTTTTTTTGTGTTTACATGCACTTTTAGGTATAAATATTTCAATAAATATTTCATAAAAGATGAATAAGTAAACAATCTAAATGCTGTAATTTATTTATAAATATTCGAAAAAAGGATAAAGTTGAGAAATCAAAGATCATGATTGATGATAATAGTGATGGAAAAGAAAAGATAAATAGAAACACAACTTACTCACCGAACCATAGACAGCACCACACGGATCCATGCACAGAAACAAGCATGTGGCGACACCTTGAATTTTGATTTGCCCAACATCGACCGTGGTACGTTGTAGAATTGCTGCAAAAAAAGAGAAAAATAATTTCTTTTTGCTATATAATATATAATAAATGTATAAATGTATGAGAAAATAATATGAAAAAATGTATTATTGTACTTATTATTTACATTGTTATGCTTACATGTAAGTAAATAGAAATTTTATTATATGCCCGTTCCATTACAAAAAAGGAAGAAAGTAGTTCTAATAAGCAGCTAATATTTTTATTGCTCTTATTTTTCAACATCTTTCATGCAACATCTTACCAACTCCCATTTCAAATTCAATACTAATTCAAACATACATAAATTCATCATTCCAGACAGATTGTGGCTTCACTACAGATACCACACATAATCATCGATTCCCTTTTGTATGGAAAACATCAATTAAACCCGAAAATCCGCCTGTCTGCATGTAATAAAATTGAAATTCAACTGAAATCGAAAGCATTGACGACCGACCACGCAAAGTCAGACGACAACGACAAGTTCTACAAAATTTGCAAGTTTCATTTTCATTCGATTCAATAAAACATCGATGAAACGTTAAAACAATGAACAATGCAAACAACTATGTAACTTAGAATGAAATAATCATTCATATGTATGTGATGGTACCGTAAACAAGGCTAAGAGTTGTGCATGCATAATATTGAAATAGAAACATGAACGCGAAAGTATTTTAAGAATAATTGAAATCGAAAGTGTTTTTCAATGAAATTATGTGAGCATTTCTATTTAAAGCTATGTAGGATTGTAGATTGTGGATTCAATTTCAATTGAACTATGTAACTTACATGTAGCATAAAAGTATTTTTAGTTATAGCTTTTAAGTTGTATCAGGATGATTTAAATTTGAATTACACCAGAACTATTATCTCTCATCAAGTAAAAACAAAAAAACTTTTCGTAATATCGTTTACTACCCGCACCAACTGTACCGACCTGACCATACATTTGACAGTGAATTGTGGATACATCAGTTACCTACCTGATTGAAATCGAAACTGAAATTCGAGATTTGCTGGTTGCATTTGGCAGTGCAGGTCATCTTTTCAACGCATGGAAGTTTCATGTCTCGAATTTTCGGAAATACATGCTGATTGAGATATTTTGAGGTTAAGTCTGACATATCGAGGCGAACATTGAGAAATCAATAGGACAATATCAAGATTAAAAGTATTTGCAAATAAACATTTGTATGCAGATTAATGTAGGAAAATTTGAACGAAGTTTTGTATTTACTCGTAACGATCAATTTTTCCTTTAGAAGCTAAATGAATTCCATTTTTTTCTAGCTTTTTCTTTCAGGACTTTCACGCGTAGGAGCTCCTTTAAGGACGCCACTGAACAAATTTTTGAAATGTGGCTATTTTAGACTTCTGACGCAAATAATCGATTTAGTGCGTTCTGAGAAAACCGTTTCGTCGACAAATGTTAAAACAACAACTTATCTACAGCAATGTAAATAAATAGTGTAAAATAAATACAAAGTTGGATCCAAAACGTTTTCTTGTGGAATACCATACCGGTTAGAGCTAAAAAATTGCAGATTACGGTAAAAATCGTTTCTTAAAATGATATTTTGTTGAATTGCTTTTATTGAATTGCTCCGTGATTTTTACAATAGAAAGTGAAATTTACAACATGGACTTGTATTTTTATGCGCCATCAAAGATATAAATACTTTGTGGCATACCCAACCTGCACAGTAATGCGATTTCCAAGATTTTTGTTGGTAAAAAAAATAAATGAAACCAATTTAATTAAAATTCAATAGACCCATGACACATCCTGTTCGGGTTTAGAGGCTGAAGCTAGCAGAGAGTTTCATTCACAAAGTTACAATCAATGAATAATACAAGTTTGTAGTGATTAATTCCACGACCTTATTAACTAAAAGCTCGATGTGCAAACCCGGATTCGCACCAGGTACCTCACAGGAGCCAGTGCTTTACCTACTATACTACTCGAGCTTCAATGAAAATAAGTAATTACATTTAATTAAAAATTAATAAGAATAGTTTAACTTAGTTCGGTCTTAAATGTAGCTCTTTTCTTCGTTGGAAGACCTATGAATATGAACTAGAGTTGGGTCGTACTAGGATTTTCACATCCCAAGTATAACTAGTACGAGTACAAAAAAATACCTGTTCCAAATACCTGTTCCAAAAATATTAGCAAGTATTTTTTGAAGTATGTACATATATACATACAATACATATGGTTTGCAGTGATGTAATGAAACGGTACATGCCCTTCCCCAACCTCCAGACACAAAGCTCCCAAGCTAGAAGGGTAATGGTGCAAGATGACCTTCAAAGGATACGGAGTCATTAACGTAACTTTCCAATGGTCGGTCATTTATTTGGCAAGTCTTTCTCCAATCTAGGAGCCATCACAGGGAAAACAATCAAATTTAATTAATTTAATTTGATTTTCATTTTATTATATGCACATAACACCTCCTGTGTTCGTTCAAATGGACTTGTAGGTCGAAAGGTCGAAACATTTACTAAGATATGACCAACTAATCCTATTGCCAACTATATGACTTTTCGTCCATAGATTTCTGATGCCAAACTTTTCCTGGCTAATCTAAAAAAAAGTCGGTAATGGCATCAACGCCGAAAAACAAGAATTACAGAAATTTTCAATTTTTTCCACCATTCCCAAAACTCACGAAACAAATAACAAATCAGTTCCAAAACAAATCAGTCTAAGTACGAGTACTCAAATACAACGTTTTTTCAAGTACAATATCATACCAGGAAGTGTTACTTACTCTCAAATATCAAATACTCACAAGTACGCTAGTATTAAATGCTCGCACGTACGAAATACTAGCAAGAACGCAAATACTTGGAAGTACGCAAATACTTGCAAATACGAAAATACTTTCAAGTGCGAAAATACTCGATACCGATACGAAAATACTTGCAAGTACGAAATGCTCGTGAGTATGAAAGTATGAAATATGAGTGTGAAAGCACTTGCAAGTATGAAATACGGGTACATATTAATATTAGGATACTATTACGTCGCTGTTTGATCGAAATGAATCAAACGGAAGAAATTTATTGGGTAAATTCTTGATTACATGTATAGTTCACAAAAATACTCGTACCTAGTATTTTTGAATTTCATACTAGGTACTAGCTGTTCCAAAAAAATACCTGTTCCATATACCTGTTCCAGTATATACGCTTCATCCCTAATATGAACTATGAGCTGGTAATTTTAAAGTAACTCTTTGAAGTCTATTCAATCTAGTTCGGGGCCTACTTTACCCAACCTTAAGAGCGTATCTAAGAGTTGTCTGTTATTAACAATATTGAGTTTTTACGGGTTTTTCTAGTAAATATACAAAAATATTCAAAAGAATGTGTCTGAGTATATACGGACCAGTGATACGAATTGGATCATTAGCTTTAGCTGACTGCCTTGATTGGGAGAGGGGAATTCTAAAACTTTGATTTTTCAACAGCGTACCAAATCATACATCATATTAAAAAATTAGAACTACCACTAATTAATGGAACCATATATGACAATTTAACTGGGCTGTCTCTTGATGAAGGATAAATTATAAGAGCTAAAATTTAATGAATCTTTAGGGTTGTTTGTTTTTTTGGTAACATGGTTTATTTCAATTCAATGAAATAACATAAGCATCTGACGATTTTTAATTTTGAATTGGTTTCGCAACACACTTTTTCACCTCAGCATTTGTCCGCTGAATAACATTTACCATATCAACACACTCATGCACAGCAAGTACTAAACAAAACTTCCGGCACGACATCATTCAATATTGTTAATTTAAAACCATGGAGAATTTATGGACCTGTTAGTTTATGTGCAATTATGTCGAAATCGAAAAAGGAAAAAATATATTAATGATTGTTATTAATCTAGACAATTTAATTTTTATCTTCTTTTTGTCCTTCAAGCTGTGAGTATCACTCGTATAAACGGGGGCAGTAATTTTTTCGATTGCTATGATTTGAGCTGAATAGCCTATGTCTTGTAGAGTTTTTGTTTTGCCAAACCTTGTTGGCAGTCAGTTTACAATTAACCAATTTTTTTCTCCTATAATTTTAGACCTTCACTGAATTTAACGAATTACAACCTTAAAAAAGCCAAACTAATTCTCATAGTCACATTTTCAAATCGACAAACCAAATTGAATACTTGTACCATGCCTACATTTTACTTAATTTGTTCACGTAATTACAATTATCGAGAAATTACTTTAACTACAGCCGCAGATTTTTGGTGTGAAAATAAACATTTCAACAATCCGTGAAACAATAAAAGATTATCTCGAAGGCGATATGTATCTAATTCGAACGAAACAAGAAATAACTGATAATATCGCTGCAGAGTCCATACTGTTTAATACTCAGATCGTGTTGTCTGCCTATTTGTCATATTGCTTGCCTCGTTGCATTAAATCAGTCACGCATCGCACGCGAAACAATTACATGTCGAAAACGATGTATCTCGTGGAATTTATTAGCACTTTTAAGTAATCTCTTTTCACGAGCTCAGTAGGTAGCGTTGATTTTAAGGCAATGCAAACCAGAGGATTTTTCGGATGCTTTTGATTGAAGCGGAAACAAAAATTTCTGGTTTTTAGGTCGTTTAAATCAATTGAAATTATGTCATCACGATTCATTTATGCAAGATAAATATATATTTTATGTTAAGTTTTTCATTTAGTTAGAGTGAAATTTATAACTTTGAGATAATAAGTAAACTTCTTTTTAATTGATCATGTGTTCCAAGAAACAAAAATTCCACCCTCCGAAACTTGATCCCTATACCTTGGCTATCATTTTATGATATTAACTTCAGAGGCCAGACATTGTAGCATGAAATATCTATCACTGAATATCTTTACGGTTATTTAGATGTTATGAGACAGCTTCTCATGTTTTCACAGATGTGGAGATTTATGTTGTCGCCAGTTGCTGCTGCGATCTCATAGCCTATAAAGAAGTAGCTGTTGTAGGTGCAGCCAGAAGCTATAGGTCAGCCTGTGCATCACCTATGCCTGTATTGTACGATGGAAATAAGATCAGGAGGATGAAATGGCACAAGAGACTCATGATTTTGCTTTGATGTTTTGCGATTAGACACGCAACAGTTTACGAGACATCGTGCGGGTAAATTGTCGTATTGTCTGGGGAGAATGAAATGGAGAGTCTGCGGTAGATAAATAAACGGAAAATCAATTGAAAGAGAAATATTGTGGCGGATATTTGATGAAATCAATAAAACTAACATTGGATGATGTTTTGAATATTATGTTTTATCGGTGAATTGTGGTTTTGTTAAATTTATATTTCCGGAATGCATAGCCCCTCGTGCATCTGTAAAGTAAATTGAATAGAGTCATCGAACATGCTCTAAAAATAATAAGAGCAATTTTAACTGTTGTGCATTATCTCTCAACATCTCAAAATGAACAATGCAAAGGATAATAGAAAGGGGATCGGAAGGTAAAATACTGAATGAAGAGACGAGATAAGGTAGAAGGAATAAGAAACCTGGAAGACTTGGCAGTTAACAATAAAAGTGCTACTGTTCGAGATATTGCTAAAAAAGTGAGTACATCATAGTGAGTACATCAAATCAAGCCATACAAAGAACCGTGGAGGAGGGGGTGCGAAAAAATTACTGAACAATGCAACATTGGTATATCCAGATAAAGGAAATTGTACAAGAAAATTTCGACCAAATATTTACGATTTTTAATAAATTTAAAAAAATTAATTTTGACCACCACTATCCAGGTGTATAACGTATTTTGAATACAACTTTTCAACTGTACCTGGACTACAGTATTGACCAACAACAAATAAAGAGAATGTCAGCGATTCGGAGTAAATAATTGTAAAGGGAAAACTAGAGCCCACAGTATTAGTTTTGCAAGTCATATGTAGAAACGTCAGACGTTTTTGACAGAAGCACCGGAATCTATGTGATAGTATTCCTGCATAAAAGACTACTGCCATTTTTAAATGACCACGTCGAGTCTACATTATTCTAGCCTGATTTAGCTACAGCTCATTACACTCAACAAACAATAAAATGGTGCAAGGCCAAGAACGTGGAATTTTTTTCCCCACTCCAATGCTATAAAACGCAAGTCAATAAAAATATATTGATCTGTCTTTAAAAGAAAACTAAGAAAGAAAAGTAAAGCTGCCAAGTCACCCAAAAAAATGTTCTTCCTTGCGAATGAAAGCAAGTGGTACGGTCAACGAAACGGTTGTGCAAAATTTAATAAAAGGTAAGGCAAAAATTCACGCTTATGTAGCAAATAGATATTGGCCGAGGCCAGGCGAGCCGAAGTCAGACGAGGCATTTGACAGCTCGTCACGAATCGCCTTGGCTCGTGCCCAAAACCCATTCCGATCGGAAGTCGCAGGAGCGCCTGTGACACCTGTCAAAGTCGCTTGTCTGGCCCGTCCACACATTCGGGCTCGCCAGATTTCGCCTGGGCTCGGCCAATATGTATTTTCCACATTATATATTTTTGAATGCCCGTTTTTTAAACGAAATTAAATGATACAAGCCTTTCTGGGTCAGTATTTATTGTGATTTACCTCTAAGCTTCAATTGTTTATCATTCAATTATCCTTAATTGAGTGCAACTTTGCAAAGCAGGTTTGCAAAAAAACGTTGATTATGAAATCTTAAAAGTTCATATAAATCCTAATCGTTGACCTAACCTAGCCAAACCGTAAATTTTAAGTGAATATAATTAAATAGATCATTTTTCCATTTAAGATACGGTAAATGTGAGAAGAGGTCCTCAATCACACGAAACCTATCATAGAATAAAGGCTCGTGTAGTCCAGTGTTACCAGGTTTAGATTTTAATAAAAAGCCCCCGGTCCAGACTTACAAATCGCAAAGATAGTATCATTTCAACGGAAATATCCCCAAAAACAGTGTTGAAAAATTACACATTTGCCCTCCGAAAAATCTCCCAAAGAGCTTCAAATTCCATTTAGGGAGTTGGCAATTTGAAAAAACCTTGCGGTTAGAGCACTATCTCCTGGCGTGGAGGGTCCCTGGTTCGAATCGAAGTATGGACGGGGGACCATAAACCGAGCTTATCTCTGAGTAGGTAGTTGAAAGAAACTAAGGGCATAGTGAGGCGTGAAAATAATCATTTCACGCAAAAGTTTCGATTAAGAAAATGGAGCCTCTACCATCTACACTTCTAAAAGAACTAAATATTTATTTTAATGCAATTGTTTATTTTCCCAGAAATTTTCGTATAGTTAGTAGTTGTATGATGCAATGTTGGCAGGCTTTGAGCACTAAAAACATAAAAATATAATAATTTATTTTAAAAAACCATAAATCTGGCTCGAATATCCCACGGAGCAATTACCCAAAGAAGGGCCATCATACTTAATTCACAAGCAACCTTTTAATAAGAATGAAATTAGAAGCACAAAAATTCGAATAAAATATAAACACACTTCTTGCATTTAGTAAAACAAGCTCAACTGTTTACTATTTTTGAACTGAACTCTTTTAACATTTTGCTACGAATTGGCATCATACTTAAAGACGTATATCGTTTTATTCAGTCAGAATACACGTTAACTACCTAGCATCGCAGTATAAATCGTCTTCAACCAAAAGTATTTATTGGACAATAGTTGATCTATTTATTAACAACAACATGTTTTGAATTGCTTTTTCTATTAAACCATTCCTGAGTTTATGCACGTTGCTATTTTGTTGACATAAGACAGGAAGTGTCAAATTTATTATACCGAAATCGTGGATAATTTCCGGAATATTTTTGGCAGTAAGGTACACACCATACGACACCATACTTCACGAACACACCATATGATTTGTCTTGAACAATTTTTTTTTTTTTTTTAAATTGAATGTGCATTATGAAGTTTAAAGTTAAATCAATGCAATCAATAAGACTTTTCCAAGAGATGAAGTGCTGTTGGAAACTAAAATAAATGATAAAATCATCACTAAAACGTTTCCTCTTGAAAGCACATAAATCATTACAAATCCATTATCAGCTATCAATTTGATTTGAATGAATATATTTTCCAAAAAGAAACTCCGCATAATCAGTAGGCAGCATCGTTAAGAGCATATTTGTCGCGGATCATCGGCACTTTGATTGAATCAAGTTTGAAGTTGTTATCTGCTTATAAATTGTGCATAAGGACTTGATGAGTGATGAAAACTTGAAATGTGTCACTCACGTTTTTGTATTAAATACCTGTTGCAGGGAAAATTACATTTCTAAATGATAAAAGTTTGATGGAATTTAAGCGCATTTAATTATGGAATGAGGACTTTCACGTTTAATTATGCCTATTTTGCGATAAGTCCAGAGTAAAAAGTGATCAAATTTGAATAATAACGGGTTAAGTTAAATTAGAAAATATGATTTAATGTTTTCACACAGTGGGATACATCTACTGGATGATGGTGCGCTACTAAGTTACAAGCAGCCGGTAAATTTTCAATTCCAGAACTAGCTATCATATCTGTATATGTTGAATGAGCATCTTATTTAGTATGAAGTCAGTGTGGTCGATGCGAAGGCAGTCTTTCGAATTTTAGTTAGGTTTGTACATACGTAACATTCATTAAAAAATGCAACATACTTCAAATGACATTTTTAATCTTTTTTTTTAGAAAAAGGATCGGGACAAGTGTAAAGATTCATTTATCTTATTCCTATGTAGGTGAATCAGACCAAAACACATTGTACAAACTTTGCAACCTGATCGTCTTACAATGTATCTTGGAACGCAAGAAATATCCTCATCGAAATCGAAAGTAAATTGAAATCGAAATTATTCTACCTTCCTCTGATTCAATATAAGCGCTGTCAATTTGAAACTATCAAACTTAAAACCTACACGATCCACGCAAATTACAATTCATGTAAGACATGGTGTCTGCGTCTGTTCTGAACGTGAACTTGATCAATCCCACATGTAGTAAGAGTGATTTGAATACACAACTAACATAAAACAGCAAGTGTGCTTCCACTGCCATGTGTACATGATAGCCGTAATAACTTATTGAGAGTCCCGAACAAGGAACCTGACCGATCTACCTACTGACAGAGTCACCTTGCAAATTTCTCGCACTGAACAACTCACCTAATGCCCGCGAATTTACGTAGGCTAACAGTTAACATGATGCAGAAGACACAGAGCAAACATCTAACAACGAAATCGTAGCCGGTGGGCGACGACGACCACTATCAGCCTATCTTGATATTTAAATCGTTTTAAATGAATTATTATCGGCTGTTGCTCTTATGATGTTCCTTCAGAAGCTCTTCTAGCTTCTGAATGATGCATGAATCGTAGTAAAGTGACTCTGACTGATGTCAGTCTAGGTTGTTGTACACCCGTCCACGAGCCAAACAGTGGCATGCAACAATGTCAACAGACGTGGAGAATTCTTCAGGCTCAATGCCTCTGCGTAAATCAAACATTTGTAGTAAAAGCCACGAAGAAACGTGATACGCAACTTAAGTTGGCAGACAGATTGGCTTGCTTGCTGGCAATACAGAGATGGTTAACTAAGAACTTAGAATTCGATTCATGACCAGACAATACTTTAATACGTTTCATCATTAATTCATCGGGTATGCTTATCATTTTGCACAATCAGTGTGGAAGTATTACTGATTATAGCTGCTTTAAATGAGAATTAACAATACACTTAATACTTGTGAATGTAGCTTTAACAAGCACTTTAGTAAGCTTAGGAATAACTTTTGGATCGAAAATTCTTCTAGATTTATTGGTGCAAAGAACATTTTTTTTCTCAAAATCTGTAATTTTTCTAGTGGACTCACACAAACGGTTAGCCTTTTTTATGTTTACGCACGGCTAATGAGAAGGACTTTTTAGGATAATTATATAAATTGGAATGATAGTAAAGTATTTCCACGAAAACCTTGGTCAGTTTTACGGGTTTTGGTTAAACCTTGGTCAGTTTTGCAATCAACGTATAGGATTGGGGAGTGATTAGTTCGACGACTCACTTTACCCCTGATTCAACTCAGGTACCTATTCAGAGCTAGGTGAACTCGAAACTCATCCAACCCGAACCAAGGACCCTACATACTAGAAGCCAGTGCTCTACCCACTAGACTACAAGAGCCAAAGTATAAGTATAATTAACGCGGAAATAACACTCAAGAAATCTGTATGAACAGTAAATAACAGTAGCATCGAAGAAGAAAACAACGATGATGACAGACAATTTGTTGTATCTGTTTTTGTTGCATCGAACAATATGATAATATTGAATAAAAGGTGAAATAGAAATCAGCAAGGACTCAGAAGTCTAGAGAATCAAACTTCTGGTAGAAGGAAATTACTTAAGGACGACCATCCATACGCATGTTTGACGACAACGAATTTGGTCTGAATCCGTTAGTTATTCATTCCCATATAACAAATATAGACAGTGGCAGACTGAACTATATTGGCTGGGTTACGCAAAGTCCTAAAAAGAGTCCTTAAATTTGTAGACGAAGAGTCAATTGCTTCACAAATTGAATCGCTTAAATACCGGAAGAATATATGCTGTATTTCATTTCTTGTCCGATGCTACTATGAAAACTGTTTTACTGAAATCTGTTTCCTGGCACCTTGTAGATTTCCCCCAATGCGTAATGCCCAAGATACTTGTAGCTCTCATCCGTGCACTTTTGAGGCTATAATCAGTCGCACCGTGATCCATTCGGACGTGAAACACCTTTTATTTCTGCTGTCTGACTTTCTGAGTATGAGCCTCAATTGTAGCACCGTAATGTGAACCACCACTTTCCCTCAACCCACTAATCACTTTCATAAAGTTTACACTGATCTTTGGCATTGTGAGGAGGTATTGAAAACGTTGCTAAAAAAAAAAGACTGCGACCCAGTTTTGCACGGAACTAATCTAAAAGATGTACCAAAGAAATGTCTACATATTAGAAATTTGCTGGTGTCCTTCAAAACATTTTGTCAGGCCGGCAACATAACTGTTCCTATTCGTGATATTTAACAATGCTGAAGTATAAGTTGAGAGTAATGTACAAGCCTTGTAATTGCTCAATTGTTAATTGTTAGCTTTTGGGTTGTCTGTAAAATATAGGATTGAAGTCCTTTGAGTGTGTGATGCAGTAAACTTATTTGCTTTCGCGGGATGAATTCTGAAAATTGAAAAGGATGTAAAGAGCGAGCTGCTCTCGATGCTCTTGCAAATATTGCTCCTTTTGTCTTTCTTCTTTTTGATAAGATTTTCAATTATTTTCTCGTCAAATCCATTTTGTCTCTTAAATTTATTTGGTCTCCGAGCAAATATTTTTCTGATCCATTTATTTATCGGAACTGCCTTTATATCAAAGCGTCCAAAACTTCCCGAATCTTTATGAAAATTAGTAGAAAAACGACAGGACTGTTTTTTGTCCTCCTTATGTGAATCTTTAACTGCTTACTGATTCATGGGGGTGGATTAGGTAAGTTTTTGCTCGGAGGCAAAATACACTGAAAATAAAACAAGGAATCAAGTATTTGGCGAAAAAAATTGAAAATTCAAGGAAAAAGAAGGACAGAATACAACGACACTATTTACACAAGACATCAGAAAAAGTTGGTGAAATGCGCATGATGAGATCTTCTCTTTTAGTTCATGTTGCAGATCCCATTTCAGAGTTTGGACGGTTTCATGGGCAATGGCAAGGAGCGTCATCGTGGTGCAATATTATTCTTTCGAGACTCGTTTCTCATCTAGCCGTTCAGCTCAAACAGCTTTTGTCAACCACAAAAAAGTTTCACGAGAAGAAATATGAAAATTTATTTTGGAACTCGATTGCAATAAAGGTCCAGGTCCATTGACTCTTCAATTGACTTTTTTTTAGCCCCTTGCAAATATTCTTTGATGTTAGTAACTTTCTTATGTAACACCTATTTCCAAAAATGGCGATAGATGCTTTGTCGGAAATTATAGGAACATTGTCATTTGATCTTCGATTGAACTTTGAACGTTTGAACGAGCCACTGAGCAATGGCTTTAGGAAAGGTTGCTCAAAATCACAAATTTGACAGTTAAAGTTCGGCTTTTTTTTTATAAAATGGAGGAAGGTTATCAAATTGACCCAGTCTTCACTTACTTCAACAAGGCTTTAGACAGAATTTGTTTTTACTGTGATAATGCCAAAGCTCAGAGGATTGCTTTGCTATGGCGGTACGGTAGAAAGGCACATGTGGGGGAAGCCAATATAAATTATTCATTATACTTTTTAAGCACCACACATGTTTTTTTCCTAATTTTTCTGAAGCGCTAGTGCTATGCCTATTAGCTATATTATGCCTTTATTGTGGCACTTAATTAATGGAGCGCTGGTATTATACCTAGTCGCCAGTTTGTTAAAAAAACACAAGACGAACAAATACAATCATGAGCACGGCGAGATTTGAACCCGCGGGCAGTAGATCACTGCTTCGGACTGGCGCGTTAGCGAGCTAAGGTACCAACCATCTTTAACCACCTTTTTTTACTCATTTTCGATCCATTGCCTATCAAAAAAACTACTACTTTAAGCAATCTGATGCACTCTTTTTTCAATCTAAGCTTAATTCACTTGATCAGTGGCTCAGCAGTAAGGACCACAAGGTCCAATCGTTTGCGAAATGCAGCTAATGAGCCGATAAACTGATGCTGCAGGATTTTCAATGGCCGTAGTAATCTCTATTCTCTGCTGATAAATATGGTGTTTAACAATTATTTATTTATTTATTTGTTATTTATTCGTTACTTATTGGCTTCTAGCCTATTAATTTATATTTTATGCTTTGTTTTAATTTGTTTGAAATTTATTTACATGCACTCATTTTAGACCTTGCTTGGCGAAATAAATATAATAAAAATAAAATCAAATGATTTGATAATTTTCTTCAAAACAGGTAAAAAAACGAGCATGAAAACTTGAATTATATGTTTTCCATGGAAAAAAATATTGCTCGTTTATTCAGATTTACTGTCTTAAACATAGTTTTAAGTATGTCATCTAACAGTTTTAGTTCTCACTGAGCTTTTGCAAAAATCAAATACAAAAATCTTCTTGAAATCACGAGAGTTTCTTAATATGCAATAAACGACAGCTTGCATAGAACGGCTTGAGTATTGCTAACGGTATTTTTTGCTGTAATGTCAGGAATAAATTTTTGAAACTATTTAATATGTGGCACACCAAATGCCATTCAGACAAAGACTCGTGAAAGTTGGAGATTTGAAAATTTTCCCACGGCTTGGAACAAAATTAGGTAACTACATTTAATGACTTTTGGGTTTCCAGAGAAAAGTTAGATTACATATACTTCGACTGCTCAGTAACATATTATTGCGGCCAGTCGCCATAGAACCATCTTCCAAATCTCCATTACTATGCCTCGGAATACGACTCCATCAAACATTGTTCATTTCGCATTGGAAATCACATCATAATTTCATTCAAAGCCCTGCAATTTACCTAATACACCAATTACTACAATTAACCTCTATTTCGTGTGCAAATTGAACAGGTTAATCGATTGAGAAATTTATTTCCAATTATCAGATGTCCCATAAATCGGCGAAAAGTACCGAAAGGCGGTCCAAATTTTTAAAACAACGCAATCAATCATGGGTCCTTGACCACTTGTGCGTGGAACGGGCACACGAGACTCGTTTTCTAAAACTTTCGCGGTCTGTTCGCCCTGCAGGTTGGGATCGCTGTTGTTTTCCAATCTATCGCTACATTTTACAGCTTCATGCGTGCTCAACACAAAGAACTTTTACTTCTTCACCTCTTTCGCTAACAAAGTAAGTTTTCGGTAAAACGATCGTGCGAACGCAATGCAGATAATATTTTAACAGAGATCAGCCTAAATAATTGTCGGCTGGCAAGAAGCCTGTAATTATCAGTGAAGATGGGACACGAGTTGAATCCGAGAGGAAGGGCATCGGAGTTTAAATGACTTCATCATTTTTCGAGCATATTTATCGAATAATTTGCACTTTGACGCGATCGATTAGGCCGTTCAATGAACAAGGCAAATTCCACATGCATAAACAATGCATGCAGAGATGCCTTGACTAATAAATCAGGAGATTACGTTTAGTAAGTCAGGCGATAATATTACAAAAGAAGAGTCATGATTTAGAAGTCTATAGTTTGGCTAAAGAAGAAAACTACTCATCTTCAATTTTTCCATTTATCTGCCGAAGAAGTTCTCTCTTTTTAAGACCATTTATTCGGTTTCATATCAAACACCAAGCCGATTGAAGCAACACCGCCAATCGCAATAGGACATTTTAACTACAAATTGCTTTTTTAAAATTCTTTGGTCTAATTTGTAGATTACCTATACTTTATTAAAAACTAATAAACATGTCAAAAACCTGAGATTTTATTTGAAATACTAATGGAACTTACAAATGTTTATTTACATCGAAGATCGAGTTGCACAAGACACAAAGATGGAGATATTATTACATGTTCGTCTTTGAAATTCAGATGTTTCACTACGAATTAGCATATAAATACAACTAATTTCCCCGGCTCATTTGAATGATTCAACTATTCTCAGACATAGCCTCGTCACAATACCGCGTCGTGAAGATTCGATTTAGTACTGAATGTAAAGCAATCAGATCTAAAAAAATTTGCCGGTTGAATATATTCAGTGTGTACGGAACAATCCAGCTTCTAACGAATTGGGTCATTATGACCATGCTACTCTTCGTGATCGAGCCAAAATTAACGGGCGGCCTAAACTTCAATTAGTTGTCTGACTTCAGCGACTATATACGACAGGTTTGGCCGACGACCAGGCTCTAGCGCGATGGGAATCAGACGTGTTTGCTTCTGATGGAATTTAAATGGATGTTAGATGATATCCAGGAAGCTGGGAGATCGATGACGATCGATGATCTTGTTAAATTTCCCAACGACAATTTATTTGTACATGTAAATCCACATTAGACTGGATTCTAAGTACCATTTCTCTACTTATTACGATGTCGTGATCAGGATTTGGTAAGTGGATTTCGCGAAATCAACACAGTCATCTGACAAGGATTTTATGATCGTTTACATGACTTCTTGCAACCGCTGCGCTTAAATTGAAAAACATGATGCCGTTGGGTGTGTGAAAGCTTAACTAGTCAATGGTGGCCTCGAGTGCTCAGCAGAATAATGTTAATGCGCCGGCAGGCAGGTTATACACTTTGTAGAATCTGGAACGTTTGGAATTTCGTCTTGCAAACAGGGTACACGTTTGTAAATTTTCCTCATATTAACTAGGTTCTTTGCATTCAAGTGTAATTCAATACTTTCATGCAAATGTGTGTGAATATAAACATATTCACACACATTTGTCACCAAAAATGAATTGATTTCAACAATAAAATTGATGGTGCCCAGTTTCGGAATCACCTTCTCTTCAATTAATTTTTCGCATTTCCCAATAAATCTCGAGCATGTATTGAAATCTAATTCTCGCTTCAATATCACATAGCGTCGTTAAAGCGGCTAAGAATGCAATCTTGCGGGAATTCAGCCAACGGAAAATGACGTATTGACTGCGGCTCCCTGCCGCTGCAATAAATCATTGGTCGCGCGGCATGACTTACTGTAGTGCAACAAGCGCACGAATAAGAGTTAGCCGCAGCAGCTTAAGATGTCACCCGGTTTAATACAGTAAAATACGATCTCATCTTTTGGCTCTGGGGAAAAGATCACAGGAGCAAATGATCAATCGTGGTATCATTGGGAGCTGAGAAATCTGGCCAAAGACACTGAAAATAAACGTTGTGCCACCAAAATCATATAAAATAGAAACACATTATTACCGGGACCATAAATATGGAGGAAGTGCATGGAACTGTGCATATGAATGGCAGGGAGTCGAACTGATCAGTAGATTGAGTTGCATGTGATTCACTCTGTGTAAAGGTGGACTTACATTATGGCCGCATGAAAAACTGTCTTCAATATCAGTGAAAATTAAGGAAGTTAGCCTTTTAATTAGTTGCACTTATAATTTTGGACATATATTGACTACTATCTCAAACTAGCTGTTTTTTTAAAACTCTGTAATAAACACAGTACACCCAACAATAGCCATATCTTCAAAGCGCCTAATGAAGACCAGGTTTCAACGTACGCCTCTGCAATCCTTTGCACTTGCATCCACAAAAAATCATTTGAAAGCTGAACTCGTCGCCTAATTGACTTGTTCGACTCGCTTCGAAATCAATTTCCTACCATGCCGCCAGTCGGGATGCACTTTCATTTCGATCGTAAATCAAACAACATCGAAAAAATATTCGAACAAAGAAATCTACACGCATGACGATTTTAATAGCCCACGGACTACATGAATTGAATCGACAATTAGGTTGATTTACCTAGCGACATTCAGAGCAACCTATCCTTGTGCATTTAATCCAATGATCGGATAAAACGGATTAATTGAAACTCAGTACTACCGATGTGTACAATAGTGTATCATTAATAGGATCGAATGCGTGCATTTGAATTCTGTCTTTCGTGAAATCGTTATGAACACTAATGGTCCGATCGGTGAACCTGTTGGCACACCATAGATAGGCCGACAACGAACTGCCACGGGATACTGTTGTACGTTTAGTTAGGCAGGCTACTGGGGACAGTTATCAAAGCATGCATAGCGAAATAATACGAGTAATGTAAATCTTTCGGAAGGAGCTTGGGTTTAATTTAATTTATCGTTAATTAATGAAGCACGCAATTACTGCGACGATGCGCTCGAAAATGAACTAGAAATGAGACTTACGGAATATACTAGCCAGATGCACTGGTATAATTTATATCATAAATGGTATAATTTATATCATATATTATAGGTCCAACCAAGAGTTATGATAAGATAGATCGCTTTTCTTCTTCTTTGTTTTTATTATAAATATATCATCATTTCTCTTGGCAATGCTGTTGCTCAAAGCGTATCCTTTGTAATGGAGTACCTTTTCTATTATAAGAACTGCCGTATGGAGAGCTGTTTCCGCAGATTTCTCTTTGGTGTACACATTTTGCACTCACAAAAGGGTTAGCGATTCAAGACTCTCCTTCTTGTGGAGATCTAAAAGTCTTTCGACTAGTTTGAGAAGACAGGAAGTAAGGTGTATAGGTCTCTAGTCTTTCGGATACGCATGGCTGCTTTTACCTGCTTTGGGTATAAACACATCATTAGAAGTTCTCCAGACTGCAGGCATATGGCTTAACACTTGACAACTTTTATAAATTGGCAGTACCCAGGGTAGGGTCATTCCTGTCTTCTGAAGCATAGTAGGCGGAATTCTATCCGGATCTGAGCACCACATATAAGCAAGAAATATAATAAATATAACAAAAGTTAGAAACCATTATTTTGCTGTAAATAGTGAAATATGTCACGTTTGTTATAAACAATTATTCAACTGGGAAGTACTCCCAATTGTATAAATTATTAGATGTTTACGTATCTGTGTTTTTTAATGTTTGTTTTAGTTTTACGTCTCCCTGATTGAATATCAGTTAGTTCAATATAGTTCAATTGTTAGTTCAATATCCAACAAATCCACTTTAATTGGAATTTGTTTCATTTTGAACCATTTATGGTATTCTCTAACTCCCTTTTTTTGCTCACTACTTCAACTGTTGTCCGACTCCTAATTTCCTCCAAAGTAAAGCTTCTTCCTTTTTACATTTCGAAAAAAAATTAGTTCCTTTTGACCACGTCCTTATTTTTCAGTGTCCCAGAACTGAATATACTTTTTCCGGATATTTTTTTGTCTAAAATTTTCCCAGGATCCATAACAGTGATTTTCGTTCCATATACCCAATTTTAACGCGCAGGAAATTTCCCTGTAGTTTGGACGATCACTTGATCCTAAAATTTGGAAGAAAATGCAGGTGGAGATTCTGCTAATGCAAGTGGAGCTGCTATTCGAAATTCGAGATTTCAACAATGTTTTTTATAATGAATTTTAAAAAATTCATGCAGAACCAATTGCTGTTCTAGTACAATCAATGCAACAGAACTATATTTGGGATATATTTGAGCCAACGATTGTGCTTTGCAAGTATGAGCTGGATAACTCGGCGCAGGAGAAAATTTCTGATTTGCATTTGCATTTCCAAATGTAGGTGAACTTATAAAACATGAGCCACTTATATATATTTTCTGTAGTGCAGTGCAGTTTTTGTTCATTTTGTTCAAATCAATTAACTTGTTCTGCACACTATCTTTTAATCAAATCCTGAAATGAAATGGTCATGTTGTGCTTATATTTCATTGTGCTTGGATCTAAGCATTTTAACCAAAATTGATAAATAATCAAAAGTATAAAATTTCTTACACAGCAAAAATCATGCCACGAACAAACACAGTCCGCAACATTCGTGGGGACGACCCACCACTCTGAGCTGCATCATCAGCCGGGCATAGTTCCCATTAGCTCTCATGACTCGATAATCAAATCTTTATATCCTTTGGATGATCAATCACCAGCAGTTAGCCTTCATCACCCCCTATCCCATATGTCAATTGACCTACCTTGCGCCTGACCGTTGCTCTTACAAACTTCGGGTAAGTGAGTGATTTAATATGCAGACCGATTACCCCGCTTAAAGCTTCTGCTGCGACTCCGTAAGTTAATCTTAAGATATTTTCCGCTTTGATATGAATTAAACCTCTCCTAGCTAAAAAACGTTAAAGGATCTCGGTAAAATGTATTCAGAATCACGTCACAGAGGTTGGTGACCAAACATCAAAAAATCCGATGAAAATCCTGTAGACTCATGTACAACATAACGAAATGCTAACAGGTTAAGGTCCGAGTTCTGATGACCCTTTTCTATATATATTTGACTGGCGGTTAGGACGAATTTGTTTACCCTCTCAGATGGATTTGTTTCCCCTCTCAGATGGATTGATTTGCCCCCTCGTTAGCTTGGGGTTAATAAAACGAGCGGTTCAATGGTCACAATGGTTCATCTCAAATTAAGCCAGGAATTCCCAGAAAGCTTTTGGCACAAATTAGGTCCCCTTCTCAGTGTGAACTATCTTTGGAATACCAAGGGCCAAAAATACAATCCGCGTCAGGAACTTGTACTTGTACTAGGCTAACTTGGTCGTGGCTTTTGGCTGCACCTTGAGCCACACGAATTTGATGAAGTGCTTAAGCACCACCAGAAGTTAGGTGTCTCCGATTTCGGACCGATAATATGGGGCCATAAAATCAACAAGCAGACGTTGGATTTGTGGTTCTGTCATTGTGATATTCAATATTTTGACTTGCTTGCAAATTCTGTAACTATAAAGATAACTGGTCACGTCCTGTCGGAGAGGTGGCCAGTAATAATAACCTAGTAAAACTTTAAAGGATTCACATTGCGGATTGTCCAGTGGACAATCATGGGTGCTTGCTTGCAGCGTCTGTCTGTATCCTTTCGGAACCAACACTTTCACTCCAGGCCCACGTTGGGCGTCATTTGTTGCGATCGACTAGGCTCTGTTGAACAGTCGATAATGCGGAATGTTTTATTTGAAGGATCATCCTAATATTCTTTTCTACCTCATTCTAGCCAACCAGCCCAGTCTGACGTTGGTGTTTACTTGGAAGATTGATAGATGGTATAACAGCACAATTTAAAAAAAGGAAAAACCAAAGCAATAGCAAAAAAACAAAATTAGATGTTTTAACCGATCAACATTAACACAGGGATGAAATATCAGTCATGAGCCGATTTTATGACTGGTCTTTCACTCCAAATTAGAACAAAATTTTTACAATTGCACGTTTTGCAGCAAATCGTAATTTTTTTTATGTCATACGAAGCAATTGTTTGGATAAACAAAAAAAATCCTACTGTTCACTATTTGAAATTCGTTCCTAATTTTGTAAATTTCATTTGGCTGATTAAATGCAATTGAGCTACAAAGATTTTTAAACTAGGAAATCTACAAACAATAAGTTTATGTATGATTAATTTGGGCAATAAAACGAATCACAAACAGCCTATAGATACTCAATCATTGGAGAAGCTCATGTACCTATAGTTTGACTTGTTCGGAGAAAATGATTGCTAAACAGTATGATCACGATTCGTCGATAGCACGATTATGTACCTCGATCTATACTTTACTGTCTAATTTGGTCGCAACTTAATTCAAACAGTAGCAACAAACGTACCCTATATGATTTTTGATGCACTATTATTATCTCGCAGATAAAACTCGAATGAATACAAGAGGTTAATAATTTCGTAGAAGTGCATGTAATGTATTTGTTCATTACTTATGTATGATCATAAAATTTTGGTTTTGATGCGACATGGTGCACTCTTTTTAGGTTGAGTTGAAAGTTATATTACTAAGCCACTAGGGCATGCTTTTTGGCAGGATTAAGTCTGATTGTTCTGCGCACATGTTAATTTTTAAATAGCTCATACTAAAGTTTGGCTTGGATTTGTGAAAGCAGCGAAACACGACATGCATTAATGGAAACTGCAATTATATTCTTCTTAATAAAATGCCTCAAATTTTAAAAGCTTGTAACTACCTCTTCAACGGCATAGCGGCATATATCAAATGAATATGTGCAAATGAAGATGGTAAACATTTAAGCCCTAGTCGTAGCGTAGACTAACTTACGGCATTCGTTGACTACATTATTAAGACACTGACAAGGCAAATACAAAATAATGTCTCCTTCTTTTACACATTCAGTGTTATTTTACCATCTAGACGCTCAGTTTAAATTGCTGAAAACCATAAATATGTTGAATGGGATTTGTTCACACCGAATTTATGAGTGTTGTACTTCTTGCACTTGGTGCAGTGTCTCATCCAAGAATTGTTAGAATGTTAATTACTTCTGCATCTAATTTCGCTGTTCTGTAAATTTCTAATCTTCAAATACCCAAGCTAGATTTAGTAGCCCGTCAAGATCGTTTGATTCTTCCTAGAATCTAATATCTACGCGAACAAAATATTTATTCGCGTTAAATTATTCGAATCATTCAAAGAATTTCAATGTGAAGTTATCTTTGGATAGGCTTCGCGAATCGGACCTTTGGCGCCGGCTTCACGGTCAAACGAATTTATCATCTTCGTCCGAACAGTTCTCGGAAAATCGCCAGTTGAGGATCTCTGATTAGCTGGGCATTTCCTTTCTTGGCTGCACCAGTGAAATGATTACTTTCGAGTACAGCATCACTGTACACTTGTGTATGTGAATTTTCCCGTGAAAAATTCTTTGCGTCTGCATTTTCTACTGTGTGGCATTTTCGTATCAGTCTGGTATGATGAACTACTAATTAGTGCAGTGAAGTGATGAGTTCCTTAATGGAAATGCAACAAGTCGAAAACAATTCGAAAGAGAAATTCTTGTTCCTCGTCGAGCGTGAAGTATGGCCGTATATATCACTAGCTGTGAATGCACTTGAGACGTCTTGATTCCTCTTCTCTGATGATTTCAGACGATATTCGTGAGCCGCGAAACTTCCCTATAGCTCCCCAAAAAACCAAAGATATTTTCGTAGTTGGACAGATATCACGATGAGAAATTTTAATTCAAAGCGAATGATGGATGTTTGTTTAATTGCGTTGTCCTTGTTAGTTAGTTTCTAGCTATTTCGGAATCGATACAATATCGATAAGCTATTTTGATTCTTTAGTAATTCAGCCCGCATTTTTTGTGCGCTTCTACCAAGAGTTGTTTAGGATTGTAGCATTGAAAAGAGCAACTCGGACATGATTGTTGTTGTTTTCAATGCTACTATTCTGCCCTACTAAGCGCAAAAGCGGTATCTAAAAAAATAATCAAAAAATGTATTTTTATAACATTAGAAAGCTTAAAACAATACGTATATAATGAACTAATCCTTTTAATGGTATCTTATTAAAACATATGAAAAACACCTAAAGAAAGTTTTCTATTTGTAAGTACCCGATGTATCCAAAATTTATAACTGAGCGGAAGATCGCTCATCGAGAAAAGTGGAGTAATAACAATCCTCCACCAGCTCCAAACGAACCCAGTTCCTAGTCGCCTATCTCAGTTTTACCTTAGATCACTAAGGAAATTAGAGGTATATTAATATTACTACTTTTACAAAACTTCAATTATATCGAAACTCGCTTTCATTGAGATACCGCTTTTGCGCAGTATTCTAACAAGCCAATAAAAGTTTTAGAGTGGGAACCTTGAGTGCAGAGTTTGACGGTTTCAGGTAGCTTTTGATGCCTGTTTTTCAAAATAATGATGAATCAGCTACAATTTCGCTTCAAACCTATTATAAGCTTATGCTTGATCACCGAAACCTTTTTCCCCTTTTTAAATAAAACTATCTTTTGCAACCAACAACTACAAGATTCTCATGCGTTGATCCAAAACCACAACGAATGACATTTGCCCCGTATAGTTGCGACAACTATGTACTCAAACAAGTAAGACATCAAAAACAATTCAACAGCCAATTTGCTACTTGGTTACATTTAATCCACATCTTGCATTTGTATACCATAATGGGAGATACATACATTCAAGCGTGACTGCAAAAAAGGGTAGCACCACGTGTACCCAATGCTACTGTGCATCCTTGAATATTTGCGCTCAATTACAAAACAATTATTCAAATCGAAATGCTCTTCCTTATTTGAGGTCGTGTTCCTTAAACCGTAAAAATAAATGAAAAAGATCGCCATAAATCAACCCGTGCACACACAATGTATCTGGAGTTTGTAGATGATTCCGATTTTATGACTTCGAATGCCGGGAAGTTTGATATATGAGATTTATCCACTAAAATGTGTGTGCGTGAACGTATTAATTGCTCGTAAATCATAGTGGGTAAGACGTTGAGTGAATATAAGTTTGGTTGAGGGATTGGATGGCATTTTCTTCTGGCCATCTGCAAATTTATTGTAATCTGTACTATTTTGTAACATGAGTACTTCACGCAACATTGTTGCTCGAAATTAATGATATTCCATCGGCAAGTTTTCGAAGTTTAATGATTTATTCAAACATCTTCATCGATTCCGAATACAAAGTGTTCTACATTCATTCAAACATTGTTCATTCTGAGCATTTACAACTGTAAACATTGTCTCTAAATTAATTTGGATTAGCACTACATGACAGTGTTTTATAAATTTTACAATCTGTCTGTCCATTCGGTACATGTGTCTCCCATGTCCCCTAGAATTTTTAAGCAAAACAAAGCTGTGATTTTGAAATCAGGTTGTCTGCGGATAAGTTTGGGATTTTTAAGAATCTTTCGCGTTAATATCGGGATTAGTTAATGATGGCGCCTCGTCATAATACGACGGGTTAATGTTTTACAAATAAAAGCAACTTTCAAAGTTGGAGCCGAAGGTTATGTTGTAAAAACTACAAAGCTCGCCAATAAAAGTGAATACTGTTCACTAAGTCAGGTTTTGATTGTGCCCATCATAGCAAGGCTTTGTTATGGATTCACGAAATTGAGTGCAGTATCTGACGCTTAGTTTCCGCGACACTATCTGTTGAAGTGCTTGCCTCAGCGCCTCTAGTCAGGCAAAACCGACAGCCATAAAATACGCCAAAGAAAATTTTACCACTTAACTGAAAATTCATGTTAGACGTATGTGTACTCAAATCTTAATTCTAAGATCATGATCTTATTAAAGCTGTAGACATGACCAAACAAGAAAATCCAGACATGATTTTCGTACATCTAACATACAAGTACCCACATATAGCTCAGGTCCCATGGCGAAAGCATTTCGATTTCGTGGTAATGAATCATGTGATAGAAGTCCTCGTAATGCATTTGCACCAGTACCGATCGTGTAGGAAACGATAAGAATGCATATACAGGTGTTTCGAACCTCCTCTGAAGAATGATCTTGTGGACTGTAAATTTGGCATGTTTTCAAGGGCCTCATATTGATCTTGTCCACGACTTAACTTGTGAACAGGAAGTACAAGATGAAGACAGTCAGGTTTGGTTTCAAATAGTTTCTCTAATGTTATTAAAATATGTCCAGCATAATGTTCGATGGATAAATTTATGAGAATGTTCGTAGATGGTTATACTTACGGTTACGAACCTGTAATTAATGTGTATACATGTAAATATATACAATACCGTGCACGAAAAATGAAACCAATCAAATGGCTCGACTTACCTGGAAAAAAGAGAAAAATATTTTATAATTCAAACAAACTTTTAAAATTTAATGTGTGTTCTTATGGTACTATCAATTTACACCGGAATTTTGCGGTGTTTTTATCCAATTATGATGCAAACGGTTCAATCATTGATATATCTGATAAGGTGAAGGAGTGTAGGTGAAGTGGGAAACGCTGGATTCGCTATATTGTTCATTAACTATATTTTAAGGAATTTGCCTTATGCTTTATTTCATTTATTATGTGGTAGAAGATTGTTTTTCGGAGAATCTTCGAGTAGTATGGACGTTAAGCCTCAAGTTAGATCAGTGGAAACGTGCTCGACCGAATTCGATCAATGAACACCAAATATAATTTAAAAAATAATAATGAAAAAACGTTTAGCAAGAAAGAAAAACGTTAGAACAATAATTAAAGTTAGTAATCTCTTATGCGTGATGTTTAAATTGGGGAAAAAATTGGTTTTAATAATATGTCGGATTCAGCAGTATCAGAATCATGAGCAACCGTGAAACTAACGGTATAACAAGCAACTCTTAATTGCAATACAGTAACATAGAGTCCTTCCAAACGAAGAAAGGCCAACTGTTTGATTAAAGATTTAATAAGGTACAAATGAATTTTTTCCCAAAATTTGCAGACCCCCAAAACTAAGCACAATGTAGCAACATTGATTCTTAACATTCAGTTAGTGGGTACTTTCTAAAATTGTTGCTTCAAACAGGCAGGTAAGTGTTTTTAAAAAAAAGTATCGACCATAAAGTATCGGAATACAAAACCGATGGGTGAAATGTATGTTTTCGGTTGATATGTCCTAACATTGTTCATTTTAGCTTGTCAACGAGTGTTCTGCTCATCTTAGCAGAATACCACAATTCACAGATCCCAACGAGAATCGAATGCAGAATATTATGGCAAGCCTAATGCGTTGAACTATGATTAAATTCTTGGATTTTTACTATTTTCTTATGGCAAGCCTCAATGGTCAGTCAATGCAGATCTACTTATAGCTTTTCAGTCGCACGGTGAAATTTTTTCAAGCAGAGCCATACGGTTTAAGAGTTGAATTTCGGCCGTCTTTTCATCTGTGTATGCATCTTATTTATTTATTTGGTATAATTCATTCAACAGGCAAGATACCTAATTACAAAATAAATAAAAAAATATTCTAAAGAAATAAAATATAATAAAAAATTAAAATTAAAATACACAATAAGAATAGAAAAACAAAAATTATAATACAGTAAAAGTAAAAATAGAGAAAAAACAATGAAAACTAAATATATAAATTAAATATGGTTAAGTAGGCGAAAAAAGTGCACTACGAACTAAAATTTGGAAAATTCCAATAGACTGTGGGAGAGAACTAAGCTGAAGATTCTTATGCGTCCTCATTAAACGCAAAACAGCCGAGTGAAGAAAAATATGTCAGTACGTGCAAAAGGTACATTAAACATTGAGGTTACCCTGATAGGTCTATCATAATGGCGTGCCGTAAAAAATAACGCCAAAGATGAAGATAAATACCCGAATAAATTTTAGAAAGAAAACATTCATCGAAGTAAATTCTGCGCTGATCAAATCGAGGAATACTAAGGGTTGATAAGCGTTCACTGTTAGGACAATATGGTAGGTTGTTCTTGAAAATAAAGCAGCGCATAAACCTTTGCTGGGCAAATTCAACCGTCTCAGAAAAATAACAGAAACGATGATCCCACACTACAGAGCAACACTCAAGGATAGAACGAACAAGGGAAAAATAATACGCTCACAAGTGGAAATGTTAAAGGAATTGTGTTTTGAAAAACAAAACCAGCGGTTTTAAAAAACAAAACCAGCGATCCGGGACGCCACGAATATGGTACGAACTTTAGCTTCCGATCGAAGGTAGCACCGAGGTCAATAAAATGATCCACATCTAAAAGAGTGATGTCACAAATCGAGTAAATGAGCTCCAAAGCACAAAGCTTCAGCGTAAAAGACATTGAGTAACATTTGGAGATATTCAAGGACGATTAACTACCACACTACGATTCAAATCGTTTTGAAGAGCAAGATTATCGGAAGGAGCATTGATAACGCGAAAAACTTTCAGGTCATCAGCGTACAATAGACAAGGAGAAGCAAACACATTAAGAATATCGTTGACGAAGATATTAAATAGCAAAGGCCCGAGAATAGATCCCTGAGGTACACCGGAGGGAGGAAAAAAGGAGAGGACGAAGAGCCATGGAGAGAGACATAACAAGTACGATTAAATACAAATGATGAGAGTCACGAGAGAAGGGGCTCCAATATACCATAATGCTCTAATTTAAGAAGCAGGAGCACTGATTGTTAAGCCGTAATATGTACCTCTCATAACCTACATCGCCCTACCCACTAGTACCTTTATCTTAATATTACTTTCTTTGCCTTTAATGCTGTGTTATGAGTACCCCATTCTTTGGAGGCTAGCATTATAAGAGATAATAAATGATAATAATCCTGGAAATAAGATTTGGTACGAGAGTAAGTTTCCAACTTTTTCGGAGAGGTGTCATTAGTGAAAAGAAGAGTAGCTGAGTCGTATCCATGGCCATTTTATATATACAGCAATCCTTTGGGTATCTTGTGTTACGAGCGCTTGCAGATATTTAAAAGTTCTGATCACGATGCGAGTGTCCAACAACGCGAAGGATTTTCCAAAAAATCTGAGAATGAGTAACTGTTAAATTCAGTTAAAGAATTTGGTAGGAGATCTGTCATATGCAAATGCGTTGAAAGTGTTCCATAAGTCAGGAAACGGTGCCATATCAATTAAACGGAAGAACAATTAAATATATCTGTTATATATCGGAAGAGGTAGTGCTTCAAAGAAAATAATAGTTCTGCAGCAAAAAGTCACTGGCGATCAAAAATGGGTCTACTACCAGAATTCCAATCTGCTAGAATCATGCGTGGTACCGTGTGAGCCAAGTCCATAAGTCTAAATCCACGGGTTAAAAGTGATAGCTTCTGAAACCCCCAGAAGCCTTCATCAGCGAACATTACTGACTACTATAAATTAGTTTCAGCTCATTTTAGCTCAATTGGCGACCATGGACTTTAAAGAACAACAAGCAAATGCGGCAAAAATTATATGCTAAACTTCGCATCACTTAACCGATCCTAAAATACTTCGCAGGATTGAAATGGCAATTATTTCCCCTGCTTGTCATCTTCACCGAGTAATTGGCTTTGAAAAATCAAATTATTTTATTTCAAGCAGTGATAGCTTTTGTTCAAAAAAGTCTTAATGAATAGATCGAATCGGGATTTGCTGATTTTTATTTTCGAGTAATCCAATTTTTCATTTTCTTGGAAGACCGGAAAAGGTTGCTTGAATAAAGTATTCCGGTGTTTATTTGCTTAAATATATAACAAATTTACATTAGGAAATAATGGAAATCTATGGCCTTGCACTAAATATAATAAAAGAGAGTGCCATCTCTATCCGATCAGAAGGAATATTAAAAATTGAAATGCTGCAACGAAAAAAACGGTATCCAATATAATATACTGCAGTATTTAGGCCCGTTTCACACGAGACACTCGGTGTCCGGCCACTGTGTCTCTAGCCACTGCCGGGGCATAGAAATAAATGAGAGTATACACACAGAGCCATAGTGTCCGGGCCACAATTCTATACAAAAACAGTGGCTGAGGATTCAGTGGCCGGACACCGAGTGTCTCGTGTGAAACGGCTCTATGGTCATACATGCTATGTACACAGTACTCTAATTTATACTTCCATACATTACGGGCTGAGTTGCTATGCATGTAGTCTTTACTCCTATATAACATAGCTCCAACTAGTATGAACATAGCTTCGGCACATATCATCCAAGTAGGCTAAATAACATTGCTTTCCAACAAGCTTGTGTGGCCTAATAAGTAGACCGTCGGATTTGAGTAGAATCTGACTCTTAGCTTTTTTTATTGCTTTATAAACGACTTCGAGGATAATTCGTAGTTCTTGCATCACGATAATTGTCGGCGAGTACTTTACCAAAAATAACATCAAAATAAAAGCACAATATTTTTCAAATATGGCCCCGTGTGAGATTTGCCTATTTTTCAAACTAAAATCGCGACTTGGTGACACATTTCGAAAGAGAATTCACGGAGGGAACTGTAGGCCATTTCAAAATCGGTCTGGTCAAAATATTTTGAAGATTGGAACATGTGCATCGTTTGCGATGGTGTTTATTTTGAAGGGAGTTTAACAAATATTGGAGAGTAATCAACCGTTGTTGTTTTATTTGCACAATCCAATTGAATTTTGTACAGAATATACCTATATCACCTAAAATTATTTGGAACAGAGACAATTTCGCGTTTACTTTGCTTTTTATCAGGGCTATAATGCATTGCATTGAGGGCTATAATACATGGCGTTGGGGCCTATAATACATGGCTTTGCAGGCTTTAACACATAGCGTCTATCATAATCCCGAAATGAACTATTTAACTCCGCCAACCTGCACACTTGTTTAGACAACACCTTCTTAGAGAATAAACAAACATAACTAGTATTTGCGAGAAAATTTTTGCCATTTTTAAACTCTTCACCAATTCAAACCTTGAAATATTGTTGTAGAGCTTTCGAATTGTAAAAACTTATTTAGAAACTGAACAATTCGTCTCGGCTCTATTCGTCTGTTAAAAAAACTAAAATTACTTCTTGAACATTCAGCATGGAAACAATACCACCACCAATCCACTTGAAACAACCTTAAACCCAAGCAATTTATTTAATTTATTGCCTCCTAATCCATCTTAAAAGCAGACGTTCATACATATTCACGATTTCGTGATTAACGGTTTTATTGGACTCGAGCTTAAATTATCTGGAAAATTTAAATAAACCTCATCTGCTGCTCGTCGAATGCGTGATTTATCGAAAAGTCCATATTATCGTCATTACTCGGCACTTTCATTGAACATTGACGTCCAAATCGTTTCGATTCGACCCGACGAGCTTGTGATCTTCATTCAACCCGCCCGTCCATTCATCACTTTTCCCAGCTCCATCTACTTCCACTTCCAATATCACTATTGGCTAGTTGACGGATGAATTGTTTAAAAATGTTCCGAGCCAAACGAACGATCCATTCGCTGAAGATTCTAAACAAACTTTTCGATTTCGAAATGTCGTTACTGTCTGAACTGAAAATAACTTGCAATGCTCGTCAAAAATCAAAGAAGTTGCTCATGGTAAGTGTGTGTATTCGTAGCGTAAGCGCTTGAGCAATCTTTCAACGTATCTCACGTGCTCGAGTGCTAAGTGATTTGAATGGAGTGCATCTCGAGCCAGAGTGCATCCAATAAGTGATCTTGACTGGAGCGGCTAGAACGGCTAGAACTAAGCAAGCCGAAGCGTGGAACGTACCGAAGATCAAAGAATTATTCGGGAATTGGATAAAGTTATTTGTTAGTCGATTTCAGATTATTTATGACTGAAATGAGCTGAGGCAGATGACATGAGCTTTATTGATGAGGAACATTGCTATAAATCAATACTTAGAAGCGATAGTCTAATTGTATCCAAGTAGAAAGACTTAAAGCCCAATTCGATCGATGTATAGCTTTGCGAAATCAGCTCACGTTTGCCAAAATCAAATCATATTGGCAAAAAAATATCATTATTAGAAAGTCTCGATGTACGACATATATTTGCAAACAATGGAATAATTTCGCGACTGAAGAATGCTGAATGCATCCAACCTGTCTCGTCCGATATGATCAAATGTGGTCAAGCCGCTCTTCTTCGCGGACTAACTCGACTAAGTATGACTTCATAATAAGCGAAAGAATTCATTTATGTCAAATTAAGAGCCAATTATTTGAAATGCATCTCACCCCAAGTGGACATCTGTGGGAATCTTTGCGTGCTTATCGGACTCGAATCGCCAAGCGAAATTGTATCACGAAGAGGAACACAACAGACTGGTTCCTCGAAATTTTTGGTCGAGCTCATGCATTCTGGTAGATCGGTAGCTTGGTCAAATTTAACTAGAATTAGTTGACCAGACTATTGTCTTAGAGCACCCCCATATGTTACGACGGCAAGAAGTCTTCGATTGTGTCTGGCTCTGAATTTCAGGGAGCAATTTGCATGTATCCAACATTCCGCAGAGTGTTCTGGTGATTGGAAGATCTTCAGCGAATTAGCATAGGGTTGTTAACGAGACACATTGTACTCTGCGGCTTACGAAGAATTTCAAAAACAAAAGTTTGGGTTCACTACAAATTGCTGATGGCAGCATATTTGCCCAGAAGTGATTTATGGGATCATTGTTTCTATCGAAATAATAGTTAATATTATGCAAATTTAAAGAATTCGTGACATTAACTAATTGCGTTGCTAAATATGTCGTTATGAAAACAATACGTTGTCGTGTGTGCTCTTTTCTCACCAGAAATTTTCATCCTATGCTACGTGAACAATTCAGGAGGAAGCATGATGCATATTAATGATATTCTTAAAAAAGTTTCTGTATGCATTTAAAATTTTCAAACTTCTAGGAATAAATTCGAGACGCAATTATGTCAATTCTTATCAATAGCCTGTTCAACGCTTCATTACAAATTCCCATGAAAATATTCTAGTACTTCTCCACGCCCATCATCAAAGACCATATTTTCGCTCGAAATCACTCCATTATCGTTCTTCGTACTTTTGAAATTTATGTTGGTTTTCCGCAAGATGCGGTCCGTGTCCTTTATGAATAATCATCATAAATCATAAACCTTACAAAAATTCGTAGCGGTGCATATGAAATTTAAATAAGCCCTCTTATTAAACTGCATCGGATACAAATCTGTATTCGCGGTTAAAAGCCAATTAATGCATAAAGGGTGTGTTTGAACTTATCAACACGGAAATGTCCCGGACTCATAGCGTAAGCCACAAAGGCCGTGGTGAATAGTCGAACTCACTCCGCAATACACCTAAGCCACAATTAATAAATTTTACTAAGAAAGATACAGTTCATCATATTTTTAATGGACTTTAGCCCTTCTTGCGGAAATTTATTTCACTTTTCCAAAGCAGTTTGTGATAATCGGATCGGACTACTTTCGCCTGAAAATCAGGGGCAGCAATTCATGAAGGGATCCGACTTTTCCCATTCAACGAGCTCATGTTTCCTGAAAACACGGAAGCCTAGTCAACAGTAAGTCAAATACCAACTGAACAGTATCCAAACTATGCAAGATGTCGTTAATCTAAAACAAATGCGCAAGGGGGCAGAGTGTAACATTTGTACGGGGCGTTATCGCATTCACGGATCAATGTTTAAGGACCTTAAACTTTGATCAAACCTGTCAATCAAAAACTCGTCAGGCATGATATTATTGTCGTATTTGTCTGTTGCCACCGGGATTACGAAGCAATGCACAGACAAGGGTATGGTTTCAATGTCAGCCGTAGAAGGAAAAATCAATATTTTTTGGTGAAATCGATATACAAGCGCCATGTGGATGATTCTATTTACATTGTTAAACTAATTTTGTTGCAACTGGTAGAGCGGACAATTTTATGTGAATTGAGGTTTATAGATTAAACATGTTTGGGTCTCAGGGAGGTTGGGCTCATGAGCCAGGTTCGAATAATATATGCATATTCGTTAAGATAATTAGGAATTTGCATATATCTACCTCCAATTTTCCATATCGATATCGATATTTCTAGAGACATAATTGTTCTATATTGTCAAATACTTATATAATATAGCTAATTTTCTTCATTATTTCCTCTATACTGGGCTCTTCGTCATTTTTTTCCAAAAGGAACTCCATCAAGTTAATGACATCCAGCTTATCTTCACCTGCAATGATTTTTTTTTTCAAGTTCATCACTCTGACATTCTGTCCCTCCTACCTTTATTCTTCATACAAAAAAAAACCAACGTTTTGCGGTAAGAAGCTGCTTAACGAGTCATCAGAATTTTCACACATTGCCCTTAATACAGATTGTGTTGGACACGTATAGCTACCAGAGTTCCATTCTTTCATCTTTACGCACTTCACAAGTTCATTGCCTCGAGCGTGTCATAATATATTTTCGCACTTCAGATAACTTTCTTAAATCTCTTGCGACGAAAATGTTTGGTTTTTTTTAGGTATTATATATGTCCATACATACTCTATAACTCGCAATGGAATTTGTCTTTCAGGGACAGTGTGTGTAGGAAATGTTTAAAGTTTTTTGGGGAATGGCTTTTGATTTGTCATAAAGAGGTGATTATGCGTGAGTATGAGTGACAGCTTTGATTTCCATAATCGAGACTTGGATATGATTTGTTTCTTGGCATTGAACACTGTTTGTTGTTATCCAAACTCAAAAGTCAAAAACAAACAAAAGCCAGTCCTAACTAAATTTCGTCTGCATAGATTTCATCCATAGCGTATGTAACTGTCATATCAATGAATTTTTCAGGCTGATTTTTATAAAAATTCCAAAATGCAAATGTTGAATTGATCGTTGAGAGTCAAATCAAGAGAATTAAGACCCACGCACAAAGGAACGCGGCGGTAAGTAATAATGTCTTTGACACACATGATGCGATAACACTGTAGTGGTCTAATGACAGTTATGTGTATTTTTCTCTTGAGCTGAGATCTAAATGGGTTAATTTTACCTTCCTTCCTACTCGAACGTTAAGAAATTAAAGTAAGATTACTTCTTCTGTTCGCACTAGGCAGCAAATAGACAATGCTGGGCTCACGAGATTAAAAAGTGGCAATGTCTTGGAGAGTACCGCAGGTTTGGTCGAAAAATAGATTCATATGAAGATGGATTTTCATATATTTTCGTATGCCTCCAGAATGTGGTTCAGCACGTATTCAGATTTTAACGATACAGTATGTCCTGGAACGAATAACTCCACACTCGCAAACATGGACTCAGAATGAAGTGTTTGCCAACTTACTAATGCAGTAAGCATTGAAATATTAGCATGCTTTGGGAGAAAGAACCGAGGTCAGATAGCATTGGCGATAGAGTGGCTAAAATTGGAAGCATGTGTTAAGAAACATTCCTTGGAACTATAAAAAAAGGGATTCGTATAAAAACAAACGATCACTGTGCTCAAAATAAGAGATAACCAGCGTATAAATTTGCACCAAACGTATTTTGTGTTATCATTTAAGTATTTCTTGTGAGGGGACCAGAACAAGCTTAGGTTACGTCGAGTGTTTGTCAATCGAAGAGTCTTGCTGAGAAATCAATCGGAGAGTCTTGCTGCGCCTATGTTCTTATAGGCGCAGTAGAGGCCTGTTGTGGTAGCACGGATATACACGTTCTAAAAGACTGTTTGCTGGGAACCATTTGGTTCGTTTGATGAACTGTACAATACCATTCACCTTCTAAACCACAACTCTAACAGAAGTCATCGAACTCTGCGCCAAACCGTTGTGCATGCCTTCTTAAGAGATAGAGATCAGTGGAAGCGGCCGCTCCACAGCGCAGTGCACTACGAGTTAAACTTAGCATCTGCCTGGACTAGCATCTGCCTGGCTGTCTTGCAACCACACAGAATGATTCTTGAGCGCAAGATTTCTTGGCATCCTTAAGGAATTTTTGCTTGGTCACTAATTTTACCAATGACATCAGTGTACCTATAATGGAAGAGCATAAGATCTGTAGCAGCAAGATGCCAAGCCTTTCAGTTGCACCGAAAATCGGAAAACATAAGAGCTTATTAAGAATCAGACATAAAACTAGAAGCGCTGGCGAGAAGTTTGCAACTGATAAAAAAATCGACGCGAGCAAAGTAATACCAGAAATCGGATATTTTTTTTCGTTGTAGATAAGAAAAAAAAACCTCAAAAGATACCCGGCTAACAAACCACGGGTTATAGAAGATGTTTACTCACAAAAAAATTCATCTACAGGTCACGAAGACCTGAATCGGAATCAGCTCTCGCATTACAAGAACCCGGCCGTGCTTGGTCACCTTTCGGTGCCTGCCTACTTCAGAATTTACCACACTGAAAAAACACATAGCGCCAGACGACATAGTTTATAGACTTCTGGCGCCATATATAGTACACAGTCGATTCCAGGATTGTGATAAAATATAGCGCCACACGCCATAGTACATGGCGTGGAGGACTACAGTACATGGCGTGGAGGACTGTAGTACATGGCGTGGAGGGCTATAAGCATAGCCTCTGCTTTAGAGGTGACCAACGAACTATTGTTTCAATGAATAATTTTTTGGCATTGAAAACATTGATGTGAGCCCAAACCAAAAGTTTTTCGCTACTATATATTTGCACATATGCCCTACTTCGCGCTATGCAACGTGTATCATATGGGTTGTTTTGTCCGAATTTCAATTATAGATAGCGAGTTGATATGGTGCATGATTAGCGACTGTGTAGTATCATTTATACGTACTCTCACACAGTATGGCTGCGAGTTATAATTGGAGTTTTCTTACGTATGACAACTGAAGCCATATATACGGTATGACAACTGAAGCCATATTACATGGCTCATGGTACTATGTAATAAGCGTGTGGGGCCATAATTTCTGCGCCATATAATTATGGCGTTAGGAGCCATATTGCATAGCTCAGAGTACTATGTACATAGCGGATGGGGCCATGTGGATTTTTTTCAGTGCACAGCTTGTAGGTCGGTAAGGCAATCTTCCTCTCGCGTTGTGCAGTTATTGTCAGTTATCTTCGCCACGCAGCTTCGATTCTAACCAAGCTAATCGTGGACTCGAGGCTCCTCCTCAAACTTGCGAGCCGACTCTGCACACAAAGAATGTGTGATAAGCATCATAGTGATCATTCATACAGTACCGGCAGGATGAAGTACGCACCTTTACCCCTTCGGTTAAGATACTTTCTGAAATAGCCATGTTCCGTTAAGAACTGGCACAGGTAAAAGTTTACCTCTCCGTGACCATGGCTGCCTGAAAAGTCCAAAAGACCTATCAGTCTGGCTGTCCAGCGACGTTTGTTGCTACCAATCCAGCGTTGTAGCCAAAGTTAGAGTGTTTGGGAACGTGCCAGCGCTAGAGCCTATGTTCTGTCCGACTCAGAGCGTATGAGATACCCTTTTTACGTTCTCGTGCAAGCAGATCTATCGGGACTGCTCCCGCTACTACCAGCACCGCATCTTCGGACACCGTACTAGAGATAGGCAAACTGCCTCATGACAGACCACTTATCGCTCTTTTTTAGAGTATTTTACAGTATTGCGCCGTACTCTCAGTACACTGTTCGCTTCGCATTTCACTAAGTTTATTCAAACGAAAGCTTTCGCTCACAGACTATGCTGTGCTTTTTTCAGGCACTGCACTGTAAGAAAGAGCTATGCCTCATGAGCCATGAGGCATTTTGCCCATCTCTACACCGTACGGTAGCTACTGGCCATACGCATTGTACCTCTATGCTGCTCTATACGTGCTCAAATCTTCTTCATTTGGAGTGCGTCCGTTCAAATTTCCGCACCGTAAAGCAAGATGGAGTTGGTTGCTGCCATCAGCAGCCTCTGTCTCGTTTCACTGGGTCCACCAATGTTGGCCATCAACCTGCTCAGCGAGCCATCGGCTCTCAGAGCCTTGTCACATAGCTGATGCATGTGGCCCCAGTAGGTCAGCTTAGGGTCCAGCGTCATTCCCAGATACCTTATCGATTTACTGGCCTGGACCTCTGCAGAGCCCACCGTCATCGGGATGACAGTCGCTATCCTCTGTTTTGTCAGCATAGCGATCTCTGTCTTTAATAGTGCCAGCTGTAGGCCATGGTCGGTCACCCACCGTCCCACTTTCCTCATGACTTGATTAAGTCTGAGTTGGGCAAACTCGGCAGTTGTAGAAGTGATTATCACTGCTACATCGTCAGTCTAATCCACGAGAAACACATCAGCTTGCGATACCAGGTGCAGCAGTCTATCGTAAACGATATTCCAGAGGTCCGGTCCGAGGATAGACCACTGTGCTGCCCCTGAGGTGACAAGCACTCTCTGAACATCTTCATCGGAATCGAATAGCAGCTATCGGACATTATGAGTAACAGGTAGTCAGGATTGCGGAAGCTATGTTCGAGGGCCCAAAGCATATGTGTCCACCTCGCTGAATTGAAGCCATTTTGGACATCTAGCATAACCAGCAGAACAATCAGTCGGGCGCTGTGGCATGCCTCCTCTGCTCTTGCTACCGCCCTAATTACTGCTGAGATGGCATCAACAGTTGAATGTCCCTTTTGAAAGCCATGCTGTCTGTCAGAAAGTGGATATTTAGGACGATAAGAAATAATGAAGCAGAGAGATCAGGTTAAAGAGGAAATTGTGAAATCTCAACGTCAGCTCATTAACTGTAAGTCTGCGCCACAAAAATCGCAGCTAATCGAGTTGGTTTCATTCGATAATTCTAATAAAGTCTATTTTATGCTTGCTTAAGGGTAACAGTTGAGAGAGAGCACGCCACTAAGTAAAAAGTTACCATAAATTACGATGGAAAGAGGAAAATAGTGTTAATGAGGGTGGACGTAATGCATGGGATCAACTTGAGCAATAATATTGCTAGGTATTTACGGGGAAAATTTGCGGCATAAATTTAGCCTGAAGTATTAGCATAACAGTAATGAGGTTTTTCCTTAAAATATTCGTGGTTCGTTCAAAAAATTGCCTTAACAGCGTTTCTCCTCTTATTTCATACCGATTTAGAATCATCCAGTTATACTTTTGAATGGAAAACATTTTGTTTGAATTTGTAAATTTGAAAAATGAAACATTGGAAACTTCCCAAAACGAAACTTCGTGCGAACCTTAGTCCTATAATCCTACAATCCACTATCAAAATTACAACAGAAGACAACCAAATCCCATTTTAAATATCACCAGCCAGTCTGTTAAACCAACATCTTCCTAAGGCACCTCTTACGTCCAACACATTTTTTTACCTTATCGCAAAGCTCATTTCAATTAGATTCAACAGCTCGGCCCTTATTACATGGTACACGTTACGACCGTAACCATAACGTCCGTTAATTGCACGTCATGTTCACTCATAGTACTGTTATTACAGATGCAAGCGCAATGACCACTTACACAGATTTCATTGGTCATTTGCTCTCATTTTCCGGACATAGTGGCTACAAAAGAAACAGCTTCACGACAAGCGCCGATGCTCACCGCAGCAGCTCATGCTACTTCACTTATCTTGTCAGCATCTAATGCTGCTAGTGTATCTATCTATGGTATCTGATACTTGCCACGATAGTAGATGCGATTAACAACTATCTTTACTGCTAGGTCGAGTTGACGGTATCACGTGGTGTTTTTGATGCAAAGTTCTTTTAACAAGCCCTTTCACCTTTTGTAATGAATCTTTCGGTGTATCGAATCGATGTCGATTCGCTTATTGATTTCATTGTTACGGTGGGAATGTCAGATGAATCAGATAAAAGCGACTGTTTAGGGCAGCACGTACATTTTCACCGTACTTGTAGTAATTTATTGAATTTAGGGCATATGCCGTAATGAGCTTTAAGTTTTGATATAGCCCTAAATAGTGTTAACTGGAAAACCTTTTCTTAAAGAATGGGCAGAGTTTTTTTTTCAAGAAATACAGGTAAAACTTTGCGTGTTAGATAATTATCAGCTGATGAAATACACCTCACTGAATTAATCATGCACCATACACCGGAAAACAAAAATTATATAGAAACAATGCTCATCTCATCGCACGACCACCCAAATCCACTGAAAAACCTAACAAATTTCATCAAAACTCCATATGTTACCGCCATCTTGAAGAATTTTTCTGGTTTCTTTTCATTTTCATCACATTAAATTGTTTACAGTTCGAGATAGTGTTTATGATATTTTCATTGCTCATTACATGCAAATCATAATCACGTCGTTTGTGCTTATGAGTCTTGTAAAAAAAAACTCTAATACATATTGCCGAAGTGCTTACCACGGTGAAGATTTTACGAGGCATTTATGATTTCATTTTCGGAACTATGTGTGTGCCTGCATAAATACCATAGCACCCACAAAAAGTTTTATACCGGCAATGCTGCTAGTTCTCAAAGGGCCTTTTTATTCAGTTTTTATGAGGTGTAATTTTTAGTTAATTTTCAGTTTGAGAAGGGAGTTCTGGTTGCTACACATGTAAAATCAAGGTCATGGTTCGACAGCGATTATAAACTAGATTTGATGTTTGTAGCCATAAAGCAATTGAAATTTGGTTTTGACAATGATCATAATGATAAGTAATGTGTGGTTTTATTGAATCTTGACAGTTCAAAGGAAATCATGAACTTAACGTAAAAGAAGACAAACATTGGTGACTTCTATGGTGAATATGATGTTATGATATGCGTTCTCTGACCAAGATGGATGCACTGCTTGGTGATTATAAAATGTTCAGATGTATTTAATTTAATTATGTATTTAATAATAATATGTAGTTATTATGCTTTCATAGATTCCAACCATCTTGATTAATGCTCCCATATTTGTCATTTAATGTGAGTAAACAAATGCTCAGCCATCGTTTACCCACATAACATTATTTTAAGATTAATATTGGATGATTATACCTAACAAACTCGGAATCCTGTTTTTGAAACATTTAATTTATTTTAATCTATTATTTCTTTCTGCATTAAGATTCGGGGAGACGATTGAAGACGATTTAAGAAGCTCTCAATATATACCCCGTCGTCAGTTCTGAAAGAATGTTCCTTTTTATTTCCTCATTATTTCGTCTTCTGTTTAACTCACCATGAGAAACTGAAAAATGTTCAAACTATAATTTTCCGCGGCTCATTTACACCTTTATATTAACTAAGATTGAGAAACATTTATATCAAGCATCATCACATGCCGTCAAGTAGTTTTAATTTTCTTATTAATACTTGATAATAATTCTGAAATGATTTGCTAAACTCTCAATCTTCCACCATTTGGTTTGATAAAAGCCTTTCGATGTCAAACACACACAATCCGTAATCATTTCCGCGTTTTTTTCGATTTCATGCAAAGCAAGATATTCTCGAGTCGAAGTCTTATTTCCTTCGCGAAGAGTTCCAGTTCCACATGGTCAGAACAATCGTTTTTTCTTTGGCACTTTCTTTGGTTACCACGCCGTATCAGCGTACTTCTCAGCCTTGTTGGTGGTCACATCTCAGCCTTGTCATGCGGCGTGGTTGTTGATTTGTATCAGGTCTTCATTGGAGCGCATTAAAGAGCAAAATGAAATAAGTAGTGATGGAAAACAAGGCAAAAATATATTGAAATAATAATTTTACTTTCTGATAATGTGGTACAATATAAAAATTGCATGGATTAATGAAAGTATCGTGCTGAAAACGCATGGTAAGCAATCAACTGACTGCAGTTATATTGGATTACAGTTTGTTTTGCAAGCTACCGGTTGAAAAACTTCCTCAAAAAATCATTGGATCAACCATGTGATGCCAAAGCTTTAAATAGCGATATTTTTAAGTCTCGTTGACTAAAACGCAGCAATTTTCACCACAAATCAGATGTTACTTTTTCATCAAATTTATTCAAAATCTTACATAGATTTCAACAACTTTAAATCTCTCACTTATTTTTGCGAAAAATTCAAACACACAGCTACAAAGAATTCATAGTTATAACGCTAGTAGTCACTTAACTTAATATTCTCTTATAAATGGCTCTTATAAATGGCAATCTGACTTCCTTGATTTGACACAGTATATCGTGCTAATTCAATTAATTAATTAATAAATGAAAACAAAGTGCAGTAAATTTTAGCAGCTATTTTCTGTGCCCACGAAATCATTTAGCGATTTCCGAAAATAATATGATTCATTTAGAAGAAATTTTGACTGGTACACCACAAGGCTTTATTTTTCGTCCGCCATTATTTTCCATGATTTGGAATAGTTTGCCAAATACTGTTTACATATTTACTTACGGCGTTTAATTTTATCTGAGCTGTGAGTAAGGAATTATGCAAGATCGTGCCTGTAAATTTAACTGTGATTTTCAACACATAGTTGATTCGGGCTACTTGAGTATATTATGTAAAATAGTACGGTACTGTACTTCATTTTGGTTTGCAAGTGTAGTCCACGTTACTGTATTCAAATCAAAATCAAAATTCAATTGGGAAATAAATACTTTTATTTTGTCCGTTGGTTCAATCGGTGTTATTTGCTTAGCCTCAAAGAGACTATTATTATCATAAATTATCTATTACTAACACTTATTTCCATTTGGTATTAAATGAAGTTTATACTCGGTATCTAAGTACCTTGAAGATACATATTTCATATTTCTATCACCAAAATGGTGTAAACTTTCATCCTTTATTCGCATTATTTCTGAAACAAACTACATTTTTGGTGTGTTCTAATCCACCAGAATGGCGATTTCTGCTGAAATGCCAATGCCAATCGTTCTTTTACATAGAAAACCACGATCGATGTGGACCGAGGCTTGCTTAAAATTAACAATCATTTGCTGCTATTTTTCATCTTCTATGACGCTATATTCCGAGATCATAACATATCCTATCATAACTGTCTGTTCTGTAAATTCATTACATTGATCGTGTCCTTCAGATTGAAAAAAAACGAAATAACTGGCTCATACTATTCCTTGCTTTTCGTGGCATATACAAAATGTTTTGTATTTCCTTCTAATGATGTCCTAAGCCCCATGGAACTTCAAAATCCTTTCCCCAATTACCGCATGATATTGACGCATATACATACATATATGCTATGTACATAGTACCTTTTCATGAGCTTCACGCATTTTTCTGCGATTAGTGAAAACTTTGCCGATTTCTGCATAAAAATGCATAGCTCTAAATTGCAGCACTTTCTTAGCACTGTTTTATATATCTGAATTTATACATAATACGCTATACTCAGTTGAAACAAATCAGCGCCCAACGTGGCCGCCTGTTATCTCTTCAACCATTTATGTAATCCGGATTTCTGAATATTTCATACTTCAACATGCACAGAAACATATTTGCACCTCTAAACATCTTAATACAGTATTTCCGCAGGCTTATGCTATCAAATGAGATTTCCAGTTGACCTGCCTAATCTACTACTCAAACGACTGAGACAATAGCCAGCCACATCATATAGGTTCTCGCGTAACAGCAAACACATTTTGATATGGATGCGATTCAATATCGAGCGCGATAACACTATCCGACTACTTAATTTGTTTATAAGATCTCCGGAGAGCGCCGTTCCACATATGTACTTACGTATGCACATATATGGACGTTAAAAGTTGAATAAACTTTTCTAAACACCTCCAAACACTTGAATAGCGTGTGCATTATCCAGGCTGACACACTCTGCGCTGCATACCATTTACATACATTTTCATTTAGTAAAGTGTAAAGTCGCTTCTTATTATTATGACTGCACTTATGGCGAGCGCACTACGACGATGAATATAGGTGCCATTAGCGTACATAATCGTGTGCATGCAACACTTTTCACTTTTACGTGTACTTGTCCATTGAACTATTTTCATTTTCAGCTTTTGAATATACTTTTTTTCTTGGAGGTCTCCAGCTAGCACCGGTCGGGGGCGCTTTCAATTGGATCAAGTGCGTTTAGGAAGGCCAAAATTGTATCTCCTAGTGTTTTTCCCGAAATTAAATCGACGACGACACGAGCCATTAGGAGTTAATTTGAATTTATGGCAAGTGTCAATGATTGCGATTAGATATTTAGATGCACTTTTGAATACTTACAGTCTAGTGAGCTATTTTCCATTTGCTAATATAGTTTTTAAGGCCACCCACTTGGTAGTTAGAGCTTTCTAGAGATAGAAAAAATCAAATACTGCTGACAAGTTTTTAGACTATACGAGCATAAATTAATGTTTTGTACCACAGCAAGGCGCTGTTACCAACGGATTTCGTTTCGAACTGATGGTGGGTGTGAAATCATACAGTTGTCCGAGTGCTAGGTAGAGGTTGTTGTTTTTCGCAGTTAGCAATGGCTTGAATTTAAAAATATCTGTTTGTTTTGCACCCACATAAACTGCTCGTGCGGCCAATCAACGAAAAATTGTTTGATCCAGAATAAATTGAACGTGAACTGAAACTGTAAGTACACAAACGGTACCTTGTTGCTCTTCACTTCAAAAAATATTTGATGAGCTATTCGCCGATCATTTCCAGTTACTTTTCAAAAACCCCGATTTCAAACCTGCAGTCCCTAGTTTTTCTGCAAATCAATCACAATCAATCGAAGGATGATTATCGTTTTAGGTTATTCAACAAAAAACCAATCTTAGCTTTGAATTTCTAAATCCCCAAACACATTTTCTATAAACACTCCATAACAGCAACTTTCATGCACATTCACCAGCAACATCAACCACTATACGAATGATTGCCGCCACAGAAGTATGATGAATATGGTTGATACTACCATAATTGCGCAATTACCAAGCTGGCAATGCCTATTAATTAACCGCTGACATTTTATTGAATCATTAACTCCAGACTAGTAGCAAAGCGAATACACTGATGACTGTTGGCAATTTGTCTTTTTGCTCTGGTGCAATTAATATGTGGGGCATAGTTGGTGCGACTTTTTCATGCAGATAAGAGTTGGAATTGTCGTTATGATGGAATCGGGTTTCCAAAAATAATTAACGAAAATTAGTGCATACTTGTAGATCAAACTGTGTCGTAATTGAACCAAAATGCAGGGAGTTTAAGATGGGCTGTAAAGTTTCCGTGTTTTTATGCTAGTATATACCATTTCAAATTCAGACGAATTTTATTTCTGAAAATTCCAATCTGTTGTCCAATATAAACAAGACCTCTCGTGGACTACTGACCCAAATCATTCAATTTCAATACTCCACGAACATTGTAGATGCATTGATTGATTTCCATTCACCCCCGACTAGGCACCAACACAATTGACGCGGATAGATACGCCTGCCCCATCTCCCTGCTACGAGTCTTCTACGAGTCACGAGCTAAGTTCAGCATCACACAATTATCAAATATCTTAAATTGTTGCAGAATCCCATGACATGTTTATTAAAACTTCTCGCCATGAATTCCGTGTAAACGTTCTTAAAATATACAGTCTATGGCTCGGCGGGCTATCAGCATTGCAGATCAAGGAGCAACCCCACAGTCCAGTAGCCGCGTTGCTTTCGCAATAAATGCGAAATTTTCGAATGCGAGCCGTTCTTGATGATGATAGTAGTGTTCGTCGATTTGTTTTCATTGATTTGTTTGCATAATTTGCACGAAATTAACACCCATATTCGACCGAATACATGTAATTACGTAAACCTTTGATTTGTTCTTGGATCCGTCCATAAACATATTTGTTGATGCGAGAGTGCAAGCGTGACTAACTCGATTTTAAGGGATCGTTGCGTTCTGGAATTCAAGAGTTATATGGGAAACAGTGAATTTGATTGTAAATACTCGAAAATATGCTAGAATTGAGCCTGAACATCAAATGGTTTATAGATATCTAGCCTAGATTGCAATGCTTAGTCAATTATCGATTCGACATAGATTCAGAAGTCAAACTTGTCGTCGTCCTGTAATCAGTTTCTCATAAGCTTTTACCATGAGTGCTAAATTATGTAGTGATTTGCTGATATCTTTAAGTTACGCTGATATCTTTGTAATAAGACTAACTGCATTATCAATGCAACGAAAAAAGTCCAGGTTGTTATAACGCACAGCTTATGTACTTTTTTTCTTAATATCTTTCCATTTTAAATATGCATTAAATTAAGTGGGTCTGTATGTAGTACTATCATGTGCAGCAGTTGATAGCAATGAAAACAATAAAAGGATCATCCTGATAGTAGCCAAACTTCAAATGGAAAGTCTGAAACAATTAAACCTGAAATTCCGGAATCAAAGTTTGCAAAAACCAATACTGCTCATATATCAAAAAATCAATACTGTTTATACATCCCATGATATATTTCCTACCGGTTGAATACCTTTTTGAGATCCTCAATAGTAAGGAATTAAGAGTTCTTTGATGAAAACGGCCATAAAAATTAGGGGTACCGAGGTACATCTAGAGAAGGAGATGAAATATCTAGGAATCTGAAATATCTAGAAATATCTAGAAAACCACGTAAAAAATTGCTTTAAACAGGCTCAAAATCTTCAAATGATAGCCTTCCCTCCCGATTACTGCTCCATCCTAACGGCAGCAATAGAGGTTCTTCTAAAACTTGAACCAATACACCCCAAAATCCAAGAGGAACAAGCGCTTAGCCTCCAACAGGCCTGCAATACAAATCAGAAGACTTAAAAGGCCATCAAAGTATCTTGGAGGACAAAGGGCACATAATGGATATGCTGAACTTCAGTAATCAAATAAAGGCAGAAAGAGGCGCAAATGTGATATATCGAAGGCTCGAAGATGGATTGTGGAGTAAGAGCAGGGATCGTAGGATCCAGGTGCAAAATGCACTTTCCCCTCCCTAAGAAACGAACTATATATTAAGCAGAGTTATCCGCTATACTTAATGTCGTGAATATAAAAATGGTAAAAAATACTAAAAGGGTCAGGATTAAGATTCTATCGGTTAGTCAAGTGGTTATTAAGGCTATCAATTGCGTACAAATAAACTGAGCTATACTTTTAGCAACGAGAGAAGCCCTAAATGAAATAGGGGCATAGAACAGCCTCGAACTTCAATGGGTCTATATTATGGCCCTAGCCATAAGGGACACCATGTTAACGAGGAAGCTGATACCCAAGCTAAAAAATTAGCTTAATTGCTCTAGATTGGTCCTACTCCGTGCTGAGGCTTTCAAAAGACTAAGGGTACGGACAAGACGAAGCGAAGAGAGCGTCGAGCAACGAAATCGGTCTGAATCGATATCGTCGCTGCTATTTCATTTTTGCTTTGGTCGCTGATTTAACATGGAAATATATGAACCGTTTGAGCACGTTGCTCGACTCTATGCTCTCGTAGCTCCGTCTTGACCGTACCTTAATGCAGACAAGGAAATCAAAACCTACTCTAAAAACAAATCCAAAGCTACTGGCTTAATCTAGTGGTTTTGAAACACTCAAGAGACTACCTCAGCTTTGAAACGGAAAGAGCAAAGGGTAAAAAACTAAAAAAAAGGGTAAAAAATTAGCATAAGGGTCCTATACAAAGCTATAACAAATAATTTTCCTTGCATAAACTACCTGCGCAGGATATACAAGTAGCGAGAAGACTGCTGTAGATACTGCAATGAAATGACAGAGAGCATCTTTTCGCACACCATCCAGCACCAGTGAGACGAAGATTAGAGATACTCGACTCTGCTCTTCCCTCTATCTGAGACATTAGAAAAGTCTCGTCTGGGAGTATATCCAAATTCATAAGCAGTCTAAATTTTCTTTAAGACATAACGCTGAGGAGGCGTAATAGACCCAGGAGGTCCCAGTGCTAGGGTCCATACTTCTCTTAATCAAAAATGTTTTAGGCATCATACAATATTTAAGATTTATTGACACCAGATTCTCTTTTGTATTTTAAATATCAACATAAATTGCTAAAATTAAAATAATCAATACTTATCTAATTTCTTGCATCTCAATCTGAGAAAAAAACTCAGGACATTGTGTTTACGTACAAATACTTAGACCTAATTTCGATTGGAGTATTCTGTTTTACCAATATAAGCCTCAAATTATTTTTTTTTATTTCCGCGGTTCAAAAAACCATTTTGGCTTTATTTAATTGAGATGCATCTATCGGGCGACAAAACTATACGGAAGGAGCCGTAACGCAAATAGACAGAATGCTATACAAAGCCTGTCAGCAAAGCTGCGTAAACTCGCACTTCGAAAGCGGAAAACTTACAGTAAGAGCTTTCCATAAAAGCACCAGTCAGTCATTGCCTCCATTTTTACTAGATAAAACTTATAGAGCGAATTTTGCTAGATAAAATTTATAATGCGAAAAACTTACAGTGCATTGTTTCTCCAACATGAAAATTATATTTTTCAGAAAAAAATGCTTTAAAGACCTTAACACACTCAACTTTACTTCTCTCTTTGCATTTTTCATTTGTTTGCCTACTTGATCCAAGTTGAACTTCGTGGCAAACCATCACTTTTATTGTTTTTCTGACTGCATCGTCTACTCAAACAATTGTGAAAAAATGAAAAAAAAAGATGTTCTAGTGCTGATGGCCTTCAACAATTTTCTTGAAAATGGCCCATAAGTCTTTGAGTCTTCCACAATTTATTGTATTCAGCAAAAGCCTTTCTGAAAACATATTTTCTGCTGCCTGAAAAGCAGCTCCTATACATCCAATGCTTGAATCTGAAGATCTATGTTTTGCAGCTAATATACCGTCCCATATCACCACTTCCTCCCAAGCTCTCGAACGCGATATTAATGATATCTTTGCTGCAGAATATGGTCATCTATTTTGTCGTGAGCAGCATGGACTCCGCAAAGATCAAGAAGAATTAAGTATACTTCACGAATTACATTGCCAAATCTCTTGAGGACCGTTTTGATATATACGCTCTATATATTGTATTTTCTAAGATCTTTGACGATCTGGACCATAACATTCTCCTGAAAGTTAAATTTTCTTCATCGATAATACTCTGGTTTGAGTCCTTTTTTTATGATCGTTTTCGTTTTCAATCCAACTCCAGCTTGTCAACTCCATTTAAAGCCAAAACTAGAGTTTCTCAAGGACCTACACTGAGGCTTCTTCTATTTTCATTTTATATAAATGGCCTACCGCCTTTTATTAACGTGCATGTTATTTTAAGGTTAATGACCTTAAATTTTTTGCAGCGATAGGTTAATTCTAGGGCTGCTATATCTTTCAACCGAATCAGCTTATACTTGAAAACTAGTGTCAAACTAAAAAACCTGTGCAAAAATGTCATGCAATGGTTTTTTCTCAAAAAGCTGATTCGCTAGTTTATAGCTATATACCAAATGACAGAGATTCGAAGTCATCTTTGACGGTAAACTAAGATTTGATCTACTAATCTCTGATATTGTAAATCATACCTCTAAAATGTCCGGCTTGATTCTTAAATCTTTTGTCCGCCTTGATTCTTAAATCTTTTGCCACCTTGCTAGATCACTCTTAGAATATGCATCTGTAGTCTGGCCTCCACAGCATGAATGTGATCACATTCACACAACATACTAGCCAGTCCAATGTAAGTTTACTCGAATCTACAATACACACTTAACTGTCCTTACTTGCAATACTCTGATCGATTGACTCTACTTAACCTTCAGTGTTGTTTACCCCCATATGTTTCTAGATAGGTGTTTTTTGCACAACTTTGTTCGAATATCCCAAACTAAGTTTTAAGGATAAGCAACTCCATAATACTTCCTGCTGTACTAGGTACTCAGAAAAGTTTGCAGTACCACTTGCGAGGCCGTCTATTTATCGCAGTTAGACTTTGCCTAGATTATTGAGGACGCATAAGGCTCTGGAATTTGGCCCTCTGCCTCAATCAATCTCATCTTTCAAAATAGCTGTGAGCAACAAAATTGTCAGTATTTAATTGAAATTTTTTGCATGTTTGTTGTAAATGAAATTAACTAAAATAAAAATAAACTTAGCTCATCCATGTTTCTTCTAAAGCCATTTATTGAATATTTTCATAAGCAGCATACATTAATTAAATTTCTAATACTCAAATTAGGCTCACAGCCCAAAATCTCAGAATTATTAGTCGACCTTCAATTACTCAGTTCCTTTAGCTATTTTCATATTTACTCACACTTTTTCCTAAAAGATTTATAGCACCATTAATCTTTCATTTGCCATCAAACTTAAGATTTTCAAGCCTTTCAGGGGGACACATTCCTGAGCGCGTAATTGAATACACCAATTTACATTCCAAAACAATGATAGCTCGTAGATTTGTCTTTGTAGTAGCTGGCTGGATATCGAAATTTCGATCGGGGAAGCCTATCAAAATACCGAATTCCCTCTTCACGTTCATCTAAGAAATAATACATCTAGCGCTGCCTTGATTATTCGAAAACTATTTAGAGTGGGTGATTTTACATCGAATAGAAATGCCAAACATTTTCTTAAAACATATTTCACTTTTTAAGGACGTGATGATAGATGAAGATTTTGTTTGATGAAAATCAACATATGGAGTTTTCGTTTTTGGGGTACGAAAGTAAAATATAAGTTGTGGTGGTGATTGAAACACGAAATCAATTGTTTTACAAATTTTTCAATTATCTCTATTTCAAAGAGGGGATAACCCCCAATTGAAGTGTGACATTTTTCTTATTCTTGAGTAAATCGAATGTTTCAGTCAAAAATACTGACGGAAGCATCAATAAACAATAACGTTTGACAAGAAGATCAAAGATTTTCACTGAAACTATTAAATATTGGATATTTATGTACTCAGTTGCCAGTATAACCACAGAAGCTCCTAGCCTGTCAAACAATTCACATACCGAAAATGAAAAACTTGCGATTATATGCAAAGTTAGCTCGCCACAAATATTCCAGTCAACGTGATCGTATGTATCAATATTCGATTAATGCCCACACAATATTATCGGTTTCAAAAACGGCCCATTAAATTTGAATAAATCTTCTGAGGATAAACAACCGTCTCATTAGCGATACAACATATTATTGAGAAATTGAGAGATTTATAAATTCGATGTACAAATCACAAAACATTTTGCAAGGGTGCTATGGAATCTGTCATAGTGTATGTGCTCGTATATTGGTAATAATTACAGGAAGCATCTGTTCGTGCGAAATTGTGAATGAAAGTTTTAAATGTTTCAACCACAATTTAAGTGGTTTTGGTGCGTTAATATATGATAATGTAGCTCAATAATTGTCGGATATGTTTTTTTTTATATTTTAAGTTTAAATGGTCGATTTGTATTAAAGTGATAATTATTAGCTATGCGAGAGTTTAGAGGATAACGAAAACGCTCGAACACAGCGTTATGCCATATCATATGAATGACTGACCATATCGTATGAATGACTATCACCCAACACATAAATTATTTTTCTTTTCATCTCCAGGATAGGACCCTCTGATGGAAAATCTCTGCACACTCATTATATCTTTCAGGTCAATTTTTATGAGAATAATAGACAGCAATTTATGTATTTGAATGTGAAAATTGCAAATTTACTGAAATGCAACTCAAATTTATGTGAAAAACATCAAAACAACGCTCAATCTAACTCGACGGTATCAAGTGTTTCAAACTTATAAAATTGAGGTCTAATACTATTACGTCATTGTATGCTGCATGTTTGCTCCAGTTTTAACGTCTGGCCCGACCTTTTTATTGAAATTTTAACACAATAGAAATTTACACGTTTGTCGACTAGCTGTTACCATTGCATCTGTAGCAGCTATGTGATATGTGTATCTATGCGCCAGTAAAACTATGTTGTGCAACATTTTTTGTCGTTCATTCTGTTGTTCTGGCGTGGATGATGTACATACTATGTTTCGCTTTGTTTTTGTCTTGTTATTTTGTCTAGCCGTAAAGGAAATGTGGGTGGGAAGTGTGGAGAATGTGGTAAGTCCTCGTAAAAGTAAGTATTTAGGACACAAGATGACTTACTGTCATGTTGTGAGTTTAATGCCGGATATTGCTTAATACAAGGAAAATTATATAAATTTCGGATAAGAATGATATTCTTTGAGAAAATGCAATGATTAAATCAAAAATTATCAATGGTACATATTCGTATTTCTACAGGAATATTCCCACATGGTATCTAAAGCAAGCAAAATATCTAATCAAATTCTATTGATATATCAAAATTGATCCATAATAAACGAGTTCATTCAATCTGTTTAATCGTTCAAACTCTCAACATAAATCTCACTCTAACTATATGATCCCAATATCTTACGATAATGACGCCAATCTTTTTCATATTTTTCACGAGGCTAATCGCAATCAGACATATGGCAAACAAATCCTCGACTAATTGAAAATGTAATTCTAATGACCAGTTCTAAACTACGTAACTCTTATTGCAATCATTATCTTGAAATTAATTCGCAATCTATTCGATGGGGAAGCTAGAACCGTTGCGACATGAAGAAGTGGTCTTAAGTTTTATCATTTTCGTCTACATCGCCGCCCCCGTATGTTCGTTGGCCTTTGCACAGGTGTCTGATTTCAAATGTGCAATTTCACCATTTACGTTGGAATCGACAAGCCGGCATTCGGTTATCTGGCGTATACGTGCAATTTGCGGCATTGTCCAATTAATCGAGAGTGATTTTGCTCTTTGCTGGAATCAAGTAGCTGGGAGTATGGCTGCGGAGCAAAGGTATCGATTGGAAAGCAAAGATGATTTGCATAATTAATTTTACATGAAATGGCAAATTTAATGTTTCGGATTTTTATTTCTTGGAAGTTTCGTCAATTTGTTTTAGTAATGAAAGCAGGTGAAAAGGGATAAAAAAAATCTTATCATACAACACAAAAAGAAGTCCTCACTTCACCCTTTCCTCAAAACTTTGGCGTGACTTTTAACTTTGAGACTAAAAGTACTGAGTTAGCCACTGTCAATAAGCCATAACTAAGTAGGCGGCTAGACTTAAGCCATAAGATGCTATTCACAATGCTACGTTGCTTGCGTTGATCAACTGTGATTACTTTTACCTACCCGACTCTCAGCTCTTGCCTTGGTCATGGTTAATGTCATGCCAAGTACACGGCTAAGTGGTTCAAGTTTCGAAACGACATAGTGTCAATTACCGCCTTGAGGTGTTGATAAAGGAGGTGACTCTGCATTGCCTTAATAGGTAAGGACTTGAATACAGTAGCCACTTTCAGGGTAATTGGAACACTTCTTTATGGGCGGGCTATTATCATAATTGCTCGCATAGGTAAGAATGAACAGCCCAGATTGTCGTTGTGGGCGACATTAATTCCTGCAAAATGTTTGTTTATCGTATGACATGTTGCTGATAATTACAAATTTGCACAGATTTGAAACATTGAATGGTACAAAATGATTGGACAGATTTTTTTTGAGTCATTATTCGAATATTTTAGCATGGATTAAATTGAATTTAGTTATTTGCTTTAAATTATTACTTTTAATATATAAATTGTAAACGATTCTATAAACCATCAAAAATAAGATATGTTTTATTGGGTTTTGATGCTGACTATTGGAGCTGATTGTAAAAAAATATCACTTCATTCCCAGGATGCGCTCGATTCATGTAGTTGGTTGGTACCCTGGCTTTTGAAGAAGTCTCAATATTTTGTTTGCCACCTTGGACAAAGACAAATTTCATATTGAGGAGAAGAGATGAAGAACCTTCTTTATTTTGGCAAACTTTTCGTTTAATTTTTAGACAAACCATGTCATCTTCATTATGTCTCTTTATCTATTCTCTTTAATATATGCGTGTGAACCAGAGTTTTCCCATCTACCTAGAAAATTTCTAATATTTTTCAAAATTTGCAAAACTGGTGATGTTACCCACATTCTCAATTAATTTTTCTTTTCCACCTCATTTGTTTCAGTAAACTATTTGAAAAAACAGGATACTTCATAGTGTGTGTCATGATTCATCCTGTCCGCAAAGCACGGGTTTGAGAGCAGGACGTCCCCCTTTCAGTAACACAACAACGAAACAGAGCAAATTTACGTTGTGAACGAAGATTTTTCAAAGCCTTTCCCGGATCCGATTACGGTGTGTAACGGTATAAAATCATAAAATTGGGCTCTTTTGGCGCGCTTTCTTATTTTTTAGGTTTTTTTTACTGTGGACACAATCGAATGAGTTTAGTTATAATAAAAAAACTCATTCAACAGCAATTAGAAAATAGAGTGCAACTAAAATGTCCGGTCAGGGAACATCGAGCTCCAACTCTAGATCGGGATAAAGGTGCAAGTGATGCAAAGCAAAGAATGTGACCAATTCACCATTATTCGAAAGAAGTTAACTTGCAAAAAACACGTTCACGTAAAGGTACGGTACCAGAAGTGTACCGATAGGTAAAGATTAAGATACGCTCTTCAACTTTTTTTATATTTTTTATTTATTTCACCAAGCAAGATATAAAGTAAACACACAAAAATGTACCAAAAAATTTTAAATAAAGTATAAAATACAAATGAATGCAACATAAATAAAAAATAAGCTAAAAATAAATAGCACAAACGCAAAATAAGTTAAAAATAAATAGGAAATAAATATATAAATAAATTACAGTTAAATATCACATTTACAAAATGTTTAAAAGTTGAGGAAAACAAATGGCTTGCTGGTGTATTTGACTGGAACACGGAGAGATTGAAAATGTTTATGTTTAAAAGAGGTGAGAAGTGAGAGTTACTGTACACCAGAAGTAGAAAATATATTTTTCGAAAAAATTTTTGAAGTTTTAGAAATTATGTTCGATTGTGATGTCAGGAAAGGACCTAGCTAAGCAAAGATCCGGTAAGTCCAAATCTCTGCAGCTTTAATCCAAATCTTTGCAGTTCTGTCAAAGGTTTTGTTAAAATCAGTGCAGACAGCGACAATTTGGTAGCCTTTCCCCATTTTGTACAGAGCGTCCAAAACTAAAATTGTAGAAGTTGTGGTAGTTGTGGAGCTTTTTACTGCTGCTGCTGCTCGTCCAAACGGGAATCAGCAAGTGGAGAAAGCTAATCGTAGACAACCGTTTCAAAAAATTGACTATGTCTCTATAATTTCCAAATTTTTGAAAAGGTTGCTACATAAGAAAGCCTCTAACAGGATCGGAAAAATCGAGACGAAAGTGACTTGCCAAAGATTATTAGCAGGCGGTTACTAGCTGCTCTAAACTCTTACGAAAGAAAGTCGGTTGCAGAAGATCAGGACCACGACGTTGGTAACTGTAGAAAATATTTGAAATATCTAGCTCTTAAGTCTCTCTTTGAATATACTCTTTATTATATCTCATGCTCTTAGTTCTAGTTTACTATACGCAATTATGTTTCAAGCACCAGTCCTAGTTTGACGCGCAACGATAAAGGTCGGACAAATGTTATTGTAAAACCTTAGACGGAAATAAAAATAATATAGTAATCCAAAGTGCACGCGAGTTTCATTTAAGTGATCTCCCAAATTTAAAGCTATTTTTGGCAGTGACAATCGAGTTTCAAAATAGCTTTACGTACCTATTTCTGTATGTGATATTTTTATGTGGTTGGAAAAAGCTGTTGGCACTGAATCAGAAGGAGAAAAAACTGTGTGGAAACTGTCTGCGAATCAATTGCAAACAACTTTAACAGAAAAACATATTCATATGGAACTGGGACATAATCGTTTTTTTTACTTATATTACAAGAATGTGTGAAGTAATGGGGTTTTCTCTTGATATTTCGAAAGTATTTGATAGTCTGGAGCCCAGCTCTATCAGTCAAACTTCATGCATTTGGCCATTACTCCGTCAGATTAATTGAAAGTTTCCTCGCAGATTGGTCCCTCAAAACATTTTTTTAGATAGGCTTAAATTCAGCACCCATACTACCAATGCCGGGGTACTGCAAGGTACTGTTCTCTCACCAACTTTCTTCCTTTTAATTATGAATGACTTCTTTTTCTTCACTTTCATAGTTTTGGTAACAGAAGTACCTTTGTATTCAAATACTATTTCGACACAGCTGCCGATACTCTAAGGGACGCTACTTTTTTTTTTAACAAAGATCGCATGTTTACTTCGGTAAACCGAGACCTATTAAGCATTATCGCTTGTGGCTCAACGAAGTGCGTTGTATCTAATGCGATCAAAACTCAATGCTGTCTTCTTTCACTCAAGCTGGATTCTCCTCCTGCTAGCCAAACTATTTCTGTTGATGTAATAGATATTTCTGATGCACCCTCGCTTAACATATTATATTTTTACATTTCCAGCAAACTAATCTGGGCCAATATCTGCCAATAAGTTATTTTGAAAGAATCTAGCAAGAACAGTTTTTCCCATTTCGTAAAACTCACACTTAAAAACTAATATCAATCATTTCATACTGACAAACAGCACCAATTTATTTAGTTGAGCGTTGTCAAAGCGTACCGCATGACGTAAATACGAAAGGCGAAAGACGACTGTTGCAAACGCTGCAAATTCTGTTGACTAGTTTTTCCAGCCAAATCGGTAGCTTCCCAATACCAATCAATACCATTGAACTTGCTAAAATCTTTTCGTATTTGCATGAAAATTATCGAGCACCATTTGCTTCTGTTTTGTTTGAGTAGCGTATGCAGTTAGTCTTTGCTTGAATAAATATTTACTTAGTGTCGTCTTTACGCTATTCTTTTCGATAAAAAGGGTATTGTACCGAATCAAGAATTTTTGTTTTGTTTTATTTGACGTAAGGTGAGAAACATAAACATGATTGCTATGTGAACGTACATCTAGAATTACATTCAAGAAAACTTTCATATTTGCGCCCCTACAAGTTGGCTCGAAACTGAAGTATTTTACCAATTTTACTAACCGAATGCAAATCGTTCCAAATCGAAATCAGTCACGTTCATATATTCATCATAACTTGAAACAAAGCTGTATTTAAGTTCTTGCAATCGAAACTGTTTACGTAGAACAACTAAGTAAAACCGTTACCAACCCCTTCTCCATTTCACTAACAACGAAAACTCCACGATCGGCAGTCATTCGAAATTTCAATTTCAGCTTAATTGAACACTTCATCATTAAATATTTACACAAATTTTCGAGTATACGAAATTGACTTCATCAGTACTCTATGCGAGTCGTAAGACTAGACACTTTGTAGATAAGTTGTGCATCGTTTCGATCAGTTCGTTTAACTCTTTTTATATTTGTTTTATCTGCTTCGATACAAGTATGTCTAAATGCAAACAATAACAAACAATTTTTTGTTAAGATTCGTTTTTGGCTTATTTCAAAGGCAATTTTCTATCCACTTGATTATATACACAGTATGGTACAGCGACAGATTTAGTCTTTTTTTCGAAGTTGATATTGTGCAATAAGATATTTTTAAATATGAATAACGTTTAATTGAGTGTTTCTGTGGTTGTATTTAAGAACATATTAGCACAACTGAAAGTGTGATAAAAGATATTTGAAAGTAATAATTGAATACGCCCATAGATTTTTTGATTAGCAATTGAGTCACATTTAGTTTGATAATTTCTGCTTTAATTTCAATTCCATCTTTACAATATTCGAATGAGTTCCTAAAAATCACACTGAATCGATGGTAAGTTGGATATGTGGCTTAGGGGTAGTCGATTCTAAAGAAAGTAATTTGGTTTCAACTCCGCTTTTCTCCGAAGACATAAAAGTGTCAATATGGAAGTTAGCGCATTTTGTAACCTTTGGAAGTATCGATGATGAAAACCTTTTTCCAGCTAGCCCAAATACTATCTTTTTCGAAATCTCTAGGTTTACTTTCGATGTCTCGTTATAGTATCTTAGTGTAGTTTTATATAAAATATTAGGAGTAAAAATATACTTTCTCCTTTTTTAATAAAAGCCTGCTCCTTGTATTTATTTAATCTGACCACTTTTGTTTTTGACAGGTGTCAAGCTTGGACACTGGCAGATGAGATGGAGAACGGACTCCTCCTGAAATTTTGAGCTACAGCTTCGCCGGAAATCACTCTTAGGAAGCCCTTTGGCGTAGTGGTCTGTTAGGATGTAAACTAGATCACCTCCTCATAGTGAACCTTACGTAAGGCAAAATGATCTAAACTCTCCCCCGACTGCTTTCGTCTTCGGTCGTCCAAGATTTTGTTCCATCGCAGTTAAGCTGGTGAACGCAAGTGCTCTGGGTTATTACGACCATCTCCGTTTCGTTCAAACCCTGGCAGGCCTCCGAAAACGTTCTCAGTCTCCTCGCCATTGGTGGACGTCACCATGAGGTGGACTCTTGATTAGAATCAGCCCGGCTCTGGGCACTTGTCCTCATAAAAGCTTGTTCGAACCCTCGCATGGCCTCCCTGCTTGCATAAACAACCATGGGATCATTAAAGTGACTACACATCCGGGCTGGAATAGTGTTTTTAAGTGGGGGCCCTCTCGAACGTAAAATAATAAAATAAATTTACTTGACAGGTAGAACCTTGGCACAAAATTCACCATGACCTCCAGTGTTGAGGAGGAGACATCGATCGTTTTTACCATCGGATGCAGCTAAAGTTTCCGAATGAGTCAGCTCTGCGGACTGCTGCTATATTCGCTGGAGACTGTGAAGATATGACGAATGTGTCAACTTCAATGGCTCCCACCACATGCTCTACCACTGCTTAAAGTAGTTCTGAGTTTTTGGTCACCAATCCTGGCCCGCGGAAGGACCAAAAGCCCGTTTGAGCCTATCCCACTGTCTAGCTCTTAGCTCCGATTGTCCAGCTCAGAAACGACAGAGATTAACTGTGCAGAAAGGTCATAGATGGTTAATAGCTAGAAGGCCTAAAATAATTCCAACTACTTCAGGACTAACTCAGCCTTTCAGTGAAGTCACCAAAGACAGTTTTAAATAAGCTGTGACTGATACCAGCAATGGAAATGAAACGCTCTGCTGAAAAGTAGCTATGAATAAGGCAGGCTCTGTTCAGGGTTTTTCGCAAACTGCAGAAAGCTACCTTATGTTCTCCGCCTAGAGTAACTGATGTAGGTTGGTGAAGGGGAGTTAGGCTGTAGCGTGTGAAAATCAATGCACGGCTGACTTCTACATACAGGCTATATCCAAACTGTCTGAGTCTAACGGTCGTGTCGAAGGACGAGATCTACGATCGGCTCAGATGCAGGGCATTGATTCCTTATTTTTACAGTGATCAAGAAGCAGTCATGGGCACCATCAAGCTTTTCAGCACTGATCTTTCGACGAATGATTGGAGGGTGGGTAAAAATGGTGAGCCTGTGAAAAGTTCACGGGAGGCTGTCTTCATCTTGAATGAAGATGCGGTACCGTTTTCAAAGGCATGTAAAAACATTATTAAGTACGGAGTCGAGAAATTGTATCTGCGTGTTTGCAAGAGTGATATTGCTTACGATTCTGCATCTCTGAAAGTAAAGTAGTGATCTGACAAAGAGTGTATCACTCTCTCTAGGAGTGCATCTGAACGGGATTCAGATGCGGAGTTTCTCTAAACTAATAGGATCAGTGTGGGACTATCCCTTTTATAGGCAAATTTCTAGATCTTCTGAATTTGGAAACAGAAGAGGACAATGAGACAGCCCAACCATCCGAGGAGAATCTCGACTTAACCCTGATTCATAATGGTGTGGGTACTTCAGATTAACCTCAACCATTCTAAAGCAGCAAGAGTTGCCTTGCTTCTCTGCCTGTTTAATACAGGGGTAGAGTAAATACTAATCCAAAAACCATGGGTTGTAAACAACTGGGTTTGACGGTTGCGCTTCAATGGTTATAGATCAATTAAACCCGACAGTCTGAAGAGTCCACGAGTTTGCATTTTTGCCAAGAATATCATCAATTTCCTTGTACTTCCCAAATTGTGTGACAAGGATAACTTGGTTGTTATAGCAGAAATCGATCGGAGGACGCTTTGGTTTGTTTCTTGTTATATAGCATATGACCATGCCGTATGTTTTTTTCTGTGATATCATCACAGATGTAATGGCTACAGCTTTTAGAACCTGTTTACCCCTAATTCTGGGTGTTGACTCGAATGACCATATATTTATTCATTAATTTATTTACTATATTCATTCCGCTACATAAATAATGTCAATTACAGCAAATGACAGAACTTAGCAGTTCCGATACAAAGAAAGAGGAATGGAACGTCAAAATTCCTTTTCCCAAATACTGATTGAAAGTCAAAAACAAGAGCTTCTTTGCGTCAAACTGTTGCAGAGAATGAAAAATGGATGTATTACGAAAATTCTGATGTAAAAACATTAGGTGAAGCCAAGTGGTGCCAGTTCACTTCAGCTAAACTGAAACTTTCATTGCTTGTATCAGGAGGTGCACTGTGAAGTTGATTTTTTTCAGAATTGGTATGACGATATTCATGGAGTGTAAAGCTCGGGTTGGGCGAACATTCCGTTTAATAGCATTAATCACAATACATCGATTTGAATGCACTGTTCGAATGCACTGTTTTGTGTGGTAATGCCCACAATGCCGACGGCCGAATTTGTCGCAGCGTCAGAATTTGCCAAATTTCTAATTTTACCGCATCGCTAGCGGTGATACCTACCGTAGGTTCAATTAAGTCTGCTTGAATTAGGTTGAATGGTCTGGTGGAATAGACAAGCGATGGCTGACATGTACCTAATCCTCGTACAACAGGATTTAGCAATACAAAAGAAAAAAAATGAATTTGTTTGGTGCCTTGGTTGCATTGACAGTGACATTTTCGCTACATTGTGGTTCACCAAATTCAACTGCGGAATTCTACATAGAAGTACGCCTCCTTCTACGACAATGTCACTGTTATGTGTTTACAGCAAATTTGATTTCTTTAAAAAAGTTCCAAGATCGATGCTTTTAACGATCGGTCGTAATGATTTGATGAAAAGGTTATTCAAATAGTGAGACAACCATTAAACCATACTAAATAGGACTTTGAGATGCACAATTAGATCTAGTTAACAGCATGAACCAGTAGGGGAAAATAATGCTGTCGCTAAAATTCAGCTGAAATCTCACTCGATTCATCATATTTTACAGGTTCAAATAATCAAAAATTGTTGGTCGATATACAAAGTGCTTTTCCAGAGTAGATTTATAGCTTTTTCTTGAATTTAATAATCTACGGGAAATGAAATCTTTATTGCAAACAACTATCACTCTTATTCGGTTTTCTTGTTACTCCTGAAACAACCGACATATTTTAGTGCTGTATCAATATTTTCTTAGTACAGACACCACATTCTCTGAATCATAAATAAATACATAATTTACATTCTTCAACTCGCTTCAGCAATTCATTTAAAATCACCAACACACTGCCATTGTCCTTCGATTTGTACCCACGTACGGGATTTTATATAAATTTCGAAGATCGTACGTCTTTTCATCATCAATTAGCATTAACATATTCGTAACCGGATAAAGTCAAAACAGTGCAGAGATTTCGTGTAAATTGTGGAAAATAAAAGATTCCGGTCACTGACCATTGTTATGCTAAAGAACGTGATCGAGCCTAATATTTTCCACTTTAATGTTACTAGCTTGCTTGCCAAACGTCACAGCCAAATGCCAATCAATTTTTTTTATTTCAAAAATTAGATTTCGACCTGAGTCAAGATGGTGGCAGTGATCTGAGCTTGGTTCAGCTTCTTAAGTACATAACAGTTAAGGTGATTTTATAACTTAATCGGTTCCTCATGGCCAAAAAATGTCCGAATTACAAATGTTTGGAATTTGCGACAGCTGTGCAATATTGTCTTTGTGGTAACAAACATCTACCGACAAATAGCTGTTGAAAAACCTGTGTCGGAAACATGAATACTTTTTTTTGTCAATTTGCATACCCATATAGTAATATATTCGTGAATACTTTACCATAGATACGAGTACCAAACATCACATAGATCACCGCATGACAATCTCGTAAAAGTTCCCTCTGACAATATTCGACAGCCACCTCAGTTGTTGTTATGAAACCGGGTACATACTCCTTACGAGAAAATAGATTGATTTTCATTGATGTGAGAAGTTAGTATTGCGTTTCGAGCAAGTGTTGAAAAAAGTAATTGTTAACGAGGTGTGAGGCTGTTTCAGCGGTTCGAGCTTAACTAATGTGAAAGGCAAATAATAAGTGGCAATTATTTTACGGTCTTTTGATATTTGTCTTTTTTCGGAAAAGCTTCTTTGGTTGTGTTGCGGTCCGATAACTCCGCTATTGATGTTGATGCTAATAGAACTGTTTGTCTCATATTCTCATTGAAAGATTCATACGATTGTAGACTTGATATGATTCATAGCATTTCCATAAGATACAATGAGTCATTTAATCTGCCTCAGTTTCAGTCAGGAGCTCTGTTTTCCCCATATGCAATATATATATTTTTTAAATATTTTTATTTTGTTTTTAATTTAAATCATATACCCAGTATTAGGAGCAAATTTATTTATTATTCGAACATCAGTATGCGTTAGCTCTAAAGCTTTAAACTTTATAATAAGTATGTAAAAACTTTTTCTTTTTAAACTTTTATTATTTGTTTCCAATTTCAAAGCAACCCCATTCTTAGTCAAAGTTATCATTAGTGTTGAAAATATTAAAATTCATGAAAATACTGAAGTTGACTTACGTACCCTATAGTTCGCTACACGCGCATATCCGATGGTGCCTATCATGTCTATTCCAAGATTACTGATTTCGATAGTGCTCTTTCTCTAAAATATTAATTAAAAGATCCATCACAGATCAGAAACTAAACTTTCAAGGCTTAACTCATCGCTTCTTCCGGCTAGCCTGAAACCCGATTCGAATGTGAAACCTTCCACCTTGTACAGTTAATCGAGCGTGAAGTAATTTCTAACTTACAAGTAATTTTCTGTTGTAACTAATTATCAATTACTTAGAGATCTTCCATTCAAGTAAGTACCGATAATGAACATTTTACACTCTTGCTCACACGAATACTTCAAGTTACGATCGATCGATCGCACATTCCCGACCAAGTCTCCAGTAAGATGCCATCGATATACGGCTTCCACCCAGCACTGTGTGAATCTATCTTTCGATCACGATGTATCTGGCGTGTTCGCACCAAAGTGCGTCTAAGTAGCGAAATTGATCGCGCAGTGATCTTGCGAATCGCGGAGATTAGTTGTTATAAAATTCATGCCCAAAACGGACAACATGTTTCAGACGACGAGTTTATTACGAAGAAGCATAAAGATAATAATTGGTAGGCACTTACTAAAAGAGTCGATAATTATCACTTATGTTGTACTCGTGTGTCGAGTGAAGTGAGTTTCGGAGCAATCGAGGGAGACTTGAAACAAATCAAACAGATTACCTGATGCATATACATTTTTTTTTTTTTTCCTCCTTCCTTCCACTCTCTCCATCACTCAATCAAAATGCACGGTCCCTGTGCATCGAATCTCCTCAATATTATTGCTTTCGTACTTCCCAGTCAATAAAATATTGGTATAAGGGAAAGCACTTCATTATATACTATCGTCTTCAGATGATATCGCCTATTTCTTGTCGTCAAGACTTATGCCCAGAGAAAAGTTTAGAAAAAACTCTGGTTGGCGTCTTCGTTATCTTTGTGTAAGGTATGATCTTAGATTTTCCTTAAATTTAACCAAATTTGCTGATTTTCTTATATCCTCTGGTAAGGTATTATAATAAGCCAAAGACTGTTGCACTGGATCCATTTTCAAACGATCTGTCCTAGCTTTTTTAATCGCAAGGTTATTCGCCGATCTTGTGGCTGTCTGAGTTATTTCTCCAACATTTCTTACAACATATGGCCATTTGAGTTTTTTGTTAAGTATCTTGAATATCAGCTTTCCTTGTTCAAGACACATCATTTGTTGTATGTTTAGTAGTCCTGTTTCAAGATACACATGTAAGCTTGGAGTCAAAGTTGGCATTTTGTATATAGTCTTGATAGCCTTAGTGATTAGTCTTCCGATCAGATCAATATTTTGTTTCGATGTTTGCTTCCACAAAACTGCTCCATAAGAGATGTTCGACAAAATGAAAGCATTGAATATGTCAAGTTTGATGTTGAGAGATAAAAAATCATATTTTTTTAGGATTCCTATCATAGGCGCTACTTTATATCTGATGTTATTGATGTGTTGTAGCCAAGACATTTTCTCGTCTAAAGTTAATCCTAAGTATCTAATTGAGTTGGCCTTTTCCAAATGTACTCCATTTATTTGTACCGACGGATTAATTTGCTGCTTGTTTTTTTTGTTGGAATATTAAATATTTAGTTTTTTGTATGTTTATAATTAATTTACTTTGCTCGAGCCAATTCCAATATTTTCCTAGGTCATCATTTATATTTTGCTGAAGAATTGATTCATTTTTACCGGAATACAGAAGTAGTGTGTCATCAGCAAACAAAACTATTTTTCCCATCAGATAAATGTCCTGTACGCTGTTAATGTACAGTAGAAACAGTAATGGCCCAAGGATTGATCCTTGAGGATCGCCGATGTTTATAGTGCGCTCCTGACTTTTATGCATATTGTTGGTTGTAATAATACGCCTGTTGAAGAGATAATTCTTTATCAGCAGCTTGAAGTTGTGATGGATTCCGTATAATTCGAGCCTCTGAAGCAGGATGTCATGGTTAATGGTGTCAAAGGCTTTTTTCAGATCCACGAAAATTGCCGCTACATAGTCACCCCTATCCAATCCACTGTTGATAAAATGTACTGCATCTAACGTTGCTGCTAGTGTACTACTGTTTTCTTGAAATCCATACTGAACTGGTGTCAGTATTAAGTTAGTCTTAATAAATTGCAGCAATTGTTTTTGAATGGCTCTTTCGAATATTTTACTTAGGACACTTGTGACAGCTATTGGGCGATAATTTGATGGCTCTGCTGGATCACCACCTTTGAAAATTGGAGTGATTTTTGCTAGTTTAAGGCAATCGGGGAATGTGCCAGCTGCTAGATGTTTATTTATTATTGTAGTTAGAAGCTCCAAAATATGATTTTTCAGCAATTTAATGTCCTCCGATGTTATACTATCCAGACCAGGAGAAACCTTTGATTTAAGGTTATCGATTATTTCAGATATTTCAACAGGATCAGTGGGACGTAAGTGAATTGAAGTGAACATATTAGGCTCAATATAAAAACTCGAGCGTGATGAAAGTTGCAGTTGCTCGGTGACTAGTGTTCCGATGGTAGCGAAGAAGTTGTTTAACTGCTGTGCTACTTCTTCGGGGTCTGTAATGGATGTTCCATTTATCAACAGTTCTTCTATGCACGTTGATGATTTGTTTTGTTGTTTAGACAAGAGCTCATTTACTAGTTGCCAATATCTGGAGGTATTCCCGGCTGAAGCTTCAAACTTATTCCTGTAGAAATGTTTTTTGGCCTCCATAATAGCTCGATTCGATTCCTTCTTCATAGCTAAATAGATCTGCTTTTTGGACGTGGAGTTTGGATCCGCTTTGTGTTTTTTGTAAGCAATTCGTTTTCGATTTGAAACATCAATTACATTCTTAGTGATCCAAGATTGTACTCGTACACGAACTTGTTTCGTTATTGTTGCTTTTGCCTTAGCTTCGGTTATCTTCTTAATCAGCTCAACAAAGTCGGAAGTTGGAGACCCTCGAAGACTATCTATGAAGTTCCTTAAGAAATCTTTATGATTTGTTCTGCTCATCGAAATTTTTTGAGGCCGTATTTTGGCTTTGACGAAATTTTTGATGGATAAATTGATTACTTTATGGTCTAAGCCGGGCCAGTCATCATCATTGTAAGACATACGTTCACTCATGTTCGGATGTTTGATGATCACATGATCGAGTAGTGTTTTGGACGTCAAAGTGATGCGTGTTGGCTTTGTCTTGTTAAATACAACTCCATTATTTGACGCAATTATATCGAGATATTCGCTGGATATGGCAGAAGATGTTAAAATATCAATATTTGTATCGGCTACAGTGATTAATTTCTGGATAGTTGAGTAGAATTCGTCGATATGATTGAGAAAGAGATGGTCTTCTTCACTTGGTGCTTTATAAAAGGTGCCGATGTTAATTTTTCCAGAATCAAGTGCAAGCTCAACTACTATAGTGTTATATTTATCAGAAATTCTGACAAGCTTTGAGCGAATGTATGACTTCACAAGTATTGCTGTGCCTCCTCCACGGCCCGATTGTCTTGTGCAAAAATAGCCCGTATATCCTCTCGGCGTGTAGAGTTCCTGTTCGTTGCCATATATCCATATTTCATTAAGAACTACAATATCGATGTTTTTTTTGGAACATAAATAAATATTGATGTCGTCAATTTTATTGCGAATGCTTCTAACGTTTGCGTAGAAGATGTTTAAAAGACTATTTTTTTCCTTTGCTGTAGTTCTAATATCCATAGTTAATTCGCTTTTGATTAACTTCAATCATTCTTTTAAATTCCGGGCACTCATAGCTGTCTGCACGATGTTGTGTATGCAGGTGATTTTTACTTATGCAATTATTGCATTTTAAAGATGTTACTGTGCATGCGTGGGTAAGATGATTCCCAGCACATTTGGCACACACTTCCTTTGCCTGGCATGTTGACGATTTATGCCCGAATCCTTGACACTTAAAACATCGCATTACGTTGTGGTCTTCAACAATGTAGTGGGAACCAAAATTGATATTTATGTATTGGTTCACCATTCTTTCAAATAGCTTCCCGCCAACCTCCACAAAAGCTATCCATTTGTTTGTTTTCTTTACCTGCCTCATATGTACCACCTCAAACTTATCATTCATGTCTATCTGATGGTTTAGACTGATTATTTCTTCTTTCAGCTCTTGCGTGCTGTATTTTTGTTGGAGTCCTCTTATCATCAGTCGAGGCAATTTCTCCTTCGTACACTCGATTTTGTATAGCCCTCCTAAGTTTTCTTCCAGGTTTGATATTTTGGTTATTCAATTATTTCATATAGCACAATTTAATTCACTTTTACATTTTTTTTAAATTGCAAACATAAAATCAAAGTGCGAAAAATAAAGTGTGAATAATAAATTCATTTTATTTTTTCTAGTGTTTAGTTGAATTTGGAGCCACTCAACTTAAGCGATTCGAATCAATCTAAACAATTTTCCCAATCTTTGTTACTGTTATAAGTTTCATTACATAATTCGAAGGTTTTCTTTGACTTTAGCATGGAGCGTACCAACTACAAAACCGAAATAGAATATAAATCTTATAACTTCCCTCAGCCGTTACATTTTATCGGGCTGATAACAAAAATAATAATCAGCATAATAGCGCATACCCCCTTCTTAACCGCTGCTAAATTTTTATGATTTTGACATCTGAAAGCCAACTTTTTCGTCGAAAAATTAACCTAAAGTAAACTTCCCACGGGTGATTCGTTTTAACGTTAAATAATCTGTTAGTACTAATAGTTTATTTATTTGACACTATAAATATAATAGATAAATACAGAATTCTGGTCAGATCTTGAGATTACTTGAGCTAGAGATGGGTAGCACATGAGTGAAGCAATCGAAATGAGTCAATCACTAACACCCAGCACGTGTGTCGACTCATTCTATTATGAGCGAGTTGCTTCACATACACTTCTTTACTTGATGTTCTCTGTGGTGACAAGTTTGGGCAAATGTAGTGCCATACAATTCGGTTTTCTTCCAGACAGCTATTTTAACAAACCGTCCGGGGAAAACATAATCGTGTGTCGCACTACTTTTAACTTAGTGACCTTTGCATTCGCGCGAAAATACCTCCTTAGTCTACAAAATAATTAAAGCTTAATGTTGATGAAAGCGTTCATCAACATGAAGCTTTAAGTATTTTGTAGCATAAACAGTCATTAAGGAGACATAGCACCTTCAAATTTTTCATAAATCGATTTTTCTTTTTTGATTGAATATGTTAGAATGAAGTTTCAAGACATGATTTTAATAATATAAAATTGAAATTATAAAAAAAAAAACAAATTGCATGGCCATATATAACGAAGCACGCCAAGGTCATTTTTTCTATGATTTTCATTCACTTCGCTATACCGCTACATCGACTTAGGCGAAAGTGTAGAGAAAGATAAGTGAGTCAACTCCTTCACAAGAAGCAAAATAAAAGTTAGCATCGGCAAGAAAAACAAAAAAATTAGCTGAAAAAGATGCTTCTGAAAAAAGTGTTAAAACTCCAAAAAAGGTCCGAAAAAAGTTTAACTGACACTAAAAACGAAATTATAATTCAGTTAAAAACATGCGCTAGGAAATTTGGGCAGCATATTACCAAAAAATTTCAACTGATGAGAACCCTCAACACTCTTATTGTCCTGTTGGAGAAAAGACTTGGTGGCAGCTGGTGGTAATACTTTAAAAAATTTCAAGCATCCTCCACCTTAAGATGATGAGGTACAAGAAGTTTTAAAGCCTATTTATGAATACTTATCATCAAAAGATTTATTAAAGCGCTGCTTGGGCAATTTTACGCAGAATAATAACGAAAGCTATAATTCTTGTGTTTGGAATTTTTCGGAAACATACTTTTTGAAGAAAAAATATCATAAATATGCCTGCAAATATTTCTGCATGTACATTCAATGAAGGATTTATGGCTATCTTGAAGTCATGGGAATAACAATTGGCCAATGTGCGCTGGAACATCTAGAAAATATAGATGCTGCAAGAACCAACCAGGCGGAAAACACTCGATTGAAGCACCTAAAGAGGACAGAACTGCTCGAAGAGAGCAAAAATCTTTGGAATAGGAGCAGAGTAAACAAAAAGAAGGAATATGTCTGGTCCACGCATCGCAGATTAATTTTCGGTAAGATTTATTAAAAAAAATATTGAATTTTAACTTTAAACGCGATTTTCTCGAAACAACCTTTTTCAAGTTGGCGTGAATGATTAAGATAAATGTTTTTATCCAATCGTTCTGAAATTTCAACACGTTAATGCTCAGAATGAACTACGGATGAAAAAATCGGCATTAAATTTTGTTTAGTTATAACCGATTTTTGTGGGAGGAAAACCTAGATTTTCGAAAAAACGCCGCCATTTTGTTATATGTCAAGCAAATTTTTTTTTTTAGTTCATTCCAAGGCCACTTTGATGCTAATGAAAGCTCCGTTTTTGTTTTTTTTTCTTAGTCTCTTCTGAGGGCAGTTATCGTGCTCGCCAGGTTTTTTTGTGTTTTTTTTTTTTCAATAAAATTGTAGCAGACGACAGATGGCCACAAAACATGTTTGTAGTATATAGCAAGTTCAGTATGTGTAAAAAGTTTCATTAAGATATGTCTTTTTATTCAATTGAAAACTAAACTTTGAAAAAAATATTTTTTTTTTTCAATTTGAAGGTGCAATGTCCCCTTAAGAAATAGAAGTAGATTATAGATCAAAAATACGCAAAATGTTTTTTGGTTTTATTCTTATTTCCCGACAATTGAAATACTTCCTTAAACACTACCGAGGCTTTTCAATAAATCATTAAATTATAGCCTGATAATAATTTAAACAATTAATCTCCGAGAAATCACTATCAAATTCACTGATCTATGCATTTCTAATTGAAACTAAATCTTACTGAACAATCAATCGATCACGGCCGATTAAATGCAATCAAGACTTGTCGAGGAAAATCATTTATGCACATAAGTAGCAGGCGTCGTAGATCTCAATCATCACATATTCGAAATTACATTCATTTATTCATTACACTCAGCATATTTCGTGGTGAGTTTACTTGAAGCGACACTTTATCATAGCGACATATTGTACGGCCTCCAGCATAGAGTGGGTATGATTTGTGACCAAACTAACTGATCAATTCATTATGCATCATATGAAGCATGTATCGTCTGCATATGATTGACGATCATCCCGACGAACTTTACTGGACTGCATTTTTGACTACAGCAGACAGACGTCATCGGTAGCATTTAGAATGACCTCGCTTCTTGGAACTAGTTGAGTAGCGATCATATTTCTAGTAGTAACTTCCAAGTTGTGACAAGATCAATTAGTCTTGTAGTACATTTGTTTTGGTGCCCTGCACTGACCCTTGCTTGTTGTTTCGTGTTGGGGCAACATGCTGGTCAGTTTGATTTGATGTTTGATGCGTGAGTCGCCTGTAAGAAACAGCAATTAAAAATGTCCTTACAACGCTCACCCCATGCGCTTTCCCATAGCAATTTGACACGTCTTGGAGGCTTATCGCCAATCGCATGAAGCCGAGACCATGATCTTGTCGGCTCGACACGATCACGACATACCACTCAGATGATGATCGGCCCGGGCCCACTTAGAACCTATCAAAGTTCTAAATGATGGATTGTCTGTGATCGTACAAGATCATTAAAGGTGACGTATGACGAGTGCTATAATGCCACAATGCATGTACCGAATCAATTGAAGAAAAGATGCATTGAAACGGTAACAATTGAAGGTTCAGCTGCGATCCGATTATTTGCCTTTCTTCGAGTACGGATCAGCTTTTCATGCATTTTCACAGCAATCATTGTTATTAATGATATCAATCGCTCTGAAAAACTCGAGCATGGTTACAATGGTGTGGGATCGCTTGTTACGACCTCACATGCTGATCATCAAAGAATCGTGAAGCTGATCTCAACATTGACATTCGAATTAATAATCTCGATAAAACTACATACAAGAAGTCGATCTTCATTCGAATTAAGTGGTCCGTATCATTTTTTTCAGAGTTGGCATGAAGATATTCATGGAGTGTAAAGCTCGGGTTGGGCGAACATTCCGTTTAATGTGATTTCTTTAAAAAAGTTCCAAGATCGATGCTTTTAACGATCGGTCTTAGTGACTTCGCATAGCTTTCAGATTTAATTCCTTTGAATTTGATGGGAGTCATTATGGGAGTCGTAGAGAAAATGTTCCTGGTGGTCTAACTGTAAGTAGGAAAATCGATGGTAGATAATATATTTTCAGCTGGTGACATGTTGATTGGTTAAATTGAGAGATTAAAATCACTTGTGATGATTTAAATGCCCATGAAATTGCTGGACAGTCGTTAATGAATCAGATTTGTTAGACCGTATATTTATGAATTTTGAATAATTTATGGAAGAGTCGGATATTCAAAGTTAGAAGAGACAATACTTACACAACTTGATGAGCTTATTAAAATGCGTAGCAGAAAAAACGATTCCATTAGTATATAATCGAGTAATAATTAATTTGATGGGCCCTAACAATAACGTGACCACTGCTGTGGACAGTTCTAGAAATTCGTTAAAACTCTCCAGAAATTAACAGACAAACATGAACCATTATGAAAAAGAAATGATTATAAACAAATAAAATGAAGGCTTTTTGCTTCAATAGTATACAAATAGTTCAAAAAGTAATTTCATGGTAATTTAGGAAGTGAACGATTAAGAATATTGTTTTATTCTTTTCATCTTTCATCGACAAAAAACTAGCTCTCAGTGGAGAGAGACGTACTGAAAGAACGGTGAGATTTTATCATATCAATGTTTTGTCTTTATTTGATGACAAAATAAAGCAAGAATATATTTGCGTCGAACAAAAATAATTTTGGCATTTTCATACAATGAACAACACTCAAGCGTCATTTTACCGCGTTTGTTGAATTTGAAATTTACTGCAGAGAACTAAAGTAAATGCGATATGGATTATACTAGTACTTATTTTAGGGTGCGTGAGAATTATGTATGTATTTAATTTTCAGGGTTTGGTTCACATTTGTCAAGATGTATGTATTTAAATGATTAGTAAAATATTGCTCCGAAACTTGAATCGGTCCAACAACCGTCAATGAAGCATATTTATTTGAAGATTATGCCTGGATTACACAAATGACAAACATTTCGTTAAGGCACTTGAGGAGTTACTTCCCAAAACATTCGACGAGTATTCAAAGTCTTCACTCAAAAACCGTTTATTGAACGATAGGCTCTGTTTTTATCTTAGTACGTTGTAAAACTTGGCCTGTCCGCATTGAAAAGAGTTGAAGCGTGTGAAGTTTAAGTGCGCAAATATGAAATCTGAATTTTGGCAACGTCGCGAGTAAAAAATTTAATTTTTGACCCAAAAATTCAATAAATAATGCCATGTGTATTAAATTCCAATGAATGAAACACAATATCCTTCGTTCAAGTACAAGAAAATACTATTTAAAAGAAGTGTGCAAAATTTGGTTAAGATTGGTGCATTAGTTTTTGAGTTATCGTTGGCACCGACTTGAAATATACCGTTTCGAGAAAAACGCGTTTAAAGTTTATAGTAAGAATAAAACAATTTTTTTTTTGAACTTACATAGAATCATTGATACCAGGCCCATACAATAATTGCCCTTCTTTATTGGTTATGTCCAAAGCCTGTACAGAATAATATATCTAAACTCAGTATTTCATTACCCTACCATTATTATTTTCCCTCCTCGATAGAAAAGAAAGTGAAAGAAGTTGCGTGAAATGAGAAGTATTACTTACACAGGTGGGATAGATCAAAGTGGGGAAATCGCTCTCCCTTCTGATAAATAGCTCGGATCGACTTCAAATTTTCAGAGAGTACTTTCGATGAGTTGTTCTTTAAGAAAAAACAAAGAAAAAAAATCGATTTTTTCATCATTCCAAACCCATGTAACCCCTTAATATGCTACATCATTTATGAAACTTTTTATGGTCCAGGTATGCAGTGGAATTTGGGAACTCCACAACGTATTTTGTTGGTGAAGCAACTGACACTTTGATTGACTAAAAAAGCTGATTATCGTCTGCAACAATAGTAGACATAATCAGCCAAAACAAATGCTTTCCTCAAATCCAAGTAAATACAGATTACATAATCACCTTTGTCCATATTAATAAATTTAACTTTTATTAAGTCAATGCTCTAGGCAGTAGTATTGAACTTTTCGGTCATTCAATTATTTTTGATTCATAAAATTATTATTTCTGTTTTTCAGTTTATTACTTGTTTTTCTAGATCAGAATCTTTACCGCATTTCGAGCAATAAATATATACTTAGAAACGGTTTCTGAAAATCAATTCAAAATATGATTTCCAATGAATTCATAATTCGGATCCAAGTCCACATCCAAACAATTTGATTTGATTTACTTCACACGGATAGTCTAATTAGCTCGTGCGATTCGTTACGCCTTTTCTCGACACAAAGTCACCGACAGCACTTTCAACACTTCGAATTGCTTATTATCGTACCTAAGTGGGTGATACTACAAATAGGCGCTGTGTTTTTTGTGAATGTGGGCGCACACAAATAAATAAATGGTTTCAGCATCTTTGCAATTTTTTTCGCACTTCTTGAAACATATGTTTAAGAAGCATTGAATTCTTTTTAGTATCCGCACTTCTTGGTATTCATAAATTGGGGGTTGGACGCGGTAGAATAGAATCGAATTAGGCTGAAGAGCTTTTCTGACGTCTATTCAAACGTTTTTTTCTCTACAAATTGACCGCTACCGCTGCGAAGATAAAGATTTTGCTTGTGCCGAAATAAATTGCGGGTGAGAAGTCCGTGTCAATGAACTGATCATTTTTGGGATGCGTAAAGGTTCACGTGCGATTGCCAAGATAGGTTGATTTATGGTTGCCAGTGATCGGTTTCGAAAATTTGAAACTGTTAAAATTATTAATGGGCAAAAATAGTTTAATTGGTGGCTATATTGATTCCATGTGAAATATTTTTGCACTTTATTATACATGTGAAGCGTTTAGATTGTTCGAATATAACATCATGCGTTGCTTAATCAATTATAGGCAAGCAATTATAAGTCTATTTTCTCTTGACTTCACTGTGAATTTCCCACATCAACTGACAACATGTAATCTTCAAATAACCGGCTATTATCATAAAACGAAGACGCCCCATTGCCGACAACAGAAAATCTATCGAAAATGAATCAGTCAAATGCGGGTTCGGTCATTTTAAAATAACAAAAGCTATGGCAAATATTTTGCTACAAGCAACTACATAGTCAAAGACTATATTAAAATCTGCTTTCTATGATTTATAGCCTTCGCTTCACAAGCGGATTAAGATGTTTATGCGTTTTCAATATGCCGAATATAGAATAATGATGTACTAATAGTGCCATCAGTCAGACTGATTACTTTGATATTGTTAAAAGAAATAAATGCCGCAGAGTGTCATTACCAACAAATTGTAATTGTAGTATTTTTGTATTTTAATTTATTTATTTAAGTATTTTTTGCTGATAGTAAAAAGCTCAAGATATTTCCAACTTCCGTGGACCGAAATAAAATGAAACGATTCATTTACTAGTATCACTCTGTCATAGATTTTACTAACAAGAATCTCAACACCACTGAGAACCAATTAATCTTGCCACATAACAATCAAACAACATCAAGATGACACGGTCTGACCTCCCTGTCCCTATAAATTTCTTATCGTTTCAGATTCGATTGGAAATGCATCATTTTACGACGACAAGAATAAAAAATCGACGCCATCCCGAGAATACTCTCAATATGCAACATTGTATCAACAGATTCGCAATACAATGCCATCCTCCTCCATCAATATCTTATTCCGGTCTTATCGAAACAGCTGTTTTCGTAGTCTACGTCACACTCTGCGCATGATCGTTTTGCCAAGTGTATTTTTGCATTTTCTCCCTTGCGAATTTTACACCCACTATACTATAGACAGCGGCTAATACGTTTCCCATGGTAATCGCATCCAACAAGTACGTTCGTATCATACAATTGTCGGGCTATTGAGAGTGAGAGTGGTAAAAAGCTTTCTGGGCCTTCCTCTACTAATGCATGAATGTACCATTAGAAAATCGCTGAACGATCGTGACACGATCTATCTATATTGCTATTGCACATTTTATTTGCGATAACGCAAAAACCTATTTGTTTCGCATTTATACGTAGATACTTGGTAGCTTTTTCGACGATTTCTGGCGCATGGGAACCCATGAGAGTTCATTAAACTGCTTTAATTGAGCATGTCCACATGACGATTGCGTAAGTTTTTTTGCGTTCGAGTCGGTGCGACTCGTATGTGGCGGCCTCAGAGTGGCGGCCATTCGCTCTACATTTCAAGATCATCTGATCGCAGAAGCAGTTTTATATCCGCCGCCTTCGCCGCCACCACCACCCGTGCGACACTTATGCAATTTTTCAGAGCTTATCGTTTGGTCGATCGTGGTCGCAGTGCTGAGCAGTTTATTTTATTAATTTTTGCTAATTAGTTATGCTTAAGAGCTTTTGAGGTATGTTAGATATAGTTTGCCGCATGTGTTTACATTGAATTTTGAAATTAAGAAAACTGTTGAGATGAATGAAAGTTCTACAAAGCTCGAAGAAATAACAGATAAAAGTGTGCAGGATCGAGCAAGCCCTAACGATGCATAATATGCTCAGCTGCAGATTTTCTATTTCACCACAATATAACAACATGTCATAACATGCTGAGGTTTTCCGTTACACCAAAACAATGACTTTATCGTAACGCATTTTGCAAATACTTAGCTTTTAGGTTAATCACAAAATTAAAATTTTGAATTTGTCTAGGGATAAAATTGAATTTCGCATTCCCGGGTTTGGCAAATTGTTTATATAGGAATTCTGCGTACGTTGACATGCAAAACAAAAATTGCCAAAAAAGCACATTCATGGTTTTGGCGTACACCCGACGATAGATTTGAAAAAATTCATTCATTCAACTATATTGGATCGAATATCACTGCCTATAGCGACGAATAAACCCACACACGGCAACTGGTAGCGTACAAAACTTATTTTAAGTCTAGCAAACATATTCCCCACTAGTGCAACCAAAGAATTTCAAGCTCGTTTTGTATAGGACTAAGGGTATGTCAGTCCTATCCTGAGAACATGCGTTCTCAGCAAGAAAAACTGCAAACTCTTATCTACGCTGAAAAAAAGGTCTTCCGATGAATATTTGACTTTGAATTGTAATGGATGATTTTTCCCCGTGTACTATTCGAGGTAACAGCTAAAATCAGGCTTAAAATGGGCCGGTTACACCTAGCTCTTTGGGGGCCAACCTTTTCAATCCCCACATCTTCCACTTAGTCAAAATTCTAAATTCTGAAAGTAATACCATCTTGCTAATACTTCATTCCTAGTCGTAAGATTGATAAACTTATCCAGTAATTTTTACAAAGTAGCCTTATTTAACCAAGTTTACTTTTCTTACCTTTAAATAACATTCATTCGATTTAATTGAAAGCCAATTTTCTAAACGGAAGCCATCTAAGAACAGCTTGTACCAGAACTTCTTCCCACACAAGTACAACCTAATCCAAATTTATTTCCGCTTGCCTGTTTGCAAAATTCAAAATTGATATTTTCACACCTTTATAAAACTATAAATCTCTAATGGCTTGTCATGTTCGCATCCAACCGCTAATATATTAATTATATGCCACTGAGTAGCTACTACCTACATTCACACCGATCATTTAATATTACACTCGAGGATAAATTTCCTCGCAGCCTACTCGCCCGACTGCAACAACCAACGACACGAATCCTTTTTCGTGTGGGTTCTGTACAAACCACTTGATTGTAAAAGATTCCTAATACAGATTAATAGATTAAGTCCTAAGCTTGTCGCGTATTTCAAGATGAAGTCTCATGTTCAAACTCTAGTATGGTCATGGCGATGGTCAAGTTCGCATTTATGTTACAGTCTAAGGCCACGATATTGTTTCTAACATTTCGCTGACATCGTTTTAAGTTCATCGTTTCAGCGGGCTAATCGGGGAGAGTTGGACTCAAAGCAACCAAACCAAAGAGTTTACTACACATTTCAGATATAGTCTATTCTCCACTTTATTTCTATACGTTAATTGTTATCATTTACTCAACATGAACTTGCATGCACCAGTGTAGTCCTCAGAAGAACATCATCAAGTCATAGAAATCCGAACCACTATACAGTTTACACCAGAGCCCACAATCAGACCGTTCGCCCGTAGAAGTAGGCAAAAGTGATGTCCTAAACATAAGTTGCATCTATCAACCACTCGAATCTTGTTCTGCAGACCATGTTGAAACATATCCAAGCAATGCAACGAACAACAGCTTTCGCACAGCCCTTTCAATTAATAAATCTTCTGTTCGCTAAATTGTTCGGTTTGTAACCATTAGCAGGTGCACGCGATTCAAACATTCATCCCTAGAAACATCAGTACTGCAACACTAGGTACCGATCCGTTCACAGGAGTATCTTATCTATTGCTGAAATCGAACGAAATGCTGGATTTGCGTTCTGTGCGAGCAAGAGCGCCATTTAATGTTGCCAGCCCGTTCGAAATGATTCCGACAGTGAAAATCCGCTTAAGGTTCTTTTATCCGTTTTCCTTGCTTTCCATAAATTTTGTTATTAATTTATTGGCGTTAATTGATTTCTGATGTTCTTGCGACTGCAATTTATGCCAGCAGTTTCGGATTACACTGCGACCCAACGAAATCCCTTCAGTCAGTAGGTAATTTCGTAGTCCGCGTATCGATATTAGTTTCGATTAGGACAGCATTGCGTCCGTGCTGCAGCTCGTCAATTTATTAAAGTGACAGCGTCGAAGGTTTTGAGTTTCGCAGCCAAAGAGCCTAGAACTTCTATGGCTATTTATTGGCATTAAGCTGCTGCAGATTAGCCGAACTCTGAAGCAAGGTCTCACGTTTATATTCGCATTGACTTCGATGGCATTCTGCGTTATTTCTTTATTCAAGCAGTGCTAGCCTGAAGAAATGTATTTCTTTCGGATGCATAGTTGATGCAATATTTTATATCTTTCGCCCTTTCTAGTTTTCCTGCAGCCCTGCATCATTGCACATAAATCTCGACTCCGTACACACACGGACAGGCATATCGCTTGTCACGCCATTAACGAACGCAAAACTCGGTATGTTTGGTGTGCATCTTTGAACGTTCCGATGTCAAACACCTTTTTTTCGGATTATCTAGAAAACAAGCAAAGATACAATTAAGAACCCTGAGTACTTCCTGCTACCGGAGTATCTTTCGGGTCCGGACGTCAAGTACATTGCTCTGTCCAGGGTACACGATCGATGCGTGTGCAATGTGGATTCTATCATATCGACGCGGCAATAGCATGTTTTGACGTTTGATGCCTGTCTATTCTGCTGCTCTAGTCACTACATTCAGTGTTTTCCGTGTTCTCCCATTTTCATAGTGTCGTAGTGGTGGCAGTTTGCGTGCGTTCATTTGAAATCTGCCTACGCAACAGAGCAACAGTCTAGTCTAGACATAATCTCATTATAGCAACACCTTCTTGAAATGACTTCTTCAAGTAGATACAGATGTCAGCAGTCCGTTAGACTATAGATAGTCAGTCTGTCTGCTACATTTATCGCGAGCATAGCGAAGGAGTGTAGTGCAAAACCACTTAAGATAGATTCTTTAAAAGGAAGAGTTGAGTTTGTAATCGGTAGACATTTTTCATTCAGATCCAGGATGTTATCACGAGGGTATTAGAAATTCTAGGGTATCTGGATGTCGGCATCAGGTCTCAATAAATTAAGTGCTAATTATCAGTGAAGTAAGATAGATGTATTAAATAAGTTAATGTTGTATTGCTTTCCTTGGGCATATAGTAATAGTTCTAAAGGATTTATTCTATTATGATATACAGCGTTTTTTACAGCAAAAAGGCTGGATACTTATACATAGCTTTTTTTGTAAAAATAAAAAAGACAACCAATGGAACTGCACTGTTGCTGGGCGTTTATGTTGCTTTTCGATTCAAATCAGTATCACAATGAAAGTGCGATTAAAAATTGTGAAATGGTGATTAAAAGTGTGATTAAGCTCGTAAATTAGAAATTTCGAAATTACTGGCTCAGCTTCCAAATCAGAGGTTAAGTTAGGCACTCCGCACACGGGTCGTTAGCCATGCGATACGTGAGATATGACGCTCCGTTAGCGGTCACCCATTGATTTACATAGGTTGTGACGACCAAGCGTAGAAATATCGCATCTACGACGACAGCTCAACGACCCGTGTGCGGATTGCCTTGGGAAGTCCGTAAAACGCGTCCTCAATTAGTGAAACTTGTGATTGCTTTAGCGGGAACACTTTTGCTAAAAGATATTAAGTTATACAAATATAGTAGGACACAATTATACAATGCCGTATGAAATGTTGCTTGGTTTAGGATCTAAAGCCAAATTATCACAAATAACGACGTATTTTTCACGAAATAAGACAGAAGAAACTTTCAAAAAATCAAAAGCCCATAGAACGAAAATCGCTACATTTTTTTTTGTCAACGATGATGCCAAAACTCAAGAGATGACCTATTATGCTATAGTACAGAGCTGTCGGTAAAATTTTAGGAAAGGCGTGGAAGAAGAGTTGAGATGATGCTAATGCTTAATGGGTCCTTGTTTGCTGAATGTGGGCCACTGTGTCAAAAGAGTATGCGAAGTCAAGGGTCCTGCCGTCGACAAAACTGTGAATCGGACTGGATATTGAGGAAAGCAGGTCATGTATAAATAAAAGAATAATAATTGGTGAGAGAACAGTACCTTGCGTTATCCCGGGCATTGGTAGTGTGTACAATTTGGAAGGTGCGCTCTCCGAACAAGCTTTCAATCCACTTGACAAGAACTGGCTGGAGATTAAATGTACGAAGCTTGATCAGTATAGCTGGATAACAGACTCTGTCAAAAGCCTCCCAAATAACCAGAGAAACGACCATTGTTTTACCAAAGTTATGGTGACAACGTTTCCGTCTCTCTGAGAGAAATGAAGTAAGTCCCCAGTAAAGTGCCCCGAACGGAAATCATAGCGGTTCGGCTCAAAATATTTCATTGATTTTGAATTCCTAAGTGATTCAAATACCTTAGACGGAACTGAAATCAGTGCTATTGGTCGATAGTTGGAGGGATCACCGTCTTTCCTCTTTTTAGGTGTATACTGAACGTGTGCAAGCTTCCATGCAGAAGAGAGTATTTCAGGTGAATACGACAAGTAAAATAATTTACGCAGAGCGTTTTCTTACGAGCGCCGAAATACCGTCAGGTGCGGCAGATTTGGAAGCATCAAGTTTAGCGAGTATATTCAATACCTGTATTGTGCGGAAAAATAAGGGTCTTTTTTTGAAAGCGCATATTAGATGACTAGGAGCGTTTAGCGATGCAGGTGGCAAGAAGGACTTAGTAGTAAAAACATCAGCAGGAGTAAGCTTTAACCATAGACTTAGAAAATAAGTTTTCACCAAAAAGTTATGTCTAATGCTACAGCTTGGGCAGCTATCTCTAATTTTTTTTTTATATCTTGCGGAAACTTAGATCTTAAGGCTGATATTGAGTTAATCGTGAAGCTAAATTTTGAGAAAGTCTCCATTTTCTGGTAATTCTTATAATATAGAAAAGCGGAGACACTGCTCATTTCTGACGGATAAAATGCTAAGAATTTCAGTTTTTGATCGATTTTGTAACTGAAAAGACATTTTTACAACTCAATTTTCAAATTGAAACACCAAATGCCACTTTTTTAGCTCGAAAGATTGAACAGCACATAATAAATTGGCGTGAAATGATTGAAGGCCAGAGCCATCTGCATTTTCAAAGTGAAAGCAACTTCCAAGCAATTTTTCATGCTAAGAAGTGAATACTACTCTTGCTTATTTTCAAACTAAATTTTCGCCCAAGCAAATCTCACGTGATGCTTTAGTTAGTACATGCTTTAGTTAGTACACAGCAATACGATACTTTTTCTTCCTGCTATTACTCGAGGTTAAACTTAAAATATCAAAACATGGTTGCAACAAGGCAGCGCAACAAGTCATACGCGTAGTGAGTCATTGGCGGATGAAGTCGAGGTGTCCGCAGGATATGTCATATCGCGCCGAGAAGATATTTCAGGACTTTCCAGGAGTTCAGATCTAACTCCCAGCCACGACGGTCCAATGGCAAACAAATGTTCGTAATACTCAAAGAGTCCCTACAACGATCTGGTTCACATTTGGATGATCTAATCTTTCAAAAATTAAAATTCCGGATTTTTATTTTAATAAAAATATATGCTGCTTTCTATAATATGGATGATTTTGTTTAATGATTTTACTCAAGCTCGCAAAACTAAATGGTTAACTCTGTATTACTTTTCTTACTATACGCATGTAGAAATTCTTATCGTATTCAACTACTAAATAGCTACTGAATTTGAATACGATTTTCAAATACAATCCCATCTACCCAATAAACGGCGCCATACATCTATTCACGTGTACATTTATGTATGCACACAATTTTATTTCCGCGCATTGCTGACAGATAAGATAGATACGAAATTCAATCGCCTGTGGGACGAGTAGGAACGAACTCATTCATGACCACATCCACCTCTGTTTTCACGCATTATTCCTTCAGATAATTTTTCCACGACTTCCAGTGACATATCAATATCGTGTTCGATTTAAGCTTCGATGCAGGTCTGTGACCGATTATTTTTGTACAATCGAGTTCCTTCAATTCTTCGACAAATGTGTCGGGAAAATTTGGCTAAGGTGCGTTATCAAAAGTCTACGCATCCAAAGAATACGCTACGCTATAAGCGGTTGAGGTACTACCACGATAAGACGCTTATGGAAATGGTAGTTTGAATAATTGGCGGGCGCGTAAAAAATGTGTGATACTTATCTTTACAAAGTTGAAGTTAGATTAGCATCTGCATTGTCGATGAAATTCTAGCAAAATATTGGTGAAATTATTTATAGCGGGATTTGTTTTTAAATTTTAAAAATGGGAGATTTTATTTGAATGAAAGAGTTTTTCGGCTGCATGATGAAGGTGCATTTTGTTGTTACATCTCGATCAAGAGCTGGTTAGGGGAGGCAGGAGGGATTGAGGGATTGTGAACAACAACAACAGAGGCAGGATTTTTGTTGTTTTCAATCCAACCTAACCTAACCAGCTCTTGATAGAGATGGAAAAAACGTACCTATCATTTTAAAAAATTTATTACTCTGTGCTTTTAATTAAATAAAATTAATATGCCCTTGATCGAAATGCCCAACTCGAAAGTGTCAAAAAACACACTCATCGAAACCACTTTATTTTGATGTGTTTCCATAACATATTCAGATCACCTACTCCACTAGGAGAAGTGATTGCCTCAAGAACCATATATGTATTTACTAACCATTACCTATGCCATATCCGGAAGTATTCTGCAAAAGCATATTAAGTCTTAATGCATTACCAAAGTTGTTGTCCAGTAAGCGTTTCGGATTGCTCGCAGAAGAGAACACAAATCTTTCACCGTGCAATTTGATTTTCAATATAAATAAATTTTCCGATCCTAAAGTCTGACCACCTATTCATTCAAATTACTGCAGGCTGTCTCGCATGCAATGCAGATACTAGTTCTAATCGAATTTAGTTTTGTCAGCGTAAAATCTCATTTCAGATGGTTTAGATGGCCTCCAGCAACTAATACACTTCATATGAACGAGGTCAATTCAATCATAAAGAAAATGGTATTAAAAAGGTGTTATAGGTTCAATTTAGAGTTGCCATCTAGTTTGACTCGATGACATTTCGTGAAGCTAATGTGGGTTTTGTGCAAAAACATAGGTTGATTTTGAGTGATAGTATTGCAGACAGCTGTACGGATTTCACCTACTTTTAAAAGCTAATGAATAATTCAAAGATATTTCACGTGTCTTATGATAATATACATAGCAAGAACATCAAAACAAGAGATTTAGATCGTTTGATAAACTGATATTTAGCATTTTCTAAATCTCTGAAAAAACAAGGCAAATTTATATAAATTTGCATATATTTGTTAATGATCATCTTGCATGCTTTCAACTCAAACAAAACCATCCATGAATAGAATCTTTTCGCCAATATATATTTGGATCTGGTGATTAATTATATACGATCAGTCTCATTTTTCACAGACGTAAATCGTCGAAATGTTTAAAGAGGAGCTGACGTATTTTCGCGAAAAAAAAGCCTACGGGTTTTCATTAGTAAAACCAAATATGTTTTGTGCTAAAAGAATGATAGACATCTGAAGTCAATGTCGCAGTTTTTGCGTTATTTTGAAACCTTAAGACTATGCATTTTATTGAGTAAGAAAGAAGCTAGATATTTTGAAAGAAACTTTGAAAGAAGCCAGATATTTTTCAATTTTTTCATCGATATCGATATTTTGAGGGTAATACGCCCTCTTCTTTAGTACTTATTATATAATAATAATAATAAGAATAGTAATAAAACCCCGACGTCACCATGGCTTCGGCGAGGCTTGCGGCATTTGCCAGCAATTGAAGGGTGATGAAAGATTGGATAGCGGAGCGGGAGATAATAATTACAGCGTTGGGATCAGGCAAAGACGACACCGCTTACATAGCAAGTGACTAGTCAGAATACCACTAAGCTGAACAGAAACGAGAATCCCGCATCGGTCGTTTTGAACTTGGAAGAGAAGTCTCTAACATCTAGAACCTTTGGCGTGCAAGCGCAGCGAGCTAAGAAAAGGTCGGGAGTAGCCAAGCTCTCTTCTGCTCACAATGCGGCAACGAAGGAGCTAAGCAAGGCCCTCGTTCGAAGAACGAGCCGGATGACAGGCGCCTTTTGAGAAGGTCAACTCAGACCCGTACCACAGTTGTAGCACACTGCTGATGACTACGGTTATTCCGTCTTTCTGCATGGTGCCGAGATTCGGGAAAATGAGCTCCCAATTAAGAAGCGCTGGATGGGTATTGCCAGTATCTAGCGCACAGGTGCCCTGTGTATCGCCTGTATCAACCGCATGGTTTCAGAAGGAGGCCATAATGGCGGTATTCGAAAAATCCCGTTAGATATACTAGCTTGGGAACGTGAGGAAGGGTACCTCTCTCGTTCAAAGCCGGATAGAATTGCCGGATGGAACGAAGGGTACCTCTTTCGTTCAACGCTGGAACAAAGCCGGATGGAACGCATGTCCATGCGAAAACCCTTTGTACCGAACGGCAACACCATTCGGTGGAACGACAACGACGACGACGATGGCGGACGTGACAAGATGAGAAGTCAGTCTCGAACAAGTCCCCGACAAGCCCGGAAGGTTGCCAATTGGGTGCAAGCGCGGAGCGAGCAATGGCGCGAGCGAGCGAATTTGGTGCAGAGCGCGATTATACAGAGCGGTGCGAATGTGCAATATACGTGCGATGTAATTACAATTAAATAGTGCAATAAAGGCGCGGCGGTAAACCGCCTATAGTGTGTTTTTATTTCCCCCTGCCGAGTGCGCACTAATGTGCCACCTTCGGCAATATTATACACCCTTCAATTCTAGTAACAATGTTAGAGGAAAAATAGTAAGGGACGATGGACGGTTAAGCTGATTAGTTTTATAGAGTCTTGGGTTATTTCTTGCACGGTTACTCTAGAATGTACGTGAACATAATGTGACTGAGGTCGATGTTGCTCAGCGCACATTTTTTGTGTGCAGTTGCTTCGCAAATACTGCGCATCAAGCGGGCGCTGTGTTAGTTTTTGAAGTCAGTATAAAAAATCTACATGAGCTAGAATGGCAAGCGAGGGTATCATTAATGAACTGGTTACTGATGAATGAAGTCACCAGTTTGTTCAACTCCACCGAGCTTGTTAAAGATGTTGAAAAATAGGGCCAAACTTACGAAGAATCGATCTGATAAAATCAAGAAAATCAGCTCAAAAGAACAAATCGAACTCGTTTTTCATTGGTGAGTTATTCAAAAACAACCGATCCTGAAGTTAGAAAGCATTAAATAGTTGCTTTTTCTAAGGAAAGGACAATGTAGACTTTGTGGCTCCAAAAATACTCAGAGATTTCGTTTGGGTGATGAAGTTTAATCTTCACCCATTCTGCGAAATCAAAATGTTCAAATATTTTCGCTAAGCAGAATTTTTATGAGAGTTACTTTAAAACGCTGCTATACGATGCTTGTCGAATTCAATGTATGATTAGATTTGCTAGTTTTCAAGGCTCAACTGCAGATTGTTCCAAGCCCAGTTTCTTACCCTGAACGCCGTCTTTCATTCAAATCACGTTCGAAATGAAATTTCAATAATCATGCATTAACAGGCTGCCGCGAGTAGTCAACGTTTTCGCATAGCTCATATCAACATTTTCTAATAATGCCAGTCAATCATTTATCAATGAAATCATCCACTTCGTACCGAAAACCTTAGACTGTAACGCATACAAAACGTTCCATTAAACCTGGTGTCGATGGCTGACGTTGATATCGTTATCGTAAGTAGGCTGAAAGGTGATCTTGCCTGCCAGCCGCAAAATGAACGATCTTGGACCAATCGTACTAAAGTACTTTTACTGTTCCAGTGCGTCGCGTCGCCGACTTTAACCACGATTTGCAGACAACATGCGTGTCGTACGAGTACCAGCTACCATACATACGGAATTCGCACATGTACACCCGAATAAACTCCACCGCACAACCTACCATGAGTACGAGCAAGTTGTATGGACTTGGAGTTGCAGAAACCGTTTTATGTCAGTTTACTTCGTAATAAAGTTCGCATATCACTTCTCAAGTTTGTTTTCAGATCGTAGGGTTTTTTCCTGCTATTACTGGTGCTTTGCCACTTGATAGTTGCTGCACAGCCGGCTGTAATTTTACTAGCGGTTGGCTGACTGGCTGGCGGAGTGAAGTGAAAGGCCATCCAAAGGTTGAATTGCGAAAAAGTGGACTCCCGAGCCGAGCGTCGTCTCAACCCGATCGAAATGCGGATGTGAATCCTTGGAATGGCCGGCGCTCAAGTGATTCGGTCGTTACAATTCCAAAACATCATTATTACCTCTGATCGATCGATTGTCGGAACTGAACAGAAAGAATACAGCCGTGATCATCAATCATAAGTTGGTTGACATTAACTTGGTTTTTTACAGTTATTCACAAGGAATTCGATTATATGAAAACGAGTGCTGTCCATTTTATAGCCTTTACGCTTAGATCTGATACGGTGGCACCTGTACCTTGTCATCGATTTGATTGGTGCAAGGTCAAGAAAACGGTTTTACAATTTATATATTAAAATTTTACACTCGGATGACATCGCTTATCATCTTTCTGCATTTGGGCGGTACTATATGCTGTAGTATAATATTATTAACTTTCACCTTATTGTATTCGGAAAAATGCAAGAGAAGAAGACAAACAATTTCTCAGTAAAAATCATCACATTGAACTATCTTCCTCGAACGCAAATCAAGCTTTGTATTTCCATTTACAATGCTTCACCGCTAGACGAGATACCTTGCTTCTTATCTCTGTCGCTTTGAATAAAATGTATAGTAATTACAGCATTGTTTGTTTAACGTTGACCTATATAATGCACGTTCCACTGGAAACTCGAGAAGCTAACTGTCTCTCGTGCATACAACTCTTCTGAATTCACAATTTTTTTATTTGCTCAGCGCATAATTTCCCGAAGATGCAACTTTCATTCATATGACCGCATGACTGATAAAGACGTTACGCGTATGGAGACAAGTGCCGTTGCTGTTGCTACGCATCCGTCAAATTGCTATGTTTGTTAGTTAAGCTTATTTGGTTTTCTGGTTAATATGAAACTTTTTGATAAAGGGCTAAGCATGATCAATCTTTAGCGCTGAGGGTCTAATTGGATTTCTTTGTATGAAACTGTACTTCAGACATGTGATCGTATTCTGTTGCTATTTTTCGGTTTCTTTGAAACGGGAAAATTTAAGCTCTATTTCGACGCTTGACGATTTGGAAATAGAGCTGAAATCGGATAATGAACCAAAAACGCCAAACATTTCCATCGAAATTAGAATCGAAGTGATAGGTTTCGATTATTTATAGTTCAAAATTTGAGTAATACTGTAGACAAAGATCACAACAAATCAATTTCTTAAGACACAAACTCTCATTTTCTTCGCGCATGTTCAAATGACGCTATGTTTTCATCGACGAATTGCCTGAAAACCTATTCATATGCTAAACAGTTTATCGGTTTAGTGCTTGTGTCCTCATTAAAATTTTAATTATCATGAAAACACCAATAAAAATGTTGTCTTAAGATTTTATCAAGTTGAATTGACTTAACAGAAGCTTTTGTTCTGTTGCAGCAGCTTTCGGTTCAAGAAAATAAAAATATGAATTTTTCACATATTTCGAAATGGCAACATAGCGACCATTTAACTGTTTTCTAATATTTTTCACAGCTTCGGTCACTCGACATAGTTTAATGCTTTCAAAAAAAAAATTTACGACTAGTTTGTAAAATCTATGGGAGACTTAATACATTTATGGGTTGGAAGACCACGCGAATGAACTTCAAGCAGTTTTTTTTGTCTTTTCAAACTTTCAGCAAGTTTTCCGTAAATGTTGTAAATAGGAAGTCTTAGAGCTAGTACTAGGACGGGTTGCGGTTTTCTCTTGCAGAGCAACCACAACTTTTCTTAGCTCAGTTCTGTTGATATAGCAATAACCACAAGGTCACGAAATACTCATTTTACCAAGTAGTTCTATAATTAAATTTTATGTTGCAGCATCAGATTGAATACGGTCATAGGTTTTGAGCACGCTATACAGTCATCTCATCGCGCTCTAATGTCTTTAATCATTCATATTCGCTTTAGTGACTTGATCTCTATATACTACTTCTTCCACCCAAACTACTCATAGGTACAAATCAAAACAATTTAATATTTTTCATTTTCGAGCATATTTTCAATTTTCTCCTCGGATCCATGAACGACATGAAAAATGTCCAGCCTCTGCACCACCAATAAATGCTTCATTTATGATGCATTTAAGTACCTTCCACAAATATTTAGAATGCGGTTTTTCGAATTGGCCGCAAAACCCATAGATCATTCCATTCCCATGCGGCTCGAGACGGAATTCACTTCAGCAACTTTCGTTGCACCAAATGGCTGCAGCACATCAGCCATGGTAGCCTGGATAATCCGAAACAAGCTCGTCAAGATAAAAATGGTCATGGGAAGATCGGTATTGTTTTCGAAAGTTTATTAAACTTTTTTTTCTCCTGAACAATAATGAAAAGCCGAAAATGAAGACATTCTACCGCGGCTGCACCTAAAACGGTGCACGTAACTATTCAAACTGTCAACACAAATTAATAGACCATAAATTTGAAAGCACTTTGCTTTGCGCATGCGGTATCTTCTGCTTCGTTTTTTTCGTGTTATATTGTGACTTATTTAAAGTGATGAGATCGATTTATTGATTTTCGCCTAATAAACTATCGATTTGTATCTTAGATAGTTCGAACTTCGAATGATATCAATGTGAGATTCTTGAAGGATTGATTGAGTCGTAAAATGTTTAGTGTTTTATGTTTGAATTGCATGTTTTTCGTTGGTGTATTTGAATAATGCGGAGGATTCACTTTTAGGACTAATTAAATTTAAATTATTCGAAGAGTATTTTAAGTAGATCGTAAAAGGGGTTGGTTGTAATTATGCAAAAGGCGTGAAATTTTTATTGATACTTTTGGAGATAATGAAAGCTAAATGAGAATGATGCGTGTCTCGATTCAAATGGGATTGGAGTTCATTGCTGAGATAAAGTGGTCCTGTGAGCGAAGGCGTTATATTTGAATAAGAATTAAGTCATCGACATGTGCTTTTCTGGAAAATGATGGCCTTGGTATATTGATGGAGTGATAGGTTTTAAGGGACTGAACAGAACATGTTTAATCTTGTCCTACCATCTAAATACCTCAAATTTCCCAAGCTTTAAACTTTTGCTTCGCTTGACAGCTTTTCAAACGATCGTTTGCTCGTATTTTCTTTCGAAATTGCTTTTTACATATCTTGATGGATAAAAATAATAATTTTGGGAAATGGAAATGCGAAACAGAAATACATCTACTACTTTTGCACTTAAAACAAAACACTCAAATTGCCTGTTGTGTTCTTAAATCCTTCTAAACAGAAAACATACAATTTTAATCGAAGAACTAGGCGGAATCCGAACACATTCTCGATGCGGTGTTGGTGATTTTACGCCAGATAAGCAGTAGTAGTAAGTAATAAGAATGATGTGTGAATGAAGAAAAAACTATTAAAGCTAAGCTGAAGTTTAAATAGCAAATTCAGCACTATGGGATAGCTTTGTACGTGAGAATTTAGTAAACATAAGAGGTGATCCAGCAAAAGTTTTCCCAAATTAACGAGATTTTTTCTTACACAAGTGAACATACCCGAAAAGTAGCTGCGCGTATATATTTTTTAGACAACTATCAGCTTGAGTTTCGGTAAGATCGACGATTTTGGAATTTTATGGGAAAATGGAACAGAGATTTTGCATTAAATATCGCTATCATAATAAACTAATCACGTTGAATATTGTTTTTAATTACTTTGAATTTGCTATGAGATAAACAAAAAATTAAGAGTGGTATAAGCGTTTTCAGAAAGGGGCGTGAAAATGTTGCAAATTACAAACGCCACACATAGCCAACACTGACGAAAATGGGGAAAAGTGAACTCACCGGTCATAAAAGATCGTTGGCTCACCATAAGAGAAGTCGTTCACCACGTTGGTGTATCGTTCAAGTAATGTCATAAACTTTTGCCACATATTTTGGGCATTAAACACATTACATCAAACACTTACTCCAATATTGATGAGAGATATATTTTGAAGCGGTAGTAAATGAGTAGTAGTTTACTTATATTATGTATGTACTTTGATTAGCAAATGACCGGCAAGTAGTTATGATTCAATCAAGCTATCAGCAGAAAAAAAAAAAATCATATTTTGACTTACTTAAGCAATCTTTTTTTAAATTTCAACTCACAAAGATTTTAGCAAAGAAATCGTCGGCAGGGATAGCCAGCCACCTCTTATACCCGGGTGTTAATTAAAGTTTCATAAATTCCGAAATTACAGTTGCATTCACGCTAAACCAAAAGACTATACACCAATTTTTCTAGGCTCCTTTCTATTAAAGATTTAATAAAGAATAGTACTTGGGACTCTACTCTGTTCTCGAAATCACGTTATGCTTATACGAGAGGAAAATCAGTTGAAACAGCGCTAGATATCATAGTACGGCATGCTAAAAAAAACCACTTGCTTGGTAGGACTACACGCTGGCTGTATTTCTAGACATCGAGGGAGTGTTGTACGTCCTCAGGCGATTGTAAATGCTCTCCAAAACCTAAATGTCAATACACAGCTAATAATATTTATAAATCAGCTACTCAGAAATCAGGTAATATACTTGTTTTTGGATAATTCAACCATCAATCACGTGATTACACCATATCCTTGTAGACTATGTTCAGAGAAACTGGGAGACCACTTTCAAAGTTACTTTGAAGTTAGGGGATTTCTGTAAGATTATTGTCTGGATTCCGTGCTGCAGAAACTTTAACACCAATAGGGAAAAAAGAAACTAAAGAGCTTTTGTTTTAAATATTGTCATTTGATCCAAACTAAAAAATATTTGACGAAATTAAATTGAAAAAGAAAATTAAAAGAACTGCTATTACTTACGCATTCAAGAAAATTTCTTCAATTACAATGTAATCAATTTACTTACCAAGAAATGAAAAGCAAAATATATATAAATAAATACAGACACTAAAACAATACTTTAAAGAAATCTTAAATTTTAAATTAACTATACTTTATGTAAATTTTCCACAAAAAATCAATACAAATTGCCTAAGCTGTCCATCAAATTCCCCTTCTCAAAGTCCATTCACCTTGTAATACAAACAAAACACTTTACGGAGTTCTAAGCACCAAAAAAAGCTTCTGTCTATGAACTGATTGATAGTTGGCAGAATTGTGAATTTGTAATTATTTCTAAAACTGTCTATCCAACTATCACCTCCACCAATAAATTTCGTAAATACGTAGTAGTAAATAACAATGAAAAAATTGAAATGAAAAATGAATTTCCATAGAAATACTGCTTATCTCGCTCCCCAAAAAAAAAACATTTCACTGAAATGATCAAGTAGATTATTTCAAAACAAAAACAAATCACAATATCACAGTCCAGACAAGTCACATGTTCGAATTTTCCGTCCTCATTTTTCGTTATATATCAGAGGGGAAAAATTTACAGATTAGATTTTCGACAACCTGCTTTTAATATTATTTACGATAATCCAATTTAAAATATAAATGATTGGTGAAAAATATCAAATAATATTTTTGGTGAAAAACAGAACGCAAGAAAATGTTTGGCAAAGAAATTGTTTAAGGGGTTATTCTACTGTTAAACGGGTAAAAAGCAGTATCATTTTAAAAGTGTTGTATAAAAAAAACTATTAAAGATATCAATTTGAAATTTTGCATGCATCTTTATTAACAAAAAAAGTATAAAATCGCATAGTTGAGTTTTTCAAAAAAACAAAATGGCGGCTTCTGTATGCAATTGATGGAGCACGCGCTGACGACCAGAGTCGATTGCGCGGCACATTGCACAGGTCGTCCAGGTGATCTGCAATCAATTTAACGATGAAATTCTATTAGTTTAGCTAAAAACACACAAAGTGAACTTAAATTGAGACATAAATATTAAATTTTCGCGATTTGGCAAGTGTTGGAAAATAGCATGCTCGATTTTGGACGTTGTTTTCGGTGAAAAAAGTGCTCCCAAATGACCAAATTTCAATTTTTATGGCTCAATTTAGGTTCACTTTGTGTGTTTGTAGCTAAAATAATAGAATTTCATCGTTAAATTGATTGCAGATCACGTGGACGACCTGGGCAATGTGCCGCGCAATCGACTCTGACCGTCAGCGCGCGCTCCATCAATTGCATACAGAAGCCGCCATTTTGTTTTTTTGAAAAACTCAACTATGCGATTTTATACTTTTTTTGTTAATAAAGATGTATGCAAAATTTTTAATTGATATCTGTAATAGTTTTTTTTTTACAACACTTTTAAAATGATACTACTTTTTACCCGTTTAACAGTAGAATAACCCCTTAAACTAAACGTGGCGGTTTATTTAAAACTTTTATTCGAATGTCGAATGAAGATGAAATCGTCTTGAACAAATCATTTTTATTGAGACTATAATTCTTTCGGCTCCGAAAACTGTTTAGTTGAATTTTTATGCTGTATTTTGTGGAAGTATGAAGATATGTTTAATGTCATTGTCAACGCATTTTGACTGATGAAGGTGACTCTTAATTAGCATCAGGATTCTTTTACAGATTATTCATTTTTTGAATAATAAAAAAAAATATATAAAATTCGTTTTGGTCGCGTTTGGTGACATATTTAAACAAAGTCGGGTCAAAGATAGCCACTCAACTCCTAAAGTCGGCTAAAGTCGGTTGACTCTTTTTTGTCGACGTTTTTGTCTCACAGCACGGATCGAACTCGTGAAAACGACATCTCAAGAAAGTTCAGTGGCCACAATTCCAAGTATTATACTTTGGGTTTCGTTTTGACCAATTTGATTTCTGTAAAAGGGTTGGATGGCCGACTTTTGGAGCATTCACCCTATGTGAAATTAGATAGTCACACAAGAAGTTGCCTATTTTGTCGTACAAAAAAAAGTAGCTCGGTAACATTCTGTTGGTCATTTGGACACAAAATTAAAGTTGAAGCTTAAGATGAAAATTATCACTGCAGGCTATGAGAAATTACACCTACTACAGATCTGGATGTACATATCTATTAAACCACTGACCAGGCTCATTTGGCGATGTCCAAATGTTACAAAAACCTCAATTAAAATCTTGTTTAAATGGCAGAAAATAGAAAATGGACCACGACTAATTCACATTTTGCCGAGTTTACAAATGTCACTAGTCACTTGTCCCGCCAAGCACTTGCCTTCGTGCCCTCAAGTTAGTTTGTCTATACTCCCGTGAACGCAAACCGCCTTCATACATGATCTTTTATATTTAAATGTCCAAACAGCTAACTGACAACACTTCTAAGTATTCCACTGAATAATGGTTGCAGGCGTCGAACTGTTGCAATTGCCCATTACTGACCATTACTGCATCTAAGTGTGCAAGTGCGTTCTATGCATTAAATTGAAAGTAAAATGTTTGCATTAATGATTTGAAATAATGGCATTAGAGACGCGAATGTATTCACTATTTCATAAAATTTGCCTGAAATTGCTGCTCCAATGAAGCTTGTTTGGCCCAATTGATTGAGTTATTGCAATTCAGATTAAATTTGACGGTCAAGTAATCCGGTTCAATTAAAGAGCGAGATTCTTGTAAAAAACATAGGCTCGCAAAAAAATTATCTGAAATGAATCAAGTAGCCTTACATACTTTCAATAATACGAGTTTTGAGCCTTTGTTTTGCCTGGTTTCTAAACAGGTTCTTGTTCATTATTTTAAATTAACGCGGAATTCACTGCCCATAATTACACAATCAATCACACGCAATTCCAATTCGATCATCAAAAGCACTCGCTGAATTATGATTATTATCATCTAATTTTCGACTCAATACCTAAATTAGCCATACATACGAGTATACTATTCGTTTCAATAATGCTTTCAACAATCACAATAGATTGAATTCGAAACATTTGTAAGCTTCGTCGATTCGCTCGGATCTCGTCGACAGCCAAAGATCAATACACCCACCCAAAATGTTTCAAGTGCTTTAGATATCAGTTTAAAGAAAATATTCTTTGAGCTTCTGGATACAGTCCAAAGCAAATACTTTGGTCGATAAGTAGCGTTTGTTGGAAGATCTCTAGAATAGACGTATGAATAATAAGCATCTGGTGCTCTCAAGAAAATTATGATCATTTATTTTATTTTTTAGGATTTTTTTTTGCAGTTTTTACCTAATATTTCAATAGTAATTTGTACCACGCATTTGTACTACTTTAGAAATGTTACTTAAAATTTATAATCGCTTGGCTGCTATTTTATGGGTTATTCAATGTAATGTGGTTTGCAATTAGAATTCAGTTTTTTATTAAAAGGTAAATTATTAGACAAAAATTGAAATCAAATTGACTCGGAATACTTGACGTTATTTCAGTGGGTCCGCTCTTCGGTTTGGTATCTCAGAATACATCTTCACTGTCTCTTTCGCGTAAAATGTTACCTTCACTCTTCCGAATCGTTTCATGCATACACATTACAGATATCAAGAATTCCAAATGTTCCTACCAGCGTTCATTGATGATAGCGCTATGATCTTCTGGAAGTTTCTCAATCGTAACCTGAATATTTTATCCATATTCATGCAAAAAGCCTCAAAGGTATGAAATGCTTAGATGCGATTTTGCTTTTAAAACAAACTGATTTCATATTGGAAATTATCCTTAAACACCAATTTTCTGAGTAATATTTGCATTCTTTATTGGTTTAATTGCAGACTCGTTGGCAGATTGAATATTTTGATGCGACTACTTTGTGTGCAGAAGATATAAGCTTGAATTTTGAATCGACCATAATTTATAAGGGACATACAGGGTGGTCGCCGTCAAATCAGAAAATAAGAGATAGCTAATGTGCAAAATATGATAATTTGAATATTATAGTTATTTGCCGCAATTCTTATCTGTCTCGCTTGACCAACATGTGGCAACATTGCACAACTTCTATTTGACAGTGGATTTGTTTGTGTAGGTTGAAAAAACAAATTCTTGAATGAGCTCTACTCCTTGTTTCAATATTTGAACGCACAAAATATTTAAAAACAAATCTTTTTAAATTAAATTATGTCAAGGAAATAATTTTATACTTTGAAACGACATCTTTTCATTTAGAGAACTTAAGAAGATGGACTTACATTGCATTCAAAAAAATTTAATTTCAAAACAGTGAGATTTTTCGACGTGCCCAGTTATAGCTTATAAAATGATCATGGTTGTATCATTGAAAAGTAATTCACTACCTTATTATTGGTACAAAGCTGAGAGATTGTAAGCCATTATTGAATTAGTTCAAAACGAATATACTTTTTTGCCTTTATCTCTCTACTTCATCAAACAGTCACCTGTGTCCACTATTGAACATAATCTTTCCCTAAATATTTCCACTGGCTACAATTTTGAGTTAAATTTATTTAGCTTGCCGGAATTTTTGGTCAATTTTTTTGTGTTTTGCGAAATTTATCTAGTGAACAATTTCTTTTGCTAAATTGCGGTTTGTTTTTTTTTTGCATGCATTTTTATAGATATCGGTTAACCGCTCCAAAGCTGAAATTCGAAGAGGATACTATTGATTCGCGAATTTTTCATTTTAGGAATGTCTCCGAAATAATCGCTCTATTGTGTGAGGTGTCTTTCTCTGTTTATTATATTTTCTCTTAGTCTTCATTCTAATGAAGAACTGTTTGAAGCAGCCAATAAAAATTTAACCGAACTTTGAAAATCAATGAAAAAATCGATTCTAGTCGAAACAGTGCAGTTTTTTTCTCTAATTGATATTCAACATCTTGTGCAAAGTAGGGGAAACAGCAAAAGCTCACAACCTTAACGATTATTTCCCAAAGATTGGGTCATAAATAGATTCCACACAGCTTGCTAGTTCAGGGTCAAACAACAAACATAGAAAGAAGTTTAGCGTTGTTAATATACCTGAAACAGACTGAACTTAGAGAAATCAATAAAGATATTCAAAACGTCAAGACTAAAGTATCGACTAACTCTAATAATATGTCGGGGGAAGACTTTGAAGCCAAAATCATTTACATTGCAAACTATTCAGCGGTTGCTTTAACACGCACCCTAAACTAGGATCTTTCATGTTCATGGGAGATGACACACTAGATAGCTGTATATAGTGAGCTAAGTAGGCAAGTTGGGTTAAGTTCTTGCGGCTGTTTTTTCAGACAGGCTCGGGTGAAGACACACTTAGCCAAACTAGGGTTCACGGTGATAATTCATAGCGTAGTCCACAACCTCTATGAAGTCGAGAACCACCTTGAGTCCTTCATGAACTAGGTGATATCCTTCAGGTCCACCGAAACCACTTCGGTTAGGCAAGCAAAGATATAGAAGCCAAGGGCCTTCATCATTGTTCCAACGAGAGCCGAGCGTTCATATAGGAGGTGAAATACTGTTTGCTCTAGTAGAAGGTGTCGCAAGAGGCATTCAGCCGTGTCGCATGGCTATCAAACAGGCAATGCCCAATTAAAACAGCCATCACTGCACGGAGAGACTTCCTTGCTAAATCGAGGAGCTTCCTAGTGCAACTAATGTCAAATGCTATTCACAATGGTACACTGAAAGAAAAACTCTTGGTTGATTCAACCATTTTTAATAGTATTGCAACGATTCATTCAAAATCGTTAAACGAACTACGGAAAATAGTTATTTTTACTATGTTAATATAGTTAATTTAACGATATAAAAGTAGTTGGTTCTGGTTATACAAAAAATATCGCAACGTTCATGAAATCAACTGTTTTAATTGTTTCATAACCACGAAGAACAGTTGATAAATAGAAAAATATTCATCAACTCACTCAAAACTTCAACGTTTCGAATTATCAACAGTTTTTATGGTACTTAAACTACTTCGCAATAGTTGATTTCAGCAAACGTAATTTGGAATTATTCTACGCAAAGTAGAATGGTTTCAACATTTGGACGTTTTTCATGCTCCGAATGAAATTGTTTATCAACTACGCGTCATGGTGCATAAAAGTAATCAACGATTTTCTTATGGTTGTTTTAACTATAGCCCTAGTTGATGCAAAAACAACTAAGGCAAACTATTGATTTTTCATACTCCTCATACTCATGCTCCTATTCTATCATAGAAGTTTCATATGATACATGGCAAAATTGTGTTCGGTTTGCTGTTCGATATAATTCATATGCATGTTATGCAGTGAAGCCTTTATATTACCTTGTACGACGCTATTTTGTTCACAATACAGCGTTTTCCGCTGTGGCATAGCATTGGGCTGCGGCAAAGCGCAGTCAAAAAATTAGAATGCACTGTTTTGTATGGTAACGCGCACAATAGCTGCGGCCGAATTTGCGGCAGCGGCAGAATTTGCCAAATATCTAATTTTGCCGCACCGCTAGCGGTGATACCTACCATAGGTTGGCATCACCTTTAGGTTGAATGGTCTGGTCGAATAGACAAGCGATGGCTGATGTGTATTATGATAAGCCAACCTAATCCTCGCACAACTGCATTTAGCAATACAAAAGAAAAAAAAATGAATTTGGTTGGTGCCTTGGTTGCATTGACAGCGGCATTGTCGGTGCATTGTGATTCACCAAATTCAACTGCGGCATTCACGCCTCCCCTGCCTATATTTCGTAATATGTATGGAAAAAAAAGTAAGCAACCACAAACAATGGTTGGAATACCATTGTTTGTGGTTGCTTACTTTTTTTGCACCACGGACGTTGTTTATCAACCACGCGTCATGGTGCATAAAAGTAATCAACTATTTTTTTATGGTTGTTTTAACTATAGCCCGTAGTTGACGCAAAAACAACTAAGGAAAATTGTTGGTTTTACCAAGATTTTTCTTTCAGTGTATAGAAATCTTACTGGACCTACGTTTTTCCATTCAGGACTTCACAGCGTCCTTTAAGTATTCTTGTTTGACGGTCAGTTAAACTGAAGCCATCGGTACAACAATCGGGATCAATAGCAAGTTAGTTTGCAAGTTAGTACACTTTACTGTTCTTCCTAGTATCCTTTCATCCTGGCATCCAAAACAGCTACATCATTGAATATCTCGAAAAAGAGGTGTAAACTGCAACCAAGGACTGTCAGTAAAAATTCAAATATTCAGTTCGAACACCTAATTGGGAAAATTAGGCCCCCATGTCATTCTTCCTCTTACAGATGTAATGCCCTGTGAATCATTTCCGCTGTATTTTCTTTTCAGATAAGCTTGCAATTTGGGATAGGTCTTAAATATTTTACTTTATTTCTGAGGCTTATAGGAGCTCCTCAGTGCTAAGAAAGGCTTCCAAAAATGTTGTTCCACACGATTAAATAATTTTTTCAATGAAAAATCAATTTTAAGTGCGAATCGATATGGTTTTCTTGCATATTTTTTTTCTATGATAATGCCAAAACACACTTTTCGAAACGTGATAGTGAATGCTCATTCTATAGTGAATGCTTAGCTTTGGCGGTAGGGAGACACATATGGGGAAGCTTTTAAGTGCCAAATTTTTCTTATTTCCTGAAGCCCTGGTGCTATGCCCAGTCGCTACTAAAGCTAAAATGAGACACTTAATTAATGGAGCGCTGGTATTATGCCTAGTCGCCGGCTGTTAAGACAGCACAAGACGAACAAATACAACCATGAGCAAACGGTGGGATTCGAACTCATGGGCAGTAGATCTCTGCTTCGGACTGGCGTCTTAGCAAGCAGATCTTCTGACCTATCTAAACAACACAAGAGGCGTTGTACTTCATCAATACTGCACAGAACAAAGGAAATTATGTTTAAGCTAATTTCGTAAATCTTCAAATGGCTTTTACTACACTTCACCTTATTTTGAAACAAAAGCTTAAAAATTACGGCAGTGTAAAGAGATTCAATCATTTAATCAACAGTTATTTATCAACTAGGCGATTCCTGACCAAAAACTCAGCCTTAACTATCAAGCTAACTTCATAAACGCTGGTAGTTCTCAGGGATCCATCCTTGGTCCGCTATTGTTTTTAATTAATGAATTGTTTTTCATTAGGCACTGATGATTTAATTATTGGAGTATTTTAATTTTTCGATAATTTATTGCTGATTTTTTTTTATACATGCCGTTAGGTTCTTAGGAATGTAATTAAGTCCAAAATAAATCATGAAAATCAAACACCCTCTGACAGTTGACACTTTAGTTGTCATAACAAAAAAAGTAAGAGAAGCTGTGAAGTGATCTTTGGTTAATAATCAAAGCGAATATCTTCGTCATATTTTACTTTTTTTTCTGAAAAAAAAAAAAAAAATGCTGTGCAAACACGAAACAAATTGTATGCAGTTTATGTTGAAGATGTGTCTGAAGAATGCTAGTGTAGAAATCGGTTCGGAAGGTTTCTTTTCGGAAATTTCGATTTGAACGATTAAAACGGCTCAGGAAGACTAGTCAAAACTGAAGACGAGGAAGCAAAGGCACTGATCGAAGTAAACTCCCAATTTACGAAACGAAAGAATAATATGACTTTGAACAAACCGAATTCAACTATTTCAAAGCGGTAGCACAATCCTGGGATATGTTAGTCCAGTTGGTTTTATGCCAAAAAAGTTATTAAAGGTAAATCAGCCGTGATCAAACCACACGTAATCGTAAAAAAAACCCAAGTTATCCTAGACTAGTGACAGTCTGGTGTGGTTTGTTGAAGTGATTTTCTTCGGAAACGAGGCGGCCAACGCAGTTATGGTCAATCTCTGTTATGGTCAATCTCGGTCAAGCTCTGCAGGACGAATCGGTTAAATTTTAGTTAATGGAAAATTTGAAGCAAGTACCCAAGAAGAAACTTTGTTGATTGTGATCCAGGCCACAACCTAATAATAGCATTATTTTGATTTTGGCTCGCATGTGACTCGAATAATCATTATTCACATTAGTGATACTTTTAAGCAGAAGCAATAATACATTTAAAATATAAAATACTCTTTCATAACATAAATATTATTAAAAATTAAATCCATAAGAATACTAGTCGAAGCAAACGGATATGTGTTCATAGCACATCATATCGTTCAAGACTTTCGACGCTCGATAACAATACGTATTTCAAAACCAAACTCAAAATATCTCACAACACTGCAATATAATCGATCGAGTATTTATGTAACATGATCGATATCATCATCTAATTGACCGAAAATTTCTTAACATATCCACTGAAAACGAAAACCAAATGAACAAAATGAAAAACGAACAATCTTCACAATTTCAAAACAATTTACTATCGGCAACGCTAAGAACGGCAGCATAGAGAAATTTCATTCCTCAAAATTTTTTCTCCCGGATAGAACCAATTTATGAAAAGATCGAATTTCTCGAATAAAATGTTAATAAAGCACGATTGCTTTTCGACGAATTATGACATACCGGGTTTGGTTGCTTGTTGTTGTTGTAGCTAACTGGTCGGTTGAATAAAGGATTTCGAATTTCTTCATTTCTGATTAAGTTTTTTTTGCTATTGTCGATTAAATGAAAGATTTTGATTTGATAATGCAGGAAATAGATGGAGTTGATCAGAATGAACTCGTTTAATGATTTGTGGTATGTGCAATGAAATTCAATTGATGTGCATGTTGTTGTTGTTATTTAAGAGAAAATAGAAGAAGAACAAACTGAATCATCGTTATCAATATTTATGCATTTCATATTGAGTAATCAGGGTTAGAATATGAATTGAGGTTGCTTCGGAGAAAAAGAAAGATTATTGTCAAAATTTACAATATTCGGGAATCAAATAGAGGCCAAGGAAGATAGAAAAGCGTCCAGCTGTGATACGTTGCATGACATATTTCGAGACTTCATCATGCATCTCATCAATAAATCGTTAAAAAGTTTCACTAACTCATTCACAGCCATCAGCGTTTTAGTTAATTGGGTTTCCAGTTTATTAGATGGAACATAAATCCGAGCTAATAAAATCTACTCGAAGTAAATTTATTTCAGTATATGCCAAAATGCTCGTAAAATCAAGAGTCTACTACCACATCAGCCATTATCATAACAAAAACAACATAAATGCACTTCAAATCCAAAGTATCTGCTCGACACGATATTAACAATCCGTTTGTTTACTTGGGCGTTACGTTTTGTTATTCGCACCGTTGGCATAAAAGTCAGCGACGGCCGGCATGGCGCTGGGGGCTGGTAAAGTGCATTCCACCGCGAATATATGCATTAGGGGGGTGTTAATTGTCGATAGCTAGTGCACTAATGCCAAAGCGATTACTCTAAAGCTATTCATAACAGTCCTAGTGCCCGTTCGCCAAGTGTTCTTTCATTCTGCTGATTCGCACTTTTCACCATCTAATGCCGGATTAGTGTCAATAATATTTCAGATAAAGGTCGTTCGCTTCGTGGCTGCGCTTATCGGAACATTTGCACTTTGTATGAAATGGCTTGTAGAATGGGTGCACATTAAAAACCGATTGGCGGTCCCCCATCGAGGAAGTGATAGTGGCTGTCGTAATTTAATGAAGCACAAAAATATAATCTGCATGTGAGTGCACTCGCTCTATTCTTGAAATATTCAAATTGTTCCAGAAAATAAGATAGTAGCTTTTCATTTGTTACCTGGAGTCAAGAACATTTGGTGCTGAGCATTGGACTCTGTCGAAATGAAAATGAATGTGTTTATATTTATGAGTTCAATAATTATTTTTCCTGCTTTGGAATCAATTTAGTGTCAGGGATATTGTAAAGCACCACCTTATTTTCATCAAATAGCTGAGAGCTTGATTCTAGAGTAGTGGTAGATTCAACTGATAAATCAAAACTCTAATTGATCAGAACACTTCAATAAAGCATAATGAATTATATCAGGTTGTCTTTGCATTTATCTTATCCTGCTCCGTTGTTATCGCTGCTGTCACGACAACAAGGACTTTGTCTAAGCTCATTTCAGCCTGTTTTCACTCATTTGTTTTTAGCACTTGGTAGCAGCATATTATAATTAAGGCAATTCATCAGTTCAATAAATTAAAGTTGACTTATTAATGCAAATTGCTGCTTGACAGATTAATTGCTTTCAGTGTCAAAATCAAGAGATACTAAATCAATTATTGCATGAACAAAGCAGCTGCACCCTCCATCTCATTAGCACAACCACTTTGCTTGCATTCTTGTTACGCGTAAACATTTTTTCAATCAGTTCAACATTTAACTTTTCGTTTTATTATCTCGAGCCATTGGCACCTCCGCCCACTTAACAGGGATATAATTAAAACATTCGTCGAGCAATTCCAAAACATTCTAGAAGTAGAAAAAATTAACAGAAAATGATATATGTATGTACTTTGAATGAAAAACAAAAAATTCAACCAACGTCATAGAGATTTTTCCCCTTCACGACAAGTATTAAAATAATCGCTTTTTTTTTCTTTCGTGAAACAAATGTCAAAACAATTTGTCGTAGTGCAATCAACACTCATTTAAATATTTTAATTGCATGTCGTATCATTCACATTATGATTATCATTCAGTTTGATAAATTTGCAATCTGTCTGTCTTGTATGCTTAGCGATTTTCCATTCACTTCAATTTTTATGGAAATCGTTTCGTTGATGATCGGTTCTATGCGATTCACAGTTGTTTTCATTTGTGATTCAACTGTTGTTGATGATCTGTTTCCAGATTATGAAGAACGAATTCATGGTACGACACGAATTCATGGAACGATAGTGAATGAGTGAGTGCAGAAGTGATGAAAGTGCATATTTTTGATTTCCAATAATTTTTCCCTCCAAGTTACTGGAGGGAAAAATTATTGGAAAATATGAAAATAACAAATAAGAAAGACATACGAAAGAAAGAAAGTAGTCTTACCTACAAAAAGTCAAAAAAGACATAATACGAAATGCAGCGGAAGTGGAGACTGCACTTTTGCGTTCAAACGTCAATAACTTTACTTTGGAATTTTTTTCATTTGGGAAACACTCAAAATATCCTACTTCTATCCTCCTTCAGATTCTGGAGAGGACCATAGGATAGATATCATATTTAAACGTCAATCGATACTTTGTTAATCTCGCACTCACACCATGCTTATACCAATGGAAAGTCTATTGGATCTGATCCTCATGTCCTCATTGGAGGAATTGAGCAATATCGTGCTCTTAAGGAACATATGCTTCCAACCTTCCTAGCGTTTAACTACGTAAAAAGTCTTTTGCGTTTGCTGAAGCACGCTCAGTGCAGCATGTTCATATGCGGCTGATAGCTTTCATTATGCAACTTCTTAAGAATATAATTACAATCACTTCCTTTAGCACGGTGATCGCTTCTCAAAGTGGAGTAATCTCTTCTCTGTTGTAGGAACAGTACGGTAAATACTCTTTTGACAAGGATAGAGTGCCTGCTTATGTAACAAACACAAACATAGCCGTAGCGGTCTCGGGAAAATATTTGTCTACGCTTTCGGAGAGGTTGAACACTCTATTGACATACTTTCACGTTGGAGCCGTGAGAACGGATTGAATGTGAATCCAATTAAAACTGAGCTATTACTGTTTACAAGGAAGCACAACGCTTCTCGATTCGACTTACCAAAATGGAATGGAGTCGCTGTTGACCTAACCCAGAGTTTTACAGTTTCGTACTGTCGCTTGGCTTCTTTGAGCCAATTCTACTGTTTGGGGTGGCATTCTTGTGCCAGGCTGCCTAACAGCGCTTTATTGAGAAAATTCGTAGGTTAGCTGCACTCCTGGTCACAGGAACACTCCGTACTATTCCCACAAAGCGCTTTTTGTGTTGATTCATTGGCATACTTACCAATGTATCCATCCTACAATAGGTCAATCTTGCTACTGTTGCATCTCTTTATGGACTAGAACATATTTTAAGCATAGAAGAATGTTATTTGAGGGAGAACCCGCTCCAATGGACGTTGACTACATGATTCCGGACACTCTACTGGACATGGAGTTTGCAGCTGGCATTCCTTGCACGGATGAATCAAATTATGGTGTGGTGACTTTCTCATGTGTACACTGATGGATCAAAGATGAACAATAAAATCAGAAGTGGGGTATACTCTGATTAGCTGAATCTAAAGCGCTCCCATCGTCTGCCAGTATAGTTTCTTTCAGGCAGAGGTTGTGAATATTTTTCAGGCAATCAACCGACTTCTGTGTAATCGAAAATTCTAAATCCATCTAGATACCATTCTGTGAAACTAACAACAATATTTTATGGGCAGATAAAGGGACTCATTCCATCGCTTGCGCCCATATTTGGCATCATTGAACCTTTTAAGAGCCCTCTTCATCGTTATGGCTGCTCATCAGATGAAATCAGATAAAATGACTCCAGACTTGTCCTAAACTCCAAAGATACTTAATTTCAAATAATTGAACTTAATAAAGTACTTTTCTTTAGGTCCAAACCCCTAATAGTTTTAGTCTACATCGGCGAAACTCCTTGGTTAAGTTAAACCGCTTTTTAGATCAAGAAGGTTATTAATACTGGTGGGCTCATGTTTTCTAATTTTTGAACTGACGATCGGATAATCCGATCATTATTAAATTTACAGAACATGTTGGCAGCAACTAGGACCAAGTCTGACAGAAGTGATTTTGTAATGCCGACAACTCTGTGACGGTGATGCCATCTTGAAAATCACTGAGAAAAAAAACTGCCTTTTGGCCTATAACTTCCGATTCATTCAATTAACACAGTATTTGGACTTTACTCCAGGCCCAATTTGATAGAAATTTGGTTAAAAAATTTGAATAGAGTTGCAAACCATGGTGATTTTTGTCTCTTAAATCTTGAAAATTTGCTCAACAAAATATCTTTTTTTTCTATAACTTCCGCTGCGGTCATGAAATTAATATGAAATTCATGTAGTAAATGGACCTTATTGTAAACCAGCTGTCATAGGAATTCTGCAGAAAAATCGTGAAAAGGCTGCCAGCTACCGTAATTAATGTAATTTTTTGGTATTTCTTTACTAAGCAATGTTGTCATAAAATTTTCAAATTGGAATGATCCTGCAATGACAATTAACAGCAAATATTAACGTTTCGGATACTTGAAAAGTTTTGAGGGTGGGAACCCTAAAAATCTTTTCACCTCTTTAGCTTCCAGGGTAGTCACCCAATCGAAATGAAATTCACAGATTGGGTTTAACTTAACTTGAAGCGGATTAGCTACATTTTTGGCTGTGGTGCTACCACAGGATTACCAGCACCAGACATTTTCGTTAATATTGTACCAAAAGATGCTTCCATTTTGTGTTCATATGCAAAGCATTTACAATAAAATAAGCAACCAATGCTAACTTTTTCCGAGTTTTCGAAACTTTTCGGATGGCAGCCTCAGCTTTAGTCGCTGCAATTTTCGATGATATCGCTGGATGAAAACGAAATGCAAAGGATAGGTTGATTTTAGCACTAGCTTGTTATGTTAGACTTATTGCTGTTGCTTTGGGAAAATGTTGCCAGCACTGAATAATATCATCATTTATGTTATAGGTGATGCTATTAGGAAATTATTTTTGTTATTTTGAGTAAGAATTAGTTGATATGATACTACAAAGAAGTGTATTACTTCTTTCTACATTTTTAAGTCACTCAAAGACAATTTCTTCGAAAATCAGTTTTCTATCAGTTCTGATGCGCGGGGTTTCTTCTAACAGTTTTCTGTTGTGACAGCTGAAGAATATATGCTATATTTTTTGCTGATACTAACAACTCTGAAGATAATTTCGTCAGTAAGCAGCTATTTTTTGGAAGCAGGGTTGACCCGGTATTTGGCGGAGTTTTTGCAAAAAAATTAATGTGGAATTAAATCAATCCAAAGTATTACTTTCGCAACAGTATGAAAAAAAAATATTCGCAGCATCTAGGTAAGCCATTAGATCTACGCCTATCGTAAATCACTTGTCACATTATAGTACATTCCATAAAGCTCTTACCTTTCAATAAATTCTTAACTAAACTTGCAAACAGATAAACTAATTGACTATAGGCCATATCGAATTAGCATAGAATACGCATCGATGCAGAATCCGATACCGCCTAGTTTCGATAAATTGCCAATTAAACTGTCTACCGGAAAAAATTTATTGTTTGCCGGTGAAATAAAGAGACATCGTTCGATCCATTTCAAAATCAACACGGTAATTTGAAACGAAAACCTATTAATTTTCTTAGCTTCAAACCGAACAGTGAACATTGATATCGGTGATTGCAGAGCAAGCTCTGGATCTCTGTTTGTAAATAAACCTTTCTGTAAAATAAAGCCTAACACATGGAGATCTGAATCTTAAGCTAGAAGTCGATGACAGAGTTTGTTCACTGACCGACAGACACGGCAAAGTATGAAAACGAAAAAGATCGGATTTCAAGTAAATATTGATCTTTTATGGGAAAAATAGAAAAAGTACCGGGTTAGGGAGTTGTAGTGTGGAAGCTTATCTGAAAAGAGAAGGTAGGTTTAGCCCACGCAACAATTAGCAATGAAGAATGGACGTCCCAATTGCGATTAGAAAATTGACCAGGTCAGAGCGAAACCAATTATCGATTGCGATGTTGGCAGCATAATCATGCGTATTTAATCTCTTTAAGTCCAATGGTTTTTTGAATTGAATTTTAAGCTAAAATTCTGAATTATGCCTCAAAAGTTTTCAAATAAACTTTACTATACATAAGTATTTATCTTTTTTTTAAGCTATGATCGGTCTTCAAGCGCCAATATTTTGACGAGTGATAGTTTAGAGAGTGTGATGGCTATGATTAATAAAAGCACATTTTGAATATTATATTCGTAGATTATTAATCTCAAAGTAGTCTTCAATTTTTCTATTCATACGTTTAAAGCAACTCTTTGTTATACCAATTGCGCTGGATCTTAGCATCTAGCTATTATCCATTGGCTTGAAATAACGCTGAATAAAACGGTTGCTCTACTCAACGATCAAACTGGAACTTATTGTTTATTAAATTGGTTTGTACAGCGATTCTAAAAACGAACTTTTTTGCACTTTTCACAGACATAAGTATGCACATAGTTACACATTTCCATTTGTACGCATTAGACACTTCCTTTTCCAGAATCGGAACGGAAATTAACACATCAAACATCTATTGTGGCTGCTTGAGTCAGCCTGCAGGGTTCTATTGACAATACTGACACTTGCCCCGAAGCAAAACCAGAAGTTACATTCAGAGAAAAATTTGTTGAATTTCCGTGAGTGAAAACATTTTACTAAAACTTAAATTATTATTGATTTCAAGTAGAGTGTGAGTAATTGAATTTCGTTACCAAATAAAATTGAAATTTTATCAGTGAAATCATTACGTATGCACGTATATCTGTGTTTGATTGAACATGCCTTATTCAAAAATCCGTTATCTGAACAACATTTGAACACACACACAAAATTGTATATATTTAACTTACACAAGATTTTGCTATGGCCGTCGAGACTCGTTTAGTGTTTGATCTCGTTTTCTAATTTCCAATCTAATTATATGTGCTAATTGATTGGTCGCGCCTGTTAAGTGCTATATATTTAGCGTAACAAACACGATATTGTTAGATGTCTTTACTAATACTGTTTTCGCTGTTATTCAGTTGTACAAAATGTTACGGTAAAAGCATCCAATTCCGTGAGCTTTCAGATTTCATTTAAAAAAGTACATAGAGCATCGCGAAATTAAGTCAGTTGGTAAGGTCATGGTTTCAGGCGAAATGCGCCTCTTAGCAACTGAAGAGTCGTCAGTTTAAAAGACCAGAGCTCGAAAAACTACATTTGTATCTCCGAATCACTCAAGGTAGCTCAGAGCAAAGATCTGTGCAGATTTTAGTGCGGAAATACGAATTTGTATTTCATACGAGTTGCCCATTCACTTGCATTCGCTTTAGATAAATCGTTAATCAGCTGCGGCAACGTTCAGCGAAATTGCCAATTTCCAGCCTTCGCAGCTATAGATAGTATGAAGTAGCTACATACGCACACCGAAATCAAGCGTCGTGTCCAATGGTTAAAATCTTTGGAGACATGGTCGTGAACAATCTATCAGCAAACAAGTCAGCTTATTGAGATTTATAGCTTCGAGAATTGTGATATGAACGCATTTTAAAGCCGATAGATAAATCAAATAATTGAATCAAAAAGAGGGAAAATATTTTCTGGTGCAACTGAGTCGAGTAGCAATGGATTATAGTGTAATCAGATTCGATGAAGACAACTTTTGAAATTCTTACCCTGATTCGATTATAGGCTTCTAGATCATTTGGTAATTTTCAATACCTTCGTATTTTCACGGTCAAATGACGATGGCACCTTTTCTAATTAATACGAATGCTTGGAATATTTTTGATTTTATCAGCGGGGCATATGGATACATAGAAATAATTTTTACGAAAGCATAGTGTTCTTGAAAATACTTTAATGAAAAAAAAACAAAGCAGTCTCGCAGTATCAGCATCTTGCGGAACCTTATATTGACACTTCAGATTTAAACCCATAAGAACGATTTAAGAGAACACTGCCTCAATCCACTTGATTAAGTTGGAGTGCAAATAAAATGCCCAAAGCTTGGTGTTTCAAATGAAAAGTAAAGTAGGCCCACAGCTGGTAACCTTGAAGCTTAGTGTGTGCTCATCTGCAGACCACAAATGTTTCAAAAATTTCTTCACTACTTGCTATACGTTTCGCAGGCTTTGATATGAATTAATAAAAAATGTATACTCATTCTCAAACACAATTTTTTTCCGATTACACTTTGAACCGAAGCATACATAATATGACAAAAAAGTAAATCAGCAGTTAAAATAAATTTTCTGCATCATTCACTCAGAAAAAAAATCGTTGTATAAATAAAAAAATAGATATGAATCAAATATTTTCAGATATGATTTGGCGTCATATACGTTTCTTTTTAATTCAAATAATATGACTTCATTTCAATAACGCTGTATCAAAGTGTGTCTTGTTTGTTTTCATGTTTTGTTTTTCATTCAATAATGAAAATTTTGGTATGAAAATAACATTATTATGATAAAATGGAATCATTTTTATTGACTGTGGAGGCTTATTTAATTCAAATAAGATTCGTTTTTTATTTAAAAGTGTTTCAACTTTTGATTTAAATTTGATTCTATTAAATTTTAAGTGGTGAAATTTTTCTGAGTGTTAGGATTATGATAACATGAAATACATTTTTCGAAAAAAACCTTTGCTCTTTTCAAAAAAAAAAACTCACGAAAATACCAAAGATTGTTACAATGCATTAGTAAAATGATTACCACAAATTAGGCGAAATCTAATCGATCAATCTGCAATCACAAGATAATTGCTTCCGATAAAAAGCTTTAAGAATCAAAAGCCTATAATTAGATTCGATTGACCTGGTTATTTGCAGCACTCAGCAATAAAATACGAGAGTAATTTCGAATACTAAGCTGAAGGAATGCACCGCAGAGTGATACGTATTCAAACCAATCGTTTGTTGAAATCAGCAGGGGCGGATTTGCCACTAGGCCCGGTAGGCCCGGGCCTAGGGCGGCAAATTTCGGGGGCGGCAAATTTTCGATTTTTTTTTTGGGGCGGCAGTTTTTTTTTCTGTCGTATATGTACAGATATCTGAGTTGAGTGAGTCATAACACCTCAAGCCAACCGAATTCTCTAACAAATCAATGCACGCAAAAATTCACCTCTGATGATTTTTTTCGGACATTAAAAAGTTTGACTTATAATAAATATCGAAATGCGATCACGGTAAAGGACTAAAGAAACTCAAAAAGACCTAAAAAGTACCCAGAAAGTATCTGAAAATACCTAAAAAGAGCATAAAAAAACCTAAAAAGATCCCACATAATATCTCTTCAATTTGGGAAAAGCTTATCACAGGTATTTTTTCAGAGAACTTACGAGTATTTTATTATTATGGTACAATATCAAATACATGCGAATCTCTTTATTTTTGACGTGTTTTTTAAATTGTACTTCATTACTGAAATTAATTTCTATAAAAAAATTTCTATAAAATGAAATCTAGAACATCACAGGTCAAAATATTTCGGGTTCATCCTTAACTAATAATATCGAACATTAATTTACAGTAGTCGAGTTCATAGTTGATCTCCAGTCAAGTGCGGAAGCAAACTTTGAACGAAATAGTAAACTTACTTATAAAAATATGAGCGAAGACGTTGGAATTATATGCGATGTAAAGGTGTATACGGTTTTGGACTGTTAAAAATTGGTATTTTTGGATTCTTTTTTTGAGGTACTTTTAGGTTCTTTATCGTGTGTGTATTTTAATAATTATTTGTGTGGCAAGGGCGCAATAATAGGGAATTTTTACAATCGATCCGGTGCCGGCTTTGCTCTGATATTCATTTTTTGTGAGCTCGGGCGCAACGAAAAACAGCGAAGTATTCTAGGGAATCGAAAAAAATCGCGCATTGTTACATTTAATAGAATTTACGAAAAGGGCGGCAAATATTTCTGAGGCCTAGGGCGGCAAAATGGTCAAATCCGCCCCTGGAAATCAGCTTTATCAATACGTTTCAAAGAAGAATGACGCCATTGATTTTATTTATCAGGAAATTACATTTTAAATTAAATGAAAATCAAATTAAATTTATAAAAAAATTAAATGTTAATAGTAAAATACTCACTGTAGTCGCTGCTATCATCCTGTGTTCCGTTGATTGTACCATCGGGCATCATTTGTATCCAACGATTCTTGATGAACAATTGAATTTTTCTCGCGGGGCCGGATATGTGCGAGAGATTCGCTGATCGTTCATTACGATCCAAATTCGTGTTATTGCTGCTGCCACTACTATTCCTGCTACTATTCCCGTTTGCAACCCTTGTGCGACCGTTATTTTGATACCGATAACCGTAGGGCTGCTGATGAATACTACGATCAGTTCGCGATAAATGCGGTGACATTGCGATCACTTCGGTCGATGTTCCCGCATCTTCGGCAACATCCAATATGGCATGCGTGTATGGTGTGGTAGATTCGACACTAAGATTATTAAAATTATTGCTTGACTCATCACTATCATTACTATTACCATAATTATGCAATGAACTTTCACTATGAATATTAATTTTATTACTACTACCATTATTATTATTTATTAAATTATTCACATCACTACTAGAACTAGGATTGTTGTGCGTTCGCATACTGCGTAGAAGATCCGCAGTCACACGCGCCATTGATATTTTTTTACGTTTTCGCTTGTGGTAGACACGGAGTAACCGTTCGGGGGGTATCGATCGATTTGAATTTGATATAATACCGCTCTCGATTGTCGATAGGGTTGTGGATCGCATGCCCATTGCTCGATCAGGTTTTGAACTTCGTCTTGAACTTGCACTACCACTGCTGCCACTCTTGCTCCCGTTATTAACACTTGAGCTGCCGCGAACACTAAGAGTTGCACGATCACTATTCGTCAGATTGAAGCTTAAGTAAGGATTATTACTGGCCGTTTGAGGCTGGTGGCTGTTGCTCGTGGCAGGCATTGCTAGTCCGATCGGCCAGTCAATAACGACCGATAGGAGGGCGCCCAGCACGGCTAGGGCCCTCCACCTTAGCCGGCTCTTCGGCATGAACAACCCTCCACCTTCAGAAGATTTACTGATATCCTGTATTCGAAATTGTCTGGAGCGTTAAATATTTGCTCGTATGGCAGTTTTGGAGACCAAAGGACTATGATCCTCCTTGATTTGAACGATATTAGCATGCGATATGACCACTGCAGTGATCATGTCACGCGAACTTAAACTTTAACCGATGAGATGATGTGCCAAGTAAAGTATGATACTGTTGATGATGTTTGATGAAAACTAGAGCAAGTTAGGTGATCATTTGGTATGCCTGATCGGTGAATTTGTCCGGTTTCGGTCGATGATCACGTGGCTGAAGCAAATGCTGGCCCATTCCATATGCCATAGTTTGCGCCCAAAGTGGACAATTACCATCTGATTGCAACGATCGAGCGTTGAATGGTTTTGTCCGGTACGTGGACTCGTCGAGTTTTGGTAGATTTTTGCTTGAATTTGATGCAACGTATCGTTTTCACCTTTGGATCATTTAGCGCATATTGGTGCGATTAATTTCCCGTTTAGTTATCACATGCAATTTTTTCGGTTCGTTTTATAGCTTCTCAAGAATTTCACTTCCAAATAGCTTGAAGCTTTTCGAAGATATTGGAATATGTAGAATTTCTTGCGTAGTTTTTCTAATGAGAAAAAACTGCTTCGATATGTCTGAAATAAAGTAGAAAACATTATGATCAGTAAAGGTTATATACGGAAATGCAACAAAAGTCAGTTTAATATCACTAGCGTATGAATTATCTCACTAACTGTTCATAGATGTGCTAGACTATGAAACCTATTCAATTTATTACTATTAAACAACTTCTGCTTTTCTTCTTGTTGCGCCATTACGAAAATTTTTTACTCGCTCAACCAGTAACGATTCGACGAGCCTTCGCTAACGAGCTCACTGAAATAAAAGTCAGAGCAAGATCATCAATCAGCAAACCAATTTGGTTACATATGAGATGCCATCAATCTCATATGCGTGCCCGGATTAGAGTAAATGAGTCTCAACATCAACAAATCAATTTGCCGATTATCAGATTAAAGCACCAACCTCATCAAAGAAGAGATTCAAAAAACATATGACCATGTTTGCACTCCAGTAAAGACAAGATATCGACCGTCTAAAATCACCACTTTTTCATCGTCGGCTGTGATGAGTAATGGATATTTATTGACGAGTGCCTGCATGACTATCGCTGCTGATATCACTGTTATTGGCAATGTTTTATGTTATCAGTGCAATCAATGTAATATCAATGTGTAATTAAGTTTTCGCTCGCGTTTATATTTGATGAAGTCAAGAAGAACCCAAACATTCTATGACGAATGCAGGTCTTCCCAGCATGCGTTTGATATTTATTGATGAGCTCCGACCACAACGTGCCAGCTATTTTAAGTACTGAGCTCGGAAAGTAGTAAAAACGGGGTCATACTTATTCAATTTCGTAGCAAATTACTTCTAATCAATTATATAGAAGTTTTCGTGGATATGTCAGAGCATGCGTCCATTAAAACATCATAAGTATGAAAGTATTTTCGCATATCGAACCACTCATCGCAGGTGCTTCATTCGAATCCGTTATCTCTAATGAGTGATAATGGACTGCGGATCCATACACAAGCCCACAAAAACGCAAATTGATGACTATACGAAGATATTGTTTAGGAGAATCAGTCGGTAAGTCAGTAATACATAACGCTCTTAGTAATCTCATGCACTCAGTGATCTGAGCGCCGCCCGCTTTATTAGTTCAATTTTAATATAAATTCCGTAAGATTAAGGCTAATTCAGCTGATTTCTCTGCGCTTTTGATGAATGAACGATAATTATTTGATGGAGTTGTTGTAACCGGACATTACACTTGAATATAAAAACGGTTTGACGGATGTGTGACATTTTATATGATTGTTCGTGGCTGGTAGGATTGAGGCAATGATCATTGAAAATTAATGATAAACGTATTCCATCCTGTCATGGATATTTCGGTTTTTCAGTGATTGTAGTTGTCATTAGTAAAACCAATTTGAAAACATTGAGCTCACCGCATTTTAAAAAATTGTTCTGAAAGTGTAGCATAGTCCTATGAAAATCCATTTACTACAAAAAATTAAGATTCTTCAATAAATGAATGCATTGATGAATGCAACTCTGAGGCTGCATCACAAGTTTCTGAAAAATCGATTCTGAAAAAGTGCTACCGAATTTCCAATCCGTGAAATCTGGAAAGTATACATAAAGGCATTATTGCTTTATGTATGAAGAAAAATAGAAAAAAACAGTATAGGGAATAATTGGTATGTTTATTTCGTTTACAGACACGAAAAATGTAATCCAAGTTCAAGCTCGGGAATAGCCAAATCCGCGGTTTTCTTCATTTTCAGGTATCACTCTTAGAGCCAAAAGTTATCTTATAGGGTAGATCGTACTCTACCTCAATATACTTATTCTCTATCTCAATTTCCTTTTTCCTTTCCTTATGTTCAATTTTCCAGCTCAGTATTATTCACAGCACCGAAGATCCAAACCCTATCATTTCTTATATAGAATTCGATCGATTGCCAGTTTCCTGTTCTTTAAAAACTTATGTTTATATCTGATCTTCACCATATTTTCCTTTCTTTTTATGATGACATGCGCTAAGAAAGCTGTGAAACCTTGCTGTAACTTTTTAGATCTCGACAGGCAAATGGTTCTCTCATCTTTTGATTCATATTCCCGTAGTTAGTCCTTGCTTCAACAGTACCCCTTGGTTTTCGGTTTGCATTTGTCCTGCTCTTCGTTATGCATCGCATGTAGTACGTTAGCGTTCTCCTATATTGCGTTCTAAGGCAAAAAAAGAAACCTGACGGGCCAAACATAGAAACTTTGCTAAAATATATTCAGATTTCTTCCCCAAAATCTAAACCTAAAATTTCCTGATCTCGCTCCTTTGACATATGCAAACTATATCTTCACTTTATGTTATTTGATGAAGAAGTATCTCCAGTGGGCAATAAATGTGTATTACGTTTGCTATGTTTGCTATATTTGTAGTTTCATATACTGCCTCCAATGGACTCAACATACCTGTAGTTCTTTTATGAAGATCCTTTCGTTTTCGATCCTTTTGAAGTGGAAATTTTAATGTCCCTTCCGAATCTGATTTCCTTCACTGTTCCGGTTATCAGAACTATGTGTGGATTATCGCTAGATAACGCACCTTTCCTGCTCTCTGAAATTGCTAGAAAGATTTTTCCCCTATCGTATCTACCAAATATGTCGATTTTGTGACTTTTACTGATTTCTCGAAAGGTCAACCGTTGCACGCTACTTGATAAGCTTAATTTTGCCGGATTCTTGTGTTTCGTTTCTGTAACTCTCAAATAGAGAACATTTCTTCTACTATTCTCTTCTCGATTAGTGTGTTTCTGTATGAAACTCTACTAGCGTATCTCAATGCTATATTCACCACTGAACCAGAATAGAGAAAGAGTCTCTGTAATGTCATGAGTCGAGTTTGACTTCTCCATCAGTCTATAAATTGTAGTTGAGTAAAGATCCTCGTGATTGAGTTCTCTAGGAAAGATGCAGAAGAAGGTTTGTAATTTCATATTGAAAGATAATAGAGAAAAGGAAGTATCGAGAAGCGGTAAGTACATATATTTTTGTTGATAATAAATTCATTACGAGTAGTATTGTTATTTGTTCCTGTTTTGTCATTGACATTAATACCAGTTTTTGTACACAGCTCACTGGCCAATTACAGATCATGAAGTAAGAAATAGTTTTTATTGCACAGCTAGCGGACGCGATAATTTTTTGCTATTGATAAATTCAGATACATAATTAAACAAATAAAACTAATGATAATAAAAATATTAGTCAATTATTTCAATTACAATTACATAATTTGATTTTTGTGTGATTTTTCATTTTGTTTTGTTTGTTTCATTACAGTTTTGTTTTCTGAATAAGTTTTATCTTCCATGTTGCAATGACCTTAGATGTAGGATGTCTTGCTCTTTTATATGCTCTACCAATACTCTTAGATCATGTATTTATGTTTATTCATTGTCGGGTTCACCCTTCTTTTGATGAATTTCTTCTCTCATTGTCTAGACACGAGCTACGGCACGGCCTATATTTTGGCAGGATTGTGATGCAACATCAATAAAATAACCTTAACCAAACTATAATCTATCTATGTATTATTATTTAAATAAAAAGTCAATGTTTGCTTGTGTGACTATAGACTAGAAAAGAAACTACTACTAAGCCAAGGAAAGAGCTAGTCGCACCATAATACAATGCAGAATAAATCCTCACCATTTTGGGCATTCCACTTTTCAAGAGAGCAATTAATTGCACCAGAAGTTCAATTGCTTCCTCTTTGTTGAAATGAAAGAGCTCCAGAAACCTTGCATTTGAAGTACTGAAGAGATCTGTCAAATCTCTTAAAATCTGTCAAATCTCTGAGCCCGTGGCAAGTTTCTACGGCCACTAAAATTGCCTTATAATAACACGATAAATTTGCCATATTTAGCTTGTAAACCTTTACCCACAAAAAATATACAATTAACACTATTATTGTAGTGATGGACTTAATGTAGTGATGGACAACAACAAAACATATTATAAACGGACAATTTGAGCCCTCGGGTGCAAATTTGGTGTTTTGTCGGACGAACACCTTAGTGGGTAGCGCTACAAACTCTCCTTATCAAATGAATTCAAAAGCAATGTTTTGCACGAAAGCAGCTTTGAAGTTTCCACTTCTCTATTTTCGTTCCCAATATTAACGTTCCATTCTTCCCCACACATTTCATCACACCATTCTCAACTACACTGTACAGAAACTTCTAAACTCAATCAGCAGAGTTCTGCGTGGCGAATCTCTGTGAAGTCATCGGAAAGAGAGTATTCTCTATTCGAGCGACAGAAATGGTCTCCTGGTCCCCTATTTTCCTGGTCTGTCTGTCTCACACTAGCTCAATCGATCCCGTAACGTAGTACTATATAGCTGTTCTTCTACTTCTTTCTATTCTTCTACTTCTTCTGATATTCTACAAGTCTCCAATCTTGCCCTTAAGTTTTAATCATTCCCAGAAGGTTCTGTTTGTTTTATTATTTGTGTTAGAACGCTCTATACTATTTTGAGCTATAGTCTTTATGCACATAATAGGCGTACTGTTTGCAGTTTTTTTTTTAATTTTCACCAGATATATTTAATTCCTAAAAAAAATACAAACATTCCACCATCATTCCTTATGACATTCCAATTCATTTCAAGTTGATATAACACTTCACTCCCTACCCTATCTTACATAATGTCACATTAGACTAAAATATTGAATCTGTGCTGCATATCTTTGATTTGTTTAAAGGGAAATGAATTTTCGGTTTCCCGAAATTCATACTCATCACACCACACACAAGTATTAATAGACGACCACATCACACCATCAATGGCGGTTGCGGTAGTTATTCATGACACTGTCCTGCTGGGTTCTTTTGATGTCTCTCGTCGAAAACTTCTTCAGTCGGGATATTTTTGAAATCGAGAAAGAGTACGAGAAGTGTGTTTTCGTTTGACTCTTTGACGACGATGATGATGATGTCGAGGCGCTAAAAGCACGATTGACAAAACGCAGACAAACCGAAATGGTAATACGAAATATGACAAAATCCATGAGGTTTGTACATTTTTTACACCGGAATACCACTGGTGGATTCCAAATCGATCTTATCTAAACATTGCGAGGTGTAGAGGATTTCAATCTATAAATAAATAGAGTATAGCCTTGAAAAAAGGTGTGTGTTTTTTGGTTAGTGCCAGAACATAAAGTAGAAAAGTTTATGACTTTTGTTTGATTCGAAATTTATAAAATAAATAAATTTGGGTTCAGATAAAATAGGCAATTTCCGAGTATGTGCAGACTTTTTGGGCTCGTGCAGTTGCGGAAAGTTACAAAGATTTAATTTACTGGTTATTTGAATAGGTTGTTTTTTGTACCCAAGTTCAGCTATAATGACTTTTCAAAGGTTTTTTTCCACACAAACAAAGCAAAACTAACAAAAAACCCGAAAATCTGGGCAAACTAAATACAGCTGTTTTTATTTACTTCATGCATGTAGAGATTTATTGGCAAGTCCATTCCTACTGGAGTTGCTGCTATCACAAAAAATTATAAATAAATGAAGGAAAACGTCTAGAATAAAACTTTCTTTGTTCAAAATTAAGAAAATCTTAGGTAGCAAGTTATTTAAAAACGCTATAGTAGTCTCAACGTTAAGCTGAATTTACTGACGGACCACCAAACCATAACTACACCGAAAAACTGACAACTGCCAAATTTATTGCCGAATTGAAACAAAACTCGATTAGTTATATCATAAAAATAGAAAAAGGAACTGCAGACGTTGACCTGCTTGCACTGGAAAGATTGCAAAACTTGTTTTCGAAAGCTGATTTCTTTGAATCGCTGCACAAAATAATTCCAGATTAAAATATTTTTTGAAAAATGAAATAACACGAATATCATTCATGTTAACTCGACTGAAAGACGATTTTCCAGCAAGTGTTTCAACTTATACGAGTTTGATGAACTTGATGAGCACTTGTACTTTACTTTTCGTATCTTTTGTCATTAACCTAAAGTTTACCTGCTCCTTCGACCGGGAAGAGCTACGAAAGAATTTATCATAGAATAATAAATTAGCATTTTAATTGGTATAGCTGAATGGTAATCAAAACTAAATTCTACCTAAATTTCCAATAAATGATGTTTTAAAAACGATGCTGTCACATTTCGATACAATCAATTGATTTATGAAAGCTTTTTTATATGCTTATTTCTAATTAAGTTTATATTCATTTGAAAAAAACTATTCAAAAATGTTTTGACTTTTTAGCTCTTCTCAATGGTTTCGACAGGTTTCCAGAGAATAAATCTTCATACAAGCGTCTTCATACCGTTTCGAGCGAAATATTCCCTACCGGCAAAACCAATAGAAACATTAACTTTCCCAATGTGCATCGTCAGTTCTCAATTTCCAAACATAATTCACCACATTCATGCTTAATGTCAGTCAGTGGCTATCGAAATATGTAAATGATCTCTCCCGACCACTACTAGCCAATCCATTTGTTTGTATACAGATTATCGTTTAATGCAATAATGAGTATCACACTGCGATTAAGTGGCGATTTGTTTACAAATGTGATTTCATAACGGTGAGTAAACAAAATTGCGATCTTAAGTATTGGTTGCTAATCAAGCTTCAAACGGACGAATTATTGAAATGTTATCCGATCATAAATTGCATTTAATATCACGGCACTAATGTGGATGCTTGATTGGCACAGCAGCTGATGAGTTGGTGCGTCTACTTGAGTAGCTAGACAAGGGATCGTCTTGGGATTGCTACCTGCTGACAAATTAAGCAAAATTGGACAACAGGAAGGAAGCAAGGTAAAACAAGCCACCCCGTTGAGAGCGCGACGAACAAACTGAACGCAAACATTTATAGAGAATGGCAGTGACCTGCTTCAGGTTGATGTGAAACGATTTATTTCTAGAATGAAACCTCCAGCTGCCCTTTGTTATGATGGCGGAAATGTCTAAGCTAATTCACAATGATTTATATCGTAAATTTGCATGATTATTGTGAAATCAATTTCTACGAATTCCAAATAGCGATCAGCTTTTGATCTGATAAAGTTAGCGCGTCACTCTAGTCACGCAAACTATGAACGAGTTCGTTATCTAATTTGACGCGGATTGGTTTTCATCAAATATCTGCTTATTTGGCCTCTAAACTTTATCAGTTTACGCAGTAGATAGCTGCGTAACAAATGAGCTCAGAATCTTTTGTATGTTACTGTTCAAGGTTCGTCATGTTTGTCGTAGAAATTCGGCTCAGATTTTAAGGTGAGAAAAATATGAATACATCATGCCGCTGTTAGACACATTTTATATTAGATGCAGTATTAGTAGATTTATATCGTGTCAAGTTTTTCGTGAGGCGCCAGCTGAATTATTGCAATTGTCTGAGATTTTTGAGCTTGGTGTATGTTTTTTTTTTTGTTTAGGATGACTAACGCAATTATTTGCATTGTGATTTTTCAATCAAAACATCCAATCAATGCGAACTTTTCGCGTGATAGCATGAAATTAATAAGTTCCATTTCGAAATACCACAATCAAGTCGTAAAATATAGTTCAAATGTTGATTCTTCAGCTTCAAAGCTTTTGTTTTCCTCCATAATAATATGAATCGTTCGCAGATTCTCATCAAATATTATTCGATTTATTGATTAACACCAAAATCCAAACTAAGCTACCTTCGACAATGCTTTCCTCATTGAGTATATTTCCAGACATTTCTGTAGGTTCTTGTACTAGTCCTCAAAAAGAAGCCATTCTCCTTTTCTTCGCAGAAACCAAAATCTTATCTTGTTCAAAACAAACGTTCTATTATGATTATGCAAATTCTCCAGGGTTTTCAATTATCCTAGCACAATGGAATTCAATGATTACTTTCCGCCTGAATGCTCAAGTCATCAAATATGCTAAAATGTATGCTAGGCTGTTTTTTTGCAAATTCCGCAAGAATCTGTATAGATATGGGATGGTGGATTGATAAGACAATTGCTCGATACGTAGTCTACGAGAAGATGACAATATACGCTAAACTGAATATTTAGGGCCATAATCAAGAGATCACAAATAATATACCCTGTCGGGTAATTGTTTTAGCCTAAGGAAGATTATGCAGCTCAACTTCAACGTAATTGTTAGTATTTGGTGGATCAAAAATTCAATGAGAGCTAGTTTTTTCATTCTTTCAAACAAATTTCACTTACTACATTTTCGTTTTATATTACAGAATACAAATATTTTTTTTTATTGAAAATTTAAGAAATAATACGAGATACTGATTTCTAACAACCGAATATGGAGAAAACATTTGTTTCAAATTGTGAGTGTATCCCCAATTCAATGATGAGATACTATTAAACAACAATGTGTGATAACTCTTTTAGTACCGGAAAGTATTGAATTGAAATCTACGAGAAAAAATGAAGAGCTTAACAGTGTGCTGGAAAAATCGAGATGATTTCTAAAGAAAAAAGTTATTGCAATTAAACAAACTATCATGAATGAGAATTGAAAATTCTAAGCCAATGTGAAAGTTGTAGTTGGAAGGCAACTGTAAATCAAATAAGAAATGTTCAGACAATTTTGTAAATCTAACAAAACCTGTCAACACGATAAGTCACCAATTGTTGCTCTATAGGCTCGATATAATGGGTTTAAGGCCTGCTTTATAACCTACTTGAGCAACTGAGCCCGATAGAAGACTTCAGAGGCCAGGAAATTGATACGAGGCTGCTGAAAATTAGTCAAAGGGCATCGTGATGATAATAGAATACGTTACCACGGTCAAGGAATCGCAGATTGAAGGTGATGAAAGGAAATATTTGGTTTTAAGATGGTGTCATCGTACTGTTTATTTTTTCTTTTCCTTTTTTCTCGAAACTAATTTGATCAAACCGGTATACAAGATATCTCAAGATCTGTCCAACCGATTTTGTTTAAATTTTCAACATATACTCTATATAATATTGTCTAAGATATTGATTTTTTTTATTGGGTGTCATGTTCATAAGTTATACATTTTTTAAACTCAAAATTTCAATGAAAAAAATTTTGTTTCCAAACAGCTGAAACTTCTACAAAAAAAAAGTTCCCTACGTCACGTCTTAAGTATTAATATTTTAAATAAGAATTCTGTTTTTATTTTTCATGCTTGACCGAAAATAAGTACACCATCAGCAATGATTTTAAAAACAGATTTATACTTAATGGCGCTTGCTACTTCTAAAAATTTACTAAACTAAACTACTACTTCTCCTAAAAAATTGTATTGGATATTTTTTTTCAAATTTTTCATAAAACTACTATGTATATGTGTAAAACAAAAATTATTTTATATAATTAATAGCTGCGTAAAAAATTTTTTATTTATATACCTGTTTCCGAATGCCAAAGTGGTGTAAGCCCTCACAAGTGACCCAAGATATGTAAAATGTGGTGCGCCAAAAAGGTCTGTTTTGGACCCATGTTCATTGCATATGTCAATTATCTCCTGCATCTGGAAGGTAGCTTCCATGAGCATATTATGTTGTATACCGACAATACAGTGCTTTTGTTTAGAAAGCCCAGTTTTAGTGAAGCTATTGCTCGAGCAAAGCATTTGCCGTCAGTTATTTTCCAGTTGATTCGTAAAAACAAACTTTGTTTGGAGTTTCTTTGGAAAACATCAAGCAGAGGGCGTCTCAATACCATTGATCTTGAAAGTGGATGGATGCTGTTTTTCTATTTCTCTGATATGTATTTTTAGTTTTAGCGCTCCTGTAGATCTTCGACCTTAGTCTCGTTTGGATGTAAATATTTTTAGATGTTCAGAGCACTGTTTGCTGATTTTGTTAAATATTTTAAGGGCCTACATGTTTATGTTTTGGAAGTCTTGTCCATAGTATCGATACAGGTCTTTATGTATGTCCGCGTTCCTTAGGTACCAAGGAGATTTTATTATATTGCTTAGCACTAAGTTGTGGCAGATTTTCAACTACCGTTGGTGTACCGTTAGGCTGACTCCAGTGACTAAAGTATATAGAATGGGAGACACTGTTGAGCCTTGTGGTACTCGAATGTCTGTTGAATTGTATATAAAAATATGTTTGTTTGGAGATGTTCGTTTATTCTGGTGCAGAAACTTCTACCCACGAGAAATAATCCAATCAGTACTTGTCAAACCTTTTCCTACATTTAATCTTTTGATGGCAATCAAATTTGAATTTCCTTGAGCTGTAGCATATCTGCAAAGATTTTAACTTTTCTCGCGATGTCCGATTTGAGGACAGTTTATTCATGCATTCTTGCATGGTCAGTTTAATCGTCTCACCAATATATTTGGTCATGGATCCATGCTATGCAAAAAGCTTTCTATCTCTCGTTTCACAGCCAAATATTGCTACGGTGCAAAAGTTTTCATCTATTACATGGCAAAGAATCATTTTACAGTGGGATTTTACAGCTTACTGCCAAAAACTATATTTGTATTCAAAAGTTTACGAAATTTTGTCCCAAGAAGTACGGTACGTAAAGCATTCTTTATACATTTTTAAAGTATTTTGCTATGTGGTATTACATCGTAGGGCAGAACTTCTCCTAAATTTATCACGCCCTTGCAAAATCTTCAAAAGAGAATTATCAAAATGCAACCAAATAAGCAAATAGGATTTGCCACCCCAAACAATCTTACTCACTTTTGAACGTATCAAATATTCTCGAATTTTTTACATACGTTAAAGTAAATTAATTCCACTTCAATCGTTGTAAGATCTAATGGTTGGAGCTGGTTGAGAGTTTCATCCACAAATTTCCAATAAATACATACTAGTGTGAAGTGATTAGTTCCATGGCTGACTTTACCCCTAATTTTTAAACTCAGCTATCTATTTGGGGCCAGGTGACCCCCAAATACCACTCTGAAATTAATCCCTAAGCATAAAAACAAATGACTGAGCTGCGTAAATAAAATAAATACTAATATACATCAACTGCCATAACCAGTCGTTCCTAATAGATGCGATTGGAGCTAACTAGACAAAACGCTGATATTTTGGATCTATGGATGTACAACACGTTGCTTTTTCTTGCGAATACTTTTTTTCAGCACCAAATTATAGCTATGTATCTGAATTGTAATAATGTGGCTTTACTTTAGGTTCACAACATTGTACTCAATCAATTTCATGCGGATTTTGTGTCTTCACTAACTTTATTGAATCTATTATTTTTTATTTAAATTATTCACTCATTTAATAATTATTCACTTAATAATGCTTGCTATTTACGACGGATGAATGGAATTTTTTTTTTTCAATAAATAGTTATTTTTTGGCGAAATTATCAAAACTAAAAAGTAATATTTCATCCAAACATGATATCTTATGGCCTGTTGCCACAGGGTTTTCAAACCAAATCTTTAAATAATATTATTTGTTTTTAACTTACAAGAAAAAATATTTTTTTTCATCTTCCTATTTACTCGCGGACTATAGTTCCATTTGTCTATTTTCATAAACCACTTCATAACATTTAAATTTATTTTAATGCAGTTCCGATCACAATAGCACGCCCAAATAACATAAATTATAAACAATAAAGCAAAGTGAGACAAATCAATGAATTAATAGTAAAAATTAGGCCTAAGCCAGGGAAGAAAAAAACTGTCTTAAAGAGTACCCTGAATATTCCATTGAATTCGTCGTCGACAATCAAACACATATAGATGTATAAATATTCATATATACTTATGTCCGATTTCATGACACCTTTCATTTCATGCAAATAATAATACGCCAGCTCGGGTGTTTCAAAATAACTATATCAGGAGTGGTGATCTTGAGACATGCTACTGTCTAAATTTTTACTCTTCTTGTTTGCCTAGAATTACATAATTTTGGCTGGCGGAATGCAGAAATCAGTGAAGCAAAATAAAATAAACGATAGACGACCATAGATACATTGAACTCAAAAACTACTCATCAAGTGCATACCATCTACATATCTCAAGGTATATATTTTCTCATTGATATGAGAAAATCAAACAAGCTCAAAATTAGTAAAACTCTTTACAACCATGCCATATTGCTGCAAAGTTGCATTCAAACTCAATCATTCATACTACAAAACAATTATAGCACCTTGACTTTCAGTAATTTAAATCATTCCTTAATTAGTCTGGCTACCATTGTAAATTCTCAAAATAAAATAAATCCGTCTACAATCCAATCTATTCATAGGACTTTACTCTGAATCTCAGAACACACAACTCGACCATTTCCTTAATGAAAATTACACCCACTTCACACTAAACGCTGACATTATTATCTCAATGATTGAGACATAGACGTTTTTCACGTATTCACTTAAGGAGTATCACGTCTGGTTTCCGCTCGGTCATCGATACAGTTTGTGTTTGTACTACTGTTTGTTGCGTGGCATGCACGCGCTCCACTATACATTTATACATTCGTTGCATCGACGATCAGCAATTGCAGTTGCATCCGAATTTAAATTTGGCACAAAACAATCTCTCTGAGTATATCCTCCTTGCATGCACCACGACAATACACTTCGCGTACTTTTATGTGCAAATCTCAAGCTGTCTCCTAAACATTCGAGCATTTTCCGGCATTGCCACCGGCCTTCTGCCCCGTCCTCACTATAACGCAATGCACGAAGCATGCCGGTAATTTTATGTTGCACTACATGAACGCAAGGCCTCCCTAAAAAACACATCTGATCTGAGTCAAAGAACAGACCAGCAGCACATGGGGGCATAAACTTATAAGTTGCATTGCATTTAGCTTCAATTGCCGGTAGCCGGTTTGCGAATTGCACATTAGATGTGGTTTTGTACAAGGGTGCACATTGATCATGTTGGTTTACATGAACACTGAAGATGGAAAGAATTAGGATTGAAGTTAATGTATCAGCTCCAAATATAGTGTGACACTTTAAAAAGGTATGTGTATGATAATTAACCTTCAATATTCTATTGCTAGCAAGAAACAGGGTCAAAAGCTTTCGCGCCCAACGTGGTCATAGTTTCACATTACAAATTGAGTATTGTAATCGTAGTGACAGTAATGAGCATTTCTCTTGATATTTTCATGTTTTACACAATCGATCTTTGTTTTAATTACATTATGACAATGGATGGAAACTTCTGCGACCGAATGTTTTGCGTCTACCTATACGGATGCAATCGTACATGCACCGTATCAAATCCAAACGAGATATTGGCGTGCTGCGTGCGAAGAAGAATTAAAAGTTTAATTTTAAAATTTATGCCAATGACCCTTTGTGCAATGTTTAATGTGGAGTAATGTGGTTGCTTAATATACATACTTACAACCACATATGTATGTACCTATATGGTTTAACCAAACGGTAATATTCACGGTGATCTCAAAAATAATATTTCAATAAATTGAATAAACACCCAGCAAAATCACGTCACTGTACATCCAGTGACTGAGATTCGCTTGTTGCATTGAACATATCAGCATATCAGGTGGAATCAAGAACCACGACGACGATACACTAGCAAATCACTTGTCATAGAGTCCAAGGAAGATTCTGCCGTTTTCGTATGTTCTGTAACCACACTGGGCGCAGCAAAATTTCGCGACAAATACATTGCGATAGCATTCGCTCTGCATAGACTGTCGAGTTTGCTTGCAACGATGCATCTGTTGTTCGTCGATTTCGCGAACTAATTGTCGAAGTATGATCGTTTACAATCGAATACAAAACACTAAATGCTGACCGTATGCTAGACTTGTGCTACTATGCGGCATAGCTTCGATAAGCTCAGCTAGTGGTGCGAATTACTCGTATGTAGGTGAATTAGTCCGAATGTTGAGATAATCTGTCTGTTCTGCTGCATGGTGACGCTCTTCGGATATTATGCAACAGCTCGTAGAACGGATGGAGTTGCAATTCGGGTGGATGGAAGTTGGCAGATACATTGGAGTGAAAAGGTTGCGTTCGAACGTATGTATGTTAAGATTGACAGAATTGAGGTGCATTTGAGTGAGTAATGAAGCTTGCGTGTATGCGTTGATTAGACAGACGACAGTACGATTTGTAGGTGGTTCTGCAAAAATAGAAAAAGGCCACACAAAAACTGGGTCGCATTCGCAAATCGCATACGAATTATTGCATAAGTGGCTGATTGTTGTTTTGGTATTTGGCGAATAAAAACTGATCAAGAGAAATTTAGGATTGGAAGGAATTTAAGATACTTGATGCAATTTGATGCAATGAAAATTAAATACATGTAACTACGAATATCTTTATTACGAAAATTGTCCTTTCACTTATAAAACGACCAAGAGATTTATTTTGACACAGCTGACAAATGTTTGTTGTACGTGTTCTAATATTTATCGCAGCCTCACGTTAAATAACTTCGCGTAGCATCAGTATGAAACAAAATCTATATTTTATCTGTTTATATGCTACAACAGTGCTTACTAAATTACCACAATAAATGCTAATCTTTCATTATTCACACATGTCGAAGAGGAAAAACACTGTAAACAATATATAAAGCTAAGGGAAAAGCAAGACGATCGTTATAATCTAAACAAAAACAAAACGCATCTTGTAGAATAATGAACGGGTAAATCTCCTTTGAACGGGTAAATTTCCTTCCTTTTCTTTCGTATTGAGGAGACCGTTCAGCACCGGCAAATTCAAGAACTGACCAGACAAGGAAGGACTACAAAAGCAAGGATGGTTGAATGGATTCGAATTTTTGTCATAACCTTAAGATAAAGCCTGAAGATTTGGATGCTCTGTTGAGCAAGTGCGAGATGTGAAGGTTAAATTTGAGCTTGTTGTCGAACGCAACCTCAAAGTCCTTGACCGAGGCAAGAGAAGAGAGCCGATGGACTCTCATTTACCTGCATTCAGATGTAGGCAACCCGTGTAAGATATCACTAAGCCGAACATCTTTGTGTTTCGTTTTTTCAGCGTAGCCTATTTTGCTAATCCTATAAAAGTAGCTGAGTACTTTGTAGCGGTCGAAGGTAGGTACGCAGCTTTATTTTTGATAGGCTTATTTGAACTACTTTAAAATATGCTGAGCAATCAGTTTTTCAGAATTATTGACCTTTGTGACTTGGCATATTCAATGTCAAGTAACAAAGGTCAATAAGAATTACTAAGATCGACTTGAATTTTCGCAACTCGGTTGCTCCAAAAAATCTACGTATAAAGCTTGTTAGCTTTACACCAGCTTTAGAGAATCGTTAGATTAGATTGAAGGAGGCTACAGTCTTGAATGGACCTTATGTCCGCGAAGAGTTTAAGATAATCGGCATAAAACAGATCTTCGCAAGAAAGACGTGGAGGCAGGTAATTGACAAATAACAGGAAAAGTAGAGGACTCAGGATAGATTGTTGAGGAACACCGAGAAAATAGAGGTTCTAATGAGCGCAGAAAATGAGTTTCAAGTTTGGAAATTATGAATTAATTATTCTATCGAGTGACTCAAAAAACACATTATAATAATCAATGGTGCGCCATCTTTTATGTCGGTATGTAAAAGTGGACTAACTTTGGAAAAAAAACACAACCGATTTCTATATATGAAGTGTTTTTATTCTATTTGGTACTTTGCAATTTGTTGGACTAGTTTTTGAATACAACATCAATTAAATGGCCGAAGTGACCTTTATTGGCCGAAGCGAAATGTGCCCTTTTTCTGCATTTTCCATTAGCTTTCCGAGCATCTCGGGTGGTATACCGATGATTTTGGTCCGAATGTTTGCCTTGAGCTCGTCAATGGTCTCAAGCTTGCTGGTGTATACTTTGCCCCACAAAAAGAAGTGCAGAGGGGTCAAATCTGGGGGTCTGGGTGGCCAGTCAATGTCGCCTCTTTTTGACATCAGACATCCAGGGAATTTTCATTGCAGAAACTGAATTGTTTACAGAATATAATAGTGTCTCGATCACAGCGAAAGATTTTTTGTGTCGAGATTTTTTGTGTCATTAGGAGCTCTGAAAGGCTGAATTTAGCTACATATGTCTCTGATAAATAGATAATGTCATGATATGTCGCGTATAAAAAGTCAACCAGTTTGGTTCTTAGGCCACTTACATTTTAATAGTAGCAAGGAAAATTTATTATTTATTCATTGAACAAGTAGCTGTCGTACTAGAGTTTACGCATACTCAATCTACGTTTACCGACGTTTTCTACGAGTCTGCTCAGCGAGATTATATTTGATAACGATCTGTCATATGGTTTCCGGATGTGTTCCCTATAAATCAGATTCGAGTCAAAGTTTTAATCGACTAGTTCGTGTAGATTTCTGCGTATGGCATGCAGCATAGCTTTCTAGGAACACATCTTTCGGCATCTTCTGAAAATTTACCTTTTTACTGATCCAGCTGTAATGACGATTTTGAGGTAGTCTCGCACTATATCTACCACTGAAATGCTACTGTCGAGAACGGCTATCCATATTGCTGGAGAGTTTTTCGGACGAAGAAATGCTCTTTACTATGTGGAAGCAGCAGTATTTATGGACCGTTAAGGTGAAGGTTTGTCTTCAGCAGATTGACATTCAGTTTATTTACAGAGTGGGTAAGGTTTATTTTAAGACAAGGGTTTAAAAGTTTTTCGAAGATAGATTAATGATTGTCTAATCAATTTCGACTTGAAAGAATTAAAGCCTGTTGCTTTGTTCGCTCTTGAATATTGAACAATTGATGTCAGTGCTACAATGGAATGAAAGCTTCAATTTGCTGAAGGAGAAAAAAGTCAACTGTCATGTTAACTATTTCTAAATTATCCTATATTAATTTTATTTTTTATTTTTCAAACAAACGAAAAACCACAGAAGGCAACAACAACAAAGCAAACCTAAATGGTAACTAGTTTCATCTATGGTATTTTTCCATTAGAATCTCAAATGAGATCATCATTTTCTATTTACATCAAAATTTAGTTTTAACGATCCATTTAAAAAGCCATTGACAAATTTAGAGCTATTAAACATTTCGACATCAATAATTTTGTCTTCAAAATAGTGAGTGGGCCGAATTTAATTTCGAATTCTTTTCTTCGCATCTATTCAGCTTCCTTCCTTATTCTCCACATCCACCTCCAACAATAGTCATAGTAATTCGATACACAATCAGCATCTATTACATTTCAAATAATAACGGTTAATCACCCAATTTAAAAAACTATGTCAATAAATCTCGACAGAAATTAGTCAAAATCTCTTTCAATATTCATTCTTTCGCCGCAACATTTATATCGTCCGAATTCGTTCGCTATGCAGTGAACACAAGGTACATCCATTCGTAGACACCTGCCAGTAATATTATACGCGACATGATAGCTGCTTCCAAGGGCCTGGCGCATTTATCACTCTAATCAAATGCAATTTATGCTAATTGAATTAGAAAACATGTCCGCCTCTAATAAACATCTCCACAATAGTCAACAGCCTTGTTTCCCGAAAGAAAAAAGTTTCCAGCGACAAAAACACTGTCGCATTGAACCTCAACGGAAAAGCTCACATCACCAGGTATGTTAGCGGACTAATCGCACAATATTTTTGTAAAGAAAGTATCTGTCGACTGCTTGCAGCATGCTGCGTGTATATTCTTAATTTGAATTATATAATCTACTACCACATAGAAAATAGAGATGGGAAAAAATTGACTATGTTTTCTCTGCATATTTGCTATTTAGCATGCCCTCGAAAGATAATTGATTGTGCCCGGTTTACTGAGATATGCAACGCATCAGTAGCTCTGGAGTTTTATAATATTTAATTGTCGGCTGTGGTGCGACAAAAATGAAAATTTTCCCAGATGCTCTTCGCTGAGTATGATGCACATATGTATCTATTAGTATGTAATTTATGCAAGTTTCGAAGAGCGATATTGTTTTTGTGCCTGCATCTGACCTAAAACTTTCTAGTGTCTGCTGTCGATTATGAAGATCGAGCGAAATGTGGATACGAAGACCGATGTGGATTGTGGTTTTGTAAGGCTGGTAGTACACAAAGAGGTTTAACAAACTCACAGCGTTGAGCGTGTTGGTGTAAGATCATAGGTACCGGTGATCATTAAATGATAATGACTTATTGCCTATTTAATAGTAATATGTATTTATATAGCAACTCTCTATTAGATAAAACAACTTAATGATGGAATATAATTTGATTTCAATAAAGGATCACAACTCAGTCTCCTTTTGCCTCACACGGTATTGTTGAATGATGATGACAAAAAACAGCTCAGCCTTTACTCAGTCAATCTCAGCCTATCTCATCACTATTTAACATAAATTTCGCAAAACATACTCTAACAAAAATACGACTGTCTCAAATATCCAGTTAGCTACCTATGTCTTATTTAGGACATTCCTAATGCGTAGAAATCACAAAATCTGTATGCGGTTTGTTTCAAAATATGTTCAGCTGATTGATAGATAATAGATATATCTTGACATCTCATTTGTCCTTTCATAATAAACTGTCGAAACACAAAAGCAAAGAGCTTACATAATTGCCCATAGCGAACAGCTTAAGATACAAATTCCAACGACAAAACCAGCAGAACTGCGGTGCATCAGCATCCATTAATCTAAGTTTTTTGCAAACAATCTGGTTGGACCTGTTCTCTTACGATTCTAGTGCGGCTCGAAAGCTGCTAACTAAGACAGTGTTGGAATTTTTTATTCGCATTATTTCTAATTATTATTGAAACTAACAGGTAGTTAAATCAATTTCGATGGTGTTATACAATTTTTTACGGTTTAAACAAAAATATCGCATTGGTTTCAAATTAAAACTATATTATATTTAAAAAAAACACGATTCCGGGTGAACATATCACTGCCATATTGTCTTTTATGTGATTTTGGCTTTCCTCCACCTGATTCTTCTCTTGCGAAAAATCGAATTTACATGGGTCATGTGAGAGCAAGCACTGAAGGACTACTATATTTATTCAAGCTTGAGTGGAGAAGTTTTGGTTCGATTCCCCGTAAATTATTGGCATACTTTGTGATCATAACTGGATTAAACTTGTCTACATAGCTATCGAGCTAGTTATTATGTTAAATATTAGTCTACAAATATAACACCTATAGATCACATAGGAGTAGCAATAACGTTGAATTGAGTGACACTTTGTAAGATATACTGATCCGACACCTGCAACTGCAAGTCTGTGCCATTGGCAATTCCGCTAAGTTTGAAGTAAATTTGTTGGACAGATTGTCTTGAGTATAATATTCATTGGTATTTAAAGCCATAATCAAAGAATTTATATTCAATTTAAAGTGTGCTTTGGAATACCTGCTTAAAAGTCCCTAGATTTATGAAAGATTGCTTCAATTTGTTTTTTTTTTACTCTTTTGTTTGTTTTAACTCTCAGGAAAAAAGATTTGCGAAAGATGCTGATTTCGAATTTCGTTGGTACAGATTTTCAGATCAAACATAAGCCGAATCAAAAAGGAAAACATTGAAAGATATTTGGATAAAAATATAGATTAAAAACCCAAATCAAAAACAAAAGCTTATATCTTAGATATTTAGCTCATGAGTATGGAAAATTGCACCAATGAAATCTTATTTGACACTATCCCACTAAAACTGGCAGCTTAAAAATACATTTAGACAATAATTTTTAATAAAAAAATAGCAGTTAAGTTTTCAAAATATTGTAACTTATAGCCATTTGAATGCGTTTGAACTGGAAATTTTTATCTGCAATATTATGCTGCTTTGTACTGGGGCAACTTAGCATCAAAAGTGCACTCTACTTAACCCTAAAGACATAAAATTTCGATATACAATAAAATTCTATCGAATGCAGCAAAATTAAATGCAGCTTAAATTATAGAATGAAGGATTCAGAAATAAAATTTGATTCGTATACATTTTTTTATGATCGAAAGAGAGCACGATATATTCATCTACTAAGATTTATGTGAGCCCAGCATTTTTCACATAATTGTTTAAGGTTCTCGATATCGTTCACTTTCAATTTTAAACAGAATTTCTCAAACAACTTTCATTATAGTTGTTCGTATTCTGTACTGATCGATCAGTTCGTCTTGAGACTGCGTTTAAGAAACAGGAAATAGAAGATATTTCGAAAATGGTAGAATATAATCAGAAGCGTTGTAACTCATTACTAGGATTCGACAAAAACCTATTACTATTGCTTGTCTAAATGACTCATTATATGTTCATGTCCGAGCCTATCACCAAAACGCATATTAAATTTTTGACTACTTTTGCTCTCTCCACTCGTGTCCGTGTCTAAAGATACGAATAGCGACATAATTCACTTGAAGAAAAGGATGTATGCGAAAATGACTATTCGAGTGTTCGGTCCCAAATTGAAGTGCAACTGGTAATGAACTAGATTCGTGTCGATTATGAATGTTGATTGTGGTGACTAGATAACGTGAATTTGTGACACAATACTCTGAAAGAAAATCTTGCATTTAGATCTAAGGCTACAATTAGGGTTCTGTCTAGCGATAAAAAGTACGGTAGGGAAATAGGTAAGCTGGTTCTTGCTTCCAAAACATTAAAAAATATGACAATAAAAGAAACGTTTGGTTCGGAGTGCGCCACGTCGATTTTCATTGAACTAGTTAGCTAGTGAGCTGCATCAAATGTATTATTGAGATATTTTACTTAACTTAACTGAATTCAGTGGCAAGCATCACCCTACGATTTCACGCTAATCTATTCAATGAAGTTGCATGCAAGCCAAGAAGTGACTGATAGCAATGACGAGGAGAATGCTGACGTTGATTTTGGTCTAAAATTTTCGAATGATTTTTTATCGGCAGAAATGTCTTAATTAGTTGCGAGTGAAAACAAAAAGAAATGAGCATCGGCTGCTGGGTGGATCGTCTAAATGGACATTTTACGGACACTGTCCCTTTTCAATCCATGAGATTATAGTAAACATAAATGACAACAGATTATGAAGCAGGCAATGCTATTTCGTTATTTTGATCATTTTTTGACTAAAAAACACTTAGAGGAAAAAAAAACTAAAACTAAAAACAACAAAAAATAAAAATTAATGAATTGAGTACTATTTGTATTGAACACTTTCAAAGTAGTCGAAAATAATTCTTTAAAAAAAATGATAATAGAGTAACATACAACACATATTTCCAACTTGTTTAAGCCTTTCGACTGGCGAATTCTGTAGGTAATTCATTTTACTTTTACTTTACGAAAATATGTCATTACTTCGAATTGTTTGCATAGGAACTCTAGAAGATGAAGCTTCGAAAATATTGGGTGCATCTAAGCTATTGCTTATGACACGAAATAAAGTTAAGGCATCAATGGAAAATCTCATTGTCTTGATTGTGGTTATGTTCAATGTTTGCAATAATACAGGGTAATTGCTAATATTTTCAGAGGGTAAGTGTAACTTAGAGCCTATATAGTGCACTATAATGTTCACTGTGAACTTTATAATATGGAATTCATATCACTGTAGCACAATACAGCTTACTTCTAACAAGAGAAAAGTAAAAGGTTTTCAATTTAAATTTGCTAATTTCTGCGTATTATTAATTAGGAATTCAAGTAATCTGATCGCTGGCGTTGCAGCTTCGTTTATATGATTCGAAAAATTTAAGCTCGTAGAAAGATCCCTTATAGATTCTACATAATGGAGCGCTACTGTCCGCAATAATAATGTATAACAATAAGACAAAATTGTTCTGTGTGGTTTAATTTCACAAAGTGGCATTTCATGACAGTTACTTCTAATCCATTCTGAATACAATATTCTTAGAATTAGCCTAAGTTCGTTTGCAAAACACTTATGTTAGTCTGTGAAACATTTGCTTTGAAAATGCTAACGTCATCTGAAAATAGTAAATACTGGACGTCAGAAAATAAGTGCAATATAACAACCAAAACAACAAGGGACCTAACTGCGAGCCTTGTGTTGCTCGACAAAATGAAGAAATCGGATTTGAATGGTGGCCGTTAATGTTAATAATTAAAGAGTCTTTATGAATATAATCACACAGCCAGGACAATAATGCACCACCTACTCCAATGTTTAAAAGTGTTTTATTTAAACGTTTTCAATTGATCTAGTCAAATACTTTACAGAAATCGGTATATATTGAATGGACATGAAGATATGTCTCAAATCTCGTAGTCATATAATTGTAGTATATCAGAAGATTAGTGACAGCAGATCTGCTCTTGGAAAATCAATGCTGATTCGGAATAATAAATGATCTTTGGGTCATGTGATCATTGATTAGACTTTAGAAAACTTTTGTTGTTGTGGAAAGAATACATATTGGGCGCTAATATACATTTATCTCCCGATTTATGCATTGGAATGACATAAAATGCTTGGGAAACAGCCGATTTGTTAAAAATGACCATGAGGGGTAAATGAAAGCTGTTTGAACAATTCTTGGAGAAAAGCTGTGGGATCCCGTCAGGACTGTCCATCAGGAATCTGAAACTCAGTGTTAAGAAGAATTAAGATTCAGATTTAAAAAAAATAACCTATTTTTAGTAGTATTGTACTTTGCGATCTTAAATAAGAAAAGTGTTTCTAATTTTGAAGACTATGAGGTATGTTGTAGTTCAAATGCGCAAATTTTTTTTCCGATATAATTTCCCGTAAATCAGTTGAAAACTGTTTTTTCCGAACCATGAGAACCCATTTTCATATAAGTTGAAGCATATCACCATTTATTTTATGAACGGCTTATTATATCTTTATATTCAAAGATTTCAACATATCTCATATTAAATTTTTGGCTACTTTTACTGACTCAAATGGTGTTCGTGTATAAAATATGAATGACGACATAAAGCACTAGAAGTCTACATGCAGTTTGGTGGTATGAAGTATATTAAGTTGCATGTTCTTTGGTTTCCTACAGCACTAGCTTAGAATTGTGGATAAATTTAGGAATTTGATGAGCTTTAGCCTCGTTATTTTTAAGCAGTCGTCCGCGTATTTCTTCTTTCATATTGTTCTCAAACGCCACAAAAGACGCAAGACAGTATAGGTAAACTCATGTTTCTCTACACTGAGGATTTCACCAGCTCTAAGTGTTCTTACCTACAGTAACTCACGAAAAATCCAAGTATTTGAAAAATAACCTTCGAAATCCATTGGTTTTGAGCATATCTTTTTTTTCAATCTGGATTATATCAGACTTAGTCTAGAAATCTGAATAATATCAGACTCATTTTGACACACCAGTTCTAATGAAAAAAATTCTATTAAAAAACCTACGCAAAAATGCTTCAAAAAACATGTGATACGCTAAAAATGAAGAATAATCTAACGGAATTGCGAGTTTCAGTTATAATCTCACTGATTCGAGGTTACACCTAAAAATGCACATAAAAATAATTAAAAACTGTCAAAGTCGAAAGAGAAATAACTACAAGCAAAACAAAAACTTCGAATTAATTCTATATATTCTGTGATTATTCATAACCTACTATTGAAATACCATAAAAACTGAGTTTCACAAATTTTGAACTGGGCGCTGAGCTGACCTGAGTCAATCATTTACTTCCTTGCCAAGAGTCCTGGATCAATGTGTTGTTTTTTAATCGAATAATTGGTCATTTGAGTGGATTTCTGGTGTATTTGAAGGAGCTCGATTTAAGGAAACGTAGAGGCAAAGCAACGGAGTCTCAATTTGCCCAAATATCTGTTTTTAGCAGAAATGGACATAAAAACAAAAAGCTGTCAGCCTATAGAACGAAATGAAAGTTTGTCTTGCATTTCTCAAACAATCTCCGTAGTCATATTATTTGTGGGGCATTAAACCCACACTGTGCGCCAAAATCATTTATCATACTGATCTCGGGCAATGGTGTTAAAAGTAGCTGCAAATTGAAATTATCGTTGTGCTTGGAAAACATGGAGCCGTATTGAACAATTATACTCATCTATCACGTGAACAGCGCTCAACAAACACCAACTCTAATGCTAATTGCAATTGCTTCCATCGTGTCTATGTTTACTCAATTGTTTTGCAGTATTTTACCGACGACACAGTTTCAGTAATAATTCAGCTTATTTTCAGAGCTAAGTTCAGTAAAACCCATCAATGATTGTCTGATCGCAGCCCATATCTAACTCGAACTCTTTTCACGCCTTCTTCCTTCAATTCGCAAATAACCAATAGAATCACCCATACTTGATCTGCCTTCAAGTCAACAACAAATCACAAATCTCCTACCTATCAGTTGATCACTTCCTTCACCACTTCAATAGACACGCAATCAGATCAATTATGAAGCGTTTTTGCACATCTATCAGTCTAATAAAAAAACAAGCAAAATAAATTGCTGTCTCTTCTAAACTATCCGTGAAATTCACTGAACCGGTAAAAAAATATGATTCGAAAACTCGCATGACTACATTTCAGGTGATCTAAGCTTTTGGCGAATTCCGGCCAAAAAAAAATTACTTGAACAATCGGTGGCCGGCTGTGGTTTAATAGTTGAGTCGGTCAAATTTCGCATTCAGGCGCCGAACTTCGATATCGCAAAAAATCGAGGCTTAGTTAAAGTGACTATAGAATCCGGCGCTACCTTTTGAAAAACAGATATGCTGAAAATGTAACTTACAGATTTTTTCTCGTCTGCAGGAAGCTAATGGTATCGCTAGGAGTTTTTCCTTGTGCTCCAGATGAAGAATCGGAACTGGTTCTTGCCATGAAAATAGTAATAGTTGATTTAGGGGACGACAGTTCAATGCTCGATTGGTTGATGATTCGTTTATTAAAACTGACTTTTAGAACAGAAGACGAACAGTTCAATGTGGAAAATATCACTTCAAATATTTTTACGATTGATCGTCTTTAGACGACACTTCACATAATTTTCCGATTCAGAATTGACTGATCAAATCTGGAGTTTTCTTGGCACTTCATTTCGATATTAGATTATTTTTGCACTTTTCCTTTAATACAAATTTTAAGCGGTTTCCGATAATTTGTTCACGTTATGTTTGCATAATTTTCTTTCACTTTTCAACCTGTTATGTAAAACAATGCGCTTAAGTAACGAAAATAACAACTGCAAGAAGGGGAAGGAGACGAGAACCTGGCAGAAAGTCGAGTGGAAAAGAAAAATTTGTGGATTTCACGAAGACGTCGAACGTCTAAGATTTCCGCGCGAACACCTTATGCACTCACTTTTTGCAGTCGCTCTTGGCGTGAGAAAACAACTGACTCTGCTTTAATTATCTTCCGCTTATCTCGTCACGACCCGATTTTTTTAGGGGGTTTGGGGTGCATGCACTTGTGGTGGTGGTGGGGTAGTTTCCGTGTTTCGCTGGCGAATTATAGCGATTTGTTCGAATCTCGTCAATTCAATGATATTCCGTCCGCTTCCGCACGCATTCACGCACGAACTGAAAAATCTTTCGACGCGCTCTCTAAAACGAACATACGAATACAACTGATCACTTGGCCCAAAACGCACTGAACTGACGCACGACGGCCGCCCAATATTGGTTGCTGCAGCATTGCCCGCAGACCGACTGTGATGCGTCGGACGCCACCGACCGGCGACTGCAATGCTCTTGCTGCGGAAAATACGAACGGCCGGACGCAGGCTCAGCTATAAAGTGGAAAATTTGTCGGGAAATTCGCGACTCTGTCTCATGTGTGCCCATGAATGTTTCAGTGTCCCAGCTTTGTCGCACTACTCAGCAACCGAAATCTCATCCGTCATCAACGCAATCTAGCTTCCGCAATAACTTTCGATTTCAAAGCTTCCCTTGGTCGCGTTCAATGGGAGGTTAAAGGCAGAGTTTTGTCGAGTCTACCTTATGATCTGCCCTCTGACAAGAAATATAAGAAGTGCTCAAGGAAGCGCTGCAGAAATGACCTTACTTAGCTCAAACTTGAAAATGAGTAACTTTCACTTGAATATCGAAATAGACCACGGATACAGGAATGACTCAAAAATTAATAGCTTAGAGGTGATTGATCTCTACTTCTCTGCAAGGACTCAAAACTGCTCTTCGTTTCATTCGCATGGAAGTTTAGCAGTCAAGGCCAAGGTTACACAAACAGGACTTTGAAGAAAAACTTGTACTCAAAACGGATGTTTGTCGCATTTTCTTCGGCATAATTGTGCTAAAATCTATACAGAAATACATTTTCTCAAAAGTTTCAAATCAGGTATTGCACTCTGTGGTTTTAGAAATTTTGAAGAGATAATTAAAAAAAATCGCCACAATTCACAATCAAAAGAAAAAGGTCAGTCAAAGTCACAAATTATTTGAATATTCTATAACTCAGCTCTCAACCGTTTAACTTCAATTCATCACATCCAAGTTGTCAGACCTTGAAGTGAAAGTTAGGAAGGGCTCGTGCAATACACAAATGGAGGTAAATTCGTATGGGGCGAGCGGCCTGAATGGGTAGAAGTGCCAATCACTGGTTTCATAATTAAAACTGCTTTTCGATGGCCGAAACAAAATTACACCAACGAACCACATCCAATTGAAAATTCCGAAATAATTTATTTTTCGATCCTCAATAAGGTGGTATTTTAAGTGGTTTTTAAGGCACGTAGACATATAATTTTTTTTATCTTCACACGTTGTATTTTCAGAACTTGATTTTTTTCCCGACTCCACCAACGAATTTCCCGACAAAATATTCCACATTTTTTCAACTATCCAGGATTTAAAATTTTATATCTTAAAAAGAAGATTATTTAACATCCCGACGTCTCTGCTCTAATTAGTTGACGTTCCGCAATCCCGATCGGCTCGAATCTCAAATCAACGAACGACTGACTGACTACGCAAAAAATCCATCACCGAAATTCGCCTACAAGTGCACCCAAACTCCAATCTGCGTGTCCCCCAGTGCCCGCAAAAATTGAGAGGGCAAATTCTGTACGGCATCAAACGTCACCGTTCACGTCAATCGTAGCGTAAAAGTTGGTCGTTCTTCCGATTTTACAGTCTCCGAATTCAGAGTCGATTTCCACGCGAATCAGGCGCGAAATACCTTCGACGTAGACCCCACCTTGAACGCCGCACGCACAACCTCTATGATGGTCGAGACCGAACTGACTGGCGTTCCGCAACATTTTCTTATCGGCACCTCGATTGGCTTGGCTCTGCTGCTCAGCTACTTGCCGGCAACCCGTACGCAATCCAAACACTTCACCCAACGTACGTACACCACCATTCCGTCCGGACCGCCACCTTGTGTGCCATCGATTTTGATAAGAAGTGCAAGGCACACATACGGCTGATTACGTAACATGTTCTGAGTCCTTAATTTTAACCCTTAATACTCTCGCATCGATACGTTCTTCGCACAACTTGCACTTTAGAGAGTAGAGTCAAATTTCCCCATACGAATTGAAGAGAAGTGCTCACTACTCAAAGATAGTGATCGTCTATCTCTCAACTCGGGTATTCTATCTAGCCTTCACAATACTTTTTTTAACATTTAACTTTTTATAAAATCTTTCAGCACTGCTTTTTTACTCATCTTTAAACCGAAATGTGTGTATAAATAATTGGAAATATAAAATTAGCTAAAAAAAAAACAGGAGTTAATTTTCTAAATTTTCCAAAAAAAAATTAATTTTAATTTTTCTACACAAACGACACATTTTTAGAAGCTTTAGAAGTGAAATCGGAGACTTGACTCATTTAGAACTAAAACTCCTTTAGAACTAAAAAAAACCAATTTTCTCGGTTTTGACGATGACGCACACGGTTTGGGAAGCGCTCGTGTACATGCATCGCTTGACGGGTTGTTGACCCCGATATGCATGTGCAACAAGTAGCAGTTGCCGAATGCATCCATTAATGTGGTTCACATCTTTGCTACGACGCATGCAACATACTGCCAGCAACCATATGCAACCATCTTGGAGAAATCTGGCTGCTTGCTTTCTTTAGCAGCATGTGTCGTGTCGTGACTATTGTGAGTGGGACGGTCACGAGGATTTTGTTGTTGAATCTACGCGAATGATAAGAAATTGGCGGCGCTCGAGAGATTCGTCATTCGCATTTCGTCGACATACTGACGTAGTGGTTAGTGAAAATGGTGAAACACGGTTTCTAGAATGTGGAGTACGTGACCTTAATCTCGACAACCTGCATTCGCAAGGTCACAGGTGAGTTTAGGACGGTATACCTACCTGTACCTGTAACTTGTGTTGATAGTTTGTTCTGCAATGTTCGGGGTATGAGAGAGAGAAGATTAGGGTAGATTATCGATGATCGAAGTGTTGCTTGCATTCTGACCAACTATGGACTTCGCCCGAATGAATCTGTCGCTGGACGAGTGCATAGGTAGGATGCGGTAAATATTATTTGTAGGTATTTCCGGGTTCGTATTGTTTCTTAACAAGTTCTGTGAAATTATTATTATTCAACTATTTTCATGAATCGCCGTGTCATAATCAGTTGTATAAATAAGAAGTCTTGGAAGCGTTGCTTTTTAATTTACGTATGCTCTCTCTCGTATTAGTAATTGGATAATATTGGAGGGAAATCGTTGAAATTATATCTTTAAAGTCAAAACCATAATTTATTTTATTCAAGCAATATTACAGTATTCTACATAGTTCTTAAGTAAAGAAATAATTTTCGTTAAATTCTATGGAACTGATATGTTCTTGTTTAACAATGCACGATTTGCGGCTTAACTTGGTGAATTATTTATTTATTAATTTATTAATATATATTCAACAGACAAATCCAATTACTGAATATTATAAAAAAATTATAATAAAGCAATAAAAAAAAAATAATCCTAACCAAAAAACAGAATCAAGATGAATATAAAGAAAAAAAAAACAATATGAAATAAAATCAAGTTAAAAAAGTTTGAAAGAGAGGAGAAAAAAAAGAAAAACTACAAGTTGCATACTAGTATACAAAATATGATTTTTTTAAAAAGTTTTGAAAGCATGTAAAGGAGAGGATCAAACTGTAGGCTGTTGTGTTGCCTTAGTAACCGCAATAGTGGAAAAAAAGTAAATATCAGTGCGCGCAAATGGCACACTAAACACAACGAAAAACGAGTGCCATGAACTGCTTCACGGACATAAACGTGGTTACTGATGTCAGAAACAACTATCCTATAAAATAATTTAAAGTGTAGGCACTTATCTAGGACAAGTCTGCGTGATTTGATGGAAGATAGATTGAGAAACGAAAGCCGATCACTATAAGGACAGTATGGAAGCTGAAATTCGAAGAATAAGGTACGAGTAAATCTGCGTTGAATAGACTCCAACGCATCATTTAAGTAGACATAATGAGCACACAACCCTTGACAGCAATATTCAAGGACACTACACACAAAGGAGAGAAAAAGGTGTACACAGGTGGGAATATTGACGAAGGATTTAGAGGATCTAATAATGAAACCTGATAATTTAGAGACCCTGGCAGTAATATATGAAATATGCTTATCAAATCTTTGCTTAGAATCAAATATTACACCAAGATCTCTAAAATTATCAACAACATTAAGAGGAGAGCCAGAAACAGAATAGGAGAACGTTAAAGGTGACGTTTTACAGGTAGAAGATATTTTGTGACATTTCGCGATGTTCGAAGTGAGAGCATTGGCGCAGCACTAAGTCTGTAGACTATTAAGATCATTTTGTAAAAGCGTACAGTCATTTTGTGACTCGATCACTCGAAACATCTTGAAATCGTCAGCATATAACAGACAAGAAGATTGGATTAAAGGAGGCAGATCGTTTATGAACAAAAGAAAGAGAAGAGGACCAAGAATAGATCCTTGTGGAACACCTGATACAGGAAAAATGGGAGTTGAAGAACAGGAATTAACAGTTACATTACAAGTACGACCATATATGTAAAAGTTAAACCAGGAAATAAGAGGGCCAGCTATGCCACCGTTCGTTAGCTTTTGAAGAAGGAGGTTATGGTTGACAGAATCAAAGGCTTTGGAGAAGTCAGTATATAGAACGTCGACCTGCTTTTGATGATCAAGAGCGGATGCGACCATATGTGTGAAGGAAAGAAGGTTGGTTGGTATAAGGAAGATATTCGCAGTTTTCCAAAGAGAAGGGAAAGAACCGGAAAATAAACTTATATTAACAAGATAGAGATTTAGCAACAGAAGTTCAATTCCTAAAGAGTTTGTCCGAAACGAAGGTAATTCAGGAGAGGATGAAAAGATAAGATTTTGGGAAGGAGGAGGGCATTGTTGTGAGAAGAAAGAGGAAAAGTAAGAAGCAAAAAGTTCACACACTTCAAGCGGAGTGTGTTTCCCCCAAATGCATACCATTGGGGATGCTGGGAGAGTTTTTCAAGGAACGGATGAACGACCAAAAGAATTTCGGTTGGTTGGTTCTGATTGATGCTTCAATGCCAGCAATGTAAGTGCACATCGCCTGTCGGGCAGCTTCTTTCACTTTAGAGTATAAAAAATAAAAGGACGTCAGCAAGGGGACCAGATCTTTTGTATAAATCACGAGCTGCATTTTTGGCTTCGAGTGCGACTGCAACATTATTGCTGAACCAAGGAGCATCCTTCCGTTTTTTACGACGATGAGTTGGTGTGAATTGCGGAATAAGGTTTGAGAGGAAAATATACAATTTGCACAAAGCATGATCAATGTCAAGACCACGAAAGAAAGAGAACCAGTTAATTTTATTGAATTCCTTGCAAAATAGGAACAACCTAACGAAAAAATAAAAATATTTTGATTTTTTTAATATTAATTGATTAGTTAATTTTAATGATTTCAGCATCACAAGAGTATCTGCAACGGAATACATAACAGTGACTGAAAGATATTTAGGCCAGATTGCAGACAATCGCGCAATTTCAATATCACATTTAAACTGCTTATATACTTTTGGCTCAAATCGCAATTCAACTGCTGGGAATCTACCAATTTTCATCGATTTGCGCTCATCAGCTGTTTCTTCCTATACTTCGCAGCACTGTAATGATTCACTACAAATCCCATTTCCTAGCAATTTCGTTACTGCTATTATCATTAAATTTCTATTCTATTTTGAGAGGAGTTCAAAAACATCCTGAACTGAAAATAAGTGTTGCGTCATCTGCAAGATATTTTCGAACTATTTCTCATCTTGCGCCTTATTCCAAGGTTCCTTAGTAATTCCTTCATAATACTATCATGAATGACTAAGCACATATAAAATTCTTCAATCTGTGAATATTTTCAAAAATTGACTACAAATCAAATCAGTAGCAACGTATTATTGGACTAATTATCTACACATGAATAACAATGAATAACAATCGATTGGAGGAAGTGTTTAACATTTTTAAGTATTATGAATATAAATCAAGGCCAATATGTTCTTTCCCATCACAAAAATTATCATACGATGTAATTCGGGTTTCAATTGATTTCACTTGATTAAAATAACTCCGCGTATACGATGTCGCTTTTGCTTATAAAAGTGTCCTTTTATTTTAAATCGAGCTTAGCATTTTCAAACCAGATAAAAATATTTGCTGTCAAGTATCAGCAAATATTTTTATCTGGTTTGGAAATGTTGAACTCTATAAGCAAATCATAACATAAATGTAAGTTTGAAAATGCAACGTACAAACTCAAATTAATATAAGCACCCAAAACTGTCCATTCATCTAAGCCCACACTGTGCGCAGATATGCATTTTGACAGTATAGTATGATTACACAAGTACAAATGTTGGCTCTACATATTTTTTTGTATTTGCTTGGTAAATTTTGGTACAATGAAACCTAATTGAGTGACAACGTAGCTTTTATGCAACATTAACGCCTACTGCGAAATCTTTAATCACTTTTATGTCGATAAAGTACTGTTAAAGTTTCAAATCATTTTGAATAGTTTAAAAAATGTTTTTCTTGTAAAGCTATAGCACCAAATTGCAACCATGTCACTCTCAATTTTTCTCAACCAACGACCTTATGTGAAGGAGCAAGTAAATCAAAACAAAATTCATTCGGAAATTCCGTCGAACATTTCTCCCATTCAAAATTAGATGAAAACCGACAAGGTGAAACTTCTCAAATAATTATTTTCACCAAGAATGTTTCCACATTTCTTTCCTGAAATGAAACATTTTCCCAATAGATATCTTGGTGAAACTAATTTTACTTCTTCGAATAGGCACTTGCTACAAGTACTCGTATGTGTTTAGACATTCATCTGGACGTGTGCGTAGCAATGCATGAGCTATGTAGATATTCAGAAGCTGTCAGTGAGCATGACATCCAAATCTAACAATATACTTTACGAAGTATGTCGAGGAAGGTCATTGTATTGTTACGGAAACAAGCAAACTAAGAACTTGTTAAGTCAATAGCATTTTGAATAAATAAGGTAGCTTTGCGGTAAATAATTATTTTTCTTTTTCATGATAGCTTGTACTTACGTATGCTATGCATGTACACAGACATACGGACCAAAAGAAGAAGAGTGTGTAAAATCTCACACTAAATAGAAAACACATGTACCTACCACCTATCGAAAATCTGTTGAGAAATTCACTTTTTGTTTATACACAAAGCAGATGATTTCAAGGTTTAAAGAAATCGAAAGAAATCGGCTGGACCTGGGTCTTACTTTTATGTCTGAATGAGCGAGTTCACAAGGTAGATATAAATATTGTTTCGAAGGGAACCAGCTGATACTCTTTCAAGGAATGTCCACTATCTGGAGATTCAACTGTTTCTGACAGCATGGACAACAATCAGTCTTGATTCCCTATATTTTCTTTAAATTCGCATCTATGCGTCAAGGTAATTATATCACCATCCGTCCGAATGAATCAAGAACGAAACACCGACGACTAGACAACAGTTCCATCGCACTGCAATAACAATTGCATAATAATGACGCTTCTCGGTGATGGCTTTCAGCTTTCCATTCGCAACGGTTTGTTGTTCCATAACTCACCGCAAGTGAGCTCATTTAGGCCTTTGATCTGTTCACAAATCAAAGAATTTGCAGGAGTTTGTTTTCGATGTTTATAAATCATTTCCTTGTTGTGATAAGTGTCAATACGTTTTGCACAGGCCGTCAGACAACCTGTAAGGATCGACGCATGGCGATAGATGATTGGCGCTCGCGATCAATCAGATGATTAGCAAGAATCTTTATGCTGCAGTGTCGGAGAGCGATGAAATGTTAGAATATGATGATGCCGGGCGTGATTTTGTACGAGATTTATGATTTTGTTTACTCACGGGTCGAGTGTTGTTCTTATTTACGGAGAATACTCGAAAGGATGACGAATGTGCGAATGGTAGGAAGTTGATTTTCGATTAAATTGATCAAGTCATTAAGAGCGCACTGACGGGAAAGTATGTGCATCATGTTGAATTCGATTCATTTACAAAGTAAAAAGATTCAATTTTAATGAATTACAAGTCACTTCATATTGCACAGTTTGTGTAATGTCTATATTTTGCATATTTTAGGATGCTACGACTAATGCTACCCTCGTCAAAGTAATGCGCCGCAGGTTCTTATACACTTCAGACGACTTGATTAAGCAATTTGCGGCTGCTAAGCTTGATTACATGCCACCACTTGGCATAAGTACAGTATTCCGTATTGTGATTACAGTATGAGTCTCTACATCCTTCAAATTCCTTCCCTTGAGTCACGTAAAGTGTTCCTTGACGAGAGCCCCTTTTTTAAACTTTTTAACGGCAGTATATTGGTTGACCCCATCATTCAACTTTCTGTTAGAGAATCGGGCCGTTCTAATAGAATATTATTTAACTTTAATGTTACATTCGCCCGTATCGACACCTATTTCTTTTCCCCCCTTTTGCGTTTGCCTCGTCAGCACAATAGCCTTAACCTTGGTCATCTGCCTCGCACGTTATCAGTGTTTAAAATACTTTAAAAGATAACGTTCTTTCATATATGTCCTAATTTACTCAATTTGTTTGTATTTAATGTGTACCAATTTTTTCCTAGCTCAAAAAAATATTTTAATAAAAAAACCGATTTTTCCTTTAGAAGCTACATATATTGAATTTTGTGACAAATATCGATATTTCGAGGGTAATCTGCCCTCTTCTTCAGTGTCTATCAGTCTTCAGTGTCTATCAGACTGATAGACACTGAAGAAGAGGGCAGATTACCCTCGAAATATCGATATTTGTCACAAAATTCAATATATCTAGCTTCTAAAGGAAAAATCGGTTTTTTTATTAAAATATCAATTTGTTTGTTTATTTTTCGGTCGATTAGCTTGTTTTTCTTTTTTTTTTTGTATCATTATTCCATTCTGAATTTATTGATTATCTTAGTTTTTATGTAATTTTTTTTTCTAATATATATTTATGTATGTATTTTTTTTATTTTTTTCTTCTTGTCTAATCTATAATTGGATTTGTTCTGTGGATTTGGACAATAAATAAATAAATAAATAAATAAAACACTGACGCTTCACAGCTTGCAGAATCCGAGGCTGTCATCTTTCCGTATCACCATATCTGCTAGTAGTACCAACGAGCTTGAGCTTGTATGAAAGGACTTCTGGCCTCCTGCCGTTCTGGTTAAGGAATTTACTCGAATTTTTCAAAGAAAATTTCGTTATTCTGAGCTCCAGAACTTTAGAATGTATTATCAAAATGTCCGCAATTTGAGGACCAAAACTAGGGAGTTCAGGCATTTTGCGGCTCTAGCTTCGACATAATATATTTGACGGAAACCAGGCTCACTGGTAGTAGCTTCGATTTTGAAATTTTACCGAATTACGCAGTTTTTCGTAAGGACTGGGACCGTTGCGTTAATGGTAAAACCGATAGTTAAGGTTTTCTCATCGTTACTACACACCATCGTGATTTTCCTTTTTATCCTCTTGCTAAATATATTTTTGGCCAAATCTTTTTTTTTCTACTAAAATTTTAATCTTTGCTTCATTATATTTTCCCTGTAATCTTCCTCTGCGAGCTTATGAACAGTTCCTTCTCGTCTTACCTCAAAAGTCATTTTTCCACCGCTTACGTTCTGCTATGTGGTGATGTTCACCTTCCTAATTTAGATTGGTGTGCTATCTATTCGGCTATCATCTCGACTATGAATATGTCATTAATAGCATTAACATCACTCTCATTTTGCTCCCTTTTGCAATTTAACAACATTCCGAATGCTTGGAACAGATCTGGACCTAATCATGTCCAATCTTCGAAAATAATCCCTTTCTTTAAGTGCTTCTTTTTTTCTCCATGTGCCTCCTGATCCCCATCATCATTGTCTTACCCTTGAAATTTCCATCATTAATACTATGAGGACCGACATTTTTCTGAGTATGCCCTAACTTCCCCAAAGCTGATTTCATTGGTATGACCATCGAAATAAATAGTATTCACTGGTTCTTCTTTCGTGGCCTTGACATTGATGATGCTTCGTAATTTATTTTCCTTCGAACCTCAATCTTCTTTAGTATTAAAAACCTGAATGATTCTCCTTGGTTAAGCAATGATGTTGAAGTCGTACTGGAAGCGGAAAATGCAGCACGTAATTTATATAAAAGATCTGGTTTACTTGCTGACCTACTTTTGTATAAAGATGGAATATGGCACCAGATAGACAATGCGGACCTGCATTGCTGGTATTGAAGCATCAATCAGAACCAACCAACCAAAATTCTTTTACCCTTCATCCATTCCTCAAAAAATTATTTTAGTATACACAATGGTATGCATTTAGACGATACAACTACTTCCACTTCATATGACGTGTGTGAACTTTTTGCTTCTTACTTTACCTCTCTTTTCTCACAAAAATTCTCTCATCCTGCCCAATGTCTTCTTTTTACGTCTTCTTCTGATTTACATTCGTTTCGGACAAACTCTTTAAACTTCTGATGAGCAATACCAGGAGGGGTACCAGCCGCATTCTAAATAGCGTGGCTAATTATCTTTTATCATCTCTGTGCGTCCCTCTTTCTATCTTGTTTAACATAAGTATATTTTCTGGTTTTTCGCTTTGGAAAGTTCCCGACATCTTTCAAGTACAGAAATTTGGTGATTCTGCCTGCAACTCAAAATACCGTCCCATTTCCCTTCTTGTTTTAGCAAGATCCTTGAGAGAGTGATCAACTGGAGAGTCTACTGTTTTATTTGTTTTACGGTTTTGTCAAAGGTAAATCCACTTTTTCACGTATTTAGACTGAGTATTATTATAGACTGAGTTTTCCCAAAGCCTTTGACTTGCCAAGCATAACCTCTTTGTTCTAAAGCTAAAGAATGATGGCATAGCCAGTATTCTCTTATCCTGGGTTACCTCTTACATCTTTGATCGTTATTGTAACTGTCAATTCCAGTTCTTCAATTCTTCTTTCTCCTGCATCAAATGTTTCGCAAGGGTCTATCCTTGGTCCTCTTCTCTTTCTATTGTTCATAAACAATCGCCCTTCTTCAGTCGGTTTTTCTTCTCTTTTGCATGCTGACGATTTCACGATATTTCGAGTGATCGAGGACAAGATGACTTTACGTTTTTAAAAAAACGATGATAATACTACCCTACTAAGCATAAACGTTCTATCTACATTTTAGTACTTTCGAGATACTCAATGATTTGTGCTTTGATTTGTACTGGAGATATATGGAGAGTGCATTTTTCAATATTAATTTTAACTTACAAAAGATAGGTTTTTCAAATTTTGTAAAATGATGTGATAGAGTATGTAGTTTTTGAATCCGGTGTCAACTCGACAATGAGACAAATGCAGATAGAATGTTTATGCTTAGTAGGGCAGAATACTTTCCATACTTGGCGCGCTGCCAATGCTCTCATTTCGAATGTCGCAAAATGTCACAAAATTAGGGCCGGACTTGATCTTCTTGTCATCACTGGGCAATTGTGAACTTATCTGATTCCAGCCCCAAATTTTTCGACTAAAATCCAACAACAACGAATTCAACATTTATTTCATAATTGTTTTTATTTTTTAGAATATACTATACTTATACGACAGCTAGAAACTAACCATTTAAATAAAATCCAAATTTGGTTTTAAGAAACGAGCCATACAATATAAAATAACAATACAAACACGATTATCAGAAACTTGCAAAAAAAATTTTTGGTTTTTTCAGAGAGCTAAAAAATTTTCTATTAGATAAATACTTATATTTGTTAGACAAATACTCGCCTAACTTTTTTATTAGCGAATCGCGTGATTAAGCTTTCGAAGTCGAGCGAAGTAACTCAATTCAATTCGCAAAATTGCTGAGCTGTTAAGAGGGCTCGCAACTTGAAAATCATAAATAATATAAAAAAAAAACAGTTTATGGGCTTAAAAAATTCTACAACTCTTTCAGCACATTTTGCAACTTGTCTCGTTTCAAAATTTCAATTAAATGTGTTTAATTTTTAATTTATAATTTAAAGCGTTTGTAGCGATTAGAGGAATTATGGTTCTTTCAAACGCTTCTCCTGAAAAATCAGGTTTTTTCTCCTCTTGGAATGCAAATCTCAGGTAAAAATCAGCCGGTTGGTATGAACTTGGTATAGATATTTTACGATAAATTATCTATGCCCTGACGAAGCCGATTTAAAAGGAAACTAAAAGTAAAAATGTTATGTTGTGCTAAAGCTGCGAAAAATGGCTACAAAATGTAAGTTGAAATCACTATTTAGCTAAAAGCTCTCGTCAGGACATAGACAACAACTTGAAAAATCAGTAGTCTACATTTTAAAAAAATCGACTGAGCCTTTTCCATGTTCTGTGCTTCTATAAGTAAAACTCTGTTTATATGTGGCGGTAGGCAAATAGCGAACCCCCTTTAGGCAATCTTCCGTCATCGTGGAGCGTAAATAGTTTTTTATTTTTTTTAAGAAATGCATAATTGATTCAGCATTAACTGATTTTCTAAGATTAGAATTATATTTATGCGACAAAACTTAAAAGTCTTAGATAATATGAAACTTTTCGAAATTTTCCGCCCTTCTATTCCTCCCAAATATTAGCCGCCCTGGACAGTTGCCCATAAATGCCAATACGTAAATCTGGCCCAGCACAAAATATCATATACATGTAAAACGTTACCTTTGATTTTTTCCTATCTTGTTTCCAGTTCTCCTCTTAATGTTTATAATTTTATAATTCTATAGATCCTGACTTAATATTCAAACTCGATAAACATATTTTATGCATCACTATCAAGGGCTCTAAATTATCAGGTTTCATAGCTAGATCTTTCAAAGTCTTCGTTAGTGTGTGTGACACCTCTCTTGGTCCTTTATTCTTAATGTCCTTGAATATTGCTATAAAGTTTAGTGTTCTCATTACGTCTATTTAAATAATGCATTGGAGTTTGCTCAGCGCATATTTACTCGCACCTTGCTCTTTAAATTTCAGCTTCCCTATCGTCCTTGCAATGATCGTCTTTTGTTCCTACATCTTCCATCCCTGGAATCACTGAGAATTTTAATGGATAAGTGCCTCCTCTTTAAGTTATTTTATAAAATGGTTGAATCTTACTTAAGGGGGGAGTAGGGTTTTTTTTTACGATTTTAATTTTTATTTTAAAGGAATGACTAATATCTCAAGAATGTTGTGTCTAAATTTCAAGTCGACCAGAGCAAAATTGACGAAGCTATGACTATTTTTATACCTTTCGGATTTTTATACCTACCTCACTCGAGCGCGCTATTGTTACCAGGCAGCTGGTTCGATTTCTATAGAATACCTTAAAAGCTACCCCTATCTTTCTGTATAGAAATTTAAAAACGAGTACAAACGTGTTAACTTTAGTCAATAATAACTTTATATTATATTATTTATAACTTTAGTCAATGTAGAGTATATAATTTAGTGTGGCAGTAAACGTTCTATCAAGCAGACGTACACGCACTTTCCGATTTTCGCATCATTTTAGCTGCATTTTCGTTCAGTTTTGTGTTAAAATATTGCTAAAATGCCGAAAAAAGTTACAAGATCTGATAGAGCAACAACTAGTGCGAGATTATATCGACCTAAAAAATTTGTACCTCCGCAAAAACGTAAAAATTAAGACTTTTCGACGAGTAGCGCGTTAGCTAAAAAAATAAAAGTGACCGTTGAAGATCAAGTTACGGAGGATCTTCAAAAATACTTTAGGATAATAGATTTTTTATTAGTCTTTTCAACAATTGCAACGGTAGTGAGATGCATAAAATGTGATGGAAAAATAAATTTTCATTAAGGGAGGATTCATCGTAGACAGGAGCTAAAAGATGCTCTAGACATTGTGGATGATAGCAACATCCTTTATGAACCTGACACTGATGATTCAGTGTGAAGTAAGCCGATAGAACTCGCTTATGAACGTTTCATCCCAAATTTTTTAGTGTTCAAAACTTTAAAGCGTTTTTCCCACAACTCACGTTTTCAAAGTCGGTTCCCATCATAACTCCAAAACCACTGCACCGATCCTTTTGAAGTTTTGAACACTATTTCTGTATATAATTTACGAGGTAACGCTGGAGAGTTTTTTTCGAATTTGTTTATATTTTTAATTTTACAAAAACAAATTAACCGATTTTTTTTGTAAATAGTGCTCCCAAAAAGTGAAAAATTGAAATTTCAAAAAACCCTCCCAGCGTTACCTGGGAAAAGCGATTATCTAACGAAATACGTTTGATTTTAGGATTTCAGATGATCCGGCACCGAGTTATGATGGGCACCGCAATTCACCTTTTTTCCGAGACGCTCCAGAAGAATTGCTGCCATTGCCGTATTTTTCAATATTTTTTCATGAAAATTTCACAAAATATTCTTCAAATGTTATACTATAATAAACCATTGGTTTTAATAAATAGATTTTAACTGTTTCATCTAAAAAAAAACCCACAAAAATGTGCCTTTTTTGACACGAATTAACCCTGCTCCCCCCTTAAGTAGCCGTGTTTCTGTCCGTGGAGGGGCTCATGGCACTCGTTTTTCTTTTGTAATTATTGTGCCATCTGTGCCCACTGGCACTTATTTGTATTCTACCGTGCATTGCTGCGTTTACTAAGGTAGCACAATGATTCACAATTTGGTCCTATTCCGCCGACGTTGCACGCATTCAAAGTGCATCTGAAGAATAGTTTTTTTTTTTCATCTTAACGCAACTGTGTAGCTTTTTTTCTTTTTAATCTTTAATTGTACTCTCCTCTTCTTTGTTGTCTTTTTATATTTAATAATTGGATTTTTATCTCTTGAAAATTATCAAATAAATAAATAAATATAAAAATAGTGAAACCAAAAAAAACCCCAAAATTAGTAAAGATTTATCTTAACTAAGTCAGATATTAAAACTTCAATGACATTTTTCATTTGAAATTTCAATTAAAAGTAGCAAAAATTTGTAATCGAATCTACATTAAGAACTATATTTCCAGCTACCAAAAGTCATTATTCACTAGTTTATTCGTTTGTTCTGAAATTCCATCAACATTCAACCCCAAAGAAAGCATCTTCTTAGGTCACCGACGCATAATAATTTCTATTGACTGATTAATGATCTGTTTATCAAACTTTGTGCATAAATTAATTTTTCCGGTTTAAATTCATCATAACAACGATGTGGACTTTTCTCCATATTTTTTTTATTATCTACTTCGCAAAACTGGTTTTTCTAATAAATATGTACATTCTAAGAGTAACTAAAACGAATAACCCGAAATGATTCCAACTGGAATATGACAGGTTCGTTATTGCTTCTGCGACATGTGCCATGTCAGGCACGTGTAGAAATTTAAATTTTCATAATCTTTTACTTTATTTTATTGATTTTATTAGTTAGTAGCGAAAATAACCGTCGCTTTCTTCCTTGCCAAAACAAATTCGTTTGGATAGTTGCTAGGCCCGTCATTTGGCCATAATTCACATTCAATGCACCGTGGCCAGATTTTCGTGTAAGTTGTACATACTCGTAAATAAAGTACACGACCAATTCATTCACACTTGCTCTATGCGAAGTTCTATTTACTATATTCTGAGTACACATTCATAAATAACACAACTCTAATAATAGCTTCAAAAGGTACTCAAGATACTTTTTCGTAATGAATGTAAACAAATGCAATTTAATTTTCATCAATTTCCTTCTATATAAATACTACCTACTTTCCGCCATATGTACGTTCATATACAAATTGTATAGGAATCCGCTCGTGAGAAATTCGAGGTCACCATACCACCCCACATGGCACTTTGCTTCATCTGGACCCGAAACTTTGAACCGAAAATTTCATCATAAAAAAAAAACAGCCTAACGACTTCATGCCGGCAGAACATTAATCTCGGATCATTCTCTCTGAAAAAAGGAACCCTTTTTTATAAATCACCTCGAAGGGTTTTTTGTCGCAATCAAAAGAGAAAAATTAACCAGGATGTTGGGGGTAGGAAATATCATGAAGTTTTCGTTTATGGTGTGGTGCTTGACACCATTATTGTTGTAGTTAGTCTTGGAAAGAGGCCAGGCAGGCCAGCTTCATTCGGTCTAGCCTGAGCTTGATGTTTTGAAATGAGATGATCCTTATTGTATTGATTTAATCTTCCAATATAACTGACTATATTATATTAATTTTTCTTTCTTACGTTCGAAAATCAAATTACCTCCAATTCCCCTCCCCATTCTCGTCATTTTCGCCATTTTCGTCTTTATCCCGGATTTCCATGTCGTTTACACAACCATTTTTGTACAAAAACGACACATTTTTAGAAGCTTGAGAAGTGAAATCGGAGATTAGACTCATTTTAGAACTCCACGGGATTCGGGTAAATGCCAATAATGTGCGAAAATGACGAGAATGGAGGACATTTATGTTTTAAAGAGTGAAAGAAAAATACTTTTTACGGTTAAAAGTTATATGAAAAAGTAATTCTTACGGTTTAATGTTATGAGAGCGCTTGGTAAAAGTCAATGCACGTAAGTTCACACGAAGTGCCTAAAGGCAGGCAATAGAAACCGTGGTGAAATTAATTTCATGAAAAATCCAGTAGCGGAACAGGTAAAAGTTTATGAAAATTTATAATTTTTTTTATTTATTTTCAATTTATTAAGACTCGCAGCAGAGTGCGGTCTTTGAATCTTTAAAGAATTCGGTGAGAAGATACGATTTGATGAGATGATGAAAATGCTGACTAATTTATATTTAAACAAACGTTATAAGTTCAATGACGTTGAACAAACGTTGTAAGTTCTATTTTTAAAATACTGAAAATAATTTACTATTATTTATATTTCATGTGTGGTAAATCACAATACGGTAAATCCTCAGTTTTTTACAATTAAAATAAATAACTTGAAATTTGCAAAAAAATAAGTACATTTAATAGATTTCCATTGAATGCACAACGTGCCGAATAGGGCATTTAATTGATTGTTGAAATAACCATTGGCTAAAAAACGAAATAAAAGCTTTAGATAGAATCTTTGGGTGGATCAAATATAACAATTTCTAGAAGAATAAGTAATTATTCTATTCCGGAGACACTGTAAATTTAGTTCCAATCTATACCTATAAACCATGAAATTTTAACTTTTTTCTTATTATTAATGCGATTTTTTTTAAAGGTCTATTCGCCGAAAATTGGCAAATATTCTTGATTAGAAATTGAAATTGTAGTATCAGGGTAAAAATGTGAAGCTGTGGTATTCTCATTCAGAACAAATGTATATGTGTTTTGTATGATTGTATTTGTATTCCTTTTGTGCGCGTTGTTTTCAATTGATTCAAACCATTAAATTATGCCCGTTCTCATTGGATGGTTAACATACCAAGTAAAAAAACGAAAGGAAATTTTATGTTCAATTTTTCATCTAATCCTTGACCTCCAGGTATATGTAAGACTTAATTTACGTCAGTAGTTGCATCTTTAGCCTACTTCGTGTATGTTAATTTGGGTGTTTGTTGAAAGTGTAAAGTGTTTATGGATTGTGGATGTGTTTTTATGTTGTGTATTATGTGATCCCACAGATCCACAAAAATCATCACATCAATGCATTTACTTTAAGCTTATTGATCACCAGATCTCAACTTGTCTATTTGAACTATTGGGTACAAAACTCGCATCCCTTTGGTACATCAATTTTGTCTCAAATTGCCAAATGCTCTTGAATTGATCTAGAAGTAACACTAAACGAGTCGTCCAGTATTTACGCTGAAATATCTTTAAACTTCAAAATCAAATGCAGCCATTAAGTTCGTAAACCCTGCATGCATTTGCCTCACAGCCAGCGAGGGAAGGACATCCGCCATCAAAACGCGGCTAGAGAAGAAGGAGCCGGCGAGGTTAAAACCACACTCTTCCCCCCTAATACAAGGGAACAAGGGAGAGCTATGGTGATGCTGGATGAGGCATCCAAAATCATCATGTCTCGTCGGGTGCGGGTGGGAATGATAAGCAGCCGAGTGCGAAAGTGGACTTATGTGACACGCTGCTACCGGTACCTAGGCTATTACGACACAAGGCGTAGCTGCAAGGGTTCGGACAGGTTGGTCACCGAGCAGCAGACTTCTCTGCGCAGGGGCAGTGAATATTATACTCTGAGAAATCATCTAATGCATCTAATGAGAAAGCATCTAATAGTATCGCGTGTGTTTCGGGTTTTCAGAGACGCACTCGATGCCAAGAAAAAGCAGGAAAGGAAGTGAGAGTACTCCAAGGTAAACTGCAGTGCTGCAGATCTGCGGGCGACCTCCTCCCGCAGCTAGTCTGCGAACATAAGGCTCAGATCGCCCTGATCAGCGAGCCTTATAGGGGGAGGAACTCGTCCCTTTGGATCGGTCACATACCTTTATGAGCTGCTACCTGTCCCCGAATGACTCAATACAGAAATTCAGAGACAAGCTTAGTGCACTGGGGGACTCTTTCCATGGCATTGCCGACATTGGAGTGGCAAGCCTGAAATGCCGCTAAACTTGACAGGGACGAGATGACCACACCCCTCGTTCCGAGCTTGGGAGGCGAGCCTCTAACATAACCATGGAGTGGATTCGTAGGGCGTGTGAGAGTTCAATGCCCAAACGGAAACCCGTAGCGTACTGGTGGAACAAAGAAATCGCCGAACTGGGACGCATCGCTTTGACGTGCAGGTGTAGGGGGCAGCGAGTCGGAATAGCCCGAAAGTGGCTGAGCTATCTAATGCACATATTGCGGCAAAGAAGGAGCTGACCAAGGCCATTACGAAGAGCAAACGTGCCAACTAGCAGGTTCTTTGTGAGGAGGTCAACTCAGACCAGTAGGGAGATGGCTACGAATTGGTCATGCTGCCTAGCACTCTCACGGATGCAATATCTATGGAGCGTATCGTTGGTTAGCTGTTCCCGGTGCAACCGCCAAGGACTGAGAATACCATCATCGTCAACCAGGTAGATGTTCCTCCCTTTACGGACGAGGACCACAATAGTGCTATGTCCAGGATGAAGAACCGGAAGGCTCCGGGGCCGGATGGAGTGCCAGTCAAGGCCCTTTAAGTCGTGGCGGACAGTCAACCGGCATCTATTATTGGATTTGTATAATTCATTTTTAGTCGCGGGGGTCTTCTCATCGGATTGGTACTTGCAGGCAACGGGAAGGCTAACCTGGGCAATCCATCGACATATAGTCCGCTGTGCATGCTGGCTGCTGCGAGGAAGCTTCTCTGAGGGTTGCGCAAGCCGTGCTGCTGTCAGCGGTGAGATCTGTTGGCGATCTCGATTCGGAAAGGACATTCAAAAATCGATGCCACATCAGAGATTTTTTTTGCATGTAGCAAGAGCATAAGAAGTATCTCATCAAGTCAGATCGGTCATCCTGCTGGTAACGCTTGACGTACAAAACGCTTTCAACTCGGACAGGTGAACGGAGATCCCCTGGGCCCTTGAGATACTAACGACGGAGTCAAAAGGAGGTCTGTCACTTCAGATGCGATACAGGAAATGATCTTAGGACCTGACCTCTGCAACATCATGTACAATGATCTGCTGCGCCTGGAAGCTCCAACATTCCCAATCAGTCATAAGTTATATTTCCCTCTTTTTTCTGGCAAATTAAAACCCCGATATTATGGCAAATTTTCAATGCTTGGTTAGACTAAACTTCCTTGTTAGCATAATGCACTAAATTCTTCACTTGTCAGAAACTACGATAAGCGTACCTAAGGAAGTCATAGTCTACGAATATAAGCCTTAAGCTCGAGTGTTACAACAAAATACGTTGGTATTGCCGATATATACTTTTTGTTGTAGATCAAATAAAATACCGGCAAAAACATATAAGTTACATTCTGCATTCAGTTTTTTAAGATAAATTGCTTAGTTTCCACCCCGGTCGGCATTACGGGGAAAATTATACCAAGCATCAAAGTTTTGTTTTCCAATTAAGTTTACTCATTTGATTATTTTTTATGCACACGATAGGCTAAACGAGAGCCACTACATTGAGGTCTAAATTTAAAGCTCCTCATTTTTCATTTCCCATGTTCACTATTCAACATTTTAATATATGAATGAATGTAAATTACAATGGTTGTATGATAAATTGAGTCATCATGGCATTTATGCTATTCATCTTTGATCTCTTTTCAATTCAGTCTCTTTGATCCCACGAGGTCCATTTGAAATTCACCAGCTAAGTACCATTTTTTCAAAAAATCCAGAGCCAACGGACCATTTAGCGTTTGTGATTCAATTTTGTCTTCGTTAGTTAGATATTGCACAAAATATATATTCTTTCATTTTAAACTATTTTTTTGTGCCTGTTTGAAAAAATACTGCTTATATCATGCGTAATTTTTCGATTATTGAATTCTCGATATGATCTTTCTCTGACCACTTTCACTTTAAACTTCTGTTATTCCTAAACAATAATATGTTGCTATTTTAAATCTTAAAGCCACACCGATTCTGCATTAAAATTCCCCTTACTTCCCCCCATTTCCCTTAGATAAACTAAAAATACTACATCTGGAGTCGAAAGCAACAAAAAATATATACATTTTCTTTGCATCATTATGATAAAAAATTTAAGCAAATACTTTGAAATTTTGAAAAAATTGCTTGAAAAGCTAAAAAAAAACAAATACATTTTTATATCCATAAGCTTAAACTTACTATTTCAATTAATCTATTCGTTAGCTAATTCTAATTCTGAAATTCTAGTCCGTACATTAGAATGCCAGCTTGTAACGAACTTTTGGCTACATACTTATTCAGTTTCGGTCGGCGGGAATGCTGAACTACTGTCGAAACCAAAGTTGTACAATCACGTTTGAAATGCTTCAATAGTTGCACACAGCTTACAGCCTTTTCTCAAATGACAATATTACAGTATGTTCTCCAATCACCAACATCAACAAACCCATATCTAGTTGAATGAACTTATTGATTCTATTATTCTTTCACCTGCCACCTACTAAATAAGATATATATTATGAAATCTATTTCTAACGAACGATTGCAGCACCACCAACTTCCTGGAACATTTCTAATCCTATACTTTCAACACCTCTTTCGTCACATGAGTCTCCACCATTTCGAAGAAACGAGAGGTGAAGAACTTTAGTCCAGCATTCTTACACGATTATTCTGCTGACCTTTGCTGATATTTCTACAAAATCACCATTCAATTAATTAAATGTACCTGCACTACGTGATTGTTTCGAAATGCAATAGTCCAACTGAAATGAGGTTAAATCCAAACAAACGCTAGGCCAGTTCACCATAGACTTATAGTTGATGGGTTGAAAAAAATCGGATTGCTTATATGAATTATCATTTCTCGTTCATAGCATGCTTAAGGTGTAAACAATTGCACATATGCATATGCACATGCATCGACTTACACAGCAAAGGCTACTAGGTAAGGAACGTGCATGCAGTGAAATTACTAATTGGAACTCACAGAGTCAACAAAATTCAAAATAAACGCTGTTTTCATTACTCCGCGATCTTTAATACAACAATGTGTCTTGCCCTGATTTCAATAATTTGGTAACAAGCCACTTGTGCTCAAACGATTTGCAACGTATGTGAAAAATTTGTCAATAAGTAAAAGATACTTAGTTTCCAGCGAATTCGATCTGAGTGCTATTTTACATTGGTCTATCATCGAGAGAAGACTGAAACGGTTAAGAACAGAAGTGCGATCGCGTTTTCGATAATCGTATTTTAAATTATACTATCGAATAGTTCTTGTGCCGAATCTCGAAAGTTATCGTGACAATTCGGAATTTCATCATGGGTTCGGTGAGTTGTATGGTGTCCTTCAAAGGACCCTGAATATTGATTTCGCATCTGTTGTTTCAGTTTGGCAAGTGGTCTACCCTGACATTTGTGATATTGTGCGCGTGTCCCGGAATCTTATCCGAAGATGCTAAAAAAGAGTCGGTAAGATGTGTTTTTCTCGATAACTTCAATGGTTTCGGTATTAAAAACGAAATTTAATTTCAGAAAGATACTGTTTCCATGCCGCAACAGCAAAAACTTGCAGGCGCCACCCAAAAGGCAAACGCAGAAGGAATAACTTCACTGGCTACATCTGAAGACGTTTCCACGCACATCTGGCAAGCTCCTTATGAAATTCATATGGTTGGTGATCCTCGTGAAATGCGTGATGGTTGGATTTATCAGTTCGGGAATCAGCATCCAGCAGCCGGAGACAACCAGATTTATCATGGTGTACCTCAAGAGCACTGGCACAAACAACTAGACGCACAAGTGCAATCTTTTGCACCTTCGTACAGGAACCTAGACCAGAACAGCGTCGCGTTTAATGAAGTTGATCCTTATGCAGCGTACAGAACTGTAGGCTCTCCAAATCCAGGTGCTCCGAAGTTTTATGAAGGCTATCCAATGAAACAGACAGTCAATGGAAAGCCTGATGCTCCTGAAAGGGACATGTCGCATATGGAAATCATTAAGCAAGCGTGGGAGAAAAGTAGTCCTAATGTTCAGAAAGTTGCTCCACTACCGAAACAAGTCGATGACGATGCAGCGAAACGTCCAGAACTGCCTCCTTTGATTTTCCCAAAGGATGTTCCCGAGTCTGAAGTGATTGGAGCTAGTCCTTTGGAGCCGTGCAGTGGTGAAGTTCTTCTAAGCCCGGAGCAGCCACAGCTGCTGTCACAGCAGCAAAATCAGTTCGAACCACGTTTGCAGCAACAAATGCCAATGTTCGAGCGAAACCCTCAGCAACAGCCGACGCAACAAATGCTCGCACCAACCTTACAGCAGCGAATGCCAATGAACGGGCAACCACTCAATCTTCAACAACAGCCTATGGCGACACCAACTAATCTCCGTCAAGAAATGCCTATGTTCGATCAATCTCAAAATAGGCAGCAGCAACAGCAAACCAGCCGCATTCCACAGACACCCGAAATCAACCTTCGCCAGCAAATGCCAATGTATGAACAGACCCAGAACGCCCAACGCAATCCTTCGACCGCAGAACAAATTCCCACAGAAAATTTAAGGCAACAGATGATGATACCAGCTGAACAGAAGACAAGTCCTCAACAAATAGATGAACGGCAGCTGGCACAACAGCAACAATTTCAATTCCAGCAATCATCTGGCCTAAATCAAGACCAAAATTTACGCCAGCAAATGCCAGCTCTCTCGGAATTCGGGCAACGTCAGATGGCGCAGCAACAAACACCAGGACAACAAGCTTTCGACCAACGCCATATGTTAAACCAGCAACCCATGCTTCAGCTAGATCAAGGTCAAACTTCAAATCAAAGGCAAATGCCACAGCTGCAAACATTCACAGTAGCGAATGCCAGGATGCAAGACGACAAATTGCAATCAGGTACTCAACAACAAGCATCACAAAATCTTGTCCTCAACGTGAATCCAAACCAACAAGATATGTTCATAATTGACCAAAACATGCCACAGTCTACATTGCAACAGTCTACTCCTGAGCAACAAATGCTTATTCCAGGCCAAAAGTCCGAACAACAGATGATATTTAGACAAATCGCACAACAGCAACCAATGTACCTACCGGAACAACATCCAACAGTGCAACAGCAACAGATGCCTTCATTTGCGCAAAATATGCCCAGCGCGAATATTGAGCAGACACCTACTTGGGACCAAGCACAATACAATCAGCAACAGATGCCTACTTCGCTGAACGTCCAAATGCAACCCCAAAACTTGGCATATCAGTCCTCGAATCAGCAAATCGACCAAGTCAAACTCGACGAAATGAAAGCGATTATGGAAGATATGCCCGACGTCCGAACCATACACCTAATCAAAAAACTCAAAAAGCAACAGAACCACCAACCAAATTATTACATAACCATCCCGGCAGTTTACGGAGGATATGCTGGAGGCTATTCGAGCCCCTCTTCATACGCTAGGCAATCAACATATTATCGACCAAGTAGTTATGGCTATGGAAATTCACCATATATTGGCAGTAGTAATCCGTCAACTCCCGAAAATGGTCAACAAGCGAAGTCCTCAGGTGAAAGTGCTAATACTAAAACCGATTCTTCATCTGCTCCTGGATCACCTACAGACAAGGTAAGGCTAGATAAATTGCCGGAAGTATTCGAATGAGAAGAGTTCGAGGCAGCATTTTCGAAGGGTTCACACCATTAAAATCAGTATTTAGGACAAATTCATATTCATGCAAATGCTGGCTCGATTCCATTGCATTTTAAAACTTACTTTGTCGTTCATTAAAGTCCTCATTAACAGGTGACGAATTCCAGGAAATAATTGCCAGCGAAAATTTAACAAGTAGAACATTGAATACATCCCCGATTACGGCTGAAGAGGATGACATGATCGCGGCGGCAAGCGAAGCTGATGCTGTTGAAATAAGTGATTCATCTGATGGACGAGTCTGTAACTGCAAGCACAACCACATCGAACAAGATGACGACGAAGACCACCACGTTGCAGCCGTTCCCATCGACCTCTATCCAGACGGAAGGTTTGTTAGTTATTTAAGTGACGTGAGATCAAGTGGGGTTAGACGTAAGCGCCGAGTTCAGGGGAACCAAGGGTATAGGCAGGAAATCAACGAGGCTATCAAAGGTGAGTTTTCATCTTCTTCATTGGATCCACTAGACACGTCCGATGCCTTGGGCGTTAAGCCAAGGCAAGGTAGATACACGCCACAAAACAACGCATACGTTGATTTCAATCCAAACCAGTATCTTCCAGTCAGGGAAATCGACCTGAACTCAAAAGATCAAGCACCTGGCGACGGTTCGAACATTTACAAAAATCTAGTGCAACAAACCGAACAATCGATCCGAGAAGCTATTGCCAAAGCTACTAGATCTTCTGGTCCGGTTCAGGTAATCAACGAACCGGATGTGGCCCCTACATCGCAGTATTCATCAGATATTCAAGAGCAGCCGCAGATAATTCCATTAGATGAATACCTCAGACAGAACCCACCCGCCATGCGAAAGGTCCCAATGAGAGTGAATTTAAATCCACCAGCTTCAGGGCTCTCCTCTTACCACCGGCCTTCTTTAGCAGGTATTTCTGACCAAGCACCTGTTTCATTTCAAAGAAATCCGTTCGAAACGTGGTACAAGCCTCCGAATATGATGAAACATCCGCTTCAAATAATCATTCAGTCGATTGAATCGAGACTCTCTTCGTGCTGCGAGTCTTGCAAAGCGGAGGTCCTGAGTGAGATATCGGACAAATTGCGGCTTAACACTGACGGGCAAACACGGTTAGGACATAAATGTAGTAGAACAGTTGTTAAACCTACTGAACATGATGAATATGATGTAAATAGTGAAGAACAGGCAGATTCCGAGGAGATAGATAGTCATAGAACGCAAAAAAAACTTTCCGGTCGAGGTTCAGGAGTTCAAGAAAACAGACCGAGAGTTCGATACTCATCCAAACACCCAAAAACATCTAGAAAGAAGGCGTCAGACTATGAAAGCAACGAAGAAGTTGAAGACGATTTTCGCACGGAACACAGGTCTAAGAGTTCACGGAATGAAAATAGACGCAAATTGAAAATAGAGAGTAGTCGAGCTACAAACCGACGAAAAAGCGATACACCAAAGGAAGAATCCCCAGAACGCAGCCAAGATCGTAGAAAATCAACTTCTGCGATGAAATTAAGTAAGTTGGAAAAACTGATTCAGAGACTTATTGAGTTGGACGAGTCCACCGAAGCTCGTGACTTTGAAACCATTGAAAGACGACCAAAGAAAAGCAGAGAGGAGCAATCCATCCGAAAAAGTAAATTGACCGAAGCGTGAAAAGAATTTAGCCCAATTGATTGAACTAAAATCTTACATGATATTTTAATTTTTTTCTCTCAATAGTATTTATGTGCTACAGCTAGGAATAATTGTCCTATTACTAAGAAATTATTTTCAATAAATGTTTGATTGTGCCATTATATATTTATTAACCACAAATTTTATAATGTTTATTTTTTACTTTCATGTCATTACACACGCCATTGTCATCGTGGACCGATTCACACTACATAATTTTCATGGAATACCATAATCATCAACGACACGGAACATTCATAAATCACATTCATTAAATGCATCATCACTTCTGATCATGACACTACCAATTCAACAGTCATCGCCTCAGTTCAGATATGGTTGGCTCACCTTATTTCACTCCAAATCTCGCCAAACCGTTCATGGGCCTATGGGACCCAAAAGGGCTCCTGGCAAACATTTTGAAACCTACTGTTCCAGCAGCAGCCTTTCATCACTTGTTCCATCAAGAGCCAACACCTGGCGTTGCTTACGTTCCCGTCCAAAGAGTTCGTCCAGGATATGCCAGCAACAGACACCCTCACCCTTACAGCTCTCAAGAAACTTACGTTGGTTCACCTAGACGGCGAGTAGCTCATCCGCGACCTGCATTCAAACCAACAAGGGTTTCTTTTCCAGTCAGAAATGTGTTAGCTTCACCACACCTGCCTAGAGTGCCACCACTACACCATCCAGTAGCAACATTACAACATCCAGCAGCACCTTTACATCATCCAGTGGCACCATTACATCATACAGCATCACCTTCCCCTATGCTCGGCGCTCAAAGAAAACCATTGACGTGCCCTGGAGATACTGAAAAGGAGCCCAGTAGTGAAGTCGTTGGTGAGCCACAGCGATCAGCGAAATCTTTAGCCGTAGAAGGATGTATTAGACAATGTTTGAAAGATATTTAAGTTTTAGTTTGTTGAAAATATAATTGGTTTTTTTAAAAGAAAAAAAAAATGGTTTTGTTAGCTAGTTTTTATTGCAGGTCATATGTGTGCGTATTTCGGGTCGATTTCGGCCAGATCTAAAATTAAATATTGATGTTTAAGACAATGCCTGCTGATTTTGAAATCAGATTTATTTATTTATTTATTTAAATCCCTTCATTTTTGAATCTCTATTTCGGACACAAGTGTATATTGAGTATAAAGCACGTGTAGCGTAGTGGGTACAGCACTGGCTCAAAACGTGTGTTGTCTCTGGTTCAAATCCAGGTACATACAGGGGATGTGCAACAAGCTTTTTTTTCAACCTAGCTATGATTAGATACAAATCAGGGGAAATTGAGGCGTGGAACTTATCATTTCACGCTCGATAAATTTTCGATTATTACCCCGTTCCCTACCATCAGAACTCTACTAACCGGACTTCATTCCATATCATCTTGATTCCCAAAGATCTCAAATGGGTTGCAGCGGGACAACGTTGCTTTTTGTGTATTCAAATAAAAATTTATATTCTAATATTAATGTGTAACTAACTTTTTTTATTGCGCTTAAATTTTCACTGCATATAAATATTTATAACAGCAATACTAGGAAAATACATTTTAATCTAATTCAATAAATAACTTCAAACCACTTAGTCACTTTCACATGACGCACTTTCTCTACTTTCCACTTCTGTGCTGACGCCTGTATCCTCTGTAGCCTTGATCACCGAATCCACCCAGTCCGCCTAATCCACCTAAGCCGCCCAGTCCTCCTCCCAGGCCACCTAGTCCGCTGCCTAAGCCCCCTAGACCTCCACCCAGTCCGCCGAATCCTCCGCCAGGATAGTATCCGCCACCACCACCAGGATAGTACCCACCGCCTGGATAATATCCACCAGGTCTAAAACCACCGCCAAAGCCCGGTCGTCCACCTGTCAGCAAACTTCCTAACAGTCCAAGGGCCAATAAACCACCCAATCCGCCACCTCCTAAACCACCACCTCCTAGCCCACCACCTCCTAGCCCACCACCATAGCCTCCACCGCCAAGAAGTCCAAACGTACGGCCTTGACCATTATTGCTTTGTCTTTGCGGCGCAGCACAAACCACAGCACAAACTGCAACAGTCACAACTATTATCTGTGAAATAAACATTTATTTTATTAATCTCTAAACCGGGTCTATATTACAAAACACTTATTACCGAAAAAGACTTCATGTTTCTTGTCCAAGTTTGTATGCAAAAGAGGGTGTCTATCGATCAAATGAACATTATTTTTCGCGTCTCTGTATCTTTTATAGTAACTTGAACAATATTTTGTTGACATGCACGCCAAGAGACCTGCAGAAGCTGGCTGCTTGCTATGCTCCACCACGATATCACTGGTAAACAATGTTCCATGACGACTTCAGCTAAACTATTGGCCATGAAAACCGTTGCAACGCTTCCATGTGGTCATATTATCTATTGAGAGCTCCATTGCTGGTCGGGTGTCAAAGCAACAAAAAACCAGCTGATGGATGAATAAATGAATGAATTACAGTTGGCGTCTTCGGCTAGCTTAAGGTCAGCGTTGGATAGGCTTGTCGATGCCATGCAATGGTTTTTGAACTTAGGTTGAAGATATGCTTTCGAAATAGGAAGTTCCGGCGATTCTTGACAAAAACAACTGCTCTGGCGGGAAAGGGCTGGCTGGTATTCAGTAGTTCGCTTCATGATTCATCGTACAACGTACAATTAACTGTGCATCGCTCGAAGCCTACCATGTATGTACTTGAACTTGATTTTATAGAAATATCGGTCGAATTGGTTGTACGCATCGGGTTTTCCCGCTGCAAAATTGAATCACGAGATCACATTAGATTCAATGCAAAATTTACATTCCATGTGACTATGAAGGACATAGATACAATTAAATCAATAAAGATTGGTTTATTGCCAAATCGAAATATGGACCACGCTTTAATGACAGTGGACATTCGAAGTTTGGTAATTCCTGTCATTCAACCGAATGCATATTTAATTTATATTGAACTATGGTGAGACCAACTGTGGTCCAAGTATATCAGCGTTGTATAGCTTTAAGCTCTGGTACAACAAATCGATTGCTTGAACTGTCTGCAATGATTATGTTGATTTCAGTCAGGTGAATTTGTTTCGATCATTTGGAATCATCAGACTATGGCACATACATTGCTAAAAGTTGGCTCCAAACCGATCGCTAATTAGTGTAATATACCCATATTAAAAATTATGATCTGTGCAATGTAAAAGGTCAAATTATTCATCTCTCTTTCAAATTAAGATTATCTTGCGGTTTCGGAGACAAAGATAAAGATAATTTGCTATAAATATTCGTATTTTTTGCTGCGTAATAAAATAAATACTTTTATGGAGCGGGCGCTAATACAATAATAAACACTATTAGTTTTTTGTATGCGGTGCTCTTTCAAATAATTTGAAATTTGGATGGTCGCCATTCAATAAAATTTAACTTCTAACTTCGAGGCTGCAAATTTTAATCGCATTCTTATTTATGTCGATAAGAATTAATTGTATAGTCCTTATTCTCCTACATAAGCGTTATAAGTTTCAGTTCAGTGTGATTTAAAGGTCAGCACTCAAATTAATACCACGCAACTGAAGCTTCTATCGTTTTTTCCAGCTGATCCTACATTACCACAAATAGTACATATCTCTCGATGATATAAAAATACCCGAAACCTAACTTTCTTTCGAATAAGATTATTTTCATATTGTTTAGATTTTATCATGTATCCGATTGACCAATACTGCTCAAATTATTGAAATGTTAATTAATTGATCGTCACAGTAATATTTAAAATAAGAAAATAATTACATAAGTAATTTTAAAATAGTTTTATTAATGATTAAATATTAATTAATTAAATATTAATTAATTTCAAACTGTACATACAATACTTAACATAAGAGGTATTAACATAAAAAATCTTAAATTTAGCGGCTATTCGATTTTGGATTGCTAGGTTCTCTTATATTGTAAATTTATTAATTTGATAAACTTTATTTTTTTACCTTACAGTTAAAGGTATATTATACTAGCAAATAATTTTATTTGAAAAAATACTTATCAAAACTGGTTCGAAATACAAAAACCTTTTATCACTTTGAGCCAGAAGAAGAATTATACCCAGAAATGTAGGAAATTGCTAATTTTTTGAAAAAAATCAACAATTCTAAGGTTTTCTTATTAAAGGAGGTGGATGTAAGATTAACTTAGTTTATTTTTCGGCCGGATCATACCTATCACATCTAAGAGACATCGTAACGTGAGGCTTCATAGTCCAACTTAATCCAGATTTTATAGCGTTATAAGTAAAATTTTAAATTTTTTTTTATGAAAATTTGATTTAGTAATTTGAATGAAATCATAAAATTACACAACTTCTCCCCGTACATTTTTTAAATCCCTTGAAATGTTTAGTCATGATTCAAATGCATAATGACCAATTACATTGTAAACAAACTAGCTTCAGGATAATTGGTGTATATGCAGAATAGTGCCAGATCTCACCATATGCTAATAAACTTTAACCCCTTGGAGCCGCTGGCCATTTTAGTCATATTTTAAATATACCTATTATTCTGTGAAAAAATAACTTATGTGAAAATAAAGTCTATGGAATGAGTTTTGAACGTGTTGATAATATTTGTGAAATTGTTAACCCTATGTGTGCGCTAGGTGACTAAAATAAGATAGAAAAAACTTGAAAATTTATGGATCGAAATAGCTTTTGACCATTAAATCATTATGAAACTTAAAGGACATATTAATGTTACTAATTTATAGATTCGTGTAGTTTTTGGTGGATGTGCTGGCAACCCTGTAGCTACGGCAGACACTGAAAGTCAAAACCTTCAAATCATTGACTCTCCTGAAAAATGTTCGTCTTTTACAATAAAAACTACCTTATATAAAAGTGTTATGCTTTGTCTACACAACCAAAGCAACATTTTTGAAATTTCACATCAGACAAGAACGGCAACCTTTCTCCAATTTGTCTATATTTGAAGCATCAGAAACTTCTGTTCACGGGAACTCACGACCCAATAATCAGATACATCTGAAATTCACAGAATGTATTGGATTTAAACAGGACCAGGTCTAATAGAAGCGATTTGGAAATGTGGGCAACAATGTGCCAGTGGTGCCATTATGAAAAATTACAAAGAAAAAATCTGCTCATTACCCTATGAATTCTGATTCAGTTACCAGTTCAGTTCAAGAAATTCACACAGTAGCTGAACCTTACTCTAAGCCACGTTTGGTAGAAATTCAGTTGAAAAATTCGGTCAGACCTATGGTAATGTTGGTGTCTCGGCTTTTAAAAAATACAGCTTTTTGCCCCATAGCTTCCAGTATAGTCATGAAATCAAATTAAAATTCATATGGTAAATGAAACTTATTGTAGGCAATTTTCAGGAAATATTCAAAAACCATAATAGGGTTGCCAGCTATTGTCAGTTTTGTACCCGACAATGTGAAGCAGGTGTGATTGATCAAAAAGTTGATCAAAAAGTTTCAGGAACTACAACCATGTGGCACTCTCAGTCATCCGATTTGAGTAATATTTTTGGTAAGTTATCACATCTGCCGTTAATATTTCTGCGTCTTGACATTTGTAAAAGTAACGCCATGTTAAGTACATCCGCTTCTGTACGTGTTTTTGATTTTAATACAATTTTAAAATGGAATCAACTTTGCATCAACGAGTTTGCATTGAATTTTGTGTTAAAAACGAATTCAACAGTGCGAAAACCTTGGAAATGTTAGCGAAGTCTTTTGGCAACCATACTGTATCGAAAACAAACGTTTATGTGTGGCACGAAGGCTTCAGAAGTGGTCGTGAGTCTTTCGAGGATGGGGCAACCAACTTGATATAATTTGATGTGGCAACCAACAATACTATCGAATTTGCAGCACACTAACAAGCAGACTACCATACCCGGTACACGAAAAAGGTGACGTCCAGGTTACACCATACTTCCAGCTACAAACATTTGGCATTCAAAATAAACACAAATAAGACATTTAGGCTTCGTACTCGACTTTTAAATGTCTTTGACAGTTCAAAATATCAGCTGACATTCAACCCAGCTGATACACACACACACACACTCCGCCGTTGCAAAGTGACAAATATGGTAGTATGGAGCGAAACAACATGGGAATTCAGGAGAGGATCAGGCGAGTTACAGTTGAAGGAAATAAAAAGGAACTGTGTTTAGCTTTAGCCTTAATGGTTCTACCGTCAAGGATAGCATGGCAGTCGATTTTTATTTTGATATACCTAAAATTCAAAATAAAAGGGTATTGAAGTTACCAAATACGGCAGCTGAGCTTCATAGTGATTTTAACGGTTTGCGGTTTCTAGAAAACTTGCGTAGAATTGTGATCCGTTGAGAGGCAGTTTCCGTTACTGAAGCGAATGACACCCGACTCACCCATTTTTCCCGATGGACGATTAAGAACCTGTTATTACTCATAACGCGATGAAATTGTAAGAACACTTGTAAGTATTATTGATGGAATTCGAAGAATAGATGATAAATGAACCCACATTGGGCGCACTCGATGGCATTTACAAGGTATTTAGAAAGAGCGCACCAGAATTGACAGCAATATTTAAGGACATTAAGAACAAGTAATAGGACATAAGTAATGGAGTGTACAGGAGTTGAAGCATTAGTGAAGGCCGAAAAACAAAGATACTTATAAATTCGACTACACTCAAATAAAAATCTAAAAATAAAAATGTACTCTGTACATAATACGCTGAACCGTAAAATACATATTTATATATAACTTAAAGAAATGTAAACAGAACATATTCTTTGTATCATTGCGTGCCAATTATAGTCACATGCTGTAATATTCATTATATTCGGTTACATTATTTCACGAAGGTAATACGGTTCGTCTTCTAATGGGTAATGGCTTTTTGGCCATTGGGTTTCTCGTTCGAATTGGAGATCGGGCAGTTTGAATATTTATTTTTTTGGTAGGATCTGTAACGTATGGCTTCACAAGTTATAATATATAGCACGCATATCAAATTTTCGAAATGCATTATACTACCAGGCGTTATAATTTGTTATAATTCCAATATAAACTACATATGTTTCTGCGCTTGATGCTTGAAAGCGGTAAAAACATCAACAGAACCAAAGGTTTTGCATAGGTGTTCCTCAGAAAAAATGAAGATCTAAAATTATTCATTTTGTTCAACGAAACTGAGTCATGCAGTGGCTCGATGGTCTCATGAGTACAGTTGGGCTCATCAAAACTGATTGCTTTTAATGCGACTCAAATACCACGACCACGTTGGTAGAATTTACGATTTGAAAAATCCTGCCGCAGTAGAATTTACGATTTGAAAAATCCTGAGTCATGGTTATTTTTCTTATACAATGCATACAAAGTAAGCTCTATATGATGACCACTTTAAAATTAGGTAAGTCATCGACAAAAATCTGATTTATTTGATTTATCCCCTTTAAAATTGAAGAATTCACCACATGATTTCGTGTCATACGTTCAAAGCAAGAATTCCAATCGTTTATTCACTCAAGAAAATTAAAATCAAAAAAATATAGTGAAGAAAATATAAAATAGACAAAAATAAAATATAAAAATGAACCAAGTACTGTGGCATAATGTAAAGACATTGAGAAGAAAAAAACAAATTCGCAAATAGATGGTTTCGTTTCCTACCACACTACCAAGAAATCCTACGAGCTTGAGTATGCGGAAAATTCTTAATTCTATACCCGGCAGTACTTCGGGTGGTCAGCCGTTTCTTGAGAAGACAAAGGAAGGAAATATACGTTGAACAGCACCTCTGAACTTTCAAGGCAAAAGTTCATTCCACTGATATTCTAAGCCACAGCTGAAAATCGAACACCTTCAAACATAGAGCAAAAATCGAATGCATTCGACCTTCTCTCAAAATGTGTGAAAAAAAACTAAACAATCGTCTAACAAGTGATTTTCCACTCCGTCACACTCGGTGGAAAACTCAAACTCAATCATGATGATTTCTCAACACTCGTAATTAAATTTTTAAAGCCCTTTGTTGATCCAGTAATAATATGCATGTCAATCACCATCCTACAATGCATTTATCCACTACGCTAAGCTTTTATTAACCGCATTAAATAATACCAACTCACAGTTGTATGCATATGCCCGTCCGTACCTGCAACTACACGAACCTGTGATAGGGTCAATTTGTAGCCACTCAACCGAATTCCATTCAAGAAATTCACTGAAATCGAAACTGAGTCACTTAGCCTGACTAGCTATGTCTCAGCATTTTTAATCGCACATTGAATATGCAATCAGCACAAAAACTAATATGCAGACGAGCTGTGTAACATAACTGGCAATATGAAGTAATTATTAATTTGTTCCTAGGAAACTAGCTTCGGCTATTGTCAGGGACATGTGGAGCTTTATTGAATGTCCAAAATATAGAATCGCTAGATTCACATTGCCTTGGGAGTTTGACGCGTGCATCAGAGCATGCCATCTCTTAAGACACCTTCCGTAGTGTCTCTACTCGTTAATCAAAATATGGTTATTATGCTTCTGTCCATTTTCGGTCAGTCACCTTCGGTTCTATTACACCTGTCCCTTGAACCAGAGGCTCCAAACTATTGGAAAACTTACGGCATTGAGTTTCGAAAAAATCTTCCTGATTTCAAATCGCAGCATTATCTTGTTTTCAATTCTCTTTTTACTGCACCTCTGTTTTTACTGCACTTCTACCGCTCTGTAATTAGAAGTTGAGTACATGAAGCTCTTATCATATTGCATATTCAGATACTACAACTCTCACGAAGGTTGCCAGCCTCTGACACATTTTCATTTTCAATACAAAGTGTCTCGTCGTTTCATTTGCAGTCGAGTTAAATACCTTGACACACTGCAAGGTTAATTTTTGCTGGACGTACATATATGCGAAATTTATCGCATTTCCACCTACGCAGTTTTTCCGGATTTTGGCAAAAATCAAAAGCAACAACTTTTGCTTTAATCTGTTTCTCAGCCTCGTGGCTTCGAACGATTCAACTCAGCCATTTAAATTAGGCGTTTCTATAAAAGAGGTTCATTCTAGGCATTGGTCAGGTTAGTGCATTTCAATCGTCTGGTTGGTAAACTTGTTTAGGAAAATGAGAGTGCATGTAAGTGGTTGATTGGTTTGTGAAAATTATTGAATTGTGATAAGCATTGGTACTGTGTATTTTTAGTTTGGGATTCTAGTGCTGGCGTTATTTGTAGCCACGGCATGTGCACAAGGATATAGATCTGGTCTCGGTGGATATGGTCTGCTAAGGCCAGGATATTTCCCCGGTGGAGGCTACAGGCCGGGCTACGGACCAGGTGGCTATGGACCAGGTGGCTACGGACCAGTAGGCTATGGACCCGGAGGATATGGTCCAGGAGGATATGGTCCAGGAGGATATGGTCCGGGCGGCTACGGCGCAGGAGGCTATGGACCAGGAGGTTACGGTCCAGGAGGCTATGGACCAGGGGGTTATGGTCCAGGTGGATACTATCCTAACAGTGGCTACTATCCCAATCAAGGATATTATCCAGGTGGTGGATATTACCCAGGCGGAGGATATGGAGGCTATTATCCAGGCTATGGTGGATATAGGAGCGCTGCGATTAAGAAATAAATCGATATTAGTATAAGGTTAGTTCGAATGAAGTGCAAACGAAAAAATAAATTTAAATGTATTTTTTGTATCAATAAAATATATATGTGTATTTAAAAACTAAAGAGATTCAAACTTGAACAAACAATAACCAAATTTTATGCAAGGATATCCGTGTACTGTGTGTTTATATTGGAGGTAAGATTTTAATGAGAGACTTTATTAAGTTTATAAAGATCACAAAACAGAAATTTTTGCAACAAATCTTAAAGATACTCTGGGCTTATAGTAGTTAGAAAAAAAAAGAATTTCTTCGCTCTAGCCACTTTTACATTATAACGATGTAATCTTCAATCATTTGATTAAACTCCTCTGCTGGTTTCCCACAGTCAGTTTATGTGAATTATATTCTGAAAACCAACATTGGAGACTTTATGGTGAGTAAAAGAGTCATTACGATTTTAAACTCAATATTACTTATTAATGAATTAGTTTTTTCTGCACTAAGAATGGACAAACTATATAAATTTTAAATGTAAAATAACTCGATCGTATAGGATCAACTGAAGCTGATTTTTGAAAAAAAAGTTGAGGAATCGTGCAGATTTTGAATGCATATTCTACGGAACATGATCGTTGTCGCAACCAATCTGTTTCGAAGGTCATGCACCACTTTGATCTGAAGGCTGCATCGAAGTTCATAGGGTAGAAATATTTTCAGGGTTATAAACCGCATGTATTTCAAAATTTATGAATGCAAAACAGTTGTCACTTATATTCTTTGTCAGATTTTTTCTTATACGACTTTGAAAGCAGCATCTCCTTTAACATAAAAGGTGAAAATGATCAGTGCTGGCAACACTTTACCAGCATTTAAACTTAAAGTATACCACAGCTACCAAAAGTATACCAAAAGTACACTACGTCAAAATCAGCTTACCCTGTGAATTACGTTTCCACTCTATGACTTCATCGAAAGTTATAAGGGCAGAAAAATGTTTGGGGCTGCCATCAGAACGATTTCCAAAACTTGGTTATTTTAAATATTGGTTACTTATTTTCATTGTAGATATTTATCATCTGGAAATTTAATTTAAAATTTACAAAATGTAACATAGCTGGCAACCTACCAAAGTTAACATATCATGAGGTCCAACTTTTGTTCGAATTTCGTTTAGATTCCAAGACTGCACCGGAAGATATAGAATAAAAAGCGCTTATTTTGCTGAGCGAATTTTCAAGATTCAAGAGACAAAAACCACCGACCAAACTTCTATCAAACTTGCTTTATAGTTGGGTGTAACTACTGCGTGGATTTCGTTAAAATTTGGTGACTGAATAGGAATTCATATCACAAAAAGCAGGGTTTTTTAGTGACTTTTTAAGGTAGTACCACTGCCACATTGCTGCCAATATTTCAGAATCACTCCTAACAGACCTGACCCTACTTAAGAACAATACATCTTCTGATTTCCATTTCGATCTGATGATCGGATTGCAAATTCTCGTGAGCAGAAGCTTTGAGTGCTCAAAATATAGGTAATTTGATGATGGGCTGCCGTTCTTGTGCAAAGCGGAATTTTGAAAATTTTTCATTTGGCTTATCAATAATTTGCATTATTTTGAAAAGCGAAAATTTTCCAGGAAGTTCAATGCTTTGAAGGATTTTTTTCACGTGCCTTTTATAGCTACAGGATTGCCAGTACATTCATAAATCACTCATAAACCATTCCTCCAGCGTAAAGAAATCTACCGCAAAGGGTCGTGCGAGTAGGTTCTTGTTCCACCGGAGTATGTTTTGTTTGTTTGTAATGATATCTGTTTCTAGGTAGAAAGCGAACAACTCTTGAATGTTCTTGACATATAGCGCCAACGACTTTCCTCAACGACTTTCCTCGGCAAAGAGGTCAGAGTGCCTTTTGCAGCGTACCCAAGTGGATCCATACGTGAGTACTAGCATGACCATGGTCTTCTACAGCAAAAACTTTAATCTTCGGTTGAGATATCGGGATTTGTATTTTTTACTCTATATTATTATCGGTTGCTATCATAGTTGACCCAAAGTAGCTGAAGGATCGCACTACTTCGAATTCATGCTCCTCTACACTGATGGTTAAAGCAACGTTCTTCCTGTAGATGCTGCCACCATATACTTCGTCTTTCCTTCACTTATGTGCCGCCTATTTTTTGTTCCGCCCGCTCAATCTGAATGAAGGATTCAAGTACAGCTAGATCAGATCTTTCAATGATGATAATACCATCTACATAGGCAAGTATCTGGCTGGACTTGGTGACGATAGTCCTTTTCGTTGAAGTACCAGAGTCTCGCATCACTTTCTTCAACGTCAATTTGTAGAGGACGCAGGCTAGACCGCCCCTTTGTCCGAGCCCATTGAAGATTTTGAGCGGCCTGGATAGCAATCCGACTATTTCAACTTGGCTTGTTACATTAATCTTGTTACATTGGTCATGGTTAACCTACGTGTCAGTTTGTTTGGGATGCCGAGTCTCCACATGTCTTTATACAGTTTTACTCTCACTATACGGTCGTAGGCGGCCTTATAGTCTATAAATACTATAGTACAATGGAAGTTTGAATTCCAGATGTTTTTCCATTGCTTGCCTAAGAGTAAAAATCAGATCAATGGTAGAATAATGGAGAGTATTTTATAGGACGTACTCAACGATATTATATTTCTATAGTTGTTGCACATTGTTACATCTCCTTTTTTATGTATGGGGATATATTATTCCTTTCCAACAGTCTTCTGGCATCATGCTCCTATATGCGCAATATAACTTCATGAATTGCTTGGTGTAACATGGGCCGTCCAATTCTTTGGTTAGCTGATCGTTTGGCAACTCAATAAAATTCACTTCCCATCGCTCCAGAAATTTTTCAGGATCGGTGGTTAGACCACTCTCTTTGTCTGATGGAGTCGGATCGAGTCCGTTGCGCAGTGTGGCTAGTACTGCGTCAAGTTTCGGATTATTTGCTGGAGTGGATCTTTCTGGATTTCTTTCTATTTCACAGACCATACTACTTTTTTCCGTCTGCGAAGTTTTTTCTTTGTAATTGTGAGCTCTTTATATCCCTCCTTGCGTGCCCGCATTCCATGAAATTTCTGCATTGCTCGGTATGCAACATTCTTACACGCTGAGAAATGACCGAAATCAATATATTAGCATCTTAATATTGTTATAGTAACAGCATTGTCCCTAATACATAATTTTAACAGCTCAATATTGTATGTTAGGAAGTTACAATATTATATTTGCAGTTTAACATTACATATTAAGCTGTTAACTTTTTATATTCAGAACATCTGTAAATATAAATGTTTTAACATCTGAAGATAAATATATTACTATGCTAATATAAATGTATTAAGCAAGGGTGGTGAAATTGTTGGTCATACAACAAAGTACATTGCTTGTATTGTTAGTTAGGATGTTCATATTTTATGCGGCAATAGCACACTGGAATAACCTAATGTTCCGCGATCATCGAAATTAAGCAGTGTTGGGCGCAGTTAGTACTTAGATGGGGGACCTCTTGGGACTATGGAAAAATCGTATCGAAGGCGTGTTAATATTAATTATTGGTATACCAATATACTATAGTAAGACGTTAATATAACTTATTGCCATGTTACTATAATATATTGGCATGTTAATATATATTATTGGTGTGTCAATATAGTATTGTAAGATGCTAATATAACTTATTGCCATGTTACTATTTAATATTGGCCTACTAATGTAATATTGTAACAGAAAAATTCACCACACGCATGTCAATATATAACATTTTAAGAATGCTATGTGCGGGCAATATAATGTTATTGCTAGGTCAATATAATAATGTTAAGAAATGTTTTTAATATAAATATATTAGCTGCAAAATATATTAAGGGTAGAACAATGATTTTTCAGCGTGTACGTTTAGCCGCTTGTTTGCATTCGTCATCAAACCAGTCGCTCCTATCTCTGCGGCTACTGCCAAAGATAGCGCTAGTAGTACATCTACGCCCGCCATTCTGACTCCAGGACTTACTTCACCTCCATCGAGCTATTCGAGGGTAAGTCTTAACGCAAGATCAGAGGAGTTACATGGCGTATGGCAGCCGTGGATGCAATGCGTCTATCCAAAGCGATTCGCACTCGGAGAACCATACCGAGAAGATAGTGGTCCGAGTCTAAGTTGGCACCTCGGTACGTTCGTAATGTCATAAGGCTCGAATAGGGGCGACCGGCGATATACCAGCACGTGGTCTATCTGATTACGAGTGGCTACATCAGTTGATTCCCAGTTGGCCTTATGGATATCTTTTCACAGGAACCTGGTACTCGCAACGACTAAGCTCAACAATGCTGCTAGTTCTCCATTTGTTCTCATGCAAACTGTGGGTGCCTGCGCAATGCTTGAATACTGGCTCCCGATCTATTTTGGCGTTAACATCTCCAAGGAGGATTCTTATATACCTTGGGCAGGCATTAAGGATCCACTTGACCTGTTCTTAATATTCTTCTTTTTCAACGTCAGCAGATTCCTTAAAGGGAGAACAGCAAAGCGGCTTTGCAATGGTATTCTTATTTAAATAATACTTAAAGAAAATAAATAAATTTCGTATCTTAAAATACAATAGAGAATGAGAATGAGTTTCATATTAGCATGTGTGTAAACTTGCTAATATGAAACTCCAAGAAAAATCAGATACATTTTTCCCTTGCTTCCAATCTAATTTTATTCTTTGTAATTTGAGTCGTACAAACTACCAGACTTTTTTCGAAAGATATGAAACCTGTGGCTCGAAATGCTAGCTTTATAATTTAACAATAAATATCAGCATAAATCATCCTCATAGTCTCAATTCCATTGTTTCATTGGAGAAAATGACAATTGCTTATGCTTAGTCATATTTTTCTTTTACTAGTTAAAGTTACAACCCATTTTACAACTGATATTCAGATCACTTGTCAAAAACATATTTCGAGGCCAAACGTAATTAGTATTCATCCATTCATCTTTCATGCCGGAGATTTCCCAAAATATTTCGCAACTATCATCCGAAATGGCACGAACTACTAATTTACTTGCAATACTTCACACAATTAAAATTTCCATTCAACCACTTGTCTCATTTTCATTCATGTGAATGAAAAAATTGCAGTAGCTGTTGTGCATTTTTGAAAATTTCGTCGTGAAATGATGAATTAGTTGCAGCTCGTAATATTAACACTGGAGATATACGCTAGCTACCACGGTATAAATTTTACATTAGAAGGTAGTAAAATGATAAAAGGATGGAGTAATAGGAGAGAATGCAGTAAAGTAACTGTATACTTGTTGAACCACTCGTGTTTATTTATTATGAACTGATATTAAAAACAAAACACTGTACCATTTACAGCCGAAGCAATAAATTTCATCTTATGGTTTAACATTTACACATTTACATACTTTCTGTCACGCTCAAGGCTAACTCAATCGATTTGCATGAAAAAAACAATCTCCTACATTTAAATATTGCACATCATTTATTCGATAATTATCACAGTCGATATCAAAACCATTTATTTTTCGCACCAACAAATATATATCCATAAATGAATCTAATTTACAATGGCTCGAAAAAAAAACAATAAACAAGCGACAAAATCATGGGATTAATCGTATCATTAAACATCACGTAGAGGCTTAAGTCTCAAGTGGTCATCTAGGTCAGCACTCTAGCGAATCGCAATGCGATTGCTCTTATATGCATTTAACAATCAGGTGCGTTGGCGGAAAACCTGAAATTTTGGCAAAATGTTATTCACCTTATCTATCCATTCATTGTTTGAATTCAGAGTTACATCATTTATTTGTTACATCTGTGTATGCAGTTTAGATGAGTGTGAAGGTCAAGCTGTGAAATTATGTTTGATGTTATTATGGTGCTGTGGATGTTGTCATGATATCGATTATTGAAATTTATGGCAAAATAGTACAAGGGGACCTAATGGAAAGTTTTTAATTAAATGCTGTTGGACTGTTACTCAAAACACATAGCTCCACTGTGAATGAACTTGAATTGACAGTTAAATTGTAAGATATTGTTAAGATGGTTGTTTGAAATGGTGTAACCGGAAACAAGTTTGCCGAATTGGTAGGTAAATTAAGTAAATTCAAAAGGATCGATCAATGACACGCATGGGTTTTACAATTTTCGAAAATTTACTAAAGGAAATGGTCATGTAATCTGAAGAGCTTTAATAACTCCAGATTTGAGATTGATGAATAGATAGATTGATGATAGATATTAATGAATATTCGTTAGGTGCTTCAATTGCCTTTGTAACGTCTAACAAGAACAGTACATTTTTGAAGTCTAACTGCAATTCAAAATTCTAGTACACAGGAACTACTTGAAAGATTAATTATTGTAGATTATAGGAATTATATAGATTTATTCTTCGGACCTTGCTTCTTGCTACGATCATCCTGTATCGAAAATTATATACCGCTTTGATCCGCTGACTGCATGGAAGCCGAAGGGTAGAAAGATTCTCAGAGCTACCACTCGCAAAAGTTTCAAAATTTAGGGAAGCAAAATACATACTAATTTTATTATTTTTATTTACAAAATGTTGATGAAAGTATTTAATTTTGATTCGATGACTGTGTTTGGAGTTACAGATAACGGCTACTGCCCGCAAAAGCATCTAAGTTTTAGAAATTGATGAATACGAAGAGAATATTCATTTGACAATTAAATGGTCGTATCTTTTCTTAAAAAAATAACAAAAGTTACTCCATTATAAAAATAATGCAATCAAAATAAAGATTCACCACACAGTAGGGTGAATCTACTCTTTTAATTTCGGCCTGGTTCCATATCTGCACCAGAAACTTATAGGGCAGAAAGCATTGACTTGGTTGAGCTTTTTTTCCACTGCAGCTCCATATTCGGGTTGTGCATACAGAAACAACCCCAATGTGGACAACTGCTACCACTCAAAATAAATAAATGCTGTGAATGTCATTACGGTCTGATGATCCAGTTGTGAGTTCTTGCTGTTGAATTATTAATATTAAAATATTGCGCTTACCTAATAATACGTCATACCATTCCTACATATAATATCAAATCAACAGATTGTCAATTACTTTTCTGATTGTAAAATTTATTTTCCAAGAATTTCAAACTTCAATAAATTTCGGTTCCAGTGAAATAAAATGGAAAATGTTGGATACTTCCTATATTGGTAGGATACTTCCATTTCATGAGGAAAATTATTTCACGTGGAGAGCCCAAATAGAGACCGTATTGACCAAAGAATGATTGCTAAAATACATGAATGGAAAGGAGGTTAGACTGAAGTCGGCAGGACCGAAGCAGCCAGAATAGGACGATAAGGATATGGACGCACGGCGGAATTTTTTTTATGACTGTCGAACCACACATAGTTAGACAGGTAAAAGCTTTCAAATATCTTCATGAGATTTGGGATTTTTTGGTTGAATCCTGAGGTCGAAAGAGTCTCAAACAAAAGGCGGAACAATATCGTACATTGCTTAACATAAGTTTATCAGTCTATGGACGGTTATTTATAATCATTTAATCAGCTTGTTATTCGCTTAAAGGAACTGAATGCTGTGTTAGATGAGGATCTTTGAGCTGTTTAACTAATATATTTTGTTTTTATTTTTTTTATCTGATAAACAATACCAAAACGATTAGTACATCCAATTTTTTTGTTATTTAGATATCATCATTAAAGGTTACAACAGCTTTCATCTTAAGTAAACTAAGTAAGCATTAGACATTAACCAATTAGTTGACAGAAATATATAATAAAGACATAAATTCAAACAATCCAGATTGAAAGCTGCAAAATCTAAGTTATTATAAGGAGCTATAAATAAGGCTATAATACAGATTAATAAAGAAATAGTTATTCATTATTTCGATAACAATTCTAGCTCTGTTCTAGAATTCGCTTACTTTACTTTGACAAATATCTATTCACACAACTTTCGTCACATTGTTGTTTTGGTGTGACATTCTAGTGATTGGTTAAATTATTACATGCTGATTACATACTCCCAGGGATAGTCTAGGAGTTCGAAATTTAGTGTTTGAAAGCAAATGGAGGCAGTCAAAACTTGTAAAAGAAAGTATAGTCTAGGAGGTTGCGACGATAAGACAGAGACATTAACTTCTTCATTAACTTCTCTTCGTATGAGTCAGTATGTTTTTTTTTTAAGTAGTTAAAGAATTTTTCGATGTAAGAATTATAAAAAGGGTTCCCAAAGAGAAGAGCAGTATTTTAAGGTACTGTGGGATAGTGGCTTGCAAAAAGTAATTTTCATTTGGTTTTTTTTTTAAATTAAAACCAGCCACCCTGGTAGCCCTTGCAGTTATGGCGTAAATATGCCCACCAAATTGTATCCTACTATCTAAGATTGAACTGAACCTTCAGATACTTCCAATCTAGGATAGTATTCATGCGATCCATATTAACAGAGAACAGCTCCGAAATTTCTGTAGGCAAGATATGAGCAAAACCATTTTGACAACAAACCATGGATACCGATTGGAGACAGCTTATTCAGAAATAAATCATGGTTTACTATATCGAAAGCCATACTAAAATCAGTGTTAATGCAATCTATTTTTTTTACTCTTATCCGAAAATCGTGTTAGGTAGTCCACAAAATACACAAGATTAGATTCAGTATATTAAGTTGGATTCAAACATTAATAGTTCGGCAAACATAAATAGTTCGGCTGAATCCTATGATCGAAAGGGCCTCAGACAAAAAAGGGCTTCCAACCTTAAATTAAGCTGAAGCTTAGGTTAAGCGTCCACATTTTCTTAGCACACTTCTTCATCTACCTTGGAGTGTGGTAGATATGTTTGTTTCCATGTAAAGGTTGGTTATTGATTGTGATCATGGGTTCCGTCTTGTCTATGCATAGACAGTAGCATAGACAACGTATATCGTCTCTAAAGCTTATCAAAGCAGAGAATATTGATACGGGAAACTCGATCGCTTTGCGGAATCAGCCTCCGAAAGCAGAATCAAATTGGAATTATTTTTGCGGGATGATTAAAATTGAAAAAAAAATGTATTTACATTGAAAAATTTTTATTTACATTGAAAATTTTATTTTGACAAATTTCCCTTCAACAGGACAGGTTCCAGCCCGCCGCTTTAGTTTAACTTGTCATTTGTGTCAAACGCGTCAGTCAGATAATTGTTGATTCTGACTTGTGGTGTTGTTGATGTAATCGGCAATTTGATCAGTTGGACTAGTTTTGTTGGGATACCGTCTTGCAGCATTTTTTTTATACAGGACGTACCAAAACGAAACTGATAGATTCAGTTTATGCAAAGGAATTGCAACATTCCACGAAATCTGAGTGGAATTCCATCAAACGAAATAATATTTGGCAGTTAAGGGAATGTCTTAAAGGGAACTAAAATTGATAAAGGTCGATGGATTTGCCAGACTGAACGTAATTGTAATAATAAAGTAGAAAGAAGAATGGCTAGACTTTTAGACCAGGTAATTGTACGTACGCGGTTGCAGTGGAGCCTGTCTTGGATCTATACCATCTAGATATTTCAACCACATTCAAGAAGACTTCTACACGTCTAGTTTCGAATTGTCACTGCTATACATCTAAGTAGAGGAAAAAGTACCAATTAAATAATTCCAAGAGCCTTTCCGAATTGATATCTTCGCCCCCGTCTTCAGCTTCTTTTAACAGAATGTGACGTCAGATCAAGTCGAGCTTGTCCGAATTCAGTTATCAAGGCCTTGGCATTGCTCTCCTGTTTAACAGTTGACGAAGTCGCGTTCTGATTTGACTTTTCGTTGGCTTGATTGAGCTCTGAGGCAATGTTACGAAGCAATGCCATTGATTTGGGACACCTCGATTTAGTCTGTTTCAAACTGTTAGAATAGCTCAGCTACTCTGCTGACGTCACAATCTGTCATAACAAGCTGAAGATGAGGACGCTCAAGATGGATTAGAAAAAGGTATGAAATTCTACATCTTCATAGAAGCAGATGCCAGACTAAGATTTCAAATATCCCACAGAGACAACAAGTAGGCTCCAAAAACTAATTAACACTGGAAAAGAGGATGGATTGCCACTGAAATATCGATTTTGGTCGAGAAATTGAAATATATCTAGCTGTTTGAGGTAACGTTGATTTTTAAAACAGAATATTTGGTTTAGACAGCTGAAAAAATAATATAGATTAATTAAACCAGTCCTAGAATTATTTTAGCGAATATCAGAATTGTTTGCGTAAATTGTGCCTTACGGTTAACTATTTGTAAAAAAAACTATAATAACCAAAAACTAGTCCATATCCCGAAAATTTCAACACGGTGTTTGGTTTAAAATTTACGTTGCAGCTCAAATTACTTTTCCCATATTAATTGTAGGGTAAGTCAACCATACTGGATACCAAATTGAAAGAGCTGAGCCGGAATTTCTTAGTCAGTTTGCTTTAAAGTTTGTAAAGGCATTATTAATGTGCCTTGTACATATTCAATTTAATAACTCATAATCAATTATGAATTATTTAATAAATTTTATTTATTATTTTTCTCAACGCTAAATAAAAAAAACAGCATTGCTTGAATTCCGAATTTCGAAACATTCTCAATTCGAAAAAATTAAATCTTAGTCTTAATCTTAATAAAAAAAAAACATCTTTCAGATAATTATATTATGTAGGTACCACAATATGTGTACTAAATTTTTCCGCTACTATTTGTATGCATCTACAAATAAAACTCATGCATACCAAATTGATTTCAGCTTCTTTATTTCTTCTTCTGATTCTTCAACTTTCCAAAAATTACCGAAGCAAATTCAAAACAATGACCAAAGTTATAGGCCACAACACAGTGATAATAACCTTTCAAGGCCACAGAGGAACGGCCGTTCAAATTGCAAGTTGCATTGCTCCGTCAACTGCAAATTGTTTTGTTATTATCATCTAATAACTGAAAATTTTGCATATTTCTGCAAAAACCGATTCACACAATAGCTCAGGCTCTACCTTTCAGATGACTCAATTTTCTCACCATAATATCAAATCATCTACTGAAATTGACCCACTTAGACTTGAAAATTTTGCCATTTGTCGAATAAGCTACATACTATTACTAGCTTGCTGGCTAGCTTACTGAACTCGCCGAAAAATGCGTAGGCGCGGCGGCTAGCGCACCTAATGTTGTTATTTCCCTGAAAAGTTCGAGTCGAGTAAACAAGTGTGGTGTGAGCCAATGATACTAGTAACGAATAGTAGCCACGAAGACCAGGTTGCTGCAAGTCACCGGAGATGAAACCAAAAACGGCAACTGGACTGCCGTCGACCGAGTACTTATGCTTGAGTGAATAGGTGGCTATTCGCAACTGCAATTGTGCAACCGGAGATCCATCCATTTCCCTTTCAGTCAAGATATTACTACATGTTTCGCTTTCTGGGGAAAATAGCAAATTTTTGGGAGCGAAAATTTTTGGGTTTTCGCGAATTCGTCAGATAATTAGTAAACGTTTGCTTGAATAGGGTGTCAGTTGTGTTTAGACCTGTGAAGTTATTGTTTCGGTGGCTGATGTCTAGAAGGACTGGTTGAAGAAAGTGAGTTTCCTGTTAATTTTTAATTACTCGTGGACTGTGTTTTAATGAAAGCTATGAGGGAAATAGAGTTAAAGGACTAGAATGTGCTAGAAACTGTAATTTTCTGTGTTCTGTTTCGATGGTGCGTTTGGTGGACTAGCGATTTGTTGCATTATGGATGGACAATATTGTGCACAAGGATATATCTTCAGGATGAACATCATAATTTTTAAATTAATTTAAATTTTTAAATTAATTATTTATAGGAGTATATGATTGATATCAACCCATCTAATCTAAGTCCTACTGGATTTTCTGTTTCAGATGAAACTTTTCATTCTACTGTGTTTCACTCTGTGTCTCTTAAAATTCTGTGACTCGCAATATTATAACCGAGAAAATAGTCCTAGCCAGTACTATCGCCGAAGTGATCAGGATTATGATAATGCATCAGAAGACACTGATGTTCAGGGACGAGCAGCCAATTCGAAAGCCACTAGCGCGTCAAGTGAAGAGGAAGCCCGATTTCTGAACAGAAGGCGACGTCGATTTCGAAGACCACGGCCACCGATTTTCTCCGATCCCTGCTATTACCGACGACGCGCCCGGAGCCAGAGCCGAGAAAGCAGCCAAGGTCGCCTAAATAATCAGTATCCCCAAAGTAACCAGTACCGCCAAAGTAACCAGTACCGCCCAAGTAGCCAAACACAAAAGCAAACGCAGGGACGATTTCTTTGGGACTTAAATGTGTACAATTACTATTCGCCTCCCATAAAGCCATCCTTTGGAGGACTTGGTGGTGCCGGAGGTTTGCTGGACGACTATGATTGCGGTGGATATGCACAAGATTACTATGACGAACCACCTCTAGGAGGAGGTTTTGGGAATTTCTTGGCTCTATTCAGTCCTGGAGCGCCACTGAATCCGCGACCAGGTGCCTATAGACCTCCACAGCCGCAAAGGCCGCCCGCGATCACGGGCGGTGATGTCGACCCAAACGTGAATCCACAGAATCCCGATGACATATTCGACCCGGTCTATGAAGATAGTCCGCCGAATCGTCCCTTGTACGATAATACTCAGCCTGCGGTAAGTGCAATGTAACCACTACTTGGACCATAATTTAATTTGCGCTAACTGTTTCACTGAATAGACATTTTTCATATAATGTATTAACAAATGCACAATTGCAACGTAAAGAATCCTTTAAATGCTAAAAGTGTTGCAATAGGCTGTCTCAGGTGGGCTTTGTTGCGTGTGAACATAGACGTTGCATCATTAGGTGATATGATTTTATTAAGAACCTGACAACGATCTATGCCACCGAGAAATCTGTGCATCGTTCGTCGATTAAATGACAGAAAGTGATAGTACTTGAATTCTCTCATACAATCTAAAGCTCTCATATACACACATCTTCATATGTTCGCACAGCTTTTATATAACATTCATTCTTATAGTTAACCGATATTTCACATTACCTAGCATCCTTTAACCATCTCATACCAGCACATTCTCACGCCACGTTTACTGTCTGCCAGTCTATCAGTCATAGCTTGTTCCTATATAATTTTCCTATACGTTTCAGACACCATCTGTTGGGCAGCTTGTTGGTGGAACGGCTAGTTTAGTCAATAATTTGATTCAAACACTCTCAGGAAATCAGGCTATTAGCTATAGGCGACGTGCATATGGAAATAATTACCGTAATACGGCTAATAATCGTAGACCAAGTACTTCCTCAAACGGTGCGAATAGCTACCAAAATGGCTACCGTAGACCAAATACTTCTTCCTACTCTGGAAATAGTTATCAAAATACAAACAACTATCGTAGGCCAACTAGTTCGTCAACTGTCGCAAATAGTTACCAAAGTAGTAATCGTAGACCCAATAGTTCTTCATACAGAGGTTGAATACAAAGTGCAAAAATTATTATTGCTACATATATACATTTTAGATTTTTAAATTTAAATAAATTATTTTTCATTAAATTTGATTGTTTTAATTGGCAGTAAATTTTTGGAAAAAAAAATCGCTGTTTGCTGATCGGCCTAGGTTCATATGGTTTCAGGGTCTTTGCTTTTGCTGGTTGATAATTGTATTATTTTTCATTAATTGCTTTTTATTTGAGCTTACAAACTGCCGCGCATTTCTTCTCATCGCAGCAATACATTTATTTGAAAAAATCCAAGCATAGACATTTCTTGAAATAATCATGACTATGTATTTTGCTTTTACATACTCATAAAGTGACTGCAGTATACGTATCAATGATTCAAACAACTGTCCTTTTCAGCGACCGCCAAATGTACAACTAGATCCAATTGAAGATAATCCGACTTCGACAACATTACCTTCGGTACCGCGAAGAAGGCTAAGAGGAAGGGTACGGGGACCAATAGGATTTTTGGGAGATATAGGAAGAGAGTTTACCGACTTATTTTTTGGATGATAGTTTCATTATATTTTGTTAAATAAAATGTTATTTTGAGATGTTTTTGTTGACAACTAGCAATGTTTCAATCTGTTATTTTCTGTTGATTCACCAATCATTAACACAACGATTTTTTGCCTTTTCACTGATTAGAAGCTGATAGATAATGATGCTGCATTAAAATTCTCATCTTGTCATCAGGTGATGTTAAAGGTCGTTTATTTTGTAACGTTCATCTATTTAGTATGTGTTGGTCTTATGATCAACAGATAAGTAATTAATTCTTCTCACCGCTCTCTATTTAGTGATGTAAAAATCTCGATGAATTAATTATGTCATATGTTCTCTTCCCTAAATGGTTTTATATCTCATTAACCAATTTGATACTGTCAGCTCTACAGAAACGCTAGAGGCAAATACACGTAAGAATTCATACTTCATAATAGTGCGAAATTCCGACCGTTCTATTTTCAACAAATATAAAAAAAAGTTTTTAAAATTTTTTAGAGCTTACAATGGCTTCTTTCTGCAGGTGAGACGCGTAGCTTTCCTATAAAAAAACAGAGAACGGTAAAATATTAGCCAATATCAAACAATAAACTGGTTTAGTTGGCAATATTAGCTGTGTTTCATGAGCTGCTCTAGTTTGAGCTAGATCTCAACAAAATGTATTTAATGAGCTACTCTAATTTAATGAGCTACTCTACTCTAATTTGCCGAAGTTGCTCTGATTTGTGTTTCATGAGCATGTCTAAGTTGAGCTAGAGCTATTTAGAGCAGCCCTACTTTTTTTGGTAGCGCAAGTCCCGGCAAGCAACCAGCTGTTTGCCAGGTGTCACGGAACCGACTTTAATTTTGAGCAATCAATTTTGAGAATTGCCTACTTAGAGCAAAGTTGCTCAACTTTTTTTTACCTCTCAATTGCTCTAACTTGTTCTATTTTTTTTTATAGCTGCTCTACTCTTTTTAAAATTAAATACTTGGCAATCTGGTAAAAGAGCAAATCCCAGTTATTTCAGTGTTGAAATTAAATTTAAGAAAATTTAAATAATACCATAATTTTAATAATACACCAATCAACGAAGCAAGAACAGATGTGAACAATTTAAGATTATGTTGTTTAAGACAATGGCGAAGAAAATAATGTCTTCTCGCTTTTATTTGATGTTCGAAACGAAATTAATTTCGAGAGTTTACAACAATGCAATTAAAATTAAATTAAAAATCACGGACTTTTTAGTGTGGCAGTGTGGTATGTTTTTACTGTAGTCTGATATCAGATCTTGTGATTTTATAAACCAATTTACTAGAAAGAATAAAATAAATAACTTATTTAACATTTGTGTCTAAATAGCCTCATGCGTTAAAATCTACAAAATACAAACACAAAACACCATTAACTAGAAATATGAGCATTGAAGGAATCGTAGCCATTAATCCTTGTTTAATTGACTATTCTATAGAGAGATTGAGAGAAATTGAGAGAGATTGACGTCTTTCTGATTTTTTAAAGCCTCTCTTTGTTCCTTTCAGATACTTTTTTCCTTTATAGCAAGCATTTTCATTTGCATTTGTAGCCTCCTATTTTGATTTATTCTGACTTCTCATTATTTCCATATTAGGAACATTTCATATGCCTCATTTCATATGAATCATTTAACACCCCCCAAGTATAATTTCCCTATATTTTCTTCAATTCATCAACCATGCTAACAGCAAAGCATCCCTAATCCATCCCGTCGGCACTTTGAACTCCTCAGATTCTCGTACTTTTTGTACCTGCACGCATCTCTTCGACTCAAAAATATCAAATTTGGACTCGGTCGATCCAAATGACATTCTTTCACTGCTTCAGTGTCCATTTTTTGTACTCAGAGTCCCAGATCTGTCAATTTTCTTAATTTTAATATTTTTATGGCTGTTCTGCTCTCCAGACCTGCTTCTTGTAAAAGTTTTTTTTTACCGTATTATTGGATTGGCAGTCAAGTTGCGCTGATGGCACTACGTATACCATTGAGTAAGTCGAAAATTGCCTTAAAGTGCAGGACACAATTGGGCTCTATCACCAAATTCAATAAAGTGCACGTACTCTGGATGCCGGGGCACTGTGGTGTTGAAGGAAATGAAATTGCTGACGCAAGGAAATGAAGCAAAGTTTGACGTTTGCAATATACCCCCTAACCCTCCCACAGTGCTCCAACCGCATCTGCAAACACCATCTTTCCTATCCGAACTGGGTAGTTGATACGCACAAAGAGAGATGGATGTCTTCTGGCGTGGCCAGGGATACGAAGGTCTTCCTTTTAGAGCCCATCCATACAACTGCGGAATTCCTCCTCAATAAGGGTAGGAAAGTTTACAGAGCCATGACATGCATACTGACTGGGCACAACTGCCTAGGGGGACACACAAACCTGTTCAGGATGACCTTTATCTATCCTGCCTAGATGAGACTGACTCTGCAGAGCATTTTCTCTGTGAATTCTCAGCGTATGTGCGTCTCACATGTCAACGATTTGGCTGGGATGTGGCGTGTATGCAGAAGATAGCCTCTTCTCCCCCATCATTAATCGTGGATTTTTAGGAAATTATGGTAGGCTGGTGGCATGAGTACAATGGATTTATTCTAGTATGAGTGCTAAGAGGTGCTAGACGCCTCTCCCCCAACCCATACATATAAACCCACACCGCTAAGCACACAATACACTTACAGCATACTTTAACGTAGCATACTTCTCGCATACTATTGCAAAATTTTTAAATCTCTTCTCGTAATCAAATACCAGTTTATAACTTTGAATGTCAGTTGAAACCAAACGCTAAATCACTTAAGACGCACTCTTTTCAAAATTATTATCAAAGCTACCTAGCTATTTCAAACTACTATTTTTTAATAAATTGCTTAATTAAATTTATCGCCCGTGTTTTCCTTTTAACACCGAAGTCAACAGCAATTTTTTATCACTACTGAAATATCATTTTTTATTTATAATTTTCACTGCTCTTAATCGTCTATCTTTTGATGGTACCAATAATAAACGTGTCTCCATTGATAAGAAGTTATCCTTTATCTACTTTATCATACGCCGAATTGCTTTAGGTATCCAAACATAATAACCCTTTGAAACATAACGGCATAACATAACGTGACCCTTGACCACCCTGTGCATGATATATTTTAGCTAATGACAAAGCAAACATAATAAAATGCACTACTTCTGAAAAAAAAGTATCGGTCATTTCAAAGTAATTTGAATTTAGTAGTATATCTAAAAATATTTACTTCACATAAATATTATCTCCTCTGGATTAAATGCTACGATCATCTTGTTATAGTTTTAAATTTAATCTAATCCAATCAGTTCTAAATATCGCCATCAAATAAATAAACTTACGCAGCATAAATCTAAATATTTCAGCGACCAACATTAGGACAATTCGTTGGAGGTGTTTCGAGCACAGTGCACCATGCCATTCAGACTTTATCAGGTAATCGACGAGGTAGTGGTATGATTCGTGAAATTGGAAAAGAATTCAGTGATCTATTGTTCAAGCCCTAAGATATTTTATATATTTTTACGAGACTAACCATACAAATCAATAACCACTTCAATGTTAGATATATTCGCATTCAACCGTTCATGATACATTGAGTATGACTACGTCTGTAGCATTGGAAAATTCAAAAGCAAAATGGCTGCTTTCCATTAATATTTTCAGTAAAGTGAAAAAACACGTTCATTTGTAAATTTTCTGTATTTAACTTGAATAAGCTCCCAGTGATAGACAAAATGAGTGGTGAGGGCACTGCACAAGCGTTTTCCAGCAAAACGCACATATCGCTGATGGTAGATGACTCCTTCCAAACAATCTACTTCAAATTCGCTGTGACAAATAAGGCAGGATTGCTTAATATCATTTCGGTATCTTTCATATTTTCCTACGTAGTTTGATACCAGATACCATTGAATAGTGTAATTAAACCTAAACTGAGAAAAACTCAGTCGCCAAAGAAGAAATTTTTCTATATCAATGAAAATTGAATAAACAAGGAGCCACACACTGAAATACAATATTCTATTGTTTTAACAAGTAAAATTTATTACTTCGCTTCTATTAACTTTCAAAATTTGATTCGAAACTTTTCCCAACGTTCTATGACACTTCCGAATTTCAAATTAATTTTTCCAATCTATACATATCTTTATTCATTTATTTCTGGTGTATAAGGTTTCATTTCATGTAAACATTTAAAACACAGATTTACAATAATATTTGTTTTTTCCATTTTTTGTTTCTAATTGAGTTTTTAAGTTTGTTTTTTTTTTTTGTAATAGTTTCTAGATTTTATTCTCGTAAATAATTGAAATTCTCACAAGTGACGAATAAACTTGCACTATTGATACGTTTTAATACACTTATATTTTTTATGACATTTTGTTCTCGGTAAAAAGTCTAATATATAAAAATTTCAATAATTTTTTCCCGCCCAATGGAACAACAATAGTGTTATGTGATTATTTTGTATGCGTTTGGTTGTATAAAAATTGGTATTGATCCTGACTGGTTGATTTCATAAAGTACACTTTCATTTGAATATTGTTGCAGCTAAAATTTCATTTCTTATTGTAGGTTGATTTGTATGGAAGCGTTTTTGAGACATTTTCGAAATATTTTCAATTTTCACAGTGTGTTTTTGTTTTGTTATCCGTGCATAATAGTTGAAATAAATGTTTATCAAACGTTTAGTAAATTAATGAATGAAACAGAAAATTGAAACAATAATTGTCTCTTAGGCCATTGTTTGTTTGTTTATTTTCGGTTTTATGTTTCTTTTTTTGTTTGTTTTGTGTCGTCTGACTTTAAATATATATATGACTTTGTTTAAAACTATTCTTTTTTTTTAAATATTTTCACTACTATAACAATAATTAAAAATTTACAATGCAAAAGTTGATTTTACAATAGTTTTTATCTATGATCTTTGACTCACTATAATACATGCATATTTCTTTTTTGAAATAAAACAAATAACGGAATCATGTCCATTTGAAAAAAAACATGCTGCAATTTGTGTGGTGGTTAGCCAGCACCAGCACGACAAAATACATTTATTTTCATGATTTGCCAAGGACATAATTGCATTTACACGTAAAATAAATTAACATTTCTCTCTAACGTACTTCAATATGTTAAATGTACATAGGATAACAGCTGCATCGCTTTATTCCTTTCGGCTTTTTTTGGTAATTAACAAATATTGGTGAATCGATCCCAGCATAATTCACTTTAAAACATTTTTACACATCGGAGACTAACTCCACTCGTGGTTCGGTACAAGGTGCAACAGAACAAGTCGACATCCATAATTCGCATGCCTGACTTTCCCGAAGGCAACGGGTGGTAGTTTTTGAGCTTACATTTGCCAAAGCAACAGATGATTTGTACTATCCTCGCGGCCAGCAACCTCACTCATCGTATTTGCTCCTGAGCTTCGGAAGTCCTCGTAGCCATCTCCACCCGATATGATGAGAACATTGGCCGTTTCCGGTTTCGATTTAACGTTTGATGAATTCCTGTGTACAATTAGAAGATGTAAGCTAATATGTGAATGATAAATGAAGTCATAGCTTGTATACCGTTTGTTTTTTCGCTCCGTTGTCCCATATCCTATTGAACCGTTTTCATCGCTACTACTACTGCTGGTGGCCGTGTCTGTCTCCACAAACGTCAAGAATCGTACGTGACCGGTATGACCGTGCGGAATACCAGTCACTACAGGTGTTTTATTCACCGAACCAGGTTTACCATATCCTTGTGACGGTATCGTCAAGAGGACTCCAGCACTGGTACCGATCCAAATAAGATCCCTACAGGCTAGCAATGACGTGACTCGCAAACACGCTGCTTTATGTTGTCTGATTATGTCATCACAATTGCAGAGCATTTTATTGACCGAAGGAGCTAAATTTACTTCGAAAATTTGTTCGTAACTGAAGAGTTAAAAAAATGATTACTATTGGTTTTATCATGGTCTAAAGCATTCAGATCTACCTATTGGAATGAAAACATTTAATATGTGCTGAATTTTGAATCGATATCCAAACATTATTGGCTGACACAGCCATATTTGTGATTGGTTTCGACTCGGACGAGATTTGAATTTGTGTTTCAACCTAAAATTATCAAAAGTGGAGAATAACTGTACTGGAAAGTTTACATTTTATTCTATACTTGAATGAACAATCAACATAATTAACGAAACAATTGAGCATAATAAATTATTATGGTCAATCAATTTAATAATTAATTTCAAATGAATTTTTAGAAAGTGTGAGTGTAATGAGTAAGTAAACAGAATAACTTTGTTTTTTCGTTTTTTTTTTTTATAATACTTCTTCGAAAAATGACTTACTTGCAATGTTTTCGTATCTAACACTTTTATAATACCCTGTATTGAGCACCACAATTTACCCTGAACATTCAATAGTCTATTAACAGGGCTCGTAACTGTACCGACTGGCAGGCAATGCGGTGACGTCGTATTCCATCCAGCTGTAACATACAATTAATTCATTACATTCCATCAGAGCTGCTATCTAAAACATCTACTTACAACTATCTCTAAGGTATACACAAATATCACCATTCGCTAACGAAACGAAAACTCTATTGTCAAGGTACAAAATGGAATAGACAGCACTGACATGCTGGATTTTGATTTTATTCTTCTTAATACGAATATTGTCGGTACAGTTGTACACATGAATACAACCATCCTCCGTTCCTAACCACATAGTCGATTGAAGGCCATCAGTATCGTCAGACGAATCCTGAAAATATCATGATTATAGAGCTAGTATCGAATCCTAAAAAAATATGCTATAGAGCTAGTATCACCTGATGCTGGTGATGAGATGAAACCACAGGAGTCGGACTAGGTACGCGCTCGTGGTTGTCACCCTCTGAATCTGAACTTGAGCTGCTCGAATCCAGCTTGATATCACTTCCGGCTTCCGACTTGCACTTCGATTGTTTCTTCTCCGTTGACGTTGATGAATTCGAGTTTCTTGAGCTACGCGGTGTTTCGCTATTGTAATTCGATGACGTAACACTATTTTGGTCGTTTCTATAGTAGAATCAGAAAAGAAAAACAATTACTTTGCGTTGACATTTTTTATAGGATATGCAAGGATTACTCACAATTCATTACAGGCTGGTACAGAGGCAACACATAAAATTCTCGCATTACATACTCCATTGCAACTTGTCACTGTCGGCTCCGGAAATAAACTAAGGACGCAAACTTGACCAACATAGCCATCACTGTTGCAAACCCAAACATCCTTTTGACTGCTCAGTGTTGGTGCAGCGCACGTAAACTGCAAGCCAGCTCGTGTTTTTCGTATTGGTATAGACGATAGAAATTCAGGAATAGGATGACGCTCCAAAGATGAAACTAAAATTCGAGAATTGAATAAAATTGTTAACATTTATGTAACTTCGAAATCGTTTGGAAGTGCACTATCAAAGAGGAACTTTTTTGAGTAATAAAATCGCTCATGCATAAAATCGCTCGTAAGTATCTAGTTTCCTTTTTTTCTAAAATATTTTTGTGCTAAATATCTCAACTGAGAAGCGAGTCTAGCTTCAAGCTACAGGATTGTACGTGGTTTTAAATGACGTAAGAAAGTGTAAAGGAGCATCAAAGTGGAACGAGCAGCCTATATATTTGATAACGAAAGAACATAGAAGAAGATCTCTTGGAACATAGAGGAAGATTGAATTAACCTGTTTCGTTTTTTTTTCTGGCTTTAAAGACCCAAGATTTAATTTATTATAAGAACTACTTAAAAATCATAGATGACGTGGTTAAAAGCTCGAAAAGTAGAAGAAAAGCGGCTGAATACAAGCAAAGAGTAGTCAAAGAGCTGGCCACCAAATTGAAGTATCATTACAGACGCGGTGGCTCCAATGGCCAAAGACGCATATGATCAACTAGTCATGGAAAAACTCAACAACGTTAATTATCATGATTTGTTGTATATGATGATAAGCAGATTGATATATAAAAAAATAAATTAACCCATAATTATCATTCCTTTCCAAATATTTGGATAGAGTTTGTCTACTGGTGAAAATAATATTGTCCTCAATTGGATTTTGGAAATTTTGTCAGTTGAAGTTACAGTTATTTAGAGTGTAGTTTCAATCTGTAAAAGTTTCTGTGTTTTTTGACACATTTTAGTGGAAACAATAAAAATGGGAAAGTTGAAAGATATTAGTGCGTATAAAAAGTCTTATATAAAATTGGTTCTATAAGTACGAGAAACTGTCCCTATCGAGAAAATAACGCTTCGAACAGATAGTAGAATTATCAAAATGGCATGTGAAAACCGTTTTCAGTCCACAAGAAACTTACATCAAGACTTACTGTATGAAGGGATAGACATATAGTACTTACTTTTAGAAGGCATTTGTAGGAAGCCAACGTTATTTCGAGGAGATCAGCAATAAAGCCTAAATTGACAGCTAAAATGCGACAAGCCAGGCTGCAATTTGCAAGAACTCAGAAGCATTATGTCGTAACTGATTGGAAAAAGTTAGGTAATTAAAATTTAATCTGCTTGAATAAAGATTTCATTACAATATTATTGGCTCGGTTATTGATATTAAAAAACTGTAATTTTAAGATGATGTTCGGCAAACATTTCAGACTAGAAGCATTGACAGACAGGCACCAATTCATTTCAAGAAGACATCGGAAGAATAAAATGGGGTTTGTGCCGTGAAAAATATTAAACGTCGACCAGTAACAATGATATTGTCCTGCATCTCAGGCGAACTATGGACAGCATCCAGCATTATGATAAGTTACACAAAATTATGATCCCATATATTAGCTACTTAAAGTGCAATAGACCAGGTAATATGTCAATGCAAGATGGTGTACCCTGCCATCGTACCCTAAGCATAAAACATATGTTATATCTCTGCAATATTGCAGTTTTACCTGGGCCAGAAGATACCCCTGACTTTAATTTTATAGAGAACGTCTGGAGTCTTTTAAAATCCCTAGTACATTCCTTTCCTAATCTGACCCAAGATATTCGGAATAAAATATTGCAGATATATGAGGAAAATGCGAAGAAACTAAAGAAATGATTGAACGATGTATTGAAAGCACGCCCGAGACAATCAAGGCAGCAATTACTGCTAATTACTGCTACAAAATACTGGTTCTAAGTAAAATTTGTATTAATTTTAAGATTCTTTTCATATTATATTCCCCTATTTCAAAGATGTAGGCTATAACAAAGCGAAATTGTTTTTTTGAAAAATACCTTATTGGTCCTAATTCAATGAATAGGGACTATGAATCTCTACTAACGGTGCGCCAAGCGGAATCGTGAATTAACAGTTGAAAAATATTTTGTAGCTTATCTATATCTATATATCGTTTTTAAAAGGGCGGCTTTAATTCAAAGACCAATTTTTGTTTTGAAAATATTCTCATAGTACAAGAAATAAGGAAAAAAGAGAGTTGAAGAAAGGCATCCGAGGCAGTAGGTACGCTATATGAGGCGGAGGCTAACTTTTGTTGATTTTTATATTTAAATTTATTTTTTACACGTACACTTTTACACTAAAACCGCTAAGATCGAAAAATCTAGTTTAGTTTAAATTTTTGCGACCAGTCACCTTCTTAAGCTTCAAAGATACGTCGAAAATCATTATTTAACTTGAACGCCACATTTTCAATCAATCCCAATTGACAGCTTAATTACAATTGTACGACGTCAGTGTGCATATGGAATCTGGAATTTTCAACGACTTTTGGAAGATAATTTATGAAGATAGAGAATAATAAAGGGCCTAAAATGAAGCCTTGCGGTAGTCCTGTCGAAATATATTCGAAGTTATATGAGCTTTTACCGGCAAACACTGCTTGCTTTCTTCCAAACAGGTAAGAGTTAATAAGATTAGTTGTGCTCAATGGTAAACTAAAATTTCATTGTAGCTTATCTATAAGCAGTCAATGATTTACTGAATGAAAAATCGATCTTTTGGAAAATCGAGCAACACAAGAAAAGTTACAAAATCATTCATCAATGACACTCGTATATCGTCAGTTACTTTGGGTAATAGATGTGGAACTGTACTTTTGTCTACAGCTTGATTGGTTTCAGTTTAAAATCTCAGGTTATAAGTAAATTGCTCATGTAATATTTTCTTCTCAAGTACTTTTGAGAAATAGGAGGATATCGCAATTAGTCTACACGCTTCTCTACTGGAGTTTTTTTCCTACTTTCCCTAGCGACGAAAAGGACGAAGCCATAATTATGGTATTGAATATGTGTGAGATAATGGGCAATTGAAGAAGTACAGGGTGGCCCAAATGAGACCAACTGATGTGAAACACAAATAACTTTTTTATTTTCTGACCTACTTAATTTTTTCTTTTGCAGATTATACCAGAACTCTTGGAAATTTAAAATGAATACGTACAGTGCACAACAACAGGTTCAGGGTTTGAGGAACTGGGTTCAGTTGCCGACCGTCCTGGAAGAGGTGCTCATCGAAATATTCGCACTGAAGACAACGTGGAAGCTGTCCGGCAGAGTTTGGCAAATGATCCATCTGTCTCAGCTCGTCGCCATTCCGACCAATTAGGTATTCCTAGAACAACATTGCAGAGAATTTTGAAGTTTGATTGTAAGATGTACCCATAAAAAATTTAAATTGTGCAACAACTACTACCGCAAGACCCCCAACAACGACTACAATACGCTATTCGTTTTACACAATTAGATTTACACAAAAGGATTTTTTAAATAATCTTTTGATGTCGGATGAAGAATATTTCCATTTAAGTGACTATGTCAATAAGCAAAACTGTGGATTGTGGGGCACTGAAAATTCAAGGGCAATACATCAGCATCAGTTACACTCAATCAGATTCACTCTTTGGTGTAGTGTTATGGCCACAAAAGTCATCGGCCCATATTTCTTTAAGAATGAGGATAAAACGCCAGAAACGGTGTCCAGGGCTTCTTACCGAACAATGATTGACAACTCTTTGCGGCCAATCATGGATCAACATGCTAATTTGTGGTTTCAACAAGATGGAGCGACTGCTCATACTGCTAGGCAAACTATGGACAAGCTGAGTGCAATTTTTGGGCGAACACATAATTTTAAAAAATTCAGATTTCTCCTGGAAAATTCAGATTCCTCCGTTCACTAGATTTAACTGCACCCGACTTTTTTTATTGGGATATTTAAAAACAGAATATTCGAGACGAAATACGGAGCCTGCAACCAGAAACACTACGTGGTGTAACACGTATTCAATACATAAAAAATATTCATTAAAAAACGATTATTACAAGAGTTTTACGTGTTTTACATCACTAGGTCTCATTTGGGCCACCCTATATTTTCATGAAAAGCGGTTGTAGTTTATCTAGCCTAGTTGCGTTCAATTTTATGACAGCAATATCACTGCACAAATCATTTTGTACAATGCAGGCAAAGTAAAATAGCAGCGTTATAGCAGTGTTGATCAGAGAGAAAGTTGGCACATATACTATTTATACTATTTATCATAAACCATAATACTATTTATCACGGTTGACAATCAGATGTTGTAGCTGAAGGGTGAATTAAGGATGACCCGATATTTTTGTTGTTCGAGTTTTTAAGAAATCGCGTGTGTTGTTCAAATGTAAGAAATTGTTCTGCAAAAACGTGACCTGGTTATCAGTAGATGGGCCTTTCTACACTTGTATTCTTGATGCAGTCCTCAAACCGGTTTTCTGGGCAAGAGGCAGAAGAATCGAGGGGAAATCTCTACAAAAAGTGATGCACTTGGAGAGAATTTTTCATCACTTTTGAAACTAATTGAAACTGATGCAAATCACTAACACAACTATAGGGGTCAGGAATTTTTCATGAAACACTCAAGTCGAAATGAGAAAACAACAACATGCACACATTCATATGCATAATCGGTATATGAACGGTTCCGTTGCTGAAGAATACAAGTGTGGTGATTGTTGTAAAACCAGTTTGAGGAGTGCATCAAGAATACAAGTGTAGAAAGGCCCAATGAAAGATAGCAGACTCAAGGCCATCGTATATTTAGCACAGCTTCTTCTAGAGCGTAGTAATCGATGTTTGTGATGCCTCGATATGTGTAGAAAGTCCGATTAAAATCTGCTTCATTATTCACAGATATGAAAAATAAGTTGTACTTCGAAATTTCAGGAGCTGACATCCGACTGTAATGGAAACAACGAGTGATGGGGTAGCTCAGAAGTAAATCAATGAGAAAGAGCCACTCACTGAGCTGAGCCATGTGAGCCAGCTCATTTTTGTCATCTACAACACTATTTGCAGTGAAATGCATATAAATACATCACTGCACTACACACGCCTATCATTAGCATGCCCACCCAATCGGTGTGGTAATTCCGAGTTCGACTGAAATTCTTAACAGCAAGAAAACAAGAAAAATTTCAAGTAGTGCTTTGCTGTCACAAAAATATAACTACCTGGAATGGAGAAAAAAAGTTCATGGATATGCAAAATTAGCTTGAGTTTACCTGAGTGCAAGCTTATGTCATCTTCAGGTTAAGGAATTTCTTTAAAGCTATTAAAAAGTCACCTGCGACATCCTTCATTTTAAAACAATGAGTGGACCATTCATTTATGAACAGATAAGAAAAGAAACTCGATGAAGAAAATTTACTATGACTCGACTCAACGTTTTACAAATAATTATCTTATGTCCGCCTCCGAAAGTGCTTTTATGATGGAAACAAATATGCACTTCACCAGAATATGCGAAGCACCAGTTTCAGCAATCTGCTTTAATTTCAAAATCAAAATTTCATGCATACTTAGCTACGCTATTGCACTTCTAACAACACTAGGCAGTCGAAATGCAAGATATCATTAAACAGAGTCTTAGAAGCCTTAAAAATCTTACCAAGCTTTTGTTTAGCATCAGTGAAATTTTCTTCCCACTGCGATCGTGATTCCGGCTTCCCGAACGCTACAGAAATATTTTGTATTCCATTCCTAAAAATTGAAAACATCCTTTTTAACCAAGTTTGTTCATAGCAGTCTATTTCAAGCTATATAACATACGGCAGTTGAAACGTTAATTCGAGCATATTCAATTGATTATCCTGAGATTTCAATTCTTTCAGTTGTCCATCCATTTCACGATGAAGATCCTTCAATGACTCTTCTAAGTGTTGATGTGGATATCGTAGGCTCGATATGATTTTCGATACTTGTTGAATTTTACTACAGTCCTCGACTAGTTGATCGATTTCATTCATTATTTTCCGTACACTTTCATCTTTGGCTAGAATTAACGGAAATGGCAGAGTTAATATTTTTTTTGACAACTTTTGGTGTTGTTTATGGTTCTACTAGCAAAACTGAAATGGTATTAAAAACAGCTGTAGATACTTACATTTAACAATTTCAATATTGTCAAGTGGTATTTTCATCAGGAACTTATACTTATTCGAATCTAATGTGGAAGCAACACTCCCAGGACAAACAGTTCTGGAAAAATATTTGGTACCATAAAAAGATAGAAATAGTTCTTTAAAACGAAGACGAAAAATGGACTTCTCGATGCAATTTAGGAAAGATATTTAAAGGAGCTAGCGAGTTTCGCTAATTCCGGAAGAGCTTCTCACTACCATATTTATTTCGAATCAAATCAATCACACTTACGTATTTGGTTTTCTTATAGTTCCACTTCTTCGCTTTATGCTCGTTATGACTAGTAAATCACTAAACAAGAAGAATCCACGTTCCTTTCTTGCTCCTTGCCCGTTTGGCATCGAAACTACATCTAATACAATAAACTGCCGTTCTGGTGTAACCAAATCGTTCACACCTTCAATGACACCTTCCAGCTCACGCAATGCTGCCTCACGCTGTCCATTCTCCTGACCCTCTTTCTTCTTCGCATTGATGTGCAACAGTATGTCATGAGCTAATTTCAAAGCATCTTGCAGAGGCTTTTGATCGGGATGATCGATATCGGTATGTTTTATCAGTCTTCGAAATAAAAGTTCGTAGCTGAAAAATTATGGGGATGAATATAGATTTATTAATTGGCATTGTTTTAGTCCGCCTTACTTTGGAAACTTTTGAACAGGTTTAATGAGCAAATTGTCCAATGTGAGCTTGCCTTTGTGTTCCCGCGACGTGTTTTGTAAGAACCTTGAGAAAGATGGCCTCGACTGGCATGTCGTCCGAATTGCATCCTTGGCTCGATTGCAATTGTTTACAAACAGGGTATAAGTTTCAAGGACTTCCACTTTTGAAAACTAAAAGATATTCATACACGCATTACACCGGTTAAAAAGTCACTTGAGAACGTATTGAACTTACTGCTTCAACGAATGCGTCGCCGACCATTTGCTGAGGCTCCCACACCTCCAGTCGACGACGCAACTCATTCAGAAATCGTTCGTGTATACTTAAAATCTCTGGAACCATAAAGAATATTTCATCAACTGTTTTCGAGTCAATCATTCCAGCATATTCCGGTGTTTTCAGGACATTTAAGTATTTCTAGATGAAGAAGAAATCGTATATTTGTTGATCGTATATTTTTGTATTTCATAAATAACTTACAACAATAACCGTTTGAAGATCTTCTACGTAGGATTGCTCGTTCTGGAAGATTTCTTGAACGATGTGCGTTCGAGTATCCTGAAAAGATTGGAGATGAAAAATTAGAGAAATCGATTTGAAAAAATCAGGGAAGAATTTTGGTTTTTGGTATAAGATAGCTGAAAAGCATGCATACTATTCCAAGGAATATAGTAATATAGTAAGGAAACGAACCATGCGGACACGTCTTTATTGACATGTCCATGATTAATGGCATTAAATAATGGTAATCTAATAATTTTGCTCGCTCCTTTCAAGGATCATTTTGTGCGTGCCAAACTTTAAACCGAACCGTTAAAGCTGGAATTTTAAACTAACAATAAATTATGCTGTTCTTTATTTTTTTATAAAGCTTAAATCTATTTAAATCTTTTTAAACTATTTTTCCCATAAGACTACGAATAATGAATTTTCTGGTAGTAAATTCATAAAAGTTGCTCTCATTTTTCTCTTCTTATTTAATTTTTATTTCATTTTCAATTTGTGCTTAGATACTGCAACTAAAATAATGGACAATAGTTTTCAAATACATAAAACAAATTCAACAAAACTGACTAATATTTTCAGTATTTTCAGAAAACGTTAGGTTATAGTATTACATGTATGTATATCAGCTTCGACCAATGATTTATCGTCTTAGCAGTTAAAGTGAATTTAAAAGTGCAATTTGCAATAGCAGGCGTACGACTTTTTGGCTTGCGTTCAACTTTTTCATACTTAAAATTGAATACTGAAAAGTTCCGATGCACATCAAGCGCACGTAAACAAACCACTGCGGTTCGAAAGAAAATGGCATTCCAATATGGGCCAATCGTCTGAGTTTTCATCTCATAATAAGCAAAACAGATTGGAAACTAAAAGCATATTTAATCCAGAATCATTTATTTTAATTGAACGCAATTAATGGTTCATTTTGAATTTAGATATTTTATCATTTACAAATACTATTCGCATCTATAATGCGCACTGAAAGGAGGATAAAATGAAACGTCAGAGTATGTGGAGCAAGGTCATAAGACGAAAATGCATCTCCTGTCAACGAAAAGCATTCCACTGGCAATTAGTCAGAACTGCTAGTGAATTGTGCATTAATATAATCGTTTGCAGGCAGAAAATTTCGGTCGACCTTATTTTCGAACCCGATGCATCGGCGACGTTGCAGCCAATGCGTTTCTGACGATGGAAAATTAATTGAGATTTTGTTAATTCGATTAACATATGGTAATTATAATCGCTCTTATCGCAATCGGTACTATCGGTACTAAAAATCCAGTACTATATTGGCAAAATGTATGCTTCAAAATTTGAACTAATGAATTACATATTCTACTGCTTTTTATTTATTTTCATTATTAAATTTATATAATAATGTAAAGTACAAAGACAAATTTAGGCGTCAAAATGGCCTGCTGGGAGTCCAGATATGAATCGATTGGACTACAAACTCTGAACAGAGTTAGAGAGCATGGTCTGCAGAAGACGACACCCAAATATAGATAGCCTTAAGTGTGCTTCAAAACAAGCAGTAGCAAATTTCCCTTTAGAAACAGTGCGTACTGCCATAAATTAAAGAGTTGTGTATGAGTTAAAAGCGGCCAAATTCAATAAATCTTTGTTTATTGTAGTCCTAGCAGTGCGTTTTAATAAAATTTATTTAATTTTGTCAAACTCTGGTTCATTTATAAAACAAACGCCAATATCACTGTGACAGTGTTTATGACAGGACTAGGTATGAATATTTCGATTCATTTCAATATGCAGAATAAATCCAATGGTATGTTAATATTATTTTATTTTAATAACAGTTAGCCTAAAGAGTAGAGTACAAAGCTTCAGATTATTGTGTCATCTTCTTAATCGTGGAAGTGATGTATTCGAGTGTTTTCGAGACCACACGAAGGGTGCTAGCTTATGGATCGGTCTAACGACCGATGTATAGAAGATCAAAAAAGGTTTAGCTGTGGTAAAGGACTCGGAAAATTGCAAAGCAAAACCAAATAGTTTTGAAGCAATATCGACAATATCAAAGATATGCGAGTTAAATCTGACGTTACTCTCAAAAACGACCCTCAGATCAAGAGCATTCGTCAGAATTTCGATAGTGAATGAATGTTTGAATGCCATTGTATTCGCTTTGAATTAATACACCAGGATCTGTCAGCCCCGGATCTAGGGGGGGACAAGCCGGGGTCCGTGCCCCGGGCGGCAGATTCAGAGGGCGGCAGATTCATAGGGCGGCAGATTCAGAGAGCGGTAGATTCAGAGAGCGGCAGATTCAGAGAGCGGTAGATTCAGAGAGCGGCAGATTCAGGAAGCGGCAGTTTCAGAGGGTGGCAAAAACAAGCTTAGCAGACGAATACACTACTCAGCATTATCGCAACTTTGCGATGACTGAGGCACGCAGTATCGTAAAATAATAAAAAAATTATAATATAAATTGTTTATTTCGGACAACTAAATGATTCATAGTGTGGTAGTAAGGCTTATAGTATGTTAGTATCACTAAAAACACAAAGCACTGTAAATATAAACATAAAAAACATAGATAAAATCCATTTCGCTGAGCCGAAAGCGATTAAGGAAGCGAGCTGGTTTCCGTGATCACCTTCCGCACAAGGCAGCTCCATAGTGGCGAAGTGAACCTAACAGCGATATATCCTACTTCCATCCCATCATCATCAAAAAGATATTATTACATTGGACGCCCAAAGTGTCCAGCGATCTTTTGGCATATCTGACCCACAGTTCCCCTGTGTAAAAGCAATATGCTTCGAAAAGCCTTACCTTAACTTGCTGCGTACAACAGGAAAATCTGCGAGCTAATATATTAGCTCTGACTGGCAAAGCCTTGATATGCCCTATAGTACTTTAAGCACATAAATTATTCTCTTCTGGGCACGTAGGCATAGATAAGACAACAATCACACTCGCCCGGTGCCCGCGAAACTCGCGGTCACGGCGGCTGGGTCAGTGGCAGTGTGCAAGTGAAACGCACTTACATTAGAGGGCAGTTAGCGTCCTTTGGAAAGGGATGTCGCTATATTTAGACAGATCCTGCGCATTGTTATGGATCCTGTATTGTATCTGTCAGCAAACTGTCTATCTTTTCGTGGGTCCCACGAAAAGATAGACGTGGGACCTCATCACACAATGTCCTCAGCCTGGTCAAGAGAACTTCTTGAATTTAGTTTTCCTGCTCTCCAAACATAATTCAACTCTTAAGTTACAATGGCAACACTTAAAAAGGGACAAATATCATATTTATCAAAGACAATACAGAATAAAATTATTGACATAATGGCAAAACAGGAATAGCATTCTAAACGATATCAAAGAAGCCAAATACTACACAAGAATATTCGACTGCACTCTAGATGTCTTGCATACAGAACAAATGAGCAAGGTCATTCGCTATGTAAAAAGACTAGTGATGTGTGTAAAATAAAAGAAAGTTTCGTTGATTTCATAGAAGTTGCTGGAAAGACAGGGAAGAACATTGGTTAACAGATTATAGAAAAATTGACAGTTGATGGTTTAGATATTAGACAATATCTTATGATAATGGATCCAATATGACTGCCACCTATAACAGAGTGCTAGCTAGGATTGCAGAAAATAATGAGCTGGCCGAGTTCGAATCGTGTTTGGCTCACTCCTTAAATTTTGCCGGTGTCCATTCTGGTTCATCATGCCTGGAAGGAATAAACCTAATTGGAGTAATTCAGAAAGTATAATGCTTTTCTTCGATTACAATATGAAAATATGTTAAAAACTAATTTTAAAGGAAGCAGTCAGACCAGATGGTCGGCGAAACATGTCGCTGTGAAAGCCCTCTTAAATAATTTTTCGGAAGTGATGAAATCCTTGGAAGAAGTTGAGCAAACTTCCCATGCTCCAGAAGCAAAGTACGAAGCAGGTATCTTTTAAGTGCTGTAAAGAATTTTAAATTTATTCTTAACTTGACGATTTGGGCAAATATTCTCCGCGAAATCAATAGTAAAAAAGTGAATATCGAAATTCAAAAGGAAGATATAATCCTCGCGCGTTCCAATAAATGGCCCTATGAAAACTTTGCAAAAATTGTAAGAAAATTCATTTGAATATTGGTTAGAAGAATCTAAAGAAGTTGCTGGAAAATTGGCGTTGAAAAAACAAATTCTGATGTGCAAAAAACAATTTGATGAGATTTTTGATAAAAGTTCAACTCTTTGCTAAAGCAATAATGATGGTATTTGATCGAATCTTATCAGAAATTAAATAAGGAGTGTTTCATTTGAATTTTGCATTTCTCAATTTGAATTTTGCATCTCTGAAATTTTGAATATGTAAACCAAAGAACTGCAGAAGCATGGAGCAGATCGTGAACGAAAACACGAGCAAGATTTAAACACAGCTAAATTCTGCTAGGAAATTAAGTTACGTTTTTAAAGAGCAAACTTCACTTTTATTTGGAGACATAAAAAATACTAGCGCTTTCAATCTCTTGGAACAGATCTATGTGCATCATTTGCAGGATGATTTTCTTAATACTGGTATTGCCCTAGAAGTTTACACTACGCTTACTACTACATCCGCAAACTGCGAGCGAAGTTTTGGCAAACTTTAATTTATTAAAAATTACCTACAATCGTCAACGAGCCAGGAACATTTGTCGAGTCTCGCAATTTAGCAATACAAACTCAAACTGATCATGTGATTAATTATGACAAAGCCATAGATTTGCTTGAAGAACAAAAGCCTCGAATATTAAATCTATAACTTCAATGTGCAACATAATAATTAGTTTTAATCTCACATTTTATTTCAGACCCTATCCTGTCCCATCCTAATTAAAATAGATGTCCGAAAAGTTCATGTATTTTTGGAAAAAACATATGTATGCTTAACAGAGAAAGAGCAGCGCTAGACCCGTCGTTATGGCGTTCTATGGGGAAGACCAGTGTCCATCAGTGTACGTCTTATGGCTCAAATGATGATGATGACAAAGGTAAAAGTATTGGTGAGTGGGGGCGGCATTTTTCAGTTTTTGCCCCGCCTCGAAAAAATTCAAGATCCGGGGCTGGGATCTGTATATACTTTTTTCTGTTTAAGACTACCATGTTCCCATGAAATCAATCCTCCAGATTACATGGATTTAATTGAGTGAGTTGAATAGCAGTTCTTGCCAAAAAGAACTCATTTGCAAAGAAAATATATTCATAGGACAAGGGTAGAGTAAAATTTATATTAAATAGGAACAAAAGCGGGCCAAGATTTGAGCCTTGAGAAATTTATCTGACGGCAGCGAGATATTAGGCGTGTTATTTTTTTGCTCCTTTATCCAGTATAGAATAGAGTATATGCATTGGAAACAACAACACTCCTGTACCAGTGAATTTACTAGTACAGAAATTCTATTCCTCATTTGTAGTTCAAGTGCCGAACTATAGAATGTGCTGATAGAACAAAGAAAAGCTCATGAGAAGTTGTCTTTTTTGTTGGGAGGTGGCTTTGGGTTTTTCATGGTTATGTTGAATGTTTTGGTAGTTAGGAAATTAGAAAAAGCCCTCAGAACATGTAGAAAGTTAAAAGAGGTAATTTTCTGTCACTTTTTTTCTATTTTCTATCGATTCGGGTAGTGGATACCGTTATTTTCTCCCTTTATTTTCAGCTGTTTTGTGGTACCACAGCGCATATAGCAATCTATAGGCATGTTTTTTTGCTCAGAAGCAGAGCAGAGTACAACTTTCCAAAAAACAACGATCTAGTATAAAACAGCAGTGCATTCGCTAAGACTGACATAGGTTGCTGTATTTGCTGTGGTAGCACGCAATAGCTGAAAATAAAGGGAGAAAATAACGAAAATGCACTATCACAATCGATAGAAAATTGAAAAGGAACTAACAGAAAATTACTTCTTTGAACTTTCTACACATTAGGCGTGTTTTTTTGCTCCGATACAGAACAGAATAGAACAATGACGCAAAAAAACGAACCATCACAAAACAGCAGTGCTTTCGCTAAGACTGACATAGGTTGCTATATTCGCTGTGGTACCACAAAACAGCTGAAAATAAAGGGAGAAAATAACGAGTATACACTACCACAATCGATAGAAAATAGAATAAAAACTAACAGAAAATTACCTCTTTTAACATTCTACACTTTAAACAGCTAAACAATAGAGTCGGGAGTGGTGTATACGTATATGAGCTGAATCTCAAGCTGTCCCTCCGGCTGTCAGACCACTGTAGTGTCTTTCCGGCGGAGGTTGCGGCTAATTTTCAGTCAATTGACTGGCTTCTGTGTAATCGAATATTTGGGGTTAATATTGATATTTTCACAGATAGCCAAGCGGCTATTAAGTCCCTTGCTGGTCCTTGTACAATGTCCATGATTGTTACTGAATGCCGTGCATATCTTAGGAAGATATCGAGGCATTCGGTTGTTTAATTGATTTGGGTACCTGGACATAGGAGTTTTCAGGGCAAATGTGAGGCCGATGAATTAGCAAGGCTTTGAACCTTGCTAGCGGAGGTCTCTTGCTTCTTCTCAATAGGTATACCAATGACATTGGTCAAATTGGCCATCAGGCAAAAATATTTTTAACATGCTAGGAAGTCCTGGGCAGATGCATCATCCTGTGCGATAACAAGGAAGTCCTGGGCAGATGCATCATCCTGTGCGACAACAAGGCAGCCCTGGATATCGATGTATGCGCATCGCGCCAGGCAGCTTTTAGGCTTAACTCGAAGCGCTCTGCGTCGCACTGTGGGCATTCTTACGGGCCACTGCCTCATAGGCCGGCAAGCGCAACGATTGGGCGTAGAGTTTAACGATTTCTGTCGGAGCTACGGCTCTGAGGACGAAAAGGAATCCGTCCTCCATCTCATGTGCCAGTGCCCGGCTTTGACAAGGAAAAGGCTGGCGGTACTTGGTGCACCCTTTCTCTTAAACCTGACCGAACTATCCCTGGTAAATTTAAAGGGGATAGTGCGGTTCGTCAAAGGAATCAGATGGTTTCCTGAGTTCAGTGACTAGAAGAGAGCCACCAATTTTTGTGGCATCACAACGGGCCTATCTTGTGCCAATGAGTGTCGGCCGTCAGGCCTCTGTACGTCAGCCACTTCAACCTACCTACCTAGTCACGGAAGAATGTTGGTAATACATATATGGAATGCCACGTGTCTCATCAATCCCAACTTATCCATTAACAAGCTCATCCTTCCCTGTCATAAAGAAAATTTTCAGTTCTCTGATGAGCCCTGCTAAAATCAAATTTTGATTTCGATAATAATTCGAAATTAAGGTGATAATACTGATTTCAAATACGTAGAAACGTAGGACAATATGAATATTAAATTAGTTTGCCACTTAACATAAAATTCATTCAAGGTGAAATTGCATTCATAAGTATTTAGAATACATTTGAAATTGGTAAAATTCGGGCATTTTTTAGTCGAAGACAGCAGAAAATCGTATCGCAGCCTCACTTAATTCGAATATCATGCTTATCTGTTTCATCTTTATCTCTTCCTAAATGACTCACCGAGTACCAAATTCTCCACTTTATTTCCAAATAGAATATTATTTATGTTCATAAATACTCCTGCATCTGTACACACCATCAACTCTGACATACGTTATGAAATCTAAAATTTATTTCCACTCATAAAACAATGAGTCAAGCCCCACTTGCCGCATGATCCCGAACAGCAACCACAACCAGATATTTTCAAAGAATTGTCATTCGTTTTCTACGAAAATCCAAATATTCTTAGCAATAATTTTCACGCATTTTCCACATTTGCGAATTATTCGCGTATTCATCCCATATGAAATTTAGTAAATTGCGAGTGGTATTTCCTGACTATGACAGTATGTACATGAACTCACCAATTTTACAATAAGCACATGGCTTTTAAATGCATTCTATATTACGTGTTTTGAAAAATTGTCAAGGACTTACTCGTCGGCAGTATAGTAGTTGAATACCATTGTGGACATTAATTTCTGATCCTGCCAGTGAATCAAGTTATTTATCCATATGAGGCTCTTTGCCGCATGAATCACCTGTTTTCGAATTATTTTCAAATTTCACGGTGATGACGGAAATTTTGATGTAGAATACTCGCACGGGAACCGAAACAAGGTCATGTGCGTTTGGCGGACTTGAGGATTCGATCCGGAAAACATAACCATATTAAAGCAATAAAATCCAGACAAATTCGGTAAATGAAAGGAAATCTGCTATGACGGTATGGTTTCCAGCCTTCGCCATCAACGCAGAAAAATAAGGCATCAGCTTAGCAGATTATTTTTTAGCCAGCTGAATTCGACAGTGATGAAATCGAACACAAACCATTGGCGCTGCTGTTTCTGCTGCTGCTTCGTAATTTTTGCTCTTGACAATGTAAACAGAAAATCATTTTGATTTTTCCTGCTATTTCTTAGCTTTGAAAAATCGGAGCCGGTCATTTGTAGCGGTGAAGGTAAAAATATGTTTTGATTTTTCCTCTCGCATACTGGCCGTGAATCAAACGGTTAAATATTGTTGATGACGCGAGAGAAAGAGTGGTCGTACGCAATTCTGGCAAATTGTGTTGCGGAAATAATATTTCGATGACCATTTACGGCTAGGATGCTAAATTATAGACTAATGGTCAATTATGCAAGGAGTATTTAATGTGTGTGTGTGTGGAGTCAATGTCGTCATAGCGATGAATCATCCATAATTTGTGATGGGAAAGATTTAGAGGTATAGGTGCTTGCATAACGTATGTTACTTTTTATTATGCAAAGTTGTTTTGAGCCTTTGTAGGTACATATGTATGTAATCGGAGAAACAAGTGTCCTCACAGATTTGGTTTGAATTTTAATATAACCAAATGGATAATCTCTTTTTATCGCAAATATTGCTGGAAAGTGTCCTGATAGCAGCATTGGATGAAAAAATATAGTAGAACGAATAACAAATCTCATCAAAAGTTAAGGATACATACCTAAATTAAGCTCATATGTCTTAATTTATAATAGTGCAAGCAACTTTGCTTTGAAATTTACACTATTATCATCTACTTGAATATTTATCTAATGCAGACTAATTTAAAAAGCATGCTCGACTTATTGCCAGCGATTTTCATTGATAATTTTTTACAGGTGATGAAACATATTCATTATCAATCAATCGAATTCGTCGTCGACAATCAAACATATATAAATGTATAAATACACATACAGTGGCTCACAGCTTATTTGATACAGTGACTATTTAAAAATGTAAATCACTGTAACTTTGAAATTAATAAACCTATCCAAAAAATTTAAACGTATTTGACTAGATGCATGTTCAACGAATACAATGCAAACAAAAAATTTCCAGCAATATTCCTCGGCGTCCGGTAAAACAGAAATACCACTGGCGCAGAAAAATTGCAGCTCACAGCTTATTTGATACAGACACTTCAATGCGAATAAACCTCTATTTGTCGCACCGTTAATCTGTCTTGTTTTTGTTTCTTGAATTTTTGATTTTATTAGACATTGGCTTAAGTAATTTTTAGCAAGATCTAGTAAGCTGAAGTGCCAAAATGAGCCGAAATTGTAAAATGGGTCATCGCACCACAATTGAACAGCGCGAATTGATATTACACCACTTTAAAAAAGGACAAAGTGTTGGAAAAATTGCTGAAAGTGTGAATTTGAGTGTCTCTACAGTGCAGCACATAATTGAGCGCTTCGTACACGAAAATCGGGTAGAAAATAAGAGGAGAAATGCACCAAATAATATTTTCACCGTATCCGACGAACGATACATTGTAAGGAAAGTGAAAGCAAACACAAAGATTTCTGCTCTAAAATAGGTTACTGATGTTCATCGTGAATTAAGGAAGTCATGTAGTGCTGAAACCGTCCGACGAGTGCTTCGCGACCATGATTTCAACGGGCGAGTAGCTCGTAGGAAGCCATTCATTTCCAAAAAAAATACAATAGGCCGATTTGCCTTTGCCAAAGAGCATGTGGGAAAGCCATCCGCGTTCTGGAATACGGTTATTTTTGCGGACGAGTCCAAGTTTAACATTTTTGGCCTCAACGGAATGTCATATGTCTGGAGCAAGGCAAACACTGAGCTAAACAAGAAGAACCTCAAAGCTACTGTGAAGCATAGTGGTGGTAATGTGATAGTTTGGGCCTGCATGTCCGCAGCCGGAGTCAGAAATTTAAAGTTTATTGAGGAAACAATGGACCAAACAAAGTACCTTGATGGACTTAAAAACAATTTGCTGCAAAGTGCTAAAAAACTGGGTGTTCGCGACCGAATTCGGTTGTACCAAGACAGCGATCCAAACCACAAGTCGGGAATTGTGCAGTCCTGGCCAATTTGGGATTGCCCTCATTTGATGTCTCCGCCGGCACAGTCACCAGACATGATAGTCATTGAGAATCTGTGGACTTTCTTGGATAACAACATTAGAAAACACAAGATTTCTAATAATAAAGACCTGAAGAAAGCACTGCTAGAGGAATGGCAAAAAATTACTCCTGACATCGCAAAAAAACTCGTTGATTGAATGCCGAATAGGCTCCAGGCTCTGCTTAAGTCTAAGGGCTACCATACAAAGTATTGAAATCAACTGGAAACCTCGTAATTCACAACAATTTTAATGTTAAATCAAACTGTATCAAATAAGCTGTGACATGAAATTTGTTATTACTTTTAGTTTTTTTGTTTTTTACGATGTAAAACAGCAACTTTGTAACAAATATAAACTTGTTTAATAAACAACAAACAATTGCCTTCAAAATGGTGTTCAAAGTTTTTTGATATTGTTATTATGTTTTGAGTTATTGCAACTTAATTTTTTAAAGAAGCACTGTGTCAAATAAGCTGTGAGCCACTGTATTTGTAATAATAGTTCGGATAATAGTTCCGAAAAAATGTGACGGATAAAACATCCACGCATCGAAATCTCTGGTAATTTGTATTTGACTTAGAGGTATTGACGAGAGGTACTTCACGGAGAAGCTAGACAGAAAGGAAGATTCTGAGATAATCCCGTCTATAATAGTATCGAGGGGCACCTGCCAAAGAGATGTATGACGAAAAGGTTACCTTCCTCGCTGTACATCTCTTTGGAATTGAAGACAGCATTGGTATGTTTCGTGTTTTGGGTATAGGTTGCTACTTCTCGGGAGGATCATCGACATATTCCGTGTGGCATGACTTTAACGGATTTGTTTCTAATATCGAGAGTGTAATACTTGGTTTGTCTGGGCCGTCGTACGATGGAAAAAGTGGTGGACGAGCAGAATCGACGCTGACGAAGACGTGCGACCAAGAGTCGAGTTGCCTGAAGATGAATATTTTCGGTGCTGTGTGGTGTTTTCGTCAGCTGGCCGGAGTTTTATCAGTGTTGCCTCAAATTTGAGAGCAAAGTCAGTTTAGCTAATCTTCCTGTGATTTTCTTGAAGAAAATTGCCAGGGAGACACGGGTTTTTCCCGTTCAAAGGTGGTGCCAGTAACGCTGTGAATCCTTCTCCAATTAGAGACCTTATTCGAAGAAGAAATAGGAGCAGATTACTAGTCCAGGATGCATTGTGGTGCACCATGATAGCCAATTTGGCTGAGTGGACGAAGCTGAGCGTGGAGTGCAGCTTCAAATTCTCTACCCTGGTCGGTGACAATGCATTGGCGAACTCCGAATCTAGCAATTAGGGTGCTCAGTAGAGCAGAAGCACAGTCATTGGCAGTAATGCTAACTAAAGGAATTGATTTCAACAAGTGAAACGGTCGATGATGATAAGACAGTATGTGCATCACTGTAAGTGTGCTAAGGGAGCAACTATGTCAATGTGAATGACCTTGAAACGTTCAGAGACAGTGGTTTATTCACATGACTAGTCAACTTGCATTTTTGAAAAACCAGACATTTTCGTGCCCAAGTGGCAATTTCATTGTTCATCAAAGGCCAGGAGAATTCGGTTGATATGTGCTTCCGCGAAGTACGAATACCACGGTAAACTATCTTGTGTTCCAAGCAAAACACCAGTTTCCTGAAGGTGAGAGGTACATAGAGCCGTGTGATTGGGCCAGACATTTCACAAAAATTTCGACTTTGGTACCAAAGATTGGTTGTCTCATAAAACTCTGTTTTCGATTTTTTGGGCAAGCCTGTTGCGGCAAAGTCGAGAATACTGGGAAGAATGATTTCTTCCAAAAGAGAGTGTGACAAGTTGTGATCTTTTCTGGCTTTGTGTTTAGTGGATTGTGGTCATAATGCACACCTGTGGATTTCCAAAGAGTATCGGAAAATGCCCTGATAAGCCGCTAAGAGTTTGTAGGCACTAAACTTTTGTTGTGCGCCGCTTAGTTTTGGTAGGGAGACATGGAAGCAGAGATTTTCCTACATCCCCCCTGGAAAGTGCATACACCCCCCTAATACGAACAATTTTCCTACACAATGCGAACTTTGTGTCCTTTGTTCCATAGGGACACCCCTCCTAAAATTCTGAACACACCCCCCATGAAAAATTCCTGAGAAAACCCTTGCATGGAAGCTGCATCATCACATATTATCGATACAAAACCTTTAATTACGCACAGCGTTTCGGTAGCTTAACTGGTGTATAGTTGTACAGATGGTGTATCAGAAAAAAAAAACCAACGGATAGTTCAAAGAGGTACAACCAAATAAGTGACAAGGAAGAAAAATAAAGTTGTCGGGACAATAATGTGGATGGAATGCCGCTAGGACAAGGAGGGAATGTAGTTAGGACAAAAAGTGACTGTGAAGAAATGGCTGTTTTTCGAACGAGGTAAGAGGAACAAACAACCGATCGTCCGATGACGGCAACGGAACCACCAGAGAGTTGAGGGTTTTTTTTGAAAACTTAGTGATGGTTTTTTTTCGTGAATGGCGGAAAAGATGTCCGGCCGTTCTCTGAGTGCAGTCAATCAGGAGTGCAATTAGATTTAGGCAGAGAGTTACGTGCTATCCAGAGGGCCCGGTAGCTCTGCTCGCTAAGGCATCAGGCCGAAAAGCGGCGTGCTAAGGGGCCTGTGGGTTCGAATCCCGCCAGTGACATGACTGTAAGTGTGAATGTGTGTGATTGTCTATGAGAGTGGCAAATGGGCCCAAACTGGTGGCCTAGGGCTGGCCGCGTGCCCTGCAGCCCTCTTCACTAAAATAACCTACGTGCTATCCAAGAAGAGTCCTGGTCTCTCAAAGTGGAGTCGATTTTGACTTTATTTTTGTAACAATTTGCTGCATAGATTTCGCATGAACTTCGAATAAATTAGAAATGCACTGATAATAATTTTCGTAAAATTTTTTTTTTTTAAGAAAAAAATTGTATTCCGCTCCTTCTTGGAACGCAAGAAAGTGGTGCTACGGTCGCGCATTGGTTAGAATGGAACAACAGTTGCTCGAGAAAGATATCTACAGTATCAAAGTCAGGGAAACATATATTGTACCAGTTTCTGACATACATTTAAATCCAAGTTTAACTACGCGCCTATCTTTCTCGATTATCTGCGATATTTTTTCGGGAAACACACTGAAATTAATCTGGGATGAAACATAACCGAAACGATTTGTGTAATGTGAGTCGTGGGCTGTGATATGTGATTAGATCCTATCTCATTCTAGCTGATTGTGAGGGACGAGAGCCGTTAATCGAGTGTGAGACAGCTTTTCATCCAGTGTGAAGCGCAGCTTGTCGAGCTCGTTTTATTGACCAGCGAATAAACAATAAATGTACGTGTGTGCGGAGAAATCGATTCTAGTTATCAAACACACATACACATACAGCACAACTATTTTCTTTGATGTTTAATTTCTTTGTTCAAAATTAAGTTTTCAGTCACCTTTTCATGCTGCGGTCGACCAGCGTTCGGATCGGGTGAGATTTATTAATTTTTTTTAAGCATCACTCACATATAAATTAGCTTTTATTACATTTTGTTGAATAACGAAGATTATTTATTGCATTTGCCGTTTTTTTTTTCTATTAAAAAATTATTATTAAATATTTTAGTTTTTATCTGAAAATTCGATTTATTTATATTTGGAGTCTAATATTATCGTTTTCATTCGCGTTTAGTTTTTTCCGCTTGCTAATGTTTTTTTTTTTATGAAGAATGATGGTTTGCTAAGGCCCTAAAAATTAGGTGCAGTAGAATCACGGTCATATGAGCTACTGATTCCTCTCTGCTTGGTGTTTAATTTCCACGTTATGCTAGTCCTTGTTCTCTGATGTGTGACCAACTAGGTCTTGACGTGTCCTTCAAAACCACCCACGACAATGGTGAATAGCCGGCACCAAATATCACGCGGAGGGTACAGATCAGGCAAAAATTCTTATGTGGTGGCGGGTGATCACAGTTGTTCCTTAACACTACTTATACAATTATTTCTGTGTTCTTATTGAAAACGTGTCGTTTTTGCTCATTTGATAAAATCTCAGTCACAAAAATAAAATAAGGTGTGCTTCAAATATTTAATATAGACAGTTCATTATTTAGTTCATTTTGCGAGCAAAGTAAATAGTCCTTTTTCAAATAGCTCTCATTTATAGAAATGATCTGCACACAATTCATGCCAAACATTGTGAGAGGTTTGGGACTTCATGCATGTGTTGAATATATGTGTACAAGCATTACATACTTTTTGTTTTGTTCTATTGATCATGCAGGAAACTAATCAAGGATTTTCTTAGGCCCAAATGGGACAAAACAGGATTCTATGACCAAATGTATGAAAAACTTTTGCACTGCATTCCGAGAAACAGTTCCAGAGGCGAAACGAGTACAAAAATATCTTTACTTACACCACCCTCCTCGTTGATGTTCCACCGATTGTTCAACTCAATCTGAGCCTTGCGTTCCGCATCATCTTCCGAATCTGAATACGTGCTGGATGGCATCTTTTGCAATTGACTCGATCGATGTGTCGCAACAGCAACAGAATCTATCGTCGATCCATCGTTAGCAGACATTTCATCCTGTGACGAAGGAATATCGCAGGAACTGTTCAGATTCGAATGTTGTAAATCGAAGAGACTTAGCCGCAACTTTTGTCGATTGTTGTTGCTACTACTTAGCTTAACGTTATTGTTACTGATATTATTGTTGTTGCTGTTATTCGAATTGTTGGTGGTGTTCGGGCAAGGGGCTGATGATATTGTAGGCGGTGGTGGCGGTGGAGGTGTTGGAGTTGCGTTTGACATTTTCTTAAGACGTTTCGTATACAGTGGACTGGTCAATGAGAACCATTTATTCGTTATCTAGAGAAATGTTTGAATTGGAAAATATATATCAGTTTTACTACCATGTACAAAAGAATATCGAACAATTGAAAGTTTGTACAGCTTAGCAGCGTAGAAACTATGAAACCATTGATTTACAAACAAGATTTAATGTAATTATGCTGAGGATAATTAATATTAAATATTAATTGTGGATTATTCTTTTGAATTTTTCAAGTAACAATTCAACCATTCCATTTCCACTACAGCCGAAAATGACCAATTTCATTATGGTGAAGCTCTTTCTGGAAATTCTGAGCAAAGGCCGGGTGAATAGTCAGCAACATTTAATTAAAATATTTTTAAAAGGTGAAGGTAGACGTGAAGGAATTAAATTACGTATATATCAATCACCAACAAAGAAGCTAATGTAAAGTTGTTTTCACTTTCAATAAGGACATACAATTTTCCAGGAATTTTACTTGGCAACCAGTGGATATTTACACTACAAACTTGAACTGAGTAAAAAAGGATAAACAAGTGGCAGTGCTGAATTCTTCAGTTAGTCTCAATACTATTCATCTTCTACGACTGGGTATAGGACAAGGTACTTGTCAGGTATCAGTTGTGCTAGTACGAATATGTTCAGTCCAAAGATTCACTTGAGGACTGAATAGCTTGTATAGCTAGTAAGTTTAGACGTGAAGAAAAAGCTTTTGAATAGTTCAAGAATCAAACCCTTGTAAGTTTCTATTGACTTTTTTCCATTCACATATCATTATCTCACTAAATGTAAACAAGTGGCACTAATTTAAATTTCTAAGATAAAAAAATTACATCATTTTATGATTTGGCCGAATTTCGATTATATTTTATTTCCCTTATACCAACAAACTAATTGTCTGTGAAGCACTATAAAAAATTTATCGGAGGGTAAAGATAGTGCACATGGACTGTGCACGCTGATAGAGTGATGGAGAGAGTGGAAGGAACGAGGAAAAAAAATTAAGCTCGAGAGCAGGCTGCGAATCTGACAAATACATGAAGCTAAAAAATCTGTTTCATATCTTATATGAAAAAATTTGCTTCTGTGGACACCTTTTTCTATAAAGAACCAAAAAAACTAATTGCCAACTTCATCAAGATTAGGTACAATAATTCTTTTAAAAATCGCAAGAAATTTCATCCAGGCAAATTACGCAAAAATTCTAATTTAAATGCAAATCCTAGATATACAATTGGCAACGCTTATTGTCTCAACAAAACTTCTAGTTTTAAAATTTACAACAGTTGAAGTGGAATCGAAAGGAACTGAGACATTGACTGAAATTCTGATTGTGTTTTTTATTCAGTGATGTTTTTTGGGCTGTGATTTTGGGCACGAGATAATGCACAAACGGTAAATTTAAACTGATTAAACTGTTGAAATCATCATAGCACAATATGAAAGGCAGTAAAAAATAACTGTCATTTGCCATCTTACAAAATTTTCCACTCTGATTTCCTTCTAGCTCATAGCTACAATGGTCGCCATTATAAAAATTGTCCTTTATAGCGTACTTATGCACAAATATAAACAATTTCGAACGTTAATTGTAATCAATTAATCTTGCACTGTTTGCATTACAAAACGATAGCAAATTTTATAAATAGTTTTGACAGATTGAAGTCAAGATCCAACCAAACAACTCTCAGCTATCCTGCGTAGATACAGCTGCAAATAACAGGATTAAGTTACGGTAGCCTTGTTGTTTACAATTCGTTATACTAACGAAGGTCGCTTTAAATTGTGTTTATAACAGCATCGTATGTTCGAGTCAACAACGTATGCACAGACATAATAGTGCTATGGTTTATATATTTACGATATAAAATAATTCGTTTCGTAATTTAAACAATGGATTGTCTTATCGTTTCTGCTGCACTCCTGCATAACAGGACAATGATTAGGATTTCATAACAATTGCAGCAGACAAATAGAAAGCTAATCTGTTCTAACAAACAGTGCAAGTATGTTCAAAGAAAATGCATTTAAGAAAATGGATTCATCAACACGGATTTTACTGTAAGATATAAACAAGAAAAATCTGAAATTTATCGACAGATACCAAACATCTTGCACGCGCCGCCTCACTTTCTTTCGTCTCCAAATCAATTCCGAAACAGGGAATACACAAAGCCATGCAAACAAAATGAGTAGAATGCCAGCTAGCTTTTGGGTTCTTGGTTCTTTGCTCGATTTTCCCATATGATTTTTTGATTACGCTACGAAAGCTGTTGTGCCGCCGCGCACTTGTGATATTTTTGGAATCACATCCAAAAAAATTCACATTTGGCTTGTTCTGATCAACTTTGCCAATCGAGCAAATTATTGAAGTGAACTCCTGTCGATCAGGCAACGATGAAAGAAGAAGTGAACAAAAAATATAACAGATTTCGCTCGATTAGTTGCGTCACTAAATAAGGAGCTAAGTACCAATCGGATATACTGAAGGAAACATTTGCAGGTTACGTTGAAGCTGTTACCCTAATGTATTTCCATTGTTTCGATTCAATTCATAGTTTCTACCTGCAGGTGCTAGTACCCAATTTCAATACACTAAATCTTAATCGAATGAAATTAACATAATTCACCAATATTGTTTATAACGCCAACTTGTCGCCATGTTTTTGTAGCCAACCCATTAACATTCAGATTTCCATTGTCGGAGCACTAGAGGATTATTTTTGCTATCTATCACACTGCAGCTTTTTTCATTCTGCCGGAAGCTCAACAGCATCAACCTCCAAACACACTAATATTTCGAAAAAGATAACATTTGCCTTTTCACACCGCCATTATACACCTTTATTGCCGCAACATTTTCCGCAACAAAAAAAAAAAACCCGCAAATTAGTATGCTCGAAGAAAACAGCCCACTGACAGGAAACCTTCAGAAATTGTATTTTCCCACTAGAACACATAACATTTTCGATACCACAACAATTATTTTCGCGGAAACACAAGGAAAAACACTGCGAATTTTCGCGGAGGATCTTATTGAAAAAAAACACGTCGTAGTATCGCAGTCAAAGCAAAACTTATGTTTTCTGGAGAAAATTTTCTCCGGGAAGAAAGCACCTACTACACAATGTGTTATTTTTCATATGATGTACAGACATGATTTTGTACATACATATATGCGCACGTATGTAGCATTTGCACGTACATACATTTATACGGTCATATATGCGGGGATAATTCGAGTGTCGGTTCAGCGTGCTATGAATAAGTTTAATTGCGTTTTATACACATGATCGGCTCGGGAAATTCGCTTACCGATAACGAACGATTTTCCCAATTTCCAAATCGTTGAGTACTCTACAGTGGAAACGCGGGAAGTAAATCGCACGGGTAGTATTGCCAGTCCAAGAATCCAATCAAGGATTGATTTTGCGCCAAAGGAGCTTATAAACTCAGGATTTGTTTTATTGCTTGCATAGAGGGGAAAATGAGCCATTTATGCATCATATCTACAATTCATATAAACAGTGGGAATGGAATTAAAAGCAAGACTTAATATTAAATTTATTAGGATATGCTATGGCATGGCAACATGGATGCGCATGGGCAATATTGTTTTGAGCAAGATTAGATTTCGCAAGAGTAGTGGAACAACTTGTTCTATGAACTCTACATCCACGATGAAACTCACAAGGCCGCCAAATGCTGTTCGATTGCTAGATTCACTTTAACGTTCCGGCACACATTCAACACCGAAAGTCCTCACAGTATCCAGCCGGCCATCAGCTAACTGCAAGCATCTTGTACATTAAACTAACTGACAATCTACATGTAAACTCTGTTGCCCTTCAGATTCCAAAATAAATTTAGAAAACGTGCCGGAGAAAATCTGTTTAATGTTTTCACTCTACTCTTGCATTGCACCATCATTATAGCGAAGCAATCGACATGGAAATTATCGAAAACGTGGACACAATCCCCATTTTTCCAAACAACTCACAATTGCGATATATTGCTGAATAATATTTCGAAATTCGGCGCATGATCAGAAAACAGACTTCCTATTGAAGCATAGATACAAAAACCTGTTGCATGAATATAATATGATTTCGTTTGATGACAGCTCTTAAGTACACGGTGATTTCGAAACCGATTAGGAAAATTTTTCGAGGGCAATATTCCTAGCAAGGAATTTACTTACGGGAAAATTGCATCGGTGGTTGAGTTTGGGCGATTCTGTTTTGTTTCGAATGTTTCTAGATTTGTTTAAACAAAGTATTAAACAGTGCCAATGAAATAATAATAGATTGGTTTTGCGATTGATGATGCAAAATTCAGTGCGTTAATTCAGTATGAAGCAAAGTTTATACATGCGCCCAACGTGGGTATAGTCCATGTTAAATCTGAGAGTCGCAGGTTTTGTTTTTGCAAATTATTCAGCTATAACAAGATGCACTGCATCAAATAAACATCACTGATTTTTAATGAAATCGCCGCGAAAATGAAAAAAAATGTAAGATCTAATATTGTTTGAAGCCTCCGGTTCTTATAAGTAGGCGTCTACTTTTTTCCTGTGAGCTCATATTTTCTTCAACTCTGCGTTTTTCGTTAGTTAAATTGATTTAGCTTCTAGATTTTCGTGCCAAGTTAGCACAATTTATAAGTTTAACTTTTTTACTACTTTGGTGGGAGAAAAATTGCCGAAAACAAAAAGGTAAAGGCAACAAATTTCAGGTAAAAACATGCCATAGGAGAAGAATAGTCAAAAGTTACGTCTCCTTTTGTATGTATTAATTTATTTAAAAAAATAAATTCCAATTATGGCAATGAAATGCAAAAAAGATAACAAAAATTGATATATTACAAAAAGATGAAAGAAACGCGGTTCAAAAATCCATCGCCCAAACGCTTACATCAGGTATAAATTATTTATAAAGAACGATTGCGGCAGACGATCAAAGCCAAATTGATAATAACGCCTATCGATTTTGACCAAGGGAGAGGAGAAATATATATTTGCACGCACGAACGGAAAAATCCCGCATATTTTTCCTTGCTGGAATTCGAACAGGAATCAATTGTCACGAAACAGTCGACGTGACTCCAAAGGAGTAATTCGTAGAAAAGAAAGGCATGTAACATATGGGGAGTAAGCAATATTAATTTTAAAGAAAAAAGATCGTGTGCATTCGCTGCATCCACTCGATAGCCTCAGAACGGCACTGGATCACACTTCGCAAGCATATTCGAGGACACAATGAACTAACATTAGAAAAATACGAACGCATGTACCTGTCTTAACAAACTTATAGGCAGAATAAAGGATTGATCCAGAGATTCGGGAGGCTTTAGCGATGACTTTCACAAAATGAATATTACATTTTAACATTTACATTTAATCGAAACTCACATCCCCTAGTCTCTGAATTGATTATCGGACGACAGATAGTTGTTGGAAAATGAATAGGAGAATGATATAGAAGAAGATTTCAGAGAAGACCGTTTGTGTACATTTACTGACACTCAAGGACAATGATATGCACTTACACCAATTTAGAACAACACACATATCATTTTTAAGAAGTTAACAGTTCTTTACTGATTTGATAGCTCGGTACAGTTTTAAATCGTCAGCATTCAGTAAAGAAGAGAAATTGAAAATAGGAGGGAGGTCATTGATAAAAATCAAGAAGAGTAATGGACCAAAGATTGAACCTTGTGGAACACCAGAAGAATGATGATGGATGAAGGAAAGGAGTGGAAAGTTTGTTAAAAATAGCTTTACAAACTAGATTACTGAGATAGGAAGAAAACTAATAAAGGAGAGAGCCAAAACAATTAGTCTATCTGACTTTATTCATCATAAATCTATGATTGACAGTGCCAAAGGCTAATTACGTGCTTTTGCTCCTGACAATTTAAGACAAGGGCAATTGTGTTTGAGAAGAAGGTTTTTTCAAATACACTTAACCATCTGGAGATGGATAAGTCTGGAGAGATGATAAAATGAATCATGGGATACATTCTAGAGGAGAAAATTTTTGCCAAAGAAGCTTGTCCAGAAGAATAGGATGATAATTGGAGATTGACAGAACATCGTAAGCTATGAAAATTAAATAAACATTCACTCATCCACAAATGATAATGACCGAAAAGTCGAGAGCTTCATGCAGCTTCATAAAGTTGAATTGACTCGTGTGGATACAAAACGCTTAGACGCATGTATAAAACGGCTATATGAAGCCAGACCAGACAATGCCATCAGGTTAAAGGAAAGAATTAAAAAATTAAGATTAGAACTTCGACATCAAACCATGCACGTTTAGTAATATAACGAAATTTTACAGTTTTTAGAGTTTTGGTTGGTATAGGTATTTTCAGAGATGAAGAGGGAGCAGATTTCGGAGATTAGCCAGCTGGCATTAGTTGAATCTCAGGCAGTAACGGGCTCAACCGCTGAGCTTGAACACCTGTAGATTGTGCTGTAGTCGATTCGCTGTTATCGTAAGGTTCTGAAGCTGCGAACGAGTTCATGTAGCAGCAGGGGATCCGAGTGACCATTCAATGGCTATACCAGTCGGTGTTGCATGCAGTGACGCAGAAGGCTGTTCTATGATCGTAGTTCGAAACCTCTTTGCCACTGCTACGAAAATCCTCCGTCAATTTCGAAAAAGGACGCAAGAGAACATCCACAGCCGTTTTTGAAGATCGAAACCGGGAGGCGCGAGACACCATGTAGTGTTTTCTGCATTTTTTACACACCTGAATCACGTTTTAGAATTGCAAAGGAGCATTTGCCCCAGGAGGGAAACGCATTTTGAATGAAAAGTTTGCGCACAGTACCCGCACAGATATTGAAAGGAGAAGTATCCTTTTTGTCCAGGCGGTAATAGGCAGTATAAAGTGTCATATAATCAAAATTTAATAATTAAGAAACCATGAGACGCAAACACTACAAACAAAAAATAGTTATATTACACTGTTGGTTTTCAAACTTGGTGTATTGAATCCCACTTTTTTATTGTGAACCTGTAGCTTCAAGCAAAAGAAGGAGGCATTTTTCATCACTTTATGAATCAAGATTAAAACCGCTGCTGACGTCAGGTACGAAAATATTGGCTATTTGGCAGAGCAAGTGTAGGAAGAAATAGATATAAGCTTTTTCTAAAAAGCTACTCTCGTGTTAAGAGCAGAACATACAATTTATCTTTTGTTTATTGGAAAACACTGTTTGCAAAAATTTCACATAAAATAATATACGTTGAATTTAAAGCGAAAATATCTTTCATTTGTTTCATAGTTTTGTCACAGTTGACAGCTTGTAATCTTAAATAATGAGTTTGCTTCTTCTCAATAACACTCCCTTCCGAAATTCGGTATATGTATAACTCTTCGGAGGTAATACATGTGACCAAGCAGGGACATCTTCAGATATTCTGCATGATGCAATTGAAAGGGTTTCTGGGTTAAGTTTCTATGAATATAAGCATAGTTTTTTTTCCCTTAAATGGAAACTGCCAAAAATAATGAGGCACACATGAAAATATTTTGTCCAAAGATCACTAACAATAGTCCAAAAACCGAAAATTTCCGATACCTAAATGCATACTTCACAATATAATTAGCTCATTCCATAATGCCAATCAAGATTTCCTGCAATTCGTTCATTAAGACTTTTAAACAAATCCCCCGAAATATTTTCACCGTCTGATCGCTAAATGGGAACACATATAAAATGAATTGTCTGATATTAAACGTATGTTTGGATCGCGTCAATTTCAAACAAAACAACATCTATCTTTAATTCGATTGCATTCATTTTCATGAACATACATATAAATATCTGTGAATGTATCTACCTACACTATCAATTAAAATAGAATATCATTGCAGGAAGAGCTATTGGAAAATCACGTTTTCGTGAAATAAATTCTAACGTTTTACGACAACGATCATATGAGCGCATCCTTAACGAATAGAATCTCGAATGATTGACGTCATTTATTTAATTCTGTTGTTGTTGCTGTAATTGGTTAGGAAGAGCAACAACGCACGGCACTGTGCCATGTCGTATTGCATTTGTTTTCGGCCGTCAACATAATTTTGTGTCTAATCTTATATTGTCTGAAACGTTGCCCGGGCCAAAAAATTTCAATCCTTCTTCTTTAGTTTTTGTTTTAATCGCGCGGTTTTCACACGTTCCGTTACGTACATATAAATGTATGCATATACCATAGACGCTTACCGTTTGGGATTATCTTCATATAAAAGAATGTGTTTTGTATCTTAAATTTGCTGGTTTATTAAATTTATGTTTTTGAGATATTCGGACATATATTTGACTGTGAGTGTGTGAATTGGAGTCCACTGGGCTTTGGCGAAATGATTGTCGTCCGTGTGCCATAAATTTTCATTTCTAAAAATATATGGATAAACCTTTGCGTGGACAGAACCAATCACTTCAATGAACAAAACAACATCTATTTAAATTGAAAATTAGTTAGGATCGTATGAATTGAATGAAGGTTTTGATTGAATGGACAAGCTAATATGGGTCCATGTAACTTTCAAACCTAACCTTTACTGAAACATCCTTAACATGAAAGTAGATGATATATTAAACAAGCAAATTATCTTTGATATTTTACAGATACTAGTTATACAGATATTCCGCTCCTTCGTTCAATTTGAAACATCTAGTGATTTAAATAATCGACAACCTTAAATCAAAGGTTTCTCCTGTTCTGGATAGTATAACATCGGAAGATATTAAATTGCTAAAAAAAATCATATATTGGAGCGTCTAACTACATTAATAAATCAGCACCTAGCAGCTGGCTTATTCTCTCCAACCTTCAAAAGTGGCGATCAAGCAGATTCATCAAATTATCGCACAATAGCTGTCACAAATGTCCTAAGTTAAATTTTTGAAAGAGCCATTCAAAAGCATTTGCTGCAATTTATTAAGACTAGCTCAATTTTGACGACAGTTCAATATGGCTTTCAAGAAAACAGTAGTACATTAGCAGCAACATTATAAGCAGTACATTTCATCAACAATGGATTGGATAAGGGCGACTATGTAACAGCAATCTTCGTGGACCTGAAAAAGGCCTTTGACACCATTAACCATGACATCCTACTTCAGAGGCTTGAAATATACGGAATCCACCACAACTTCAAGCGGTTATTAAAGAACTATCTCTTCAACAGGCGTATTATTACAACCAAAAACATGCATAAAAGTCAAGAATGCACTATAACCATCGGCATTCCCCAAGGATCAATTCTTGGGCCATAATTGTTTTTACTGTACATTAATAGCGTACAGGACTTTTATCTTTCAGGAAAAATAGTTTTATTTGCTGACGACACACTTCTGCTGTATTCCGGTAAAAATGAATCAAATCTCCAGGAAAGTATAAATGATGACCTAGGAAAATATTGAAATTGGCTCGAACAAAGCAAACTGATTATAAACATCCAAAAAATTAAATATTTATTATTCTAACAAAAAAAAACAAGCAGCAAATTAATCTGTCCATATAAATCAATGGAATACAATTGAAAAAGGTCATGTTAATTAGATACTTAGGTTTAATTCTAGATGAGAAAATGTTTTGGCAACAACATATCAATAGCATCAGACATAAAGTGGCGCCTATGATAGGTATCCTGAAAAAAATATGTTCTTTATCGCTTAACATCAAACTTGACATCTACTATGCGTTTATTACGTCTCTTATGGAGCAGTTTTGTGGAAGCAAACATTGAAACAAAGCATTGACCTGATCGGAAGACTAATCACTAAGGCTATCAAGACTATATTCAAAATGCCAACTCTGACTCCAAGTCCACATGTTTATAGTGAAACAAGGCTACGAAGCATGCAACAAATAATGTATCTTGAACAAGGAAAACTAATATTTAAGATACTTAACAAAAATTTCAAATGGCCATATGTTATAAAAACTGTTGGATAGCCACAAGATCGGCGAATAACTTTGCAATTAAAAAAGCTAGAACAAATAGCTTGAAAATGGATCCAGTGCAACAGTCTTTGGCTTATTACAATACCTTACCTGAGAATATAAGAAATTCTGCGAATTTGGTTAAATATAAGGAAAATTTACGATCATTCCATACAAACAGATAATGACGCCAACCAGATTTTTTTCTAATCTTTTCTCTGGACACAAGTCTTGACGATAAGAAATAGGCAATATTATCTGACCACAGTAGTGTATACTAGTGATGGGCGTTTCTGTTGTTTTCAGAAAACGAAAACGAACTGTTTTTTTCCAAAAACAACTGTTTTTTGAAACTTTTTGAAAACTTTTTTCACTCGACAAGCAGCAGATTGATATTGGGTGTTACCATTAGTGATGGACGTTTCTGTTGTTTTCAGAAAACGAAAACTATTTGAAAAAAAAACAGTTGGAAAAAACCAGTTTGAAAAAAACAGTTTTTTTCAAACTGTTTTTTTTTTCAAATAGTTTTCGTTTTCTGAAAACAACAGAAACGCCCATCACTAATGGTAGCACCCAGTATCAATCTGCTGCTGGTCGAGTGAAAAAAGTTTTCAAAAAGTTTCAAAAAACAGTTGTTTTTGGGAAAAAACAGTTCGTTTTCGTTTTCTGAAAACAACAGAAACGCCCATCACTAGTGTATACTGAAGTGCTTTCGCTTATACCAATATGAGAAGTCTGGGAAGTACGAAAGTAACATATGTTGAGGAGTTTTGATGCACACGGACCGTGCATTTTGATTGAGTGATGGAGAGAGTGGAAGGGAGGAGGAAAAAAAACAAGAAATAAAAATGTTTACTAACTTACTAGTCTTTATCGCGTTCTCGAATTAATGTAAATATATATAGACACATTCACTTTCAAGCAAGCTGTATGAAGCTTTTAGATGAACTCTAGCTCTGTTCTACATTTTCAGGATACTGTGCACATATAATCTAAAGCGGCAATAAAAACGGAGTCTCGCAGAAACCAAAAAAAGAATTCTCTCTAAAATTTGTCTTACAAACCTCGAAGCATTAATCCGTCATTACTCGAAATATTAGACCAGCATACCATTCACTTGTACGGATTCAATCATTTCACATGGTAAACCCAGAAGATTTAAATTGCGTGCACAGCGATATTTCTAGATCTCTGAATTGCAGCGCCAGCCATTAATCTCCCTTCAATTGCATCACCTATTGCCAAAACAAACTGCTGCATTGGCGCATCCTAACTTCTTGAAACTCTCATAGTTTCTGTGAAATTGTAATTTATGCATCGAATAGCCTAATTACAATTCCAGCAGAAGTGGAAAGTACTCCGAATAGTTTAGGTTTAGTTTCGAGATCTGGTCTCATTAATTCTCTCTGCCTTAGTGCAACGTATGTTGCGCACTAAAAGTTCGTCATTCAGTAAGAAATAAATCCTTTCGTTACAGCGTAGCGCCAGAAGTTAGATTTAATGCAGCTTAAGTAATTTAAATGGATTTATTTGGTCCTCAATCGAGACGTATCTGGAACATATAGAGCAGTATTGGAGAGTACTATTTTGTAGTATTTTGTATTATTGTAATTGTCAAAAAAAAAAAAAATTGCGCCAATGACTTTGTGTCTTAGCTAAATCAATTTTAATCATCCCACAAAAAACAGCTCCACATCATTATAGTAATTGTCCAATTAACATGGCGCTATCACATTACAACCAATAATTGATTGGGAGTTGTACTTACGCCCGTTAACTGAATTATTTTCAAGAATTTTTATACTGAATTTGCAGCATTGTCTTACCAACACACTATGCCACCAATTTTCTTATATCTCAACGCTGCAATTGGTGACCTACTCTCAAAAAAATGGTTTAATATGCTAATTGCATTTCGTGTTTGAGCACAATAAAGCTCTCGAGCCAAGTTGATATAAAAAAAAACCAACTAATTTCGAAGCATAATTCTTCACATACACTTAAATTTTTTAATACAATTCGCATTCATACAATATTACGCAACTTCAATATTGAAAAATACAGGTATATTCCATCCACCACCAAGAAAAAATCATTACTTACCGCGAACATTTGTTGACGCTGTTCAGCAACGAGTCGTTCACTTGAACCCTTCAGCAATTCAGCCAATAGTTCCGGTGTGGGCAGAAGACTTGTCGATGATTTCGTTGATTCAACCATACTCCGTTCTGAAGGAGTCCTACTCGACAGACGCATCTCATCTAAACTTCTCTTTGGCTGCTTATCGCTCGCTGTTGAAGCGCTCCGCTTGGCATTATGGTGTTTGATCTCCAAGGCTTCTGACGAAGCACGTTTCGGTGAACGATCTCTAGCATCAACCGAAAGCTTTTTCGACGAGTCCTTCAGACGACCAGTCGAAGCAGTACGGTCAAAGTTACTTGTATCTAAGTTGCTTTGGTAGCGTTTGTGTTTCGAATTCGCGGGATCTATTGATGCAGTGGTCGTGGTGTTTTCCATTTGTGAAGGAGTGGACGCTGCCCTCGTATGGCATGGAACTGGAAGATGCGCACTACTCTTGCGTGCACGAGAGTTTTTCTGCTGCCGGTTTGCTGCTTCGTCAAATGACAAGTTACCAATAATCCGGTTTCGGTTGGGGGGCGACAATGTGTTCAAACTGAAAGATAAAATTTATTAACACAATATATCACGAGCAAACACACTACTTGTCAACTTACCTCTCAGAGCTTTTCAAATCCTCGAATATTTCATCGTAATGAGTTTTCGAGGGCTTTTTCATCTCTGCTTCTAGCATTTGACCATATGGACCTCGTAAAGGTCGTTTCGAATACCTTTTATAATCATGGTCATTTGGCGCTGAAGATGGACTCCCTCTGTCTCTATTTTTCAGATCGTTTTCATTATCCGAAATCGAATCTGACCTCAAAAACATAAAACCACGACTATGCACCGACTTCTGACTGGAAGGAGTGCCGGTCATTAGACTCTCGTCTTTTTCCTCCGAGCTCTGAAGTGTTAAACTTGCCCTTCGACTACTCGTCGTTGACCCAGCTTTTGGCCAGACAGGCTTTCCTGCTTCGGAATCAGGAGTGTTCGGTTCGAAGGACGAACCAGGTGAAAGAATATCTTCGGGTGATTTACAATTCAGTAAGAGAGGTGCACAGCTATCCACTTCCTGGCTAACACCTAATTTGATTTTTGAGAAATCCAAGTGAATGCCTCCATTTCGCTTACTGTCGACGTCTCCTTCACCACTTTCTTGATTTGTACTTTCTTCGTCCCATTCAGGACTCTCTAACACACCGTGCTTGTTTATCGTCGGCCATTGAATGTACATACCCTTTCTTCGCCTGGACTTATCAATACGACGCTTTTCGTCAATACTATTGGCTCGAGGAGTTGGAGTGTCCTTGAAGTCATCATTGCTGTATCGCTTCCTTACCTCAGGAAATTCGACAATTTTCTCTTCTGACGATCGCTCTTCAGGAGAAGAGTCCAGCTGTGATTGTGTGTCAGAGCTGACTGATATCTTCGGTACTGAGCTTTGTTCTATGTTAACAACGTCAGGGAGTATAGTCTCGGCATATTTACCTCGGAATTTACTTTCCTCGTTTTCTGGCGACGATTGGTCCGTGTCATTTTTGATTTTCCCGAGATAGTCTGGAGGATGCTCAGTCGCAACTGGCGTCATCCCAACTTCATTCTGTTCAACGTTCACCCATTGCTGTTCAATTGCATGTGTTTCCCATTCGCGGGCACTGCATTCATATACCGGAACGGGAATCAGACAGGTAGTTGCAGTTTGCATTAGATTCTCCGGTGGTGATTCGAATGGCATCTCTTCTTCTGTCAAAGTAGCCAGAGTGGTTTCGGAAGCATCTACGTAGTTGGCGGCTATGGACTCAGGTAGCTGTTCTTCCCGGATCTCAGGTAATTCCAAGGCTGATTCACTTGAAGTCTCCGATGCATTGTTCAATGCCTCATTTTGATCCTCTAGTTTATCTGTTCCAGTTGCCATCACTTCTTCTTCCAGTATCACTTCCGGAGGGTTCACAATCTCTTCTAGAGACATCCTTTCATTTTCTGAATCCTTGTGGTTGAACATATTCTCGGACTTCGGTCGTATTTCTGGGCTCGTCTCTTCAGCTATTGGAGAGCTAGACAAATTTTCATCTCTTTTGTCACCAGAATCCTCTTGCTGATACGGTGATGTATTGGCTTCATCTGCTGCTCTGTTTTCTTTGTCTCGTTTCCACTTATCTCGCAATGCGCTAAGTGACGATCTTACATACTTGCCTGATGCAGAAAAGTCTATTTGTGAAAATGAGATCGATCTGAATGGAATACTTCTTTGGGCGTAAGCTCCAACCAAAATCCGAGATTCAGCTCTAGGAAGCTCTTTGAATAAATCTTCTTCATTTACCACAGAACTGGGAGCCGATCGAACATCGTCTCTGCAGTTTGTGCGCAAAATCAATGATTCCAGGTTTGAGACACTGGCATTCGGACGCAGTGTGTCAATCAAAGAGATTTTCGGCGGCGCTGACTTGGTGCAGGTTAGAGTATTATGCAGTGCAGGTGGCATTGGTGGCGGTGGAGGAGGTGGAGGTGGAGGTGGTACTGGTATATCTGATTTCACTGGTAAGTCCAGTTCAGGACACTGTTCACCGGCTGTACTAGTGATATTGCTACCATATTCAGCTGATTTTTCGTCTTCTGCATCCATTGGAATTATGTCATCCGACCCGAATACTGTTGATATCAGCGGGGAACTTTCGGTAGATTGGCTCGGTTTCTCTAGACTGTGGGTTTGTCTTGGTTTGCGTGGCGGTGGTACAGGTGGTGGAGTTGGGGATAGACGATTTCCTTTCAAACGTTCGGTGAGCTCCTTGAGAACTTCGGACTTTTCAATTCCACGTCGACCCGATGATGTCGAGGAAGACGATGTCGAGGATTTGTCTTGTTGCGATGGCGTTGGTGATGGCGATGATCTTCGACCGAATCTTAAACGTTGCAAACGATCAAGTGTGTTACGACGTTTTTCCATTATCGACTGAAAACGAAAAACAAAACAGAAATTGAAGAAGTTATTCGACTTGTGTTAAAATCAGGTATATAATAATAGACGTGTTTTTTTGCTTCTCTATTCAGAATAGAACAGAACAGACGCATTGGAAACAACAACACTCCTGTCCCACTGAATTCACTGAGACAGAATTCTGTTCTGTATAAGTAGTACATGTGCTGAACTATAGAATGTGCTGAGAGTTTATGAGTAGGTGGCTTATAAGAGGTGGCTTTTAATTTTTCAAGGTTGTGTGGAATGTTTTGGTAGTTAGGAAATTAGAAAAAGTCCTCATAATGTGTAGAAAGTTAAAAGAGGTAATTTTCTGTTAGTTCTTTTTATATTTTCTATCGATTGTGGTAGTTTATACTCCCTTTTTTTAACTGTTTTGCGCTACCACAGCTTGTGAGCCACAATCCTCACAATCACCACCGTAAATATGCAAAATAAATACTTTTTTTAAGGGTCACTATAGGGCTAATTTTTTTATGATTTTGTCATACCTTGAGTGTATCCCCCTAAATTTTTAGCCAAAAATATTGAAAATTGACAAAGTTACGATTTTTTGGTAAAAAAGCTGATTTTCGATAAAACTGTTTTTTTCGCAAATTTGTTTAGGTATGTTAAGTACATTTAAGGCACTTCTAATGGATGAGAACTACTAAAAAATGTCTCAATCTATACCTACAAATTTTTTCAAATGAAAATCTTTTGTGGCGGCGATTCTATAGACGTTCAAAAGTGGTTGGGGTCAATTTGACCCCAATTGTTCTCGATGATCGAAAAAATAGGTGTGTTCTCGGAGGGTTAAACGGGAAAAGGCGTTGCACCACACTTGCCCAGTGAAATTTTCCTTTGAATTTTACCCATACCAACAAGAAACACAAATATTTTTTTATCCACCATCACACAACAAACTACAGTCAAAATTCACCTTATCATCATCAGTGCTACAACGGGAGCTTACTCCTAGTCTCTCTCAACAAGTCTCCCCCTCAATCCCAATCTTAAGCCAATGTCTTCAAGTTAAGTACTCTTAACCTCTGAGTGCCTTGGTCAACGCCATTTTCAAGCAAAGGTAAGGCCTCACCCGCTGCCGTTTGCCATACAATTTGCGAAACGGTTTTCCGAGGAGGCTCCTCTTCGCATATACGAGCTAGATATCTAATTCACCGGAGTTTACCGAGTAATTATATCTGCTTCTAAGTAGACTGCAATTGAGGTCTGCAAAAAATCTTAGAAATGTTTCTCGACCAAAATGTAACTTGTATTCTCGCCAAGGAGGGTAGCTGTCTCAATCTGGACTTAGCCTACGAATCCAATAGGTCTATGAATGGTATTCCGCGTTCGGAAAACCATATGAACCATATTTTCATCTGAGTCACCAGGCTCGAGTAGTGGCAGCGATATATCAGCACATGATTTATTTAGTCACCGATCGGTGACCATTCCTCGCAAGTCTGAGTGAACCATCTGCCGTTAACTTAAAGGGGATATCACAGATTATAAAAGGAGCCAGATGGTTCCCCAACCATAGAAGCTCAAGGAGCAGACGCTAACCGTGGTATCGCAATGGGCGTCTTCTGTGCCTGAGTATACCTCTCGGTAGTTATCTTCTGATTGACTGCCATATAAGCTAACCTAACCTAGCCTACTATGGCTGGAAGTCCATTGTCGTTAGTATTCTCATGCAAACTATGGGTGGCTGATTCGTGGCTGAATACCGGCTCCGACCCTTCTTTGGTGTCCAGATCCCCAAGGATGATTTTCTGATCATATTGTTCATAGTGTGCTTCTGCTTCGTCGGCAGCAGAATCCTTCGTAAGTCAGTGAATGTTTATGAGGAATGTATAGCCTTTCATTGATAGCATTAACGCAAATGGTGGCTGATTTTATTTTTGAGCTGACTCGGAAGAGTTCCTCAAGCACATTATATTTTGGGTGACAGATGTAGTATATGCCATATTCATTCTTTTCAAAAACACCATTTCCTACTCATTTGATCGCTTGCATTTCTGTTAGGCCTCTTCGGTTAGTTGACACATAAGGGGATGAGATCACCTTACAGGTAAAGCCTATAAAACCTAATTTTCCACTCTTTGCCAAGGCACAATACATCGATGATCCTACTCAGGTTAACTATCAACCCTTGGCAGGACTTTCCATTGTGTTTTATGAACAAAACACTCTCGGCTACCCTGCAGTTTATAATTTTACGATCAGGTGTCATTCTTTCATTTGATACGATAAAACCAATTTCAAACAACAAAAACAATCGTGTCCTGACTACATCCACTTACATCGATTCAGCATGCTAGCAAAATATCTATAAATAATTACGAACGAACAAAGCACGTTGTACGATTTGCATGTATAGCTCCCTCTGCTTTCTATCTAGCTAGCGTCGAACGGATGCCATCTTTCGTATTTCACCTAGTCTCCTCTGCTTATTTCTCAGCGTCAAATTTATATTTTTAGTTTGTAATGCTAATTGTCACACACAGCATGATATCTGTGGGTATACGTGTGCCGTATACGCATGTCCCCATATGCTTCGTTGTATCTGTTTTGGGAATGCGTCATTTTCGGGCTCGATGTTGACAGACTGATACATACCATGGCGACAACACTGACACTAATGGTAACAGTGCGTCGTCCGCTATGCGCGTCCGTCAGAATCCATTTTGCCTGTGAATGCGCGGAACCTTGGATTTTCGAGGAACACTCAATGCTGTTTTCAATTGAACTATTCTCACGAAAAACCATGAAAAGTTTATTACTCTTCCAACGGTTCTCGAGATATTATATTATTGGACAATAATTTGGGAAAGTTCTCTAGGATTGGATAATTCGAGAAGATTGTTTAAAGGTGAGCTCAGGCCATCAATGGATTTGAGCTATTTATTTCAGCATCTACTTCAAAATTAAGAGGTTGACAATGATTTAACTTTGGCGTTTATGAAATCAGATCTCTCCCTTAGCTCATACGGTGGTAAATCAATTTCCCAAATCAATCTAACTAGCGGACTCATTTCCAAATCTTTACGAATCTTTCTAGGAAAAGCCGAAATTAGTGACACTCTTACAAAACATTTTCGCACTTCTCATTTTTAAATGCAACATAACCGCTTTTCATATATTTTATAGCCCCTACAAAATCCTCTTCGGCCACCCGCAAATTAAATCGCGCACTAGATCCCATAACTTATACCATACATGCGCCTAATTTATCGATACGTGCAATCAGAGAGCTTACACAAATAGCCAAAATAAAAATAATCATACAATTTGCAAAATATAAGCGGGCTTTTTGTAGATGTGTCTCTTGCCGACGTCAACGCTCTGAACGGAACGGAACTGCGACCGGGGGCGGCGTTGTCGCCAAGAATATCATCATCTGTTGGTCATTGGCGCAAGGTCATTGCGAGTGGAATATTTAAAAAAATTAAAAATAATATTAAATAAATTCGTTATGGTGTCATTAAAAATTTCCTTTCCAATTTGATGAAAATATGATTTTCGCATTTCGAAAGCAAGGAAATGCACGAATATAAAGCTGATCTGCTAAGTGCAAAATGAATCGATTTAGTTGTCAGCGTTCATAGAAATATGGCGCCTGAACTGGTCGACGGAAACATCAACAGACGATTTTCAATGGACTGATTTTGAAGGAAATGATAATTTAACGAATGTGATACGAGGTCTTTTGTTGCGAAGATTTCAATGAACGGTCTTATACAGAAGAACTCGTCAAAACAACTCACAAGAACGTCAAGAAAGCTACGTATGATAGCATAACATCATAAACATCCACCACAAACTCATTCATGATTTCCTAAGCTTTCGATTTTCCGCTATCGGACAGCTAGAAAATATGCAGTCTTCCAATCTTCTTCCCAGCAAAATCCGACCAAATCACTAACAACACCCAAATATTTTCGCTCTTTCATCTACAAAATCACAACTATTCGACCAACAACTTAACCGAATTGCGTCAATACAATATTTTTTTCTTTCTCAAAACTGCTTTTCAAATTTTCGCCAAGCCATCTGGGAAGATTTTTCATTTTCAGTATTTCATTCAAAACACGTTCTCGACGAATTCACCGAGAACTGCTGCAGTCTAGTTCTACCGCAGAACTCAGTCAAACGAGGCACAAACAGAGCAAATCTATCTGTGTGTTTATTGATGAATTCGTTAATGAAGTAGTGAAATTTCAATTTCAAATACCGAAAGTCATCAATTAGCTTATTGCTTTAGTTTCCATCAGACGAAATAATTTGCCAATAAAAAATAAGATGTTATTCGAAAAAATCAATAAAACTCTACGGAGGGATCATGAAAGGTCATATGAGTTTTTGGAACAAAGATTTTATTTTTAAAAGACTGTGGGATTTAATGACGGTAAGGTTAGTATTGTCTGTATCATTAAGAGAAAGTTCAGGCGGTCAAATGTTATATCGGCCACATATTTTTCAAATGAGGCATATTCTGCTGAATATCTTGTGCTTAGTAAATAACCGAGTCTAAGTTTAAAGATAAATGTAAATTAATCGAGGTAAATTTAGCAAAAGATAATAAATACTTCATTGGAGAATGGAAAGCAGATATTCTGTGTAAATCTTGTATCCAAGTCGTTCTCGAGGCTGATGGGAATTTGCACTTCTAAGATTTAGCTGCATGAAATATTGAACGGACTGCAGACCATCAAGCTGCGATGGGATGGCCAAATGCATAAGATGGATGTCCGTTGAAAGGCAAAAGCAACTCAAAGTGGAGATATAAAGTTTCCTTTGCTGATTTTGGTCCGACGGGTTAACCATGTATTTGTGTACCATCTTGGGTAAATTAGCTTGTAGATAGATTCAATCAGAAACGATCGCCAACTGATAATTAATCCTAGGCTTAGTGAAAATTGTCGCCGCTCTAACCAAGCGAAAACTTGTGAAGACCATTTTAAGCACCTCGAATTGTCATATTTTGGATATCATGATCATATTATGCCGCAAGCCCCCTTTTTTCAAAAATTCAAACTGGCACCCCATGTTCGCTAACCAATTTATAGAGTTTACTTTTTCCAGAGCTGAAGGTTGAACTAGATTTTATTCAAAAACTGAGCTACGGAATACCTTGCAATCTTAACTTTTTATGCACCGTCGTGTAAGGTATTACTGTCTACATACATATGTATATATACTGAGGCCAATTAACGGATGATTTTTTCCCATGAAGTATATACGATTGAATTTTTTTTTCGTCAATTGTTATGCATGAAGTGTTTATTATACGAGGTGTGGCAATTAAGTTCCGGGAATTTAGTTATAATTCGAAAACTGGTAACACTGCGTATTTTGTATATACATGTCTAGAGGGCAGTGACCTTTCTTCAGTTCCAGTCAAAGTTTGAAGTCGATCGCACGTTCAGTTTGTGTTTTATGCGTGTTTTTTGGAAGTGCTTTTTTAAGTCGCGTCACGAAAATGAGTGATTTACTTTACAAGCAACGTGTCGTGATCCAATTTCTGGTGAAATTAGGCGATAAACCTTCGGAAATCCTTCGAAAACTGCAGGTGGTGTATGGAGATGACTGCATGTCGAAAACTCGGGTGTTTGAGTGGGCAAAGCGGTTTAAAGAGGGGCGTGAATCAGTAGATGACGATTTGCGTGAAGGAGCCCCTGTGACGTCTCGTACTGACGCGAATGTCGACCGCCTACGCAAGCTGATCACGTCTGACCGTCGCAAAACCATTCGTACATTGTCTGGCAAATTGAACATCAACAAAGAAACCGTTCGAAAAATTTTAAACGAGAATTGTAACATGCGGAAGATTTGCGCGAAGATGGTGCCGAAAAATCTCACCGATGAACAAAAAAACATGCGAAAATCGATCTGCGAAGATTTGTTGTCTCGTATTGAGAACGAGGGCAAAAATTGGATGAGTCGAGTAGTCACTGGAGATGAAAGCTGGATATTTGAATATGACCTTGAGACCCGCAGACAAAGTCAACAATGGGTGGAAAAGGGTGGAGAGCGGCCAATGAAAGCCAGGATGTCGAAGTCACGACTGAAGGCAATGTTTATCATTTTTTTCGATATTCGTGGCGTTGTTCATAAGGAATATCTTCCGGAAGGCAAAACAGTGACTGGACTTTTCTATGTAAGCGTCCTGGAGCGACTGCGGAAACGCATTTTGCGTGTGCGGCCCGAACTCGCCGAAACCGGCTGGATCTTGCACCACGACAACGCGCCGGCCCATTCCTTATTAGTTGTGCGTGAGTTTTTGGCAAACAAAGGCATTCCAACGTTGCCGCAGCCACCCTATAGCCCTGATATAGCCCCCTGCGACTTTTTCTTATTCCCCAAGATGAAGTCGTACCTCAAGGGAATTCACCATGGTGGCGTACAGGAGGTCAAGGAAGCCGTAACAAGGGTGCTGAACGGTCTAACGTCGGAGGATTACCAACGGTGCTTCCAATCATGGGAGCAACGTTGGAAACGTTGTGTAGAGTTAGAGGGAGACTATTGTGAAGGTCGATAATAAACTTTTGATTAAAACTTAATTTTTTCGTGTTTTATTGACGAATTCCCGGAACTTAATTGCCACACCTCGTATAGTTATTTCTTATTAATACTTCTCCCTCGGGCGGTGGTTGAAACTCGTCTCCTCAAACGTCCTTTGAATGTCTTCCGGGTTTCATCGACTAAAAGTGATCTCTCGGTCATGTTTAGTTAGTGATCACATAAGATATATGGCTGCGCATTAACCTTCCTCAAAACATATGTATGTGCGTAAGTAAAGTTCTTTAAGTAAATAGACTGCAAATATCCACAAAGCATAATAAAATCTTACAAATGAAACACTTTGATTAAGATGTGCGTAAGCGTTGAACGTGAAACAGCAATTAGTAATTTTCCCATTTTTATTCCATTGTTCTATTTTGTCAACGCTTTCAGGCAACATGAATCGATGCATGATGACGATGAGTAACATGAATAATTACTTAAAACCCAAAACATGTTGCTCCAATTTTTCATTAACAGCAAATGAATTCATTCAAAATCGCCCATTTAAATGCGAGTGGCATTGTCCAGCATAAAGCGGAAATAGCCTGCTTTACATCAACTCACGACATTGATGTGTTTCTCATATCGGAAACCCACCTCACCGAAAAAATAAATAAATTTGACATCCCAGGCTACATCTTCTATGATACGAAACACCCAGATGGTAAGGCTAGAGGCGGGTCTGCAATACTTATTAAAAACATCTGCTCCATCATCCTTGGGAAGAACTCGGCGAACATTACATCCAAGCGACATCCATTTGTCTACGTGAGCAGTCGAGTGAGATTGTAATTTCGTCCATCTACTGTCCACCGAGGCACAACATTTCAAAGGCCATATTCGAAAGCTTCTTCTCATCGCTGGGAACGCTGGGAACCTCATAACACTTAGGTGCAAAGCACTCTTCGATACACTACAAAACTATGGTTTGAGGCATATCTCAACCAACCAGCCAACATATTGGCCGTCAGACACCAACAAAATTTCGGACCTCATAGACTTCGCAATCTCGAAGGGAAGACCTCCAAACTCCGCAAAATCAGAAGTAGTTTTTGATTTGTCCGCAGATCATTCTCCTGTCATCATTACTCTAGACATGTCACCCCACTTCGCTTGCTGTAAGCGTAGATATTCGCACAAAACCAACTGGAGTGCATTCAAACGACACCTCACCAGCTCAACGTTTCTTAGTGCATCTCTGAGATCACCGGAAGATGTCAATTCTGCTGTTATTATTTTCAACGAGCATGTTTTGGAGGCATTCGACACTGCGATACCTAAAATGGAACTGCATCCTTCAACTCGAAAAACTACAAACTCGTAGAAGAAGTAGAGGAAAAAAGTTGTGGGACTGGCCGTGTGCAAGCAGCAGAATGGCTGGCTTAAGACGGCTGTGTGGAGGCAATTGGTAGTTAATCGTCTGCAGGGTTGATTTAGTTTTTGAATGTTTGTTGTCATTCGTCCCCGTAGATAACTAACTTCTTACACAAGCAATTTGCTGATGAGTGATGGTGGGGATAGACATTGAAGCCGATAGAACTGGAAATCGAACCGAGGAGCGGACAATTTTTGGGCGACTGGCTGCTGGCTGTAGCAATAATGGAGGGTTTTTTCGTTACGGAGACTGACGGTTTTTGGATGATTTTTACGAAGGCAGTTGAGAGTAGAAGAAGGAGAAACAACTGTACTTTTGGTGTCACCTGGCAGGTGGGTTCAAAAAGAAAGCGCCAGTTTTGGTAATTGTTTCGGATTCTGTTGAGAAGATGATGAGCGAACATTGAGATACATAGGTGACTATTTGTTCCCGAATAGTGATAAGACATCGTTTGAACCCAGGAGTGTAATCCGGCTTAGTGTGTGCAGCTGTGCTTATTTCAATTTTTGCTCTATAACATTTTTTTTTTTTTTTTAAAAACAAAGATCAACGTGAAGATATATAGACCTTTATTAGAAACATATTCGTTTGTATAGATTTTACAAATAGTAACGCGCCAGTTTTTAGAAGCTCTCGGCTACACTAATTTTACCGTTAATATTCGCTGGTCAAATATTTCAAACCTATAAGCAATGAAAGCAAAAAGTTCGCGAGTAACATGTAGACCGCAGAAAGATAGATTCATGTACCAGAAACAAATTTTTAACTCCCATGCTCTCAATTTAATTCCCGATTTATTTTACAAGTGAGTCCCACGAAAATCCCGAACTTAAAAGGAATACATATATTATTTGGAAGCAACGAAAAGCCTAACCATCTTGCTAGTTGCAAATATGGTTGGACGTGAACTTGCGTTATTCATCCTCTTTTCTCTCAACATCATTTTTCAAAGGGAATTGACTCTTTGGGTATTGATTATGCGTCATTAGACTTGATTATGCGTATTGGTTTAAACAGCTATTCTCAGACAAAAAGAACGAACTGAGCATACTAGATCAGACATACGATATCTCGAAAAAGAGCTATGCTCTACGAACTAAGACCTAGTTCTATAAATAGTTGGGAAATTAGATACTTCAAAATATCCCGAAGCAAAATGTTCCCCTCTATCAGTGTTCGAATTTTGACTCTTTTTACATATTACAACCAAAGCTTAGTCCACTCACTGTGACTCAAAAATTACCACTTCCTATCGAAACACATTGGTCCCAGATATTAACAAATTCAAGATGTCTGTCCTGTCTGTTCAATTTCACGCTTTTTGCTGGCTTACTTCATATGTGCATTCTTTATTCGCATCAAATAAATTTCAATCGTCTTGATCGATTTATTATCCATCAAACGTTCATTATTTACGGAAGACCGGAATTTATTTCCCCTAATGTAGGTTTAGTCCGAATAGCCAGTCTCGTGTCAGAGAAAATAGTGAGAACAAATCGAATCACACGAAACTAAATCTAGAAAGATTAATTGATTCGGTTAGCGTTGTTAATAAGCGAGTGAAAAGTGGGAAAACTTCCGAGTAAATTTGAATACGATTCGCTCGTACACAGGAAGCCAAGCGCAATTGAAACAGTAAAGTGTAGATTTTGCGGATTTATAGTAACTTAACTTATTCGTTTGTATTTTGCGTTCGTGCAATTAGTGCACCTGTAAGTATAGGTTTCCATGAATATTCAAAATTTGGAATTGAATGAGTCAGAGATAAAAATCGAGAATTCACTCACAGGACTCTATTAGTCACGGACATGAATTTGTTTACCTCTCCGTTATGATGATTTTCGCTACTTCTTAGTCAGCTATTAGGATCAGTTTTCTTTTTATAAGCTTGTTAAAATGTGGAGGAAAATATATTTTCCGCTCTTGTATTATTCGTATATACTGCTGGAAGAATATTTATTTTCAAAAAACTGAATCACTTGGGATTTTGTGAAAGAAGTCTATGTATACTACATAGATAGTGAATCACACACTTTGTTGGTTGCGGTTGCTCCACAGGTGCTAATTGAATAACAATTGCTACCACCAAAAAATAATTAGATTTTTTTTCAAAAGGATTTGAGACTTTATTCAAAGTGCTAATTGTGAGAAGTTTGATATTTTTTAGGCTATCTTTATTGTTACAATCCCCTGCAGTTGAACCTTTAGGCCACCAGAAAACGTTAAACTACTATTTTTTATAACTTAATAAAGCCTATGCAGCTCAAAAAGTAATGTACAATCACTTCCTATACCTTGCGCCATCCCTATAATATCCCTTATATCAATACTGTTAGGGTTTGCAAAGAAAATAAAAGGCATCCGATCACTTGAAAAAACACTTTTTTAATCGGGAATAAATGCTTGAGACTAAAATACTGTACATGGTAAAAAGGATTAGAAATATAATGCATCTGGTGTGAGTAAATGACAGTGTGCATGGAATAGAAGTGTAGGGTTGTAATCTCTCACAAATACATCAATTTTCTGGGAAGTACTAAAGCTAAATACTATGTGTGAGATTGTTCGACGAAAATGGACCGTTCTTAAGAAAGGGAAATAATAATCAAGAGAAAACTAAGGATACTCTCCGAATGCCAGTTGACTAAATTTAATGGAATTATAACGACCAGATCTCATATTTCACAGGCCAAAATAAAGAAAAAAGTCAGGAAGTACGAAAAGACTACCAAAATTAGCAACCGGATACGGTTTAGCATGCAGCTTTTGACTGCAGATTCAGGAGTTTAGTTACACGAGGAGTTCCCTAGTGCAACCAAAGTCAAAAGTTCTCCATACAGCAAGGTTCTTCCACCCAGGATTTCACAGTTTAACTGAAGCCATAGGTATACCAATCCGAAAACTGTAAGACCTCTCCGGCAAAAGCGTGTCAGCTTCTGCAGGGTCGTTCGGTTCATAGTTCCCGTTAGTGTCTCTATATCCTAGCACTCAAAATAGCTGCATGGTGCAATGTCACGACATCTCGCAAAAAGATGAACGGCATTCGAGAATCCGCTTCGTGGGGGTGTAAATCCCGGCAACGAACTGTATACATATCAACAGGGGTGGATTTGCCACTAGGCCCGGTAGGCCCGGGCCTAGGGCGGCAAATTTCCGGGGCGGCAAATTTTCGGTTTTTTTTTGGGCGGCAGTTTTTTTCCTGTCGTATATGTACATATATCTGAGTTGAATGAGCCTAACACTTCAAGCCAACCAAATTCTCTAAAAAATAATGCACGCAAAAATTCACCTCTGACGATTTTTTTCGGACATTAAAAAATTTGACTTATAATAAATATAGAAATGCGATCACGGTAAAGGACCAAAGAAACTCAAAGATACCTTAAAAGTACTTAGAAAGTATCTGAAAATACCTAAAAAGAGCCTAAAAAGACATAAAAACGATCCTAAAAAGAACCCAAATAATACCTCTTCAATTTAGGAAATGCTTATCAGAGTTAAATATTTGCGTGCGTTGATTTTTCAGAGAATTTTTTTTTTATTTTTATGGTACAGGGTATATCAACTACATGCGAATCTCTTTATTTTTGACGTGTTTTTAAATTGTACTTCATTACTGAAATTAATTTCTATAAAAAATTTCTATAAAATGAAATCTAGAACATCATAGGTCAAAATACTTCAGGTTAATCCTTAACTAATAACATGTCGAACATTAATTTACAGTAGTCGAGTTCATAGTTGATCTCCAGTCAAGTGCGGAAGCAAACTTTGAACGGAATCGTAAACTTACTTATAAAAATATGAGCGAAGACGTTGGAGTTATATGCGATGTAAAGGTGTATACGGTTTTTGACTGTTAAAAATTGGTATTTTTGGATTCTATTTTTTTTTTAGGTACTTTTAGGCTCTTTACCGTGTGTGTATTTTAATAATTATTTGTGTGGCAAAGGCGCAATAATAGGGCATTTTTGCGAACGAACCGGTGTCAGTTTTGCTCTGATATTCCTTTTTTGTGGGCTCGGGCGCAACGAAAAACAGCAAAGTATTCTAGGGAATCGAAAAAAAGTCACGCATTGTTACATATAATATAATTCACGAAAAGGGCGGCAAATATTTCTGAGGCCTAGGGCGGCGAAATGGTCAAATCCGCCCCTGCATATCAAGCTCACGCAGAAACATTTTCAAGAATTATCTTAGTCTGTAGTTGTTAATATTTTGCAGAAAATTAATTCTTTTGCACTATTTAATGTTGTTCTTAAAACTTCTTGGTCCAATCAGCACCCGCCACTGGATAACATTTTTGTGCAACTGATTTGGTCCACAATCCAATTCTAGATGTGCACCAATCGCAAAGTGATTTTGCTTCTACAGATTGCATGTCCTATGAAGCTATAGTTCAATTGCCTATGTGGTCTGATCATACAATGTCCTAATCAACAAGTTTTACTGTATTCGGATATTTCTCATTGAAATCTACGAAAACATTTCATTGTGAGTTCTCTTGCCAAATATTTAAGGTTCGGAGCATTTTTTTCTCTTTAAATGATTTATCAGAGTTGCTTTCTTTCTTCTATATTATTTATTACTACAAAAAGTTATGCTATAACAAAGCAATTTGGCTAATCGTTATAATGAAAAAGCGTTTACTAGGTTAACTTTAAAAACTGCTTGGAAAAGTAACTAAAACATATTATTCGAAAGCATGGAGGTGACCTAAAAAATTTCTTGAAATTGTCATTTCAAAGTCGATAGAAAGAAGTGTACAACGGAGTCGATAAAGGTGTAGGTAATCGAATCAATCGGCTAAAACGGAATAGGTAAATGCAAGGAACAACATTATTGGTATTAATTTTTATAAGTCCAGGATATGCAGTGTCCAGGATGAGGAATGTCTGATACAGCGGCGGAGATCAAACCGCGTGTGTTTTTGGATACACACGGGGGTCTTCCCATCGCGGAAGCTCTTCGAAGGTCTGTTCAAGCCGTGTCTATTGTCAGCAGTCAGATCAGCTGTTGATCTTCCTGAGGGCACCAGTACGGTTCCTGGCAAAGGTATTCAACAAGCGATGCCATCTGAGAGATTATTGGACTAGTAGCAAGAGTCTACGAGGCATATCACAGCGCCAGACCAGTCTTTCCACTGGTGATGCTGGATATGCAAAATGGCTTCAACTCGTCGAGGTAGAGTCCATCGGGCCATTGGGAAGAAATCGTGTCCTCCTTGTTACTTGCTGGCCATCATGCGGAAATACATCAGGGATCGATGGTCACTGTATAACATGGGGGAGGGATTGAGAAGGATGCCTGTCACCTCATGCGCCGTACAGGGTTCAATGGGATCCTCTGGAACATCATATACGATGATCTGCGGCGCATGGAAATTTCTGTCGATTTGTTTCTGGTAGATTCCGCTGATGAAGTCGCAGCTATAATTACTTCCATATCTGCCGCTTTCACTCAACCCAGAGTTAATCAAGTTATGACCAGAATCGAGCGGTGGATGACCGAGTATGGCCGTCGACTGGCAGTCTCAAAGACATAGATCGTCAAGTTGGCTCTGTCGAGTTTCAGACCAATAGGTCAGTCAGATATCAAGGAGTCACTATAATTACTAAGCTGACCTACTGGGATCATATCCATAGGGCATGTCATAGTGCTGTAATATTCCTCACTTCGCTGAGTAGCCTAGTGGCTAATATCTGCCGACTCAATGATACGACAAGGAAGTCGCGGATAATGCGGCCAATTCCGTTTCGTAGCATCATCATCGGCATGACAATCAGGATCCGGTCCTGGCCTCTTGTAACCGGTTTCGATCGCGAGGCAATGTGATCTCATAAGGCAACTCTAAGCTTCAAGCACTTTGGAAAACGCCGTTGCTGCAGTAATAACAAGATCTGTCTAGCTGTTATCTCCCATAAAATATGCCGCAACAGGTTGTCCGTCGCCGGAACCATTCTTTTTCACATATCGACCCAACACTGTTTTTCTCAACACGATTATCCTTGAGTGCCTAAATCTCGGTCCATACGTGAGTACAGGCAATACAATGGTCTTGTCCAAAAATAGCTTTCAGGTTCAAATGAGATTCTGGAATTTGAAGAGCCTTCTCAGACTGCAGTAGACTTTGTTGGCTTTGAGCAACTAGTAGCTTATTTTTTCCTCCATATTCTTGTCAGCTGCTACAATTGACCCAAGATCATTAGAGAATTGCACTACTTTCAATTCATACTCGACTACTCTGATGATTTCAGCAACTGTAGGTGTTCTCCCTGCAGATGCTGTTACCATATAATAAGTTTTTCGTTCGTTTACGTGCAGCCCCAGCTTTCGTGTCAACCGCCCGATCTAGAGGAAGGATTCTTGTACAGCTAGTTCCTTTCTGTGACATGCTGCTTTCACATGGCTTTAACGGTAAAGTCCAGAAAATCCAAAAACTACTCTCATAGAATCAACCCAACATTTACCTAAACTGAAACAAAAAACTTGTTTACACCAAATAATATATTTTGGGTCAAATCTAGTGAATAAATGTACACAACTACGTCGCACTATCAACCGTCCAATGTCCTATCCACTCATAATACCTCAATTTGTTTTGATTTGCTGCACGTGCCGGTTATCTCCTCACCTTGCATTTTGAACTCATAAATATCTCACAGACACTAATGCGTCAGTTTTCAAGAAAAAGTTGCGTTTCCTTTCATTTACAAGACACTGGCAAGCGGCAATCTTATAAAATTTATTTATTTCTCGCACTCAAACGAAATTCTTTTCGTTTGATATTCGTTTCTTAAACTCGAATTTCGACCGTTCGATTTCCATATTTCCTCACTTTAGTCGATAAAATTTATTTCCTACAAATGTTTAGAGAGTGATTTTCAAGTCCTTTTTTTCCAAAGCAAACACACCAGGAAAATGTCCGTGAGTTAGTGCGAAAATCTAAATATATTAATAGGAGCGATTAAGAGAATTGAAAAAAATAACGAGCGTTTTATGTAGATACTCAATATTTGAATATGAATATTGAAATTCATCTTTGATTTTATTAGTGCAAATCAAAATGAAAATAAATATGGTCAAAATAGAATATTTATCGCAATGATGGCGGACGTATTTGTATGTTTTTTCGGTTGCATATGTGCTGCTGCCTATGAGATGGATGAGATCGAGATTTCATTAAATCTGATACTCCCTTCACTTGCTCATATATTAAGTGCCATATTTTAAGTGTGCATATCATCAATAGATCAAATATTCAAATGGTAATTATCTCACGCGCCTACGAAGCTTGTCTCAATTGCGAAATCGAATGATAAATGAAGTGGTGATCGATTAATTGAGTTTTCTTTCCAAACATAATACGAATTGCACACTACATAGAAGTGTTCTGTGTGTGCAGTAGAGGTAAAAAAATAATCATATTGGTGAAATATAAATTTTCTGATGAAAAGATATACAACAGACTGTTGTTGATGATTTTGAATGAAGAAACTCATGCGCATAAGACGCGCCAGCAATACGGACTTTCTAATTGGGCACTTGGAGATGAGCGGAAGCGATGAAAAGCAATTGTGTTGTGAACAAGAAACGAATTGTTTATTGAAAGCGATCATCTTAAAGAATTAGTCAGAGTATTTGTTCAACAAATCGAACTTCACATTCGTATGTAGTTCCAAAATTTTTTGTAGTATTGACTTCTGAATCAACGCAGAGTAGCTTCTGTTTTAGGCAAAACTGTATAGGGTGATTAATGATGAGGTGTGGTTTTTAATCTCAAATAAAAGGCATAAAGTTGAATTCTATAGTAAAAATTTTATTGTAAGTCGAAAGAACAATCTACGACATTTAATTTTTAAAGATTATCTCATTAAAATGTTGACCGCGGCTATGCGGTAAATGGTCCATCCTGAGGGCCCAATTATGGACGACGTGTTCCAGCATAGCGACCGGTATCTCGCGAATGACACGAGTAACGTTGGCTTCCAAAGCATCGATTGAATCTGGCTTATCTCTGAAGACCAGAGACTTCGTGTAACCCCAAAGAAAATAATCTTAAGGTTTGATATCACACGATCTAGGCGGCTATTTTACTGGTCGAAAACATGAAATCAGGTTCTCACCAAAATGATTTATCAATAAGTCCATTGTTTCTCTCGCTGTAAGCAAAGGAGCGCCGTCTTGTTGAAACCAAAGTTCACCGATACCAGGGGCATCAATTTCAGGTAGCAAAAAGTCCGTTATTATGGTGGGATAGCGGACGCCATTGACGGTTACGTTCTGACCGGAATCATTTTGAAAGAAATATGGACCGATGATTCTACCGGCTCATAAACCACACCAAACTGTGCATTTCTGTGGCTGTAGTGGTAGCTGTTGAAGCTCTTCAGGTTTTTTATCAGCCCAAATACGGCAATTCTGCTTATTGACGTATCCATTGAGCCAAAAATGCGTCTCATCACTGAACAAAATTTCGCGATAAAACAGCGGATTTCGGATTGGAACAATTTGGATACGTTGTTGCGGTGTAAGTCTTTCCATGATCATTCGTCAAACAATACTAAATAAAAATTACATTACAGTTTGGCAGGAGCCACGCGTGATCTGTCAAAAAAAGCATATTGAAAATCAAAACCTCATAATGAATCACCCTATATTTAGCCTAGCATTTTTTGACAAGAGTGCAAGATATGAGCCATCTAAGTAAAAATAAGGTTGCGGGTCTTGGCGTACAGCCTACTAGAGAACAACTAACGATTAACTTCACCCTCGATTTGATTAAGACATCTGCCCGCAGCTAAATCAACTCAAAGCTCGATGTGTGTTTACGGTTGATTACTCATGGCTGGATTTGAACCAGAGACTGCACACGCTATCAATTGGTGCTCTCCGTACAAGACTACACAAATTTCAAAGTCCAATTATCGGTGATTATCAAGCATGCATGATTAAATTCGAGATGGAACGTCAAATGGATTGAAATATGTCCCTAATATTTGAACATGTATATGAAAATATGGGAGTTCATGTAGTGTAGTGGCTAGAGCACTGGCTTCTAGCGTATGGAGTTCCTGGTTCGAATCCAGGTTTGGACGGGAGATCATACATCAAGCTTTGAATTAACCAAGCTCTGATTAGGTATTTGAGTTAAATCAGGGGTAAAGTGATTTTTGGAACTAATCACTCCAAACTCTTCTATGTTGGTTGTAAAATTCGTAAACGAAGCTCTTTGCCAGCTGCAGCCTCTGAACCCCAAAAGGTTTGTCGAGGGTAAGATGGCTTTACATAAAAATAAGTGTAACATGAATGCTGCTAATGGCGCTTTGCTCCAAAAATCGACTACGCAAAACTTGTTTGTCTCGTAATAAGAATCGGACTTGTCAAAACGAAATCTAAAGTACTATATATGGAACAAAGCCACTGTACTTACTTCAGATGCCAGATCCATGTTGTGTGACATAAAAGGGTTAAAAAAACGTGTTGCGACAGGCCAAACTCTAGGAGCAAGGTGGCCAACCATTGGAACAATCACCCTAGTCCTAATGAATTTTTCGAGCTCATGAGCAAAAATAAAGAACTTTGTTTTTCAATAGGGACAACACGGAGCAACGTAACAGTTTTAGCATTTATTTTTTTTTAAAATCAGCAATAGAAGCTTGACAATTATTGCAATGAATTCAATTTTGCTAGCAAATCTAATTAAAATAATAAAAATCCATTATGAAATTGGTTGATCTGTAAAGATACATTTTGTAAAATTCGTGATATTTTCGGTCAACTTAATCGTCTTTCTGAGACCGGTATTAAGAATTTGGTCAATAAATTTGAGTCGATACGCTGGTTACATAATATGGCAACATCAACGTGTTTACGACCGGGTCGTTCAAGTGAAAACATCGCAACTGTAAGCCATAGTGTCGAAGAAGATCCGAATTTATCAATTCCTCGACGTTCACAAAAATTTGGGTTTGTCCATAACGACCACATGACAAATTTTGCGTAAGAATTTGGCTTTGAAGCCCTACAAGGTGCAATAGATGCAAGAATTGCACCCGGCAAACCATTCACATCGTCGTATATTCGCTCAATTCGAAAAAATCATTTTTTTCAGACGAAGCCCATTTTCATTTGTCTGGATACATCAACAGGCAAAATTGCCACATTTGGGTTTCTGAAAATCTTAGAGTGATTGTTGAGAAGCCTTTCCATGTTCAACGGGTCACTGTATGGTGCGCTATGTGGTCTGGAGGGGTGATTGGACCGGGTTTTTTTTTTGGAAAAATCGGCACGAAATGCGGTTGCGGTCAATCGATTACGCTTTCGGGAGGTATTAACAACCAGTGAAGTAGTAGAAGTGGAGATGACATCGACGGTATAACTTCCCACTATTAGCTCCTTCAATTCCCTCGCACACAAAGCATGTTAAAGCAACATTTCCTCCATTTTCCGCTAAATGTCAAATTGGAGGGGAACTACTTGGATTTGACCAGATTTGACCAAAAAATTACTACCCTCCCCTTCAATGTAAATCTTATGGGCATGTCCACTCCATTTCTACTACCTCACTGTTAACAATTCAATTTTGGCCTATTATTAATGACATGGATATCACTGACATGTGGTTTCAACAGGACGGCGCCAAAAGTCACACAGCCACCGAAACAATGAATTTATTGCAAACCAGATTTCCCGATCGCATAATTTCACAAAATTCAGCTGGTAAGTGGCCGGACCGATCATGTGATTTAACACAACTGGATTATTTTTTGTGGGGCTATGTTAAATGCAGAGTCTATGCGGAGCCAATAGAATCCATTGCAGCCCTAAAACCCAAAATCCGTGACGTTATTAACGAAACAGACCCGCCATTTTGCCAAAAAGTGATTGAATATTTTAATGAAAGAATCGACATCTGTAGGCGTAGTCGTGGTGGACATTTGTCAGACAATATTTTTGATTTATAATTGCCAACTCTTTCTTACTCTTTCTTATACAATAATAATTTGAATCATTTTCATCTAAATTATTTGTTTTACTTTGTTTTAAAAAACAAAGTTCTTGTTTATCGCTGACATAACCAAAAAGCTACAACAAGAGGTAACATTCTTAGGCTCCAAGGAGTATTCCACGAATGGAGCTCATTACTAATTAAATGCAATATCAATCTCTATCGAGCAATAAACAAACAACACCAAAAATAAATTCAATATGAATAATTAATAATTTCATATACGATTTTTTTTTAGAAAAAATTTACAGATTTTTTTAAAGTGGACTTCGATACTTCAATTAACGCTTTTCCTCCCGACCGTCAACTCTCTGGGGTCGTTATAGTCACGCTGCGTATCAAAATAAACTTATTTTTAACTTGATAAACCAATTAAATTCTCATGAGCTAAGTTTAGGAACATTACGTTTGTTCAGTATGGAATAAACTCGCAACAAACTGCATTTTTACACACTAGGAGTATTTTAATGAGAACATACTAGAGTACAAGCAATTCATACACACTAAATTTTTATTTTAATTACCACGGTATACTCTCGAATAGGATATACACATTCCGTATTTTTTCGTGTGCACAGTAAGGTGTAGGCTTGAAATCGGCTTGTCAATTAATATAATTCTTATCTGTTAATAATCAATATTTTCTCGGCATATATTTTCGAATTCCAATCGCATGATGTAATCACAAAACACAGATGTATGCAAAAAAATGTTACCATTTGTATTCTAATAGAGAGAACGTGTGTTTTGATTAAACTAAGAAAACGGAATAGAACATTTTTGTCTTCAGTGTGAAGTTATTCGCAAAAGCAGTTGTCAAAATATTTATTCATCGTTGACTTAGCTTTAATTTGGGAGTAAAATATATGTTCTATTATACAGTCTACGTTGTCTTGCGTTTCCGCAGACTTTGCAAATAAGTAGCAGAGCGCATATGCTTTGGTGAAATTTCGCGCTATTTGTTATACAATGTTTGAAAATATGGCAAATATTACTGTTTTTTGCCAGATGCACTCTGGTTTTGAAAAGAATGGTTTTGCTATTTTATCAAACTTATTTCCCATAGATGACCTTGAAGAATAAACATTCGAATAATATTTGAAACGGATGCTGTTTAGTTCTGACTTTTGACCAGATAGGCATGTAGGAGCATTATTCAGCATGCACAATAGAGATGAAGTGGCAAATATTTGATCATAAATTTTTTGTGATTTATTTAATTATTTTTTATCATGATGCAGACAAAAAAAATATTTTAGTTTCGAACACAGATACGTGTTCTAGTCAAAATTATTTTTTAAATTGAAAAAAACTGAGGTCATTTGGCCACTAGCTAGTGCTTTCAGTAGTCAGGACCATGTCGCAAAATTAACAAATTACGCTAAAAAACATCTACATAGCGCGTAGTTCTATGTTAAATAGCGCAGCAACATGTCAACGGCTACAGCATTGCTCGCGGGCAGATTGCGGTTTACTGCTGCGACGTATTCATGGTGGAGAGGCTTTGGCTTAGCATCCAGGTTTAGACGTAGCGTAGGAGATGTTCGTGCCCAAGCTAACTACGGCTAAGGTGACAGCGCCTCACTTCAGGGGCTTTGTCAGACAGAACCCGCATCTAAAAGTTTTCACCTGGAGATTGGTCCACCCGGTCAAACTCATCGGCGCAGAAAAAAACTGTTTAAGGGGTAACACCTATGTAGAAATTTCAAAAAAATCTATTTGTTTGTTTTTGCTAAAATGGCAGGGAAACATGTCTAGAATAACGTCTTAAGTTATTTTCAAAAATAAATTTTTTTTTTCCGAGTTATGAGCATAAACGTTGGACGCCCCACCGTGCGGTCGGAGCCTATGCGGCGCGCGTACGGCACGCTCTGCTCCAAAGTCCTTATACCTACCACAGGTATCCGTTAGCGACTTTTCTCATTAGTAAATTACCATTCAGTATGACAGGTAGTAGACCAACATTTGCCACAAGAAAGGCAATAAATCCACCAAGCGAAAACGAGAAACGTGAAAGAGCCGCCCTTTGTTTTCAAACTTTAAATGCGCTTTTCTCGAAACCACATTTTTTAATACGGCCCGCACGATTATTCAGCCAATTTGTATCCGATCAATTTGAAATTTTGGTGCAAGCTTCACAACATCATTTTCTAGGGAAGTACGTACGATTTTGTTGATAAATTGAAAATTGTCATTTTTACGGATGATTTTGTACGATTTTTTTTTACCAAAAAATTTTTTTTTTGGATAACCGTACGCCAATCTTTCAAAATTCAATATTTTTGAAAATCCGTACGTACTTCCCTTGCTTTTAGTTCAAACTTTAAGAAAAATTTTGATTTTTGTGTTTCAGACCATTTGCGACGACGAAAAGTTGCGGGCCGTTGAGGCATCTTTGAAAAATCGTCTGATGCTCGTAGCCTGGTACAGCCGCCATTTTGTATTTTAGGACGTTGTAAAAATTAATTTGTATACTTCAAAACATGTATAATAAAGCCATGTAATTATTTTTTCAATCAAATATAAAGTTTCCTTGGAAAAAAATGCAAAAAATCACCCTCGAAAACAGCGTTCCACATAGGTGTTACCCCTTAAGTGCTTGGAATCGATCGAGAGTCCGAGGACTAGATACGGACCAACAGAGGGTTGGTCCACTTCGGGTTGAAGAGGATTACCATAAAGGTTGAGGCGGAGAAGGCGACTGAAATTTTGTAAATAATTTAAGATGGCTGGCAAAGAAGAAACATTCACAAGAAAGGCGAGGAAGAAGATCGTTGACATAGAACAAAGAGCAAAGTACCTATTATGTAGCCGTGGAGAACTCCAGTTTTGGTCTTGAAGGGAGTTGATAAACAGGAACTACAGCGTACCTGAGAATTACCGAACAGATATGATTCAAGCCATTTGATGATAATCGGGAAAAAACTAAGGCGAATTAATTTGCGAAGAAGCAGGTTGTGACCAAAATGATCAAAAGCTTACGAGAAGTCCTTGGAAACTGCATGAACTTCACATTTGGTTTCTAGTGCTTTGGCAAAATATTTATATGTACTAGATTTTTTGAAATAGAGTGACCTGCCAAGAAGCCCTGTTGCCCTTTTACAATAAGATGACCATAATCATTCATGATTGTATCATGAAGCTATTGCTAAAGAACTTTACAAAAAGTTGGTTGAAGTGAAATAGGCCGAACATTTTCTACACATGACGCATTACTTATTTTCAGTATATAATGGATTAGGGTTTCTCTTCAAATTGAAGGAAAAAAAAATTCTGATAAAATGTTGTTATAAATAATAGACAAGCGAATGCTCAGAGATCTGCTTGCCATTTTTTAAAATATCAATGGAAGTGCATCCGATCCTGAGCTAGAAAACGATTTCAGTCTTTTTATTCTAGACTCAATCATAACTGAGGTGATAAAAAGAACAGGAAGATGCTAATTTGATATTTCATCACGGCAATCCAAAGTGTAATAAAATGTAGGTGATGACGATGATGTGATACATATGAGCTATACATATTTTTTATTTCAAGCTTAGTATCAGTTCTAAGTTTACGATAAACTTCAAGGTCTTCGGCAAAGCCTAACCGTGCATATTTGTGACCTAATTGATATTTTTTACGCAGATTTAAGGTAATTAATTTCGTAAACCAGGCGGATATTTAAACCAGGTGGGATTGTTGTATTCTAGTCAGGGGCACGCTAACATCTCGCTAATACAGAAACCGTTTTTATATAAGAACGTGGTCTGAGGATTCGACTTGAGTCTCAGTGTGTTCCAGCCAACACGTAGGGACAAGACAAGGACTTGTATTTTCGCCAAAAAGAGGTTGATTTAATCTTGACTCAGCATTTTGTGATGAGGATGCAGCCACTGCATTTAGGATGATTTAGCACTGCCTGCTGCTGGCGGTCTATCTACCAAATGACACGGATCCCGTCACACCTAACCTGGACTGAAAAGAATAACAGAAGTGCCTATGACAGCTGATGCTATCATTGGCTGTGACATGTGTATTAGGAAGCACCAACATCAACGACCGAGTCAAGCATTAACTCGAAATTTCAATTTAGACCAGCCGCAATATTCTTAATACAGGTGATTAAAATATATTTATTATTACGATCAGGGGTAAGGTAACTGCTATTACTCTGGTATTGCAAAGAGTCCACATCTGGTGGGTGACTAACCTACTCTCGCTCTCGGATCACCATTGGTTATGCTAAAATATCGGAAGCTCTGAAATCTTACCCAAAAAAGTTCAGAAACCGCATGATGTAGCGTATTTTTACAGCATTCCTTCGCCTTGAGGTAGTACCCGAGCAATGGACAGAAGCTAGAGTGGTATTTATTCCGAAACCTTGCAGATTCAATCAGCATAATGTGAAGGACTATAGACCAATCAGCTTAATATCGTTTCTGCTGAAAACACTAGAGAAATTAGTGGTTTCGTACATAAAAAGCTTTAAGGGCCGCTTAATAAATAAGCGTATCTGGTGGGCATATCAGTAGAATCGGCATTAAACAAAGTAGTTAGTGCAACAGAAAAATCCTTAGCATGGATTTACGGTAGCAGCCCTTTTAGACATTGAAGAGGCTTTCAACAATGCCACCGTTGCGAGTATCATTGATGCCTGGGTTTGGTATGGAGTGAATGAAACTTTGACGATCTGGGTATTGGACTTACTCAAAATCAAAGTAATTGAGGCAACCTTTTTCTGGCCCAAAGTGAAGAAAATAGCCGCAACGGGAACACCAGAAGGGATCATGTTGCCCCTTTTTTGGATCCTGTCAGTCAACGAGGTACTGGAAAATTTAAGGGCCAGTGGTTTTGAGGCGGTGGCGTGTGCCGATGACATTGTTCTACTTGTGAGGGCTGCGTTCTCACAAACTTTGTCGGACCTTATCCATTCGACCCTAGCCCAGATCCAGAAAAACCGGTCTTAGGCCAAACCCGACCTAAACCGAACTTGTACTCTTGGCAAGGAAACACAGGGTGCCGTCTATTAACACACGTACCTCCAACGAAATAACATTGGGACTTGGTAAATATTCGCTAAATAATCTTGCTAAATATTCGGGCTTTATACTAGAGAGGTAACTGATCGGGGGGACTAATGTGAAGTACTGAACAGGTAAGGCCCGCGCGTTATTTTTTGCGTTCTGATCTCCCTATTTCAATACCTGGGGTCTTAAACCTCAGTAGGCCGATTATCTATTTATTTCACCAAACAAGGTATTCAATTACTTATAAATAAAATAAACATAAAAATATAAATTGAAATTACAATTTAAAATAACAAAACTAAGCAAATAAATAACAGGTTAAAAATACACTGAATGCAATGCAAATAAATAAATTAAAATTTTATTAATAAATATGACAGCAATATTACATGTAGGGCACAAAATTATTAAATACAAAAAGGAAATTATATTAAATATTATAACTCTGTTTTTAAAGGACGCTTTCGAAATTGTGGGGGAATAGTGTTGGCTCATGCTGTTGAATATCTTGCAGCATATATTTATTGTCTCATTATCAGCATATGCGGTGCTATGCCTATATTCAACTAGTATTTGTCGGGATCTAGTGACTCTCACGGGCTGGTTAAGCACAAATCTTTCCTGTATGTAGTCGACATTAACAGCGTCTCTAAAGACATCGAAACTGAATTATTTATATTCGCAAGTGTAGTGATGCCGATTGTTGTGTAAGGAGCGATCGTGCGTTGAAAAGCAGCGGAAAGCAAGGCCAATATCAAGGAGATCAAGACCAATATCAAGCTCAAAATCAACATGAAGACTGCAAAGACTAGTTTTCATCAATATCACGGGTGCATTAAGAATCACCTAAACGGCAGGGTTGGAAATCGTTTTGGGGCGGATGGGTCAGTTTATCTTTAGAACCGCAGGCTTACCAGCAATACGCGCTAAAATTTCATGGACGTGGTTCGATTCAAATCAATGATGCCACAGCGGTATTCCTACAAAACGCCGGAAGCAGTATGGATCATATAAGCAAAATAATAAAGTTTGACAAGAACTCCCCACAAGAACAGACTGGAGGATGAAAGGAGGACAGGTCAAAAACTTGCACAGGAGTTGACTTCAGCGTTTATTTAACGGATCTGAGACTTCCCCTGTGGCATTAACTGTCAGACCACGTTACTATCTTTCAGTTCGTAGCACGCTTTACGCATGGCAGTTCAGTCCATCAGCGGAACATCAACCAAACCAACGTCGATTTGCGTCGACAACAAGGCGGACATTATCGGTCTTGAGTCTTACAGATGCTCTTCGAGAACTGCTAACGAGTCCAGAGTGGCTGTCAGCAAAAAGACAAAGCATACTCCTACTTGGATTATATCAATGTCAGGACATTTTGGTGTCAGAAAGAACGAAAAAGTCGACGAAATTACAAGTTTCCTAGGTCGTTAAGTTACATTGAGTCAGTCTAGTCTAACATAGCGCAGCATTTAGGGCAGAACTGAGCCATAAAATATAGCTTAAAGGCCGAATTACATTATGGGCTTTTCTGCTATGAACATAGTCTCAGCTTTTTTGTAGCATAGCCCCAACTCCTATGAAAATAATCTCTGCACACATAATTAAAGTAAACTAAAAGTGACAGCTTTCTAATAAACTCAAGTAGCGAAGTGAGTATAGCGCCGGTTTTGAAGACTAAGGCCACAGGTTTGAGTCCACATTGAAGCGGAATTTTTTTGTAATAATTGAAAAGTTAAGAAATTAAATTTCATCGATGTAAGTATAAATTTCTAACGCCTACAATTGTCAAAATATCGAAATTTTCCAAAACGGGGACAGTTCGCTTTTACATTACTTTTTATCAGGGCTAGAATGCCTAGCGTGGAGGGCTAAATGCATTTTTCTATGAACTTTTCCCCATTCTCTATGGTGTTCGGTTCTTATTTGATAATCTTTTATAAACCATAGCTCGGAATAATTGCCGAAATCAGCATTCCTGCTTTTATTGCTGTTCTTTTAGAATTTTCAGTTAACTTCAATGATACTAGTTAGCATTTTCACTAGTTCACATTATGGACAGGAAGGTGAATAAAATTAAACACCTGTCATCGTTGAATAGTTTCAAAAAATGTACGATGAAAGCGGGTAAAAACAATTAATTAATTCAATAAAAAATTCAAAAACTAGTAATTAAACAAAAATTAGCAAAATATTACTAAAAAAAAATCTTACCCCTGCCTCTGGCGATATCGCAGTATTCGCATGCAACTGATTCTTCGAATAGTTTCCAAAAGAATCAAACGATAGAACGCGTCGTCCGATCACAGGATGTCCTTTACTATTAACACCGCTTGCACCGGCAGGCAGTTGTTGTGAAGTGTAGATCAGTAGCGATGACGACGAAGAGAGTGGTGATGTCGCTCCTGAGGCGTAGGTGAAAGATAACGGTGGCGTCAACGGACTCAGTGAAATCGTTGACGATGTCAGTTGTCCTGACGACGAGCACACTATTCCTACTCCCGATGCCGAAGAAGATAACTGCAACGATGCACTCTTCTTGTACGAATCGAAACTCTGACTACGATCGATGCGAGGTATGATACGTTGATGATCGACGGCGTCGATTAAGGATCCGTTACACTCACTCTCGATATTCTTCCTATTCAAATCACTGGCAGAATTCAAACTCGAATAGCTCACGCTCAAACTCTGGTTACTATCGTTAACATTGGCAACACTAAAGCTACTGGGAATATTGGAATTTTCATACACTCCACCACTTCTCTCACTATCTTTAAATGACCTGGTTATAGGATCGAAATCACCGCGACTCCTCGCCGAACTATTCAAAACAATGTACGAGCTATAATTGAAATTATGTTGATTTTGTTTATTATTTGTATGTGCACTTGTGTTGTTTAAGATATTCCGATCATTCCTCGGTAAATCGACTAAACTACTTTTTGGCACTTGGTCGTTCTTCGCAAAAAGGCTGCTGGTGTTGAAAGAAGACAATTTTACAGGACGAGTGTACAGTTGCGAGGCCGAAGCACCTAATGAACTCGGCCCACTTAGTCTTGTCTGTTGCACATTCAGATTCAGATTCTTATTATGATGATTGTTATTGTTATTGAAACACGAATGATAACCATTCAGCGAACCGATCAAATCAATATCACTTTGCGATGAATCAATAAAGCATATTTCACTATCAACATCATCATCATGATCAACGTCGTAGTCAATGAACTCATCATCATTATCGGCACTTTCGGTGACGTCTTCATCATCGTCCTCGCCGTCGTCCACAATTTCCACCAGGGTTGCACGGACGCGATCACTGTCATTATGATTGTTACCGGTTGCAGTTGCTGCGGAGGCACCGAGGCGCGTGGCACTGCCGTTCACCGTATGTGGGACGGAGAACCGATCTTCAGTTATTTGCGGTGCTGCTAGCAACCGATCGCCACTATTATCTTTGCCAGCATCATGCTGCGGAAGGACATGCGAACGGTCGTTATGTGTCGGACCGCCGTTGATTTTGTTGCTAGAGTCTCTTCGCGACGGAAGGAAAGATCGCCTGGTTAGCGGAGAGGTGAGCTTCCGGTACGAGGAACTGCTTTCATTGCCTGGACTCAGCTCATAAAGATCACTGAAGGTTTTCTGCAGGGTCGGGGAAAACACTTTTTTCAACGTTGGATGGGAGTTGTTCCGGGATACGCAGATGGGCGGTCGGTCATTGAGGCTATTGTGTCGCGTATGAGAGACGGTGGTATGGCTGTTTCGAGCGGGTTGATTTGATTTGCTAGTGATCAATTGTGGCTCACTCTTACTGCTACTTCCGCTGTAACTGATCTCACTATTTGGGCTGCAGCAGCTGGCCTTTCGCAACGAACTCTCGGCGTTTATGGAGCTACCGGAAAAACAGCTGAGCAGCTCGAAGCCCGCGCCGATGACATGATCACCGCCGCAACCGATCGCGTTGCTACCGTTTTCTGACTTACGATCACCGTTCTTCCCGTACGATTCGAATTGTTTGAGCTTCCGGCGGAAATTGATAGGATCCTTTTGTGGAACTAAACGAGTGCTGCCAGCTCTACCATCACTGTTTCGTCCTCGATCGCTCGCGATTGATCCCGGGTTTTTGGGACGTGGTCGCGGCGGTGGAGTCGGCGGAACTTGCGAAACCTTCTGCGTTAAGTCTTGTTCAAGTGCCGCGCGAGGCAAACGTTTCTGTAGAGCGGTCTGGTGCGATCCCCGGTTCACGTGCCTCGATATCGATTTGCTACTGTTCGCGATTGTATAACAACAGATATTCGTCGAAGACGAGGGTGTATCGCTTAATGGTCTCGACGTCGGTTGTGGCAATGGTGTCGGCAATCCGCAAAATTGTCCAACAGAGACTGAATTTAACTCGCAACAACAGCCGATTTCGCCGGAACTTGTGTTTCTGGTCGTGGAGCTGGCGCTGGTAGCGCTGATGTTGCTCGTGCTTTCATCGGTAGCATCTGAGCTATTTCGAGAAGCGTTTTGGCAACATGCACAGCCGCTACGCTTCCCGTAAGTCGTCCGATCCTCGGATGCTGCGTCTGTATGCGAGACTACACTCGGTGTAGTGGTCGATACCATTGCCGTGGCCGATGTCGTTGGTGCGATCTTTGGCATTGCTACTGCCTGCATGCCCAGTATCGTTGCAGCTTCCTCTAGCGTCTCAAGTCTACAGGACTCAACGGTTTGCGTACGCCCATCAATTTGTCCGTCTACGATGTGATCATGATCATCTTTTCGAATAGGCAAAACCGAAGTCGATGACGACGTTGATGCTTCCGATAATAAAAAAGATTGAGATCTGGATGTATGCGTTGGTGTCGGCGCCGACGATACTGCTAACGATAGTGATGGGAAAGACGATGAAATCGACGACGACGATGCCTTTGCCGCTGCTGCTTTCGATAATTGTATTCTATTCTTGGCTGATGTTGGCGTTGTCGTTGCCGTTATTGCTGCTGCTGAGAACAGAAAATATGTATGTACACATTGAATCAATATAGATTTGGGGAGGACTGAACAGCTTCAATAAAACAGTCGTGAAATTAGTAGAAACGAAACACATACTAATCAAGTCTTCGTTCAGGTGCAAAGTACTAATAAAATCTTCTTTTTCAACGTATTTCAATTTATATTCAACGGTATAAATTGATATTCGATCGAATTTTGCTTCGTAAAATTTAATACGATTTTTCGATTGTATTTTTATACATCTCTGATGTTTTAAAAGAAAACTATTCGTCTTCGGAAAACAGCCCTTTAAACCTTCTAGCTTTTGAATCATTTTATCTTTTTGTAATCATTATAGCTTTGTGAAAGAATATATCTTTAACACTAACAGTAGATTTATAATTAATATTCTTTCTTGACTTCGGCGGTAAACATTTAAATACTTTTGACACTTTTCATGTGAAAACGTGGCTTTAAGGTTTCTTAATCAAAAAACAAAAACAAATAGTTGGACAATTTAGGTAACGGTCATTTGGACGTCTTGATAACTCTCAAATTTAATACTGAAAATTAAAACCAATATATCAAACGAACATCATCTTACCGCTTCCACCATTACTTCCAGAAATCGGGATCGGCAACTTGGTTTGATTGTTATTATTATTGTTATTATTATTGCTATTATTTCCGAAATGATTGTATTGTGTAGTCGTAGACCATGGTAAATGTGTGGATGCTGTTCTGAGACAGCAGCATGTATCTTGAGTGCCTGACTGATACGATTTCGTCGAGAAATTCTGTGAATATTCACTTGTCTGTTCGGCGTATGAAGATCGATCGTTTGGCAATAGTCCGGTACCGCTGCTGTTGCTATTCCTTTCTACTGCAATTCCGCCAACATCAGGTTGCGATTGCGCATTTATGTTGGTCGCGGACAAACCTAGTGATAGTGGTCCCGGCGAACGACGAACTCCATACCGGATTGTTCCCAGTGATATGTAATCAGATTCTGGTATGGCTCTGTAAGTATAAGAGTAAAAGCATTTATTAATACATTTCAGACAGTGTAAAATTTGAAAACAAAAATCGATGGGAAATTTTACAATAAGAAAAGATAACCAATGAAAGTTTAAAATATAAATTCAACAATAGCTCTACGATCACATGGCCAAAGAGAGTCGAAATATGCATTTTCTCTTCAAACATTATGTAAAATGCAAAATGCAACATGCAATCCGCAATGATATGACTTAAATGTTAATTAAACTAAACTAAATTAAACTAACTTAAACTCATCTAATTCTCATGTCCATTTAATTTAACTCATGGGCAAATGCATCAGCAGCATTAAACACAGCAATATCAATGGTTGATGTCTTGAATTAAATTAGCCCCTAAAGGTATGCAGGATTATGTGTGGAACATGAGAATTTGTTAATGAAATGCACTAGGAAAATGCATTAGCCTCAATTTTGACACATGATGCAGCGCATTGCTCGGATGCAACTTACGAACGAGGAAGCTAGTTATGATCAAGGTGTTTTAGTGCAATAATTAAAGCAGGTAATTTGATTTAAAGTTATTAGAGGTGACGAGTAAATAAATACGGTTTTATTAATTCTTGTTTTCGAACGTAAAAATGGATGAAAATATCAATAAATGATCCACGAAAACTTTGTCACTGAATTTTTTTTGACACATCGACCAGTTGCGCCTTCTTCGGTGGAGGAACGAAATGAAATGGGACGAATATTGAGAACGTTTTTGGGTAAGTTTTTTTTCGATTATTTTCGTGTAGTAGCACAGCAAAATAATTAATGACAGGTATTCGCTGAAAACTTTAGCAGTATGATATGAACATGATATGAAATTTTTTCTATATCACCTAGCTATCTATTGTCGGCAAAATGAATATTGGCACATACACAATTGATTACCATTTTGCTAAAACATGCGTAAAGTACGCAGTTTTTAAATTACATTTTGCAAAATATAATTTACAAATGTACTAGATAAGAAATACTATGCTGCATTAGTGCATTTTGGAACTAAACACAAAATACATTTCCATCAACTGGATTAAATGGCTACTAGCACAAACAAATATTTCAGATGAATGAAGAGAAATTGCTGCTCGTTAATATTTCGTTGGATAGCCCTTTTATTTGATAATTGCAGCCAATCTTGGGGGCATTGGTTCCACTAACTTACTTGTTCCATTCTTTCATCAATTTCGATCAAACTTAAACATAAATTTTCTATACGTTTGGTATCTGTAGCCATTCTCGTACAAAGAATGACTGTTACTTGGGATCGTGAACTTGATAAAATATAAATCTGTTGATAACTTAACAAAATATAAATCCCCATTATATAATAAGTTAAATATCTTTCAAATTTGATTTTAAAATGTTTAAGTAATCTATTTTGTTCATTTTACCCTCATTTATATTCAAATTGCCAACCCTTCTCTCATTATAAGATTGTATTCACGATTTGTCAACTTTTTTGCTGGCTCTGAATGCTTTCTTGGTGCAACAAAACATTCCTCTTGATACTGTTGCAAATCTTACGAATAGTGAAAAAGCTGTTTTTACAAATTGGCCAATTTCTCGATATCTTTTACAAGCTTTCCGATTTTCAATGATTAAATTTCGATCAAGATCTAATGATAAATGTTTACATAGACCCATCTGTTTCATCATAACGAGCAATAAAATGTTTAAACTTTACATCACTGAACTATAGCGAACACAACAGGGTCTATAGACAAACAAGTACAGAACATGTGTCAAGTGTATTGAAGCCAAGTTCACTGTACTGGGAAATTCAGGTGTGTTATTAACTATTTGAACATTTTTTAAGCGCACACTACAATTTATTGTTTTCTTAGTATATAGTTTTTTAGAATCCAAATAAAACCTAGTCCATCCTGTTTGGTTGTTAAATGTAATTTTTTTATATCCTTGCTGTTCCATTAATGATGTCGAACGTTAGGCATACGTTAACTAAAATTTCTTTTTGGTTCCGTATTCATAAGAGGGAAGATTATGAAATTTGCATGGCTTATAAAGGTTCCTCAAGGTGAAAAGCAAAAATTGTTGCTTTGTAGCTTAAAACTGGGCCTCATTTTATGCAAGCGTATTCTAATAGAAACCTCACCAGTGATGTATATAAAAAATTGGCAACCCAAATGTTTTTGAATCATTTCTCGCGTCTCATAATGAATTAAAAGAAGCAAAAGAATATTCGTTTCAGGAAATTTTGGTTAGCAATTATAATTTGAACTTAAAAACACTATGAACTGAACTAATGTTCATATGACGAACAATAGCTTGAAGACTTGGCAAAAGTGCTACTCTCTTCTTTTCTTGAAGAAAATGTTAACGTGACGTTGAAAAGAATGCAACCGTTCTACGCCAGATAGCCCTGAATCGACGACTGATGTTTCGGACGGCGGTAAATCTCTTATTGGAGTAAAGACTCGTAATCGATGTAACTTACGAACTTCAGATATTATAACCACTCCTCTTGTTATCACAATTGATGAGCCTCAACCGACTTGGGACATTATATTTCCTGGTCAAAACAAGCTACGAAAACTGTGCAGACTCAAATGTCAAAAGATGAAAATAAACTTGCATAATCAGTTATTCCTTCTAAGCTTGCTTATCATCCCCTGGAGATAAAACATTGATTTCGAATTAACTGCCTCAACGATCTTCATGAGCATATTCAAAACAATTAACTTCCTTACTTGGTACTCCCTATAACCCTCTTGCTTCGATAAATGCTGCTTCTACTAACCCCCGAATGGAAGTGATGATACCACCGCTTAAAGTATTTGTTTCTTGGTTCTCTTATAGAACCATAGTCAAACACCTTACTACATATGTCCGAGCTGAACTCGGCTATAATCCGTTTTTGTTACTATGTTGAAAGCTCACGCGGCAAATTTCGATCACCAACAAATATTTTTCCGTATTATCGTCAGCACTCTTATTGATCTGCTGAAGAAGAATTTCTGACCAAGTGGAATATTCGTTAAGGAGTTCATCGGAATTCCTGCCGGGAATTTTCGTGCCATACCATTGAAAAAAAGCAGCGCTTGAAACGACATTCGAAAATTTATTATCACAGCCTTTGCGGTCTGAGGATCAAGGTTAATGATAGAAAGCTATCCTCCATAATCGCGTCCGAAGATGTTGTCGGCCTAACAGAAAGCTAACCCTAACGCTTTGTCCGAGGACATAACTGGTAGTAACTTATATAATTTCTTCAGAGGGCTACAAATTTTACTCCTTCTTGTCCAACTTAATTTCCTGTTTGTAATAAATCATTGCTAAAGAAATCCCGACCATCCGCGGTACACCGTCCATTTCCCAATTAATCTTAGAGCCAAAGATACAGCGTGCATAGGTATAAAATACAAATGATCTGCTTATCTTGAGCATGTCGAAACTTCTATTATATCCGACAATCCTAAGCCTTTCTGGTCCTGTATTAGCTCCCTTAAGACTCCCTCTAGCATTCATTATGTTAAATCTCTTCATGATTACTAAAAGGTGGCCGTAGAACCTTCTCCTGTATGAGGAGTCGGGACTGAAGCCGCTTACGGACCGGGTTTATTTATTTATTTATTGTCTAAATCAACAGATACAAATCCAATTAAAGATTAGACAAAGAAAAAACTTATATATAAAAATAAAAGAGACTATAAATTAAAACTAAACAAAGTATAATGAGGCGGTGAAACTTAATCATAAATTCTACACAGATATGACATTAAAAATTCAAAGAGTTACTTCATTTCATGCGATAAAACGCATCCTCTTAACATATTTTTAAAAATGCGTAACGAGGGCGGAAGAGGACCAATATTCAAAGAATTATGTTGCCTAGGCAAGCGTAAAAGAGGAGAGTAAAAATATGTATGAGTACGAGCAAATGGTACGTTGAGGATAAATGAAGACCTGGAAGAATGTACCGGGTCACGAACAGAAAACTGCGCTCCGGGGATATAAGTAATAGATCCAGTAATCATTTTATACAGGAGACATTCGTCGAAATACACTCTGCGTGAAATAAGAGTAGGGATTTCAAGGATGGAAAGACGCATACTATACTCACAGTAGGGAATACGGAACTTGAGGAATAGTGAGCGAGTAAATTTACGTTGTACAGACTCAACAGCATCAATTAAGAAACGATAATGAGGACACCAAATTTGACAACAATATTCGAGGACACTACGCACAAAGGAGATGTACAAGCGAACACACGAGGAAATATCAGTAAAAGGTCTGGACGCTCTTAGAATGAAGCCGCACAAGCGCGAGGCCTTGGATGTGACACGCAAAATGTGGACATCAAATTTTAATTTAGTGTCAAACAAAACACCAAGGTCCATGAAATTATCAATAGGATGGAGGGAAGAGCCAAGGATAGAATAGGGAAACGTGATATGGGATAATTTACATGTGAAGGACATCTGGAAACATTTAGCAACATTAAGGGAAATACAGTTGACAGAGCACCAGTTACTCAGAGCAGACAGGTCATCCTGCAGCTGGGAGCAGTCATTCACTGACTCAACCACCCTGAAAATTTTCAGATCATCAGCGTACAAGAGACACGGGGAGTTGAAGAGAGAAGGAAGATCATTAATAAACAGGAGGAAAAGGAGAGGACCAAGAATTGACCCTTGCGGGACACCACAAGTAGGATAAAAGGGGGAAGAAGAACAAGAGTGAAACGTTACAAAACAAGCACGATCACGAAGGTATGAGGAAAACCAGCAACGGAGCTGACCCGAAATATTGAAACCATCAAGCTTTGAAAGGAGGATTTCGTGGTTCACGGAGTCAAAAGCCTTGGCAAAGTCTGTATATAATACATCCACTTGCTTTTGCTGGTCGATGGCGGAGGCAACAGTATTGGTGAACGAAAGAAGGTTGGAAACCGTTGACCTACCTTTGACGAAACCATGTTGCTCAGAAGCGAGAAGAGGTTCAATTAGAGGGTAAACCCTGTTGTAAACAACTTTTTCGAGAAGCTTACTGAAGCAAGATAGAAGGGATATGGGACGATAATTGGAGACGCAGGATGAATTTCCGGTTTTAAGGATGGGATAAATATTTGCTGACTTCCAGGAAGCAATACTAAGGTTAAAGATGACAGATAAAGGAACACACAAGGATGATGACAATGACTTTGCAAATATGTTAGGTAAGCCGTCGGGTCCGCAGCTGGTGCTACAATCTAGGTTAGCAAGCAAACATTCGACCTCCAACGGGTTCGTTAAAAACAAACAACAATTATTAACATCTGGAGAGGGAATATTAGCAGAGAAAGATGGATTAGGCTGAGAGGTAGCAGAAGAAAAGAAAAGAGCAAACAGCTCACAAATTTCATTAGGCGAGGAAGCAGACAAATCATTAAGGTGCATCAGAGAAGGGATAGAGGGAGACTTTTTAAGGGAACGGATATAGGACCAGAAGGGTTTCTGTTGACAGGATGATATAGAGGCTTCAATGTGGGCATGATAAGCACTCATCGCATATTTAACCATCTTTTTAGCACACGAGCGTAAATTTCTGTATCTCAGTAAGTCAGCCTCTAAACCGGAGCTTCGAAATCTACGACGCGCCTCGCTTTTGATTTGAAGAGCACGCATCACGTCAACAGTTAACCAAGGCGGATCAATACTTCTGCGAACACGAAAAGTGGGAGTGTGACAGAAAACAATATTAGACAAGAAATCATAGAACGCATGAAGGCCATCATCAACACTTCGACCTCTGAAAAAAGCAAACCAGTTAACAGCATTAATAACATTGGACATGGAAGTGAAGTCAGCTTTAGCAAAGTTATAACGCAGCGCAGAGGTATTTTTATTTTTAGGGAATGAGGTGAAGGAAAGCTCTATAGCAAGAGGTGGATGGTGAGGATCAGGACTGACATAAGGTGACAGAGCAGCACATAAACGAACAGATGACAGAGGAGAGTTAGTAAGAACAAAATCGAGTATTCTGTTATTAACATTAGGCACATTATTCAATTGTGAAAAGGAGCAAAGAGAGAAAAAGGAAGATGTAGCTAAAGAAATATTGCTCCTCGATAAAATTTCAGTGAAGGTTGTATCCCAGACTAAGCTGGGAATATTAAAATCACCACATAAAAGAACGAAAGAAGAGGGGTAGAAAGTGTTGAGAAAGGAGGAAATCTCAGTGAAAAAACGTTCATAAACTACAATAGGACTGTTACATGGGATATAAATCGAGGACACAAGTAACGCAGTAGATGGAGTAACAGATATACGAACAAGGATACATTCAACAGGCGGAGAAGGCACGAAATCGGTACAGGAGGACACGCAAAGTGTATTGCGAACAGCAACTAAAACACCGCCGCCGTCAGATAAACCACTGGCTGAGCGATCACGATCTTTGCGGAAGACAGTAAAAAGAGGTAAAATTTCAGTATTAAATATATCTCCTGTCAGCCAGGTTTCGGTTAAGCATAGTATGTCGTCAGACCCGATAGTTGAGGAAATTTTAAGCTCATTGGTTTTGGTCCTCAACCCCGGGTTGTAGAATTAACGACAAGATTCTACGGACTGACAGACGGACATGAGAATGGACTGATAAGGTGACTTGGGCGTACAGTTGGATCTAATGAACTCTTTATGCGCCCCGTAAAAATAGCGTGTCAATTATGTAGGCCTCCCAACGAACAAAAGAGGCTAGATGTAAGACCTTCGATAAGGAATTAAGTTTAATTAGGCTAAGCTAGTTTTTAGTTAGGTATAAGTTCGACTTAAGTCATAGCGTAAGGTAGAATTTAAGTGGCTATTGACAAGATAATCCCAGCCACTGTACAAGACTGCATATGATAATTCGCGTCTAAGATTAAGAGAAAATTCAAAAGATAAACATAAATAAAATATAAATATCAAACGTCAGCAGGCCAAAATACTGAAAAAAAACTAAAAATAATCTCTTTTAAAATCTAAAAAAAATCTAATCTTTATGATATGCCTGCCTCCTATCCATAAGATTCCTGTGCTCAATTCATTTCTTCTTTCATCTCCCCTCACAGCTCTTTTTCGCCGTCAATTAATTTTTCCGCACCTACTTGTGTTCTGTGTTCTTGTTTTACTAATCATTTGGAAGTCGAATTATTAATGATGCAAGCACTGGCTTCGGTGTTGATGGGATTGTGGATCTTTTTTCTAAATCACTTCCGCCTCCCTTTTATGCTCCTCTGTCAATAATTTTCTTATATTAGTCTTTCAACCGGTGCCTTTGCAAATACGCCTCTGATGTTTCTTGCACCTCTAATTACGTGCTATATCCCTTTTACCCTGTTTTAGTCAGCACGTCGAAAGAGTCGTTTACAATAGAGTGTAGGCTTTCATCTAGCCCTTGCTAGCCAGTGAACAGGATGATTTCATTAAAAGTTAGACAACGGTAACACACTTACAGTCGTTCACAAGCACCGTTGCTTCCACAATCGACCAGCAAAAGAAAGTAGATGTCCTATATACAGACTTTGCTGAAGCTTTCTTCCGTCAAAGCTAGGTGTTTTTTCTTCTCTCCGGTGTCATTTTTTCTTGGTTATCCTCCCACACTTGTGACCGCTCTTCTGTTGTTTCTGTTAATTCTTGCTTTTCCACATCCTTTTTCTCCTACCTCAGGAGTTCCACAAGGGTCCATTCTTGACCCTTTATTATTCCGTTTGTTTATTAATGATCTGCCTTATCTCTTTAACTCCACCTGCCTTTTGTACGCCGACTTTCTCAAAATTTTCTGAATGATTGAATCGACTAATGACCGTGATAAAACGATTTGGGTATTATAGCGCTGAGAATTCCCTTACTTTCAATGGTGCGAAGTCTTATCGAATATCCTTCATTTACAAAACACCGCCTCTGCTTTTCTCCTATTCAATTATTGGCAAATTTTCCAATGCTGTTGATAGTTTCAAGGTCCTTGGCTTGACATTGGACTCTAAGTTGAAGTTCACCCTGCTTAGACTACACATCTCCGGCTTTACCATTAAAGATTCAGTCCATAGAACCTTCTTGAACTTTAATGTTCTTTTTGCTAATACAGACACCTATTTTTTTCTACACTTCTGCGCTTGCCTCGTCAGCACAATAGCCTTAACTTTGGTTCTCTTCCCCGAACATTGTCTGTGGTCAAAATTGTTTTGAAAAATCTCGTTGTTTCATATACTTTAAATATGTCCTAATTTACTACATTGTATTAGTTTCCTTTTACGGTCAATTTAGCTTTAAGTTCTTTTTTGTATATTACTATCTGAAGCTAGTATATTATATCTGAAGTTAGTTTCTATGTTGTTTTAAATATTTTTTGCCTAGTTTATAATTGAAGATGCTTCTGTTGATTTAGACACTAAATAAATTAATAAAGTCAGTAAAATTTAGTAATTCGTGTGAATCAAATATTAGGGGTCCGAAATTCGGAACTGGAGAGGTATATACCGAAAAATACTGATTTTCTGATTTAATACTGATTTTCTGATTTATAGCAAAATCTTAGAGGAATGATAAACAGATGTTGCTTAATTTATTATAAATGTAATCTGTCAAGTATTGCGTACCCTATGACTAACCTGTTCCACTGTTGTACACGCTCAGCAACTTTTCGAAACGAAGGTCCATTTCTTACTATATGTGTTGATTTCCCATTACTTCTGTTGTTACTCGTCATAGTTCACCTGCAACAATAAGATAGAAATAAGTTTGATAGTAAAATTTTTAAATAAGAAATATGACACCATTCAAATTTCCCAGAAATTTGTTATACTAAAATAGCCATTTAATTGATGACGGGTAAGAACGTGCATCTATTTGGATATTTCAGCCATTCTTCATTCCCTGTTTCATCGACTGTCAAATAGAATTCAGTGGTAATTGTTTTGCTGATATATTCATTCTTTCATCTTCATCTCAATCAATACTAATCAAGGCCAGCCAGTCCGAACGAAAGAATATCAAATCGCACAAATCATCGTAAAGCGAAATCAATTACATTATTGCATTAAGAAATCGAAAGAAATCATTCCACTCGAATAATTCGCAAGTAAACTATGTACTTGCAAATCGACCGCATTTATCTGTAACGCTCCATTAAGTGCTCACATTTCAATTATCGATCGAATCTACGTGCTTCAAAGTTAAATTTCAAGATGAAACAGAAAAGCGAAATATGTGGGATACAGAGTCAGAGAGTCGAGCGCCAATCGAAGATATCGCTTATCATCTTCATTACAAAACAGATCGTTTAATAGTAGTTAAGAGTTTGTGTATCATCGCATCATCGACGGCTGCGATGACAACGATAATGTTGATGATGGTACTGGTTGAATGGGGAATCGCAGGCCGCATGCACGGCGCGACTGCCGGATGCCTCCTCCTCTTCAATAACAACAACAAATCACCAACCATGCTCATGTGATGCCAGCGATGATGCCTCGATCGCGAGATATTCAATCTTCCAGAGGAAGTTCTTGAAATGTTGAAAACCTGAATCCAAATGATCGCTCAATGAATGTCAGGTGTAATCTTCTTTTCAATCGTATCAGCCGTGAAATGCCCATACACACATTCCGTTGTTCGTACACGTACGTAGGAAAGTGCCGGAGATGAAAAGATATCTCGAGAAAACGAAGGGAGCAACAAAAAAAAACGGCTCGAGCAACAACAGCGCGAGAACAGCAACTACACAAGAAGTGTGATTGAACGAGATTGCAAAAAGTTCGCCCAGTCCATCATCGCACATCTCGCCTGGCGCTACGTGATTGAAATTCCTTATGAAGAAATGTCAGCAATTTCTTAATTAGCCGTCACATCGGCATCGATGATGATGCCGGCTCGAGTATTGTGAGACATCACCTCTGCGTCTTGCATGCGAGTAAGTAGAGTGTACAAGTGAAGGAGTGAAGGTGTTCGGCGGAGTTATAACATAATCAGGTGCCGATTACCTACGCGCTACCGATGCCGCGCTATTCATCCATTCAATGTTCATTTGCACACTCGACAGCAATCTGGCGTGACGGCTGACGGTACTCAGGTGGTAAAGTGAGATATTTAAAAAATGCGTGTTGGGAATAGATAGGAGTTTTGTAAGAAGTGAGGAATCGGTGGCCTTTGAGGGTATAAAAAAGGTGTGTGTACTTTATTGATTGTCCACTAAGATGTCATTATTGAGTAAGCGACACATTCCTTCGAAATGCTTGGAACGGAACAATATGCATTTTGGAAACTGAAACGGTATCAGGAGCACTAAAACTATCTAAATCAGAAGTTAATTGGGTCCACTCATGTGTATGGTAAACCCATGTGTAATAGAGTTAATTTTCATTGTACGAATTACAAGTGCAAGGAGACTGCTATAAAAAGCGGAAGTAAGGGCAGCTTCTTCTTAATCTCAGTGCAATTTTTCAAGAGTGGATGGCGATACAAGTGACAAAGGAGCATATTCGGCTTATTTTACTTTATTACTATAATGAAGGCAGGAATACAACAGAAAGTGCGAAGAAACTTTTGCATTATACGAGCGACAGGCAATACGTGAAGCTCAAGGACAACGGTAGTTCCAGAAATATGGCGTTACGAAGTACACCCTCGAAAGTGAACCACGTGCTGAAAGATCTACTAAGCTCGACAGTCATGTGAACCGAGGCCGAACAAAGTCTTATCGTAACCGTTGAAGGAATAGCTGATAAGCTAGGATTTGGCTTTCATTTATTCGTAGATATCCTTGTGCGCGCAATCAAAACAATAAAAAAATCGAAGCGATGGATTGTCGCAAACACTTCAATCCAAATCTTTCGCAGGAAGCGAATATGTGCACTTCTCTACTCCAAGGACTTCGTTGACAAGCTTTTTGAATTTGATAGTTATTGGTGGCGAAAACTAGGACCTCTAGAAGAATGTCATATGGAGGAGACAGTAAGTAAGAAAAGGCAACAGCCAGGTGAAGTTTTAGTATTGATTCAGATTTCATTAGTTGAAGTGAAAGCACCAAATTCACCCAAGGACCATAATTTGAACGATTTTTTGTCAAAACATGAAGAACTCTGGAAATCATCACCGCATCGAACATATATAAAACATTAAGGATCCATAAGGACACCCTGAAAAAATGGTGCATCGCCGAAAAAGAAAACCTGGGCGATATGAAAAGAACCCGAAAAGAACACCGTCGGTGCTTTCCACAGAAGCAATAAAAAGATTTGAGCTTTGGCTGAAAACAAACCAGGAGTAAGAGCACTAACAGTAACGAAACGGGTTAGCAACTCCCCGGAAGTCACTAAAAAAGTGTCGAGGCGAACCGTTCAGCGATACATTCGATCCACTAACTGGGAATGGCAAGCTCATAGACAACGCATCAAACCGTTACTTTCCAATAAGAACATTCGAGACCGGCTGAACTTCTGTCAAAAGGTGAAAAATCTTGGAATTGCTGATGGCAGTGCCCGTCTTCGAACCCAGCGTGCAAACATCCCTTTTACGGACAAGTTGTAGATTCGACTGCATCCAAAACCGAATCGATAGAATAGAACAGAACCTGCAAATATTCCCGTGATACAGGCCGCGAAGTGTGGCCTGAAAATCATGGTAGCTGGCGGAGTGAGCAGTGAGCAGTCGCCGAAAAGCCAACTTCATTTTGTTGAGCAGGGAGTGCCTGTTAATAGAGTACATTACATCGAAAATATCCTCCCTGTTTTTGTGCAGTGCTTTAATAATCACCATCAATTTATGGATCGAAAGAAAGTGATTTTACTGGGACGCAATTTCAAGAGTAAACTTCAGAAATTGGGTTTTATACTGCATAGAAAAACATATTTCTTACTAATTATGCATTATGATATCTAATGTGTGTACTTTGTAAATTATAACATCAAACCAATCTGTTTTCATTGGGCCAGAAACTTTTGCGCCACCTTGTCGTATGACAAAAACCCTAATGCCAGCAGTGGCCCAGATAAAATTCCAAATGTGTTTGTTAAGTCACTTTCCTCTTTTTATTTTTCCTCTTCTCTCTATTTTGCAAAATTACCAATATTATTCCGATCCTAAACTCGACGAATGCTAAGAATGCTTCCAACCAGTGTGGCCAGATTGGGCTATTTCCCGCCAATTGGGCTATCTAAAATTTGAATTCGCGGGACGTTTTTTCATTTCGCGGGTTGGCGATTTTTGGGCTATCTATTTTTATGAAAAACTATATTTGGGCTATACAGTAAAACCTACTAATCGGAACACTATATGATCGAACCACCTGAACAATTGAGCTATAACATCACCGCACATACTATTTCTTGAAGAAAATTCACTCTGTAATCGGGCAACCTCTAAAATTGGACCGTGAACCAGATTAGCTGCACAAAAATTTGCTTAGTAGTACTTGCTAATCGGACCAAAAACGGTTTTAAGTATAAAAAATTGTGCAAAAATGAGTTTTCCAGGAAAATATCATTTTTTTTTTAAGCAAGTATGAATGCATTTTATTTGATAATTATGATGTAAATATTTGAACGTTTGTTCAGGCAACGTTAAAACAACTGAAAAAATCTACTATGAGTGCAAAATACAACGATCTAAGTGACAAACAATTCCTCATCGAAAGAAAAACTGCCGTTAGCTTTAAAATTAGTAAGAGTCAGGTGCATCGTATTTTAAAAAAAAGATAAATTGTTGTATTAAGGTCTTCTAAGACACGCTCCAAAAATTTGCCAATATCCGGCCAGATACTTCACAGTAAAGCCCGTCAAATCACTACAAAGTTAAAACAGAAAGCATCAAACAGAAAGCTAAAATCCGTTAAAGAGAACAACAATATTATTAATATGGCGAAGAAGCTGATGCTGGTTTATACACAGTTCAGGAATTTCAATCACAGCTAAGAATGTTATGTGATGGCTGTGATGCTTCAAATATACGATCAATTTACGACAACAAACGAATCTCTCCCGGAAGATTGAGTAGATGTATTTTTTAAAGAATGATGATGTCCTTTTTAATTTTAAACCAAAGAAGCCATAGCAGCTTTTGTTAATTCTGATAGTGAATTCAAATCGCAGTTATTCAAAATTCTATGACCTAGTTTTTGCGAGATCCCAATTTAATCCCGATTTTGGATTATACCAGTCAGAACGTCCTATAAACGGTCAAATTTGGATCTCAGCTCAAACCCGAACAGTTGGGTTTACGCCAGATGAATTGAAATACGCCTTGAAAAAATAAGTGTCCTTCTACACTTATTTTTTCAAGAAATTTTCTCAAATTTCCACACAGTTCCTGTCATTTATTCACATTTTTCCCTTTTCAAATACGTTGTGAATAAAATTTTATCTGTATATGATATCGAACATTTTTACTGCTTCGGTGCAACAATTAGAGCATTTATGTTACTTTGTACTAGTTTTACGGATTTAAATATCATAGTTTAAACAGCTTAAATGAGTTAATTTAGTTATAAATCTGGTGTGGCGGTTTTTGGGCTACAAATAAGAAATGTTGGCTATTTTGGGCTATGAAAATTTGAAATTGGGCTATATTTTCTAGCAAATATCTGGCCACACTGCTTCCAACTACCGTGCTATATCGCTTCTCCCCTACTTTCCGAAATTGTTTGAACGATTTGTTCAAAACAAACTCTATGGTGTCATAAGTCATCTCTTCTTTAAGGAGCATTCATTAAAGGCCGCTCTATATCTTCAAACTTGGTTAAGTTTGTGAATTTGGATTATTATTTCTTATATAAACTCGTATGTTGGGTTACTTTCCTCCAAGGGCAATTCCGCACCTCATACGAGTTTGTGATCGTCCTAACAAAACAGTGTGCTTTTTTCTGTTTCTGTGGCACGTATAGAAGTATGTTTTCATTCATTTGATACTTAGAAATCACGATGAGTACCAGTTTGGTTCTTTTTCAGTACACTTCTTTAGTTTTAAAAAGCGTATTCTACGGTCTTTGTTTTCGCTTCTAATGTACTAATTTAGTATTGCTACTCTTTGTATTCCGTTGATTTACTATGTGAAATATTTCTTTTTGGCTATCTTGTTTGCTTTACTAAATTTTCATTATCTTACAATTTTCTCTCTTATGTTTTTGTAAGCTTCCATTTTGTAATTGGATCGTGTATCTATAAAATGGAATCATAAATAAATAAATATGTTTCCACTGATTGCCGCGGGCACCCAAACTAACCCGGAACTGAGTTAAGCGGCCGACAGACACAGAGATCTAGTTGCCGACTGGGTACAGACTTACGATATCTACGAACAAATTAGATTTGAAACTAGTCCACAGACAATGAATTTGGTCGCAGATATCGCATATCCACAATCAAGTCGACAACCAGAATTCCGTGTTTAATTTACGCTGTAGAGACCAATTAATTGTGGTTTGAAAAATAATTACCGATTTTCTTGTGACTATCAAATATACAATTGCACATCTATAGAGAAGTTTTCAATTCGCTGTAGAAGATAAGAATCAAAAGCGCCCGATCTATCACACTTCAAACCATTTCACCGAATTGCCGCTCTTAACATCACTTTCATACTAGTCCCGATTTCTTTATTGATTCAATGATTAATTTACAAACATGCGACCATTATTACTGATTGCATTTAAGATGTCTCGAACCAGACACGGCTCTGAGTATGATGTCAAGATACTTGAACATTTATCTGACCATGTCCATGGATTATTCTCTCTCAGTACATGTCAGCTTCAGCGATTGTAGTCAATTCTACATAATGTATCATTAATCATCGATTCGTTTCAAAGCTACGCGCTTCAATCAATCAGAAATAATCAGTTGGCACGTTAATCGAACCCAATTAAGTGCAATTCAGATCATTTTTTCCCCACACATTCATGCTATTTATAGCTATAACGGTGTATACGTGGGTTTGGAAAATATTTCCTTCATTTCGAAGAATAACTTAAACCCGAGGCACAAGGTGTCTCGAACTCCTACAAATATAGCCATATTATCCTGCAACGCGAGATCTCGAATACAAAAAAGAAACAACCTGGGAGTTCGGCACGCATTTATCGAAAGATACTATCCGTCGTGATGAGCGATAAGTTCGCGCATCTTCTTACATGGACGCATCTTTTTACAAGTTGAACGCGTTGATCAGTCGCTGTCAGTTTTGCGATACAAGAAAAAACTGATTGTCGGTGGTAATCGCGATGACTGGCGACTGACTGGCAAGATCAGTAATCATCTCGTGCGGAATAATGGACTAGGTGAGTGATGCACGATGTTGCTTGTTGTATCTTCGATCTTGCACTGGACTCTAGTGTTAAAATATGAACTTATGTATGCAACCTTGATCATGGTTGATGGCCTCAGACAGTCGGATAGTAGGGATCATTATATTTCGTTTAGAATGTTTTGTATGATTTTTCAAAGTGTAAATCGTTAGTTCTTTATGGATCGCAGTAAATTTTGTTGAAAAAACATTAATTTTCAATTAAATTCGGTTTAATAAAATCGGCAAGAACGATAAGCTTGACGAAAGATTGATTTGAAAATATATTTCAATTGTTTTTTTTTCATCTGTACATTCTTCATATCTTAAATAAAGTAGTTATACAACTTTAAGATGCTGGCTCATAATGTTCCATTTTTGTAATTTATATCAATATAACTGACGTATTAGTATTCATGTAAGAAAACATTAAAAAATAATTGAAAAACCTTGAACAGTATCTTGCATACGAAAATTATAGGAATAAACATTGAAAGATCGAAAAATGATAAGATACGCAATTTCCATTTTTTTCTCTATTTTGACCATATCCACTGTTTGAGATATCATCTGGTCCAAAGTAATGAGCGATAGACTATAATCGCATTGTTCTAAATATTATTATTCCCGTTCCAAAAATACATTTATTCGACCTATCAATTCTGAAAAAAATACATCTCCCCAGTAGTCAAGAGGTATCCAAAACATTCAATATTAATAAGGCCAGCTTGCATGGATTACGGGTTCAACCTGCTATTATACACACCACAGGCTGAACATAAATCTTATGTCAGCAGGGCGATAATGGAAATTACTTTCATTCTCCAAAAAGCGGACCGCGAAACACAAACCACTGTCAAAACGAAAGGTGCAATTTTGCGTTTTTCTTCATTAACCTCACCAAAACGAACGCAATTCATTAATTTCACGATAATAATCCGAAAATCCGAATGGCCTCTGTAATGGGTAATTAATCATTGCCCTGCACTCTTTCTGTGTTCTGTCATACCACGATCCATTTCGATTCTTTGCCGACCACTCGATCTGTGGAAGTTACCTCCCTTTGATATCGAGCTGGATTTGTTTTACAGATCGTGGTCGCCAAAACATGGAAATTAAAAGAGATAATGATCAATTTCATATTCTTAATACAAAGCATAACACACCCACCCACCAGAGGATAATGATCCCGCGGAAGAAAGCATATAGGCTGAGATGAATATGCACTGCTCCATTTGGTGGAAAAAGAATGAGTTGTACGATGAGGAGCGGTCAGTTCGTTTGCCTGAGTACCTCTTGCGTACCGTTTACTGGGAAAAATGATCGATTTTCTCAGAGATTTGGGTTGCGATGTATGTATGTAATGGATTCTTCATGATCCGGTAGAGTATTGCATTCATTCGAAATGACGCTGAAAAGGAGATATTGCCCAGCAAAACGCATTAATTTCTTTCGGGAGGCAGGCCACACATGTTTTATGATAATATGAGTTTATTAACATACTTTCGAAAGGAAGGTGGTGGTTGATTTACTCGATAATGAGTTGTTTGTACATGTTGCATGTTGCACCGCATATTAAATAATGAATCGACCATTAAGAGGTTAATAAGCGTGTAGTCATATCGCGCTTGTATCACATTTCGGAATGTTGAAGAAACTAATTGCATCGACAGAGACCGGAGAGTGAAAAATGGCGTTCCAGAGTGGGTACCATTTTTCAAGCGAAATCCGAGACAATTATGGAAGATATTTGTCAGCTTGCACACAAAATAATACTGATGATGGGGAGTCAAATTGTAAAACATGGGTTCAAAAAATTCGAAATTAAAAAAATGAAGATTTTCAAACACGTGGATAAGTCATGTAGTGAGAATATAAACATAATATAATATAGTCAGTATGCGAATATCTTGTTGGAAGGCAAATTTATTTTAATTGAACCTCATGCACCAATCATTATTTGCAAAATTGCAAAGAATCGCAAAAACTCGCAAAATAGTAGGTACATTCAAAGTCTGGTCATGATAACTACTGGCGCAAGACAAAGTACTTCCGGTTCAAAAATAAACTTGTTATGCCACCAATACATGGACCTAATGGGATGAAGTTCGTCAACCCAAGCACAGCTGAAACGTTTGCAGAGTTGCTGGAACTGCAAACCCAAGAAAACCTCTCCTGAAATGGTTATGATCGCGAACAGGAGATATCTGATTCTTTCGATCAAATCCCCGCATCTACGCCAACAGGAATCTCTCGAATCAGACCAACCAACATCGAAGAGATTAAAAACTTAATAAGAGGATTTAACAAGCGAAAATCACATGGATTATTTTTATTTTTATTTGGAAAACCAACAGCATTTAAGATAATGCCAATGATAGGTTCCCACTGAATTATCAAAGCAGAACAGGTTATATAACAAGAGTGCTTAGTTGGTAATAGTATCTATAATTACTTTCTTAAATTTAGTTTTTGAAAGCTGAAATAGGTCAATATGAGAAAACTTCGAGTTGTATTGTGACATTAATCTGTTCGTTGGCGAATTGGAGTAATTCCTCGTATTAGAAAAAGGCAAATAAAATAATGTATTGAGTCTTGTGTTTACAGGATTTGTTGAAAGATTGAAATATGATATAATTGATGAAGAGTGTATATCATTATTGAAAATTTTAAAAAGAAAGAGCATATCCATAACTGTCCTTCTATCTTCAAGTGGTATCATATTGAAGTATTTCAGTCTCGACTTATAATTAGGTAGACACAATATGTATCGTGTGGCTAAATCACCTACCTAAAAATATACTGACGACACAAAATAGACATGATAAACGTCATCTTGAATACGAAGAGCTTCCCGGATGTTTGGAAGTCAGCCATTATAACAGTATTACCTTAACCAGTTACAGGTAAAGATATCCATTTCCCCCTAGATAAAGACCTAAAACAGGTAAAAATCTCCTTTCCTCCGTAGGAATAAACTAGCATGCAATCGCTAAGTGTCTACTTCCCGATTGGGTTATTCATATATTTGTGCATACGCACAGGTTTCAACCAAACAAAATCAACGGATATGGTTATGTATCGCTGGACAAGGCGTTTAATAAAGTCTGACATGCAGGACTGATTTTTAAACTTCATGCATTTTCGAATGCCATTACCACTCGTGCAACTCACCACTGCATCTTTTTTCCCAGGACAGAACTTTTTGTGTTAGAATTAACAACCACCTCACTAGAATGCGGCCAATATAAGCTGAAGTCTCGCAAGACTCACCGCTCTTCCTAATACTTTATAGTATAGTACATACGCAGCAGATACCCCAAAAAAGCCCAATATATAATTAATTCTGTATGCAGATAACACATGTATATTCCAAACCTCTAGGCAGGCAAAAGCTGTACCGTCAAATCTATGAGCTTTTATAGATGTGTTGATGGAATGTTTCTTAAAATTGAAGAATCAAATAAACGCCGAGAAGACACAAGCTACCACAGCTAATTGTAAAGGTTAGGAAATAGAATGGTAACGTACATTTAAATACTTAGAACTAACATTTGGCCATAAACTTTCTTGGACCGAACCAAAGTTGGGTCGTACTAGGATTTTCACATACTAAGTATAACTAGTACGAGTACAAAAATATTAGCAAGTATTTTTTGAAGTATGTAGATGTATACATACAATACATACGATTTGCAGTGATGTAATGAAACTGTATGATATGCCCTCCTCCACCCTTCAGACAAAAAGTTCCCAAGGTAGAATGGTGATGGTGGAAGATGGCCTTCAAAGGACATCGAGCCATTAGTCCCTACAGCTTGTCCGTAACTTTTCAATGGTTGGTCATTTATTTGCAAGTCGTTCTCCAATCTAGGAGCTATCTAAAGGAAAACAATCAAATTCAATCAATTTAATTTGAATTTTATTTTATTATACGTACTCGCAAGTACGAAATTACTACTCGCAAGTACGAAAATACTAGGTATGAAAATACTTGCAAGTACGAAAATACCTGCAAGTACGAAAAAATACTCGCAAGTACGAAAATCCTCGCAAGTACGAAAATACTCGCAAGTAGGAAAATACTTGCAAGTACGAAAATACTCGCAAGCACGAAAATACTTGCAAGTACGAAAACTCTTGCAAGTACGAAATACTCGTATGAAAGACCTTGCAAGTATAAAATACGAGTACATATTAATATTAGGATACTATTACGTCGCTGTTAGATTGAAATGGAGAAAATTGATTGGATAAATTCTTGATTACATGTATAGTCCACAAAAATACTCGTACCAAGTATTTTTGAATTTCAGACTATACTCTTCATCTCTAGACCGAACACTACTACTAGGTACTGGCTGTTTCAATAAAATACCTGTTCCAGAATATACGCTTCATCTCTAGACCGAACACATAAAAACAAAAGACAAACCACCAAACGCTAATGTACAGACAAATAATTCGAACGATGTTGACATACGGTAGCACTGCCTTCTACCAGACATCCGAAACTAAAAAAACGTCAGCTGCAAATGTGCCAGAATTTCACTAATATCTGCATTCAGTGACAAGGCAAGGGTTCATATTGGTGGAAGACTTCGCCCACTGGCCAACTCTTGCCAACGAACTGTATATGAAAAATGTACTCGCAATTTAGGTGCTGAGAATGTTAACCGGGCAGCGAAAGAGGAGACAAGTTAACATTTCAAGACCGAATTTACGATTGTTGCTATTCGAAAAGCAGGCATCGAACTGTTGAACACCCGCCATATTAGCCAAATCCAACCCCCAGTGAATTTTATATTTTTACTCGGCCCAAAAAAAAAACAGCTCAAGGGTAGGAAATTTCAAGAAGATAGAAAGGTAATCGCAGCTAAAAATATTCAAGGTTTAGAAAAATATAGGCTAAATGCTTTAACAACTTCAAGTACAAGCACTGTCATTAGACAACATTAGACTTTGACATTCGGTAAATTTCATTTAGTCGAAGAAGAAACATTTTTAGAGCTCTCAATATGTCAAATGTTGTAACTAAACAAGTTCTACTCTGTTTTCTTGGAAGAAGAGTTGTATTTTTCTTGTGAAAGTTTACGGGGAGTATGTTCTATTAAATTTACCTTGAAAGTTATACATGAATTGACCCCGAGAGCCGTTATTTCGTCTGTGAAGCACTGTTTGGAAGAGTAAAACAGGAATGAGTTTTGGCATCGTGTAGCAACTAATGTTAAGGTATAAAGGCACTACGATAGCAGCTGCTGCAAAACATCATAGAAGACAAGGCGCATCGATTGCATTGACTTCGATATCAACCCTAAAACGAGATATTCATGGTTTGGAGCTTTGTGTCTGGTTGAGCCAGGACGGTCTGATTTATTTTGTCCCTTTTTGCTTATTTCATTTATTTTATCCTGGCGAAACAAACGTACGTGATTATCATAATCTACAGTTAATTCATTTGAGAAAAAAAGAGGAAAAACTAGCCGATCAATTAAGAAATTAAGGTTTTCGTGAGTATATTCTACACACAAAAGCCTTTAAAAGGTCCAAGTACTGAAACTGCAAGAAGCTGTAACTAATGCCAGCAATGCACAAGAAAAGTTCACATGAACCTTTTTTCCTTTCATTCGATTTCCAGCGGAAAACTAACATTGATATCCAGATGCGGAGATTGCTGTCTGGTTTCAGAAATCCTTATTTCACACTAACGAACATCTTGCCGTAACTTCGACATGGCATCTCTTTTGAATTGCTCAGTCTTTAGTGATTTCCATTGGTTTCGCACCTCGTTTTGGTTTTCTTTCATAGTTTCGTAGCTCAGGAGAATATATAATTTTTCGATAGGTACATAATTCAATCTCAAATTTCCTTAAAGTCAAAAGTTCCTAACATAATTCTATTTCATTTGCACCGACTCCGCTCTTTTGACGATCAATATTTTAACATGTTTTGAAACCTATTAGGTCCCGAAACTGTAAGCTTCCCTTGTTTGTCCTATTTTTACATTCACAGATTTAAAAAAAAAATCCTTTGGATGCCAAAGGAATTCTTTGGGGAATTTTGTTTTAAAGCTGGCTTAAGGCTCGTGAATTTTGGGATGGTGCCGTCTTCTGAAGTATTTTAGTATTTTAATTTTAAGATCGATCTCTGATTTAAAAGCTACACTGAGAAAAATACTTCTATTTTTTGAAGAAAAATGAACACATTATCAAAGAAAATTGGTAATGATTCTGCGCCAAAGAAATATTTACTCAATCCAAAAGAAGAAATTTCTTCATTTCAAAGAACAAATATTGTACTTGCCCTGAGTAAAACTTGTTATAGTTTCAAAGAAATATTTACTCAATCGAAAGAAATGAGGTTTTTCATTTCAAGCACTGATATTGCACTTGCCCTGAGTAAAATTTGATATAGTTTCAAGAACATCTGGCATCTGGCATAAATCGGTTCACGTACGATCACCGAAGCTAAGCAGTGCTGGGCGCGATTACTACTTAGATGGGGGACCGCAAAAACTCTGAAAAAAAAAAAATTCCCATCTTTCGTTTTTTTAAAGTGCCACATTTTTTTCTTATTTTCTGAAGCGCTAGTATTATTTATGCCTTGTCGCCAATTTACGCTATAATGTTACACTTAATCAATGGAGTTAGGACAACTGAAGACGAACAAAGTCAACCATGAACCCGGCGGAATTCGAACCCACGAGCGGTAGATCTCTGCTTTGGATTGACACGTTAGCGAGCTAAGCTATCGACCCTTTATTTGTGTAGAGGAAAAGTTGATAGAAGTCAGAAAAACTATCAATTTTTTCATCGAATATTGAAGCATGGTTGTTGTTGAAACATAGAAAAAAATATTCGCGGTGAAGATATAATTTACTAAATTCATAGACATAATTTACAAGATTTGAGGAAAATTACTTACTTGAAATAAGGTAAAGCAAAAATTGTATTCCGTTGAATGTAAGACATTTTTCAATGATATGTATACCAATTACTGATATAAAATAAAAGTTTATTTGATTTGTGGAAGATTTCACATCTCGTAAACAAGTAAATATTTTCTTTGATTTTCGGAAACATATTTTTCTGAGTGTAGATATATTTCAATTTTTTACAGATAAAAATCTTCCAGCCTAATCTCCCGTCTTCTTCAATGTGAATCTGTCTAAATCCTAATCCAACCTTAGCTTTTATAGTTCATTATTATTTCGAATCTTGACTGCAACGAAACTTTGCCGTTGCAATGTGGAATCATCTTTACCTCCCTATCTAAATTTACTCATTCAGTTCCAATTAAACATTTCATTTCCACTGATTACCTCATCAAAGTTCATAAAACCGAATTGTCAGCCAACTGATCGTTTTTCAGATTAGGAAATCTGTCAGTAGGACCTGCTCACTTCAATATAGATTGTAGAGATGGGAAAAACGACTCAGTTTAGTGTGTCGACACACTTCGACTCACTCATTTGGATGAGTCAATCAGTGTGAGTCAATCAATTGTGTCAATTCGTTTTTGATTGATGTAAAATGTAGTTATGAAAAAGGATTATGCATATGATTAGTATTTTTTCTATTCAGCGCTTATAAATGGCCATGAAAATGCGACAAAGAAAATTAAACGCACAGAAAATTTCCCAGTATTTATTTTAATAAGTGTCCTTTTTTTATTTTGAACATTTTAAAAAGATTTTAAAGTGTAAAGAAAGTGTCTGATAGCTTAGTTAACTATAGTTGATTTGAATTACAAATTAAAAAACTCTAGTCCGCCAGAAAATCCTATTTTCGTAGAAAAGTAGAGGAAATATGTATGTAGGTCTTCAATGCATGTTTTGGTCCATATTATAACTAGAGTCGGGTCGTACTAGGATTTTCACATACTAGGTATAACTAGTACAAGTACAACAAAATAAATGTTCCAAAAATACTAGCAAGCATTTGTTGAAGTATGCTATATATACTATACATACGATTTGCAGTGATGTAATGAAAAGGTATGATATGCCCTCCCCCACCCTCCAAATACAAGGTTCCCAAGCCAGAATGGTGATGGTGCAAGATAATCTTCAAAGGATACTGAGTCATTAGTCCGCGTAGCTTGTCCGTAACTTTCCAATGGTCGGCCATTTATTTGGCAAATCCTTTCGCCTAAAGAAAAACGATGAAATTCAATCAATTTAATTTGATTTTCATTTGATTATATGCACAAAACATCTCCTGTATTCGTTCAAATTACCAAAGTCAAAAAATTTACTAAGATAGAACAAACTAATCCTATTGCCATCTATATGGCTTTTCATCGATCGATCTCTGATACCAAACTTTTCTTGGCTAATCTAAAACAGCCGGTTTTCCACTTTGCCTCACTGAAGTTAAACGAAAATTTTACTAAGAAATGATAAAAACAAAATGTTTCGCCTGTTAAACATGCACCCACAAGGGGGCCAACCTCTTCGGTAAGACTGGATATGAATCCAGGGGCATCTTAGCTCCCGCGGTCTTGTAAATTTTACAACCCCGGTAGGGTTGGAGACACCCTCGTGGCGACCTGCAGTCACGAGGAGAGCCTCAGCACAGCCGGAGAAGCCAACTGGCGAACCAAAAAGGATCTCAACCTTTTCTTCCTTAGCACTTTAAGTGCTACTTTCAGTTTTTCCAGACGGTTTTCCGGCGGATTTCATTTTGCCGTATCTTCGAAACTAGGCCGCTTTTTCACAGACTTGTATGAAAATTTGACCCGAAACAACTCAGAAAGGTCCCCGAATTCATGCTAGACCAAAAAAATTATTTTGGTAAAAATGGACGTTTTCACCCAATTTCCCCTATCAAAAGTTTTTCTCGCCCTTAAAATATCACTATTGTACTCTCCGACCATTTTCAATAATCGAAAGTGCCGTATAGGCAGTTTTTGCCAAACTATGGCCAAAAAACGCCTTATTCCCCTACAAAACTGAAATTTTTGTATCGCAGAAATAGATCTTGGCCCGTTATATCCCAAACCATTCTCACCCAAAATTGGCGGATTTTGTCCGATTTCAGCTACCTTTGCCCTAGAAACTTTTTGAATATTTGAATAAAATACTTGCAAGTACGAAAATACTCGCAAATACGAAAACACTCGATCCTAGTATTTTTGAATTTCATGCTAAGTACTGATTGTCCCAAAAGAATACCTGTTCCAGTATATACGCTTAATCTCTAATTATAACCTAACTATGTCTAAATTCCAAAATTTGTGAATAATAAACATTGCTACTTGTTATACATATATGATGCTAATCACATGAACATTTTATGGCCGCATTTCCTACAACGTAAATGAGGAAAATATTTGCTTTCTTTGAAGTACTCCCCACCCACATTATTCTAAAACGTTACCTCAGCGAAGAAAAAATCACTCATAGAAACTTTTTTCGAAACGGCATATAATTGAAAAGTTTACCATTTTAAATTTATCAATGGTAAATGAATTTATAGACTAATGATCAATTAGAAACAAATTTTCACAAGTATCTTATCTAAATACACTGAACTTCACTGCATCGAATTGTGTGAAATGTACACTGATTTCAATATACACTTCAAGAGATAATGAAAATCAAAAACTTTTTTATTTGAATTATGAACCCACTTCAACTCCCAGATATAACAAATAATTACAGCGATAATCATCCAAAAAAAAAAGCGGGCAAACCCAACCATTTTCATTTCGCCCATTCTCGTATTTTGAGGTTTTTTCTTCATCAAAATATAATTGTTTCTGAAAATTTGCTCGAATATCCCTATCCAATATCTAGACCTGTTATACTTCATCAATATCCTTAAAAAATTTCATTTCGATCGGACATCGCATTCCTGAGATAATCTCACTGCATTCAATCACAAAAAAATTGCGAAAGTCTACAGGAAGAAAGTTTCAATCAAAACCTTCATCATATGCACATATAAAGTGCACATATGTTCTTCCGCGACGGTCAGTTTCGATCATCACAACCAGCCACGGCATGCTTGCACTGTACGCATTACCTACAGCCTTTACGAAATTCATATCGCGGCACCGATTGACTTGCTCCTGTGCAAAAGTGTCGAGCTCATAATCAAGTTCGAGCTCATAAACAAACTCATAAGCACATCAACTGATTGCCTCGTTCATGTGCTGCTCATCTCTAGCTCTACTGTGTGTATACAAACGTGTCGGCCAACATACGTGTTGGGGCTAGTGATTGCTTCACCAAACGCTCAACTCCGACGAGCTCATTACAAGCTCATAAGCACATCAACTGATTGCCTCGTTCTTGTGCTGCTCATCTCTAGCTCTACTGTGTGCACACAAACGTGTCGGCCGACACACTTGTTGAGAGCAAGTGATTGCTTCACCTAACGCTCAGCTCGCTCATACTGTAGTGATTGCTTCACCTGTGAAGCAGCTCGCTCAGTATAGAGTGTGTCGACACACTTGTTGGGGGCTAGTGATTGCTTCATCGCGATTGCTTCACTCACGTGTTACCCATCTCTAATAGATTGGCATAATTGAAATTGGATGACGCGACAGTTCTTCTGTTGGCTAAACTTAAGTCTGCGATCGTCTTGCGAAAGAGGCATTCTATTAAAGCTCGGGCTCTGCTATTCATCGACCGCTCGGAGGCTACTCAGTGGAATCAGATTTATGTATAAACAATTTAGCTTCTTAGACTTGGACGAGTATTGACACGTGTTCGCCTGGGCGCCAAATAAATCGACCGTCCATTCCTTACTATTCTCCGTATACATTCTAATCGCACCATCGACCAATATTATTACTTGGCTATTAAAAGAAAATTGAGAAAACTTATCGGGATCACCTCACAATCGATTGTCGAAAGCAACGTTGATGGGAACAGTTAAAACCAATTTCGCATTCTGTCTCGTTGCAATCTAAGTCGTGGCCGACGCCACAATGCACACTTTTATCTCAATCCCAACTCTTTATCGCTCGAGGAAATTTTTAACAAGTTCCAATGCAAAATGAGTTTCATCTGGCGAATGAGCTTTGCATCTGGAAAACACCAATACAGCCATACTTAGATATCTATTTCGCGGCAGATTTCAGAGACCCTTTAAAACTGAGCGATAAACAATCATGATGAATTGCAAACGGTGCGAAATATGGACGTGCATACTAAGCCACATTTCTTATACATAAGTACCGCAGGTGTCCAACAGAGGCGGTATCTTCTATGATACGGTTGACAGAAATAAACAGGAAAAAAGAAAGTTTTCCGAGCTGACTATTTGCACCTGCGCAGATTAATTAGTCGGTAGCGCGGCAATTACCATTGACTTATATTACACAAAATGAATAAATGCGGGTCATCTTAAGTGCCACAGTGCCAGCAGCTGTAGTAGTGCTCAACTCGACTCGACATAGCGGCCTTTCTCGAACCAAACCAACTCAAGAACCAAATCACCACAACACTTCATCTTCTTTCTTGGATGAATCGACGACGCGAGGCACGAAACGCGTGAAAACACTCAGCCCATAGTCAGCCGTAAAGCCAAACCAGCTAGTTAGCTGGCTATAGATGGGCTGCGATGAACTACGCGGCCTGGCACAGACCATTGCTTCCAGACTTGCTTTGGTATTACTTAAAATAATTTATGATGACATTACGTTAAGATTATTTCATAGGAGAACCATGCATATATTCACTTGCAGGTATTAGCTCATATGCATAAATGTATGTACATACGTGTGAACTTTCGGTGTAATTTTGAAGGGATTTTCACTGTCATTTCCATAGATTTTTGGGCGAAAGTGAAAAGAGAGTGTGAAATTTAATCTTAAAGGTCAATTGTGAGAGGCTGCTTGACTTTTTCAAAGAAATAGTTCTTGTTTGTATTTGAGATATTTGGATTCTAAAAAAACCCAATATATTTCAAAATTATTCCAATTAAATTCTGGAATTTGATCAAATATGGTTGTTGATTAAGATGCAGGTGAAATGTAGATCATGATTCTATAGCAGTATATTTAGTATTATGAAAAAAATTGAAGAAGCGATTTATTTTGATTTTCCTATTGGTTCTTTAGCCCTGCGAACCCTCTTGGCATCTTCATTTCTTACAGGTGGATCAGACCCCTTGTAGCTTTTTCATCCGAAAGAAAACTTACTCTTGCAAAACGTTCTTTCATCCAAGTTAATTTTCACATTGGAATATATTTACGCTTAATACAAGTCTCCAATGAAACTGAAAACTCTGGACAAAGATGATCTCCAATTTAGATTTTTTTTTATAGATATTGAGACGAACAATCTTTAAAGGCGTAAAAGTTTGGAGAAACCAAGTCAAATACTTATCAAAATACAAAACCAAAAAAGGATAAATTAATTTTCCCTCCCATGGTCATCAAAGTCGACATTCACTTCATACAGTTCAAAATAAACGCGATGTCAGTGCCGCCACGCATACAATTTACTACCTTTCAAGACGAACTTCACAATCTCAGCACCAAACTTTAGAAATTACTGAAATATCTGCCTTCTATAACGTGCCCACGTATCTCATATACTAAACAACTCCCAAAAATAGACATATTTATAGTATCACCTAATTAAATCTTTTGATGTCTCAGGACTATTTCATGCCCGATTGAGTTCATTTAATAACTATATTCTTCGAAATGACTCTTCCTACTTTACCCGTAAAATCGATGCCCCGCCACCAGTTTATGTTTATGTCGCGCATCTAAAAATAGTGTGGAAAATGAAACAAAAATTAAATTCTATTCGAAATATCTTTCCACTGCTTCCCGTTGGATTTTCTGAACGCGGATATTCATATCGAACCCGGCCTGGTGTAGCTTCAGCAAATTCAATTTGAATTGTTTTACACATGTCGCATAATCATGCAAGATTTAATACGACACAGTCTATGTGCCTAAGTCTATCTGATCGTGGATATTGTTCCAAAGATTGTCGAACTCACTCTACTTACGTCAATTATTATTAAGAAATTTCTCATTATTTTCACATACATATAATTGCATCTGGGCAGTAAAAAAAATATACTCGCCCTGTCTCAAGCACAGATCGGATTAGCAAAAATTAATCGAATCAAAACTAGAAGTTAATACCTACTTATGTATTTAATTTTGCTCCACACCACAGCGGTAACTGCTAAGACCAGTCAGATTTCGACTTAAGTATTCGTAACTTTTATCTAATTTAGCAACAAATCTAACATAACAAACCATTTACGTGGGAATGTCAATGTTTGCATTCTCTCCAAAATTAACGTTCGCACATGTCTGGGATGATGAAAATTGATTGATTTTTCCTCAGACAAATGAGGAATTTCAAAATTTGGCAGAAAGCCAGAATGAAATTCTTCTTTTCGGCCTCAGTTTGCAATTCGTTCGATATTTTTCGACCACAGCCCTCAAATTTTGTATCTTTTATGAGTGCATGCAAATGCTTACATACATATCTAGATCGGCTAATTGCCGTGTTTAATTTTTATAGGATGCTATCTGAGGATTATTTTGCTGGAACAGAATTTCGGATCGGCGTTGCCTTTGATGTTTCGAACAATCCGACTTTGCAAAGACAATAAAACAGACATACAGATTTTAGAACGTTCTTGGAAGCAATGTGCTGGCGCCATCTGGTGAATTGAAATGATTTCAAGCACGTGCGAATAATTTAATCCAAAGCTTTGGCATCGCTGCAATTTGACTTTAACATAGCAATGCATTTTCATACGAAATGAAAATATTTGTTTTATTTAAGGAATATTGCGAAACTAATCTAACTTCATGGTTTTTTTTGTAAATAACTAGGAGTGTGTTTTCTGTTTGTATTTACATATGTACGTATCATAGCTCGTATTTTTCACATTTTTATCGTCGTTTTTTTCCCTTCACGACCCTTAATTGTTCGATTGTGGCCATGCTTTACTTGGGCCAAGGTGCATCAAGTATAGAGCACAATTTTGGTACCTCAAAGCTCAATTTACCTATTACATTCCAGAGGCAGTAATTTTAGTTTTGCGAACGATTCATCTATTCAAGGAATTGCAGATTCTTAAAAATGTTAATAGCACCTTTTCAGATGATGATGAACCGGTAAATTATGCATGGTAATTTAGTAATTCCGTTTTAGAAACCCAAAATAAGTAGTGAAGAGGATGCAATTACCGTGACCTTGCAGATAAAAGTACGAAAGCTCAGAAGCTTTTTAGCATTTCTTTAAAAAATGATGTAAAACATTTACATGTAAAACATTTACATTCAAAATGGCATTTAAATATACAGTAAAATATTAGACGTGAGTATTTCTTTTTGAAAAAAAAACGATAAAACTTTGGATTTTTGATGTTGTGCTCCTGCGGTTGGCCGGCCATTTTCGAATTTAGTTTTCTACATTTATTGTTTCTCACTGACTTAATTTTAATTACTATTGTTCTAAAGATAATTCAATACGAATGTGAGCTGTGATCGATTAAAAACATTACAGTTTTGTTTGCTGTATAGCTTTTTTCACCATAGACAAAGAACTAAACACAAAACAACACTGTAATAAACTGGTTAAAATTAATTATCACACACAATCCGCTTAGTCAGTTTGATTGAATACATAATTCAAGCATTGTCAGGTCCACTCTCATCTTCTGGTTAGTTTCTTCTCTCATTCTCTTGGGTCGATAGAGGCACGGTCAATATTTTGATGTTTCGGAACTATTGAGATGCAACAAGGATATAACAACTTATCATGTATCTATGGATTATTATTTAAATAAAAAGTCAATATTTGCTTGTGTGGCTATGGATTAAATAATTCCTAGTGCATCAGAACTGCTAGAAACACTAATGTTCGTTCGACAGTAGAGAATTTGTGCAGATTTTGAGTGTGTATTCTGCCACTTAAGGCCACTACCACTAGCTACTTCTCCCACTTAAGCCTAATGCACCCTAAGTAATAATATACCCTAAGCCAATTTAATTTCGATGACTTCATCGAAAGTTAGAGTGATAGAAAGGTGTTTGGGGCTGCCATCCGAAAAATGTTCAGTCCTTAGAAAATTTAAAAATTGTTTACTTATTTTCATTGCAAATGTTCGCGATGTGAATACTTAATGTAAGCATTTATAAGTACGAAAATAACAAAAACGTCTCGTGTTGACAGCGCTTTGCTAGCACCGAAGCCGAAAATATGTCACAACTGCCTGACGTCCAAGTCAACCTACTCTGCGAATTTCGTATTGATTCGATAACTGCTTTGGAAGTTATATGGATACAAAGAAATTTAAGGCTACCGCCCGCAAAAGTTTTCAATTTTTTTAGATCTTTATATTTGTTGTTTATTTTCACTACAAGATCACTATGATTTGAAAAGTTTGTGATAAAATCGCTTACTAAGGGCATGCAAAAAAAAATACCAAACCAACCATAGCTGGCAACCCTATCATCGTTTTTATGATTCCATGACTGATCTGGAATCTATAGGGCAAAGGGCTTTATTTTCCGGAGCGAATTTTCAAAATTTAAGACACCAAAATAACCATAGCTGTCAGCTCCAACCTAATTTTTCCACCAAATATTTATCAAACGTGGCTTAAAGTAAGATTCAGCTATTGTGTGAATTTCGTCAAAATCTGGGGACTGAATCAGAATTTATAGGGTAGTGATTTTTCAAGATGGCACCACTGGCACAGAATTGCTCAAATTTCAAAATCGCTTCTATCAGATCTGGTCTTATTTAAGACCAATACATTCTGTAAATCTCAACTGTATCTGATTATTGGGACGTTGGTTCCCGTGAACAGAAAATATAGGGAAATTGGGGAAGGGTTGCCGTTCTTGTCCAACATGAAATTTCCAAAGTTTTACTTTGACTGTGTAGACAAAACATAAGATTTGAATATGAGTTGCTTTTTTACTTAAAAGCAAAAATACTTCAAGAGAGTCGATGGTTTGAAGGTTTTCACTTTCAGCGCCTACCGTAGCTACAGAGCTGCCAGCACGTTCTATAGCAATATAAGCATTGCAGGTTTTACCACATTAACGCTACCTGTGCATACCTGGGGGAGCCAAAATCACGAGCACTGTTTCATTCTTTTTCTGGATGTGAAGTCCATTTGTGAAGCACTTCAAGATGCCACTGATACATTTGTGTATTTTGCCAGTCATCAACTCCTGAGAACCGATAATCTTGGGAATCTTTCGATATTATTTAGCTTTTTAGTTGTATCACGTATGTGTGGCAGTACTGCGAGGAAATGTGAGGAAGTGATTTTGGTTTATTCGATGCAGGATGTGAGTCATGTGCACGTTTATTTCGCTCTATTTAGAAGATCGTGTAGTCTGTTGTATAGAATACTGGCTCCTAGTATGTGGGGTTCAAAGTACCGCGCACCGAGCTCTGAATAGGTACCTGATTCATATCAGGGGTAGTATCAGCCGTGGAACTAATCACTCCCCAGGCGAACACATTAATTGTAAAATTGTCAATGAACGTTTCTACCAGCTCCAAGTCCCGACAATGGTCTTATTGCTTTCACTATTTCAGATTTACCCTTACGATTCTTCCACACGATTTTACCTCGAATTATTATATCAAATACCATGGCCTCAGTATAGTATTTGTCGTTTGCTGTGGAACACCTTGCATTGAATAAAACATCTATTAGTTTTTTTTTCACGGTATTTCAAAGTGGAGATGTGACAAAAAAATACTTGATGGTCAAGCAAGAAGCAATTAAAAATCGCGGATCTGATAGGATTAATGTATTATTCCCCACACAATAAACACAAATAATTTTTTTGTTTTGTTTTTATTTCCGATCTTCAATCGAACTAATTAGGCCATACATGTAAGCAAATCAACTGAAACTAAAACCCATGACACTATTCAGCTTATCGAGCCATCATCTATCTATCATCATGCATCAACTCTGCAATTTGCAAGCGGGTTCAACAGACTACTGTTTCAGATGCATATCAACGTAAATACCATCAGTTACAATCCATTTTCCGTATCTGAAATCTTCATCTCTCCGGCAGAACCAATTGCAAACAAATTTTTAATCAATTTATCGCTACATGCGGTCTAGCGAATTCCGACCGACCAACCGACCTTTTCCTTAAACATTTGCACTAACAAGATGATGGTGGTCTGTTTTCGATCATGTACTTACTCGTAGTTTTGTTACACCTTTTGAACTGTTTGTGCGCCAGAGGCTGCTCAGTGTAATGGAACCTGACTGTGGCGCTGGCGGCGTTACAAATCAAAAATCCGCTACACGTCTACACTCGATATTTTAAGTCCCTGCTTTCGTACTACATGCGAGACGATCTATTTGATTGCGACAAAAGATCGCAGCTTAGGCTACAGACGTAGGAAAATGAGCTTGAAAATCACATAAGTAAGCAGAAAATTAGATGAAATTTAATAGCTTCGTCCATTCATTGGACCAAGAATGGACGAGAGGATTGAGCTGAGGCGATAGCAGCTGCGCCATACAGCAACGCTTGGTGTTTAGTTGATCCAAATGGCGGTACTTTGTGGTAAGTGTGGCTTGGACTTTTTAGGCTTAGACAGATAAAATACAGTGTGACTAATCTGCAAATTCGCTAATTCTTAATTGAACCGAATAGACTGAAATCGAAATGATACTAGGATCGGGAAATGGATAGAAGGTCATAGTTGTTATAATTGCTGCAACGATATGTTGACGGTGTAACGTGATACAAGCACATAGTCCTGACCTGGTTAAATTGATCTTATCGAAGAATCGCTTATCGTTTTCTACAATCTCGCGTCACAAAGGTTAGCGTGTCATTAGTTAGCGCGCTTCAAATGTCGCGAACACAAAAGAACCGTTATACGGTAGCACAGGCATTGAAGTTAAATGGTCGTTGTTTGCAGTAAATTGTTATAAAGTGCAATAGTATTATGTTCCCAGGAAACTAAATGAGCGTTCACATGGCTGAACACCATCGTTTTCATCATATCACATGGCATTAAAGCAAATGCAAGCAAAGGGTATAATTTATAAAGGGTATATTTGCTTGATTCTCGCTTTTACCGCCGAGATCGTTGTTGAAAGAATCGAAAATAAAGATATAATTCATCATCAAATCAACCCATATATAATCATCCCATGCATCTATAACTCTTTTTGACCTCATACTCGGTCGATGTGCATTAATGTTCCACTTCCAACTGCATCAAATAGTAACAGAATCGCTTTTCGATATGTGCCTCCTAGGCATGCATCTCTCTGGCCCATCTCGATCTTCATTACCCAAATTGAGAGAATCGGCAATATATCAATCTAACAGTTGCTTCAGGCTCATAATTCATTTCCCTCTATCTTTTTGATTTCAATAAATTATTCTTGCTGAGCAGCAACTGTATTTACGAAATGGCATGGTCCGTAATTAACCTGTCGAAAAATTTTATTAGTAAAAAAGAGAAGAAGCCCCCGTGTCGAGACCGCAAACATCGGAAACAAGACCTGTGTGCATGTCATGTAGAATGGAATCAAAACAAAATTATAAAAATAAAAAAAGCACAATAAAATTCTGCAAGGAACGCAAAACTCGTATAATGTGTGCATGAGAATGGCTAAAACGCAAGGCAGCCGAGACATGCAACCTGTGAAGTATGTACAGTGTCTGACCCGATGTGGAAAGGCTTATATATAGAACACCTTATAGGTACGACTATGCATATGGATATGCAAAACCTTAAAATAAAATCTGGGACGGACAACATAACACCGTTTTCAAGTCGACTGTGGCATAAGTTTGAATCCCTCCTGTTGTGCCTTCGCCAGGTAGGAATTAGAAGGTTTTATTCAGCGGCGTAGAACTCGCAAACCTTGTGGATAGAAAAAGCTGATCGATGAGAAAGATAAGAAAGAATTCCAATCCTAGCTGCCACCAGCCTACACCAGAGTAGACTGGTGCTCCATGCTTTTATAAGAGAGTATAGCTCTAACCTAAGTCTAACCTAAGTCGTACAATTCTCTGTTTTAGCTTTTAATATTGAATAATAATTTTCGTATTAAATTGTCAAATCAAATTTATGTCTTGAAAAGATTCAACAACTTTAATGAAAACCCCAAGAAAATTTCATCGCCGCCACTGCTTCAAATACTAAACCTGTGAAAAAGAGCTATTGCGACGCCCGATAGTGAGCAGAAAAATGACTATTGGGTTTCCTTGTTGTTATAGGCCTTCAAGCAGTCAGTCCGTCTTCGTGGTTATGTGATGCTTCAATAGTCACAAATCAAAAACCAAAAATCAAACTAAAAAAACAAGAAACAAACGGACTGAACCGGACCGTCTCGAACCGGTTGTTCAGACACGAAGATGCAGTATTTACCTATCATTTAGATCTTTTAGACATTGAGCTTGAATTAAAGTTGAATAGAATTCGCCGTTTCTGCATTCATACAGTTATTAGAATACTATAGGACTGACCAGAAAGATGCTTCCGGTTTATTGTATATTCATGAAGAGAAGCACTTCAATATAACAGGATGTAGTTTTGGTGGGAAAATGAAAAGGGCATAGAAGCTCCTTCTCACGAATCATTTGTCAATTTTCAGCCTGCGAACCATTACCGTTGTAAATTAATGGACACACTTCTTCGGTTTCACACGCAACGAAAATACTGTGGATGTGAATATAGTGGCGGTAATATGAGCTAAGACTGTAATTGTGGTAAAAAAAAAATCTTCCATGTGATTTATTCCTCTTTAGTGCATTTCAGAACAACAAATGCAGGTTTTATCCAACATCTGGTTTAAAACACAATCTTGTTTCGCTTTACGTTAGATACATTCACATTTCTCTAATTTCCTATTGTTTCTAAAATGTTCATTACCCATTGCTCATTTAGTTGCACACTCGAAACGAGTTAAAGTCCATCTTCCGAGGTTTTTCAAGTAGAACACCACATACTTGCTCCGTATCTTAAACTATCTCGAAGGTTTTCTGGGTTGTTGCAGACTTGCAGCAGGTCGCGAAATCGGATGAGAACTGATGTTGTAGACCATTGCTAATGACAGACTCTGCGTAAAAGCAGGTCTTACTGTTAGTAGTTCTTCTCGAGAGTTTATGGTTTATGGCTTTCATCTTGGTCGCGTCGGCGGTATGGCTAGACTATAGCGGAAACAATTTCAGTTCCCTTAACCTTACACGGTATCTTAGATCTTCTTGCAAGATCTGAATTTGTATGGTAAGAATCTGTCTTAGATGCCGGTATATTGTTGGAGGTTTATATTTGTTTTCTGCACTAGTGCAATTTAATTGGATTTAATGCCTATGTTATATGGCGGTTGCAATATGGATTGTATTGCCATGTAGTGAATTTGAGAAGATACGATTGAGAAAAGGCGTCGAGCTCAGACTGAAAACGATGCAGAAAGAAACTTCTATGATAAAAGCCTTTTATTTTGCCTTGATTTTAACCTGGACTTTTACGAAATAGTTTTTATTACGATCAAAAAATACTTCTTTTGCGATTCTGTCTAATATGAAAAAATAATACTTATTAAAATCTCCTTTCAGAGGTTTCGAGGCCGGGGTTTTTTTTCGCAAAATCAACCTACATTACGGTGTAATTCAGACTATAACTTTTTCTATAAAACAGTCCCCATACCGTAGTCCAAGGAACTGTTGTCACTACTGTCAGAGGTACAATCTTTGCCGACGATCAACTCCGGTATATTTCCCTTTAGCACCTGTTTCGTTACACTGTGCTTGCAGCTGCTGACTTTGGCTGAAATGTCTAGTACTTCATCAAAACTAGGTGGTGCTTAGAGGCTTCATAAATTATTCTATAATTCTCAGAAGCTCAGCTCAATAGCCCAGTTGTACGATATTCACAACTAAACCATCGCCTACATTTTACCTCGTGAATAAATTTTCAAGTCATCACAAGATAAAGAAAGACAACAAACCCTAAAACTTTTACTAAAATAGCAAGAAAAAAAAATTTTGGCAAAATTTTGGACTTATTTGAATTATCTGTTTAAATGTGTCAGAGCAACCAACCCCTATTATGCATCAATTCAATTCGGCAGGCGAAAAGAAAGATCCTGTAAAAAGAAACAAATATGAAGTTCTGTCAATGAACGAAGATGAGCATGAGGAGTAGAAATTCTGCCAAACGGAAGAAGCTGCTGTAGAATCTCAACATATGGAAATCTAAGCAAAGCATCAGCGAGATAGTTCACCGGGAAAAAACAATAATACCCACAGTAGATAGTCGAGCAAAAAAACATTCCATATCACGAGTAGGTCAAAACTACTATCACGTGACAAATTTATAATTCGCTCTCAGCGGATGAAGTCAAGTCGGTCCTGGCAATTTAGTCCCTTCGAAACAGTGAGCGATTCAGCTCTTCATGGTTTATTTCATGGTACAACTTACTCTCCGGGGTACACTTCATGAAATTCTGTTAACGAGGTATTACTTAGAAACCAACCGTGCGGACATATGACGACTTACTGAGCAAGGAAGAATAGCTGCAAAATTGAAGGAAACACATAAATCAGAAAAGTACCAGCGGTGGAAGAAAGACGCTACGCATAATAGAAAAGTTGAGACATCGAGCAACGTACTGAAAGCTTAGTTTATAAACCAACAAGTAGGTGAGAGTTAAGCATAAAGAAAACTTGCAAAGACAGTAGTTCATCAAAAAGTCACTAAACATTTATTAATAATAAAACTTCATTTGCCTGTGTAGCTGCCGAGATATAAAAAAGTGAATCCAAAATAAATAAGTCTAAAGTGTTTGAACAGGATGCCCTTGTCAACTGCATGAAAAATTGTATAGATATCACAGGTATGGACATATTCAGCCAAATAAAGAAATTTAAAGAGTTCCTTCCTAAATTTAGAAAAATAAATTGTAACCATAAAATAAATTGCATGGGCTTATTTTTTCGTATGTGCTCACCATTATCGTGAAAATCACAGCCTTCAATCCTTCGTTTCCCATTCAAAGAAACTTACATTTCTAAATTTCTCACAAGAGTGTGATGTTCTTGTCTGAAGCTCACCTCACTCTTGGGTGTAAACCTTCTTGCCCAGGTCAGCCCAAGTCCTTCTTAGGCTGAATAAGAGCTCACCAACAGTTGTACTTTTCGAAAAATAAGGTGTCTCATCGAAGAAGTGACTTGGGAATGAAACGGCTTAAATGACTTAGTTTCCTAATGCGGTAAGAATATCAAAAGAACTAGCACTGAATACAACCAACTGCTAAAGCAAATGAAAATACTGTTAGCAGATATAACTCGAGTTCTAATAAAGCTGGCAAAGTTGAAAGTTTAAGGTAGCATTAAGGGTAATGAAGCTCCAACAAATTTTGCTAAACAATTGACTTTTGAGCACAAGTTGCCGAACATGCGAAGGATTCGCTGCGGTTTGAAATGACCTACAACTTTTCAAATCATCTGGTAAACTTCATTAACCCAGCATTAGTCAAATCAAGCAACATCAAGACGTCCACCGATTCACCAAACATTTGTATTTATTTTTTTAAAAACCTATACTATACTCTAAAACCCAAGAAGGGATTCTCAAGCAATATAACCAATCTCAAGCAATATAAGCAATTTCAAGCCAATCTCACTCCTTACAAACCCAACAAAATGCTTAGAAAAGTTAATTATCAGACTAATGTATGAAAACCTCCCCCCTCATCTACCTAATTTCGCTTCAGAGCTATACACTTCGCCTTCCTTGACCTTCTCCTTCCTTGGCATTCGCCTTCCGTAAATTTCAGTGCAATACTTCGAAAGCACTTCAGTTAGTTTTCTTGAATGTTTCTGAATAACGGAATTGTTTATAAAATCATACAACTTAATTTCCAGCTGACATTGTCACAATAATTCAAAGCTTTCTCGAAAAAAGACACTTGCTCATCCAGGCTGATAACTCATTTTTTTCAAATAAACTAATCTCCAGTGTTGTACCTCAACGCTGAGTCCTAGGTGAAACCATCTCAGTGCAAATCATTCATTCAGACCAAGTAACTAGCCTAAAAGACTTCTCTATGCAGGTGACTTCCTTTTTTACACTACAGTGCATAACCTAAACTGAACCACAATTCATGTTCGGAGATAAATAACTTCCTTTAGTAAATATATCCCTAAATTCGATGTATTTTCAGTCAAACCATCAGGTACCAACATGAAATCGATGCCCTTTAAAACATAACCAGAACTGAAGCTCGAATTAATATGCCTGTGAACTATCTGAGAGTTACCTTGGACAATGGGAATAAGGTTCATCTTCACGGCAACAGTACGCTAGTGGAATTTCACTATGCATATCACCAACTCCATCCGCCAATGGAAAAATCATAAACACTTTCTCAAAAGAAAAAGCTCCTTATGCTCCATAGGTAACCAGGACGATTCACAGCTCCAGTTTGCTAGGCTGAAGGGCGATTTTTTTTAAAATCATAAAGAAAAGCTGGTGAGCTTAAAGGAAAATCCTACGTTGCTAAAATGGAGCTATATGAGGGGACGTGTCTATGGCTCCACTTCCGTAATTGCTTCCCAGAACTTACTAAGCTTCAGGTAAAATAGCAGAACCAATCAAATCCCAAATTTTTTTGTCTTTTTGAAACTACATATCTACCCTTTACCATGCGACGCTTCCTTAAAAATAGTGCCTACGCGTAAACCTGTAAAAATAAAATTTCTGCTTTTTTATTGTCAAACTGAAGACAACAAAGCCTATAAAAAACATCACTGAGGTCCCATAGGAACCATCAAGTAAGAAGCAAAGCCGACAACTGAAGCAGGTCCGTGCAGTGATAAGAGGATTCGCAACTTAGATTACTTCGAACATTACTTAGACTACTTAGATCACTACCTTCGATTTCAGGTCAAAGCTGGTTGGTTAAATGGTTGTGCATGTCATACACTTCCTGCAAGTTTTTGCTTTTCCTTTTCAATTTAATGAACTTGCACAAATATTTCATTGAAACATAACTTACTTTAATGACTCAAATCACTATACTTCACCAAAAAAACTCATAGCACCAGGCGCCATAATTTATAGACTTCCGGCACTATGTACTTAGCCAATTTTGTTGCATGATTCAGAGTACTATGCACATAATGTACGGGACTACATAAGCTCGGGTGCTAGGTGGATTTTTTTTAGTGTTGTTAGCCGCGTTTTTGTGCCTTTATCGAGAGCAGATTATGATAGTAGCACTGAATAGCAGCAGCTCCTGTCTCAGTTTTTGTTGTTTTAACGCTACTAGCCTAATATGTTATCAACAGAGGTGTCTATTATTTAAATTTGTTTCAGCAATGTGTATTGTTTTGAGGTTCGTTCGCAAAGAATTTCCTAACTCTCCTTGCGAGATATGCTATTGGCGAAAATTCGAAAAGCAGATCCTTTTTAAAATAAAACAGTCTTTAAGGTTAAATCAAGACTCGTCTGTAAGGTCACCAACTGGTTTATCTTACCGAAACATACTCTCTTTATTGTTTCATTTCCCGATCTTATATTCTAACATTTTTCGTTGTAGTGAATAGATGGATTTGTTTTTCGATATTATTTTAATATTATGTGTATTTCACCTAGTCTTCACCATGTCACGTCTACTGCTAACTTTAATTCTCAACACTTTTTTGAAATTTCGCTAAAATAGCAAAGAATTTATTTTTAACTTGTTTGGACGTTTTTTAAGTATTATCATTTAATATTCAGAACAGCATAAGTACGTCAATTATATTATTTCACTACAGTGCATCTGTGTCTAGGTGCGTCATCTCAACGGAAATGGCGACAATCACAAGTGTCATATTTCAAATTGTTGTATCGCGTCAAGCACAGCTGCAGCATATTGGATTTTGAATGAAATTAGTGGATTAGTTTTCTTTAGAAATTTTTTGAATTTTGAAATGTTATCTCAATGTCCAGCTAGTTGAGCTCATGACTCAATGTGCGGCTATGAACTAGCACTCATCACTGGATTCGAACCAAAAACAGCCACTACTTGCCAGTGATTGAAACACGAATACTCCGTTCGTACTATCCAAACATTCGAGAATGTCCCAAATCATACAAACCACGTAATTATTCTAAACGCACCGGACGGAAGACGAAAATCTTCCATTGTTTCTAACCACCACCTTATATTCGAAAATATTCTTCTTCACATTAAAAAGCTGTCAGTCAAAACGCTTAACCATTTCGATGATTGCCATATTATTCCTACCATGCCCTCTAAAATATGATATTTCTCATTCCCAATAAGGCACATCGAAATTACCGATCAATTTATTATTCCGAATTACTACTAGCCTCTTGTCTACAAGATAAATCTGAGACCCGTGAGCTCTATTATCCACAAATAAACCAGCGATCGTCTTCAAGACAATAAAATTATCCAAAATAATATCGGTAATTTATATTCACGATTATCGGCTACTTCAAGCTGTACGCGGCACAGGCTGCATGGACCGATGCAACTAGTGGCGCTGCCGTTGATGCCGTTCGGCGTTTTGCTCCAATAAAGCCTTTCGTGCTCATAACTTCGAATGCCATTCATAATTTGCATCACAAAACGATCAAGTACGCCTTCCATCTTTGGCGAACAATTGCATTTACAAGTGTGCCAACTACTTGACGATGCAGCGTGCAACAACGGTGGCGATGCGTCGTCGGCGTCTTCGTCGTTGCCATCTTGCTGCACTATGCACTCGTGCAATCTTACCACCGCAGAAGAAGCACGGTGGTTCCAGCTTGGCGGTAAACTAAGTATGCCACCTGACGTAAACTAAGCTGCTGCTTCAAGAACATGATTTTCAGTCTATTCTTGCCTTGTTATTACGATTTGTTATAAAAACCTTTGAGGCTTTTCGAATTGTGAGTAGGAGGCTGCGACTAGTCTTGCCGGCTGTCTGCATTTCTAAAGAGTACTTCAGTTTCGGAAGAATGATTAAAAAAATACGTGAAGACAAGTAATTATAATAAGCCCGCATTCACACTTTCATACATCAGGCTTTATTCGAAGGGCACCTCTAATTTCTAACCACCCGAAGACTCTATTTTCGATGATAGCGACAAGTCTCGGCAACTCTACCCAGGAAGTGCAACGCGAGTCATAGAACAACTAACTATGCCATGTGAAGCACCTGTATCTGCTCGGCCCACTAATATGATACAGCGCAGCTTCCACAGCTTCTTCAGCTTACTCAACTTCTTGAACTTCTCTCGGTCTCTGCTGCTGTTGCTGCGGAGCGCGACTTTGACTTACGCACTGTTCGACGTTCGTTCCGGCCTGGACCGTAATATCGCCGTCTGAGCCGCGCTGCTGTACCGCTTGTCGAGTGGATCGTTTTTCCGCTTGTTTTACCACTTCTTATTGAAATATGACACGATTTTATGCATTTAATTCCGAAAAGAGCCGTGTAAAGTGCCTACTTACAATCTGTAACGACTCAACAATAATAAAATGTAATTTTATTGTCTTGAAAATCGGAAAAGTGAAAATTTAAACGATTGCACGCCGTCACCGTACCGTGCCGCAAGTCTATCTTCTCCTGGCGGCGGGAAGATACACGTGAGAAGTATATATGTATGTGCTGCCGAACACGGTTGTTGAAAGAAATATGTCGAGTTGTCGTTCATTTGTTTGTTGCACGGTAAATGTTTATCTGTCTGTTGTTATTTTGGACTGTTGGCCTTTTGTTGGGGCTGTTGGTTGAATTGATTTTGCTCTTTGCAGACTTGGATGACTACTTCTTCTTCTTCTTGACGAAGCGACGCGATGAGAACGGTTAAATGGACTAAACGGTTAAACGGCAGGCGATTTACGAAGATTTGTTGTAATTGCATTTTATGATATATTCCGATTAAACGCTGTCGCCGCAGAGTTTAGGTTGAAATGACGGTATTCTCAGTACAGTTGGCTGTATACAACAATTTGTACGGAGATGTATTGTTGTTGCTACATACAATGCCGTTAATGTTGTTGCCAGTACAATGCCAATGGTCATGCTGAGCGAGATGATAAGTTTTTCTTGAAACATTGTTAAAATAATTGCATCGTTTCCGCTTTGTTTCTGAAGCTTTGGAAATTTAATACCTGAACTGAATGCGGTATTTAGGACGATGTTTGATAGTGGGCGATTTGCAGGATAGGAAGCAGTTGTGGTAAGAGTAGTAAAACTTTAGGACATAAAATATTCGCAGATTCGTGAAGTTTCAACCTCTTCCCGTTTCTTGCTTGAGACGGGTGAACATAAGTTGCACGAATTATAAGGCATCTGTAAGATACCTGTAGTGACGACACCACACTTTACAACAACATTCAAGAATATTGCAGGCAAAATATAGAAAAAGATGCACAGAAGAGGTAGATATATTGATAAAAGGGTTTAATGATTGGAGATGAAAATCCTAGAATGGAGATGCCATAGTGCGGGTCAAATTTAAGCTAAGTGTCAAATACGATCCCAGGATATTTTTACCGTACCAAGAGGATATCCAGAAATATAATCGGAATCAAAGTGGAATTGTTTATAGGTATAAGACATCTGATGACATTTCGAGATATTTCAGGCGAGAGAATGGCGGTACACAAAATATCAGTGCACTTAAATAATTTTGCAGCGAGTCAATTACTCTAAACATCTTAAAGTCATCAGCATACAGAAAACAAGCTGAATTAATGGAGGCATTAATGGCATTAATAAAAAGTAAAAATAGAAGGGATCCAAGAATGGAACTTTGCGGAACTTCACAGATTGGATGAAAGCGAGATGTGGAACAGGAATTGACAGTAACTAAACAGACTCGAACATGTACGAAAGAGAAAAACCAGGAAAGAAGGAATTCAGAGAATCCATCGCCTTCCAGCTTCAAACCTCATGGTCAACAGAATCTAACAGCTTAGAAAAATCTGTCTACAAAATATCTCTTTAGTTTTGTTGATCCAAAGCAGAAGCAATAGTGTTAGTAAACGACAAAAGATTGGAAAGAGTAGAGTTTGTCTCAACAAAGCCATGTAGCCCTTGAGCCAGTAAGGTTCGGAAGCGGGAATACAGTTTCTAGTTTGAGAAGATAGATTGATAAGTTTGAGAAGAGAAGAATATGTTTGAGAAGATAACTAAAGCATCGAAGAAGGGATATAAGATGATAATTGAAAAGACAAGCACGATCAGCCGACATGTGTATCGGGAAAATATTTGCAATTTTCCATTGCAGAGGAAAAACTCCAGTGGCAAGACTATAGTTAGAAATAATTGATAATGGAACACATAAGGAAGAACGGAGAAATTTCACCAACATGTTGGAAATACTAATCAAGACGAAATATTAAGAATGCAACTTCCAACAGATTAATGCGAAGTGAGGATTAAATTCGAGGGAAGGAAAAGGGAACTTCATATGAGATAGATGCTGAAGACTGGGAGAAAAAGGCTGAGAAATAGTAAGCATATAGCTAACATATTTCTTGTGCATAAAAATATTCATTGTTTCATTGTGTCAATGTTAGGAGAGCTTTTGAGAGAGTGAATGCATCACCAAAAAGGTTTTTGATGATTTAATTGGATCGACGAATCGATGCTATTCAGATAGTTATGCATATCAAATATCGCAGTGCTTTTCGCAATCTCTTGTATTTGATTAAATCTAATTCTAAGCCCGTGAGATTGAATCTTTTACGAACTCTATATCTTTCAAATCCAATGCAAGTCCAACTTCAGAGTTGAATCAAGACGCATCGTTTGACTTATTTAGACGGTAAATGGGGTTCCCAAAAGAAGGAAAGAATTTGTTGAGCGTGATGAGCATCTGGTGACACATATGGTGGAGGTGCAGAGCTAAGGAATACAGCCGAGGAGAGGAGGTTCGATAGAATAAGATCTAAAATTTTGCTATTCATATTGAGGACTTTTTTTGTATTGGGAGAGGGCGCATAGAGATAGAAATAATAGGCGTGTTTTTTGCTCCTCTGTTCATTTACAGAACAGAACAGACGCATTAGAAACAACAACATTCCTGTCCCAGTGAATTCACTGGGACAGAATTCTGTTCTGCATAGGTAGTTCATGTGCTGAACTATAGGATGTGCTGATAGAAAAAAGGTGGCGTTGGATTTTTCAAGGTTGTGTTGAATGTTCTGGTAGTTAGGAAATCAAAAAAAGCCCATATAATGTCCAGAAAGTTAAAAGAGGTAATTTTCTGTTAGTTCTTTTTATATTTTCTATCTATTTCTATATTTTCTATATTTTTTACATTCAACAGGACACGAAAACGAAAAATCATTGCAAAGGTTTCCTATAAATTCCTCACTAATCAAAAACTCTTCACCATCTTGGTATTCCAGTATTCCAAATTATCAGTCGTATTTTTTTTTGCAAAGCAACAGTTTAGGCACGTATTCTCATATAGCTACTGCATATGGAAGAACGGTATTGACAGTTGTTGTTTTATCCCAGCCATGATATAAAGACACGAATAAGTAGTGAGATGACATCTATATGCGGAAGAATATGGTAGGCTTTAGAATGGCATAGTGCATCGACAATAAGAGTTTGCTGTTAAGGATCGCTTAGAATAGGCGTTTGCTGAAATTCGGCTTGTTGAAGATGCGGATGCTGTGTTTGAGATTGTTGATTCGCCTGTTCTAGATGCAAAGATGCTTGGGGCTTCTGTTGCCTCTGAGTGTTTGTCAGTGCAGTATTTTGACGGTGTTTTGTTTTCAAGTTTTCTTCTTCTGTTGAGCGTCAGTCGTCTTATCGCGAAGTTATACTATCAGTGTAACTTTCCTGTTGACTAAAATTAGTCTTTTTTATTCCAATATTTTGCTCTATTCCTACTTCACTTAGAAATTAAGAGTACTTTGCGTATCAATTCATTCAAAATCTGGTCCATATTTGGAAAAAGTAACACATTTGTGGGTTTCCATTGGGCACAATAGTAATTTAAGTAATATTACTTCAATGCACGAGCAATTCACATAACAATGATATGATTCTCAGTGAAATAATGAGCCTAGATAAATTTTAAATTTCGAATACTACTATTAATACATATTGCTGTCATAGAAATTTGAAGACAACTCTAGTGATATTAAGTAAACCGGAAAATCATCATCATCGGCGCTACAACCGGGGTCCGGTCCTGGCTTCCATCAACAATTTTTCCTATTGGACCCGATCGCGAGCCGATGTCATCCAATTGGGCACCCCTAAACTCCGAGCGTCCTGATCAACAACATCCCTTCAGCGCAAGAATGGTCTTCCACGCTGTCTTCTGTCGTAAAATCTGCCGCAAGGTATTTCGAGCCGGATCCTCTTCGCTCATTCGAGCTAGGTGTCCTGTCCAAAGGAGTCTACCGAGCTTTATCTTCGTAATTATATCTAGGTAGATAGCGTACAACTCATGATTGTAGCGTCTCCGGGATCGCCCTTCACATATGGGGTCAACGATTCTCTGCAAGACTTTCCTCTCGGACGCGGCTAAAAGGTCAGAGTGGCTTTTGCTGAGCATCCAAATCTCGGATCCATACGTGAGTACTGGCAGGACCATGGTCTAGTACAGCAGGAGCTTTGATGCTCGGGTGAGATTTCGGGATTTGAAGAGCCTTGACAGACTGTAGTAGGCTTTGTTGGATTTGAGCAGCTGCCCTCGTATTTCTTCCTCCATGTTGTTATCGGCTGCTACAATTGACCCAAGGTAGTTGAATGATGACACTACTTCAAATTCATGTTCAACTACCCTGAAGGTTTGACCAACTCTAGGTGTTCTTCCTGCAGATGCTGCCACCATGTACTTAGTATATCCTTCATTTGGTTTTTTTCATTTCAGTTTTTGTGCCGCTCGCTCGATCTGGATGAAGGATTCTCGTACAGCTAGTTCTGATCTTCCAATTATGTCTATATCATCTGCATAACGTGCCAGAGTCTCGGTTTGCTTTCTCAAACGCTGGTTTGAAGAGGAGGCAGGCCAGACCATCCCCTTGTCGGAGCCCATTGAAGATGTTGAACAGTCTGGATAGCAATCCGGCTATTTTAACTTGGATTCTTACATTGGTCATAGTCAACCTACACAATCGTGTCAGTTTATTTAAGATGCCGGATTCTCTCATGGCTTTATTCAGTTCTACTCTGGCTAACTATCATAGGCGGCCAAAACCAGAAAAAAGTTCTCAGAAAACTTTTAAATCATTTTTTTATTAATCTGTATCTACTACTTACCAAACTTACTGCAAAGTTTGTTTTTTGAAAGAAACAATCGCCGGTATCTGTAATTATCAATAACTGAATAAGTGGATCCCGTAGCTTAAATTCCATACCTTAACCTCTACACTCAAAATCAATTTTCAAACTGTTTTCTGTCAACTCATCTCTAACTAGCTAATTTACCATTGCAATCACAAACACCTAACGATCAGAGTCGTTTATCGAACGAAACACACAGTTAGTCCGCTTATAAGTTATAAATGTCCTGTCAAGACCATCAATAGACTCAATCTAGCGGCCGTCGTTAATTCGATGAAATTTGTCACTGTATCATTTAATCCTGTTGCCAACAACATACTTTCGATCATCTTGACCGTTTGCATAGACCTCAAGCCGTATCTAACTGTGCATGTACCTAGGCCTGATTAATCCCCGGGCTCAACGAGCAACGTGGTGATTAAATGATTTGTTAACGCATCCGCGACGCACTCCTTGAGGTATGTTCGGCATATGTAGCAGTGCAGTAGTGATCTTTGATCGTGTGTTCAGAAAGCTGATTTCAAATGCAAGTAAGGTGCGGGACAGTAAATGCAAAGTGGATACAATGATTGGTTTGCCTTTGTGCTGGAATTGAAATGAGATATGTTAACTTGGCTTTCTACTGGGGGTATTGTTTGTTCATTCGTTAGTTCGCTCCAAGAAGTTAGTTAGCCAGTCTAGATTTTTTCTTCTGCTTTTAATAACAATTTCCGATAGATCTTAGGATCGTACTGTAAATATCAGGCCCACAGGTATCTACCGCAAGAAAACCTATCAGATATTTTCGTTTAAACTCTGTTAAATCTGCAAAATAATTGTCAATTGATTTCGAAATCTGCACGAAAACTTTTGACCACCAGTGCATAAAATTCAATTGTCAACCTTCCATCGTAAAATACTGAAACGCATTTATCCTGGTACTACTTCATGTCTGCTCACCTGGTTCAATCTCATGGGCTTGAGCAACCAACTTCCCGTTGAAAGATTAATCCTCTCATATATGTGTCTCGCGAATATTCATGTGATCTTCACTATTTAGGTCATGTGCATTACTCCGGATTAAGCATTCTGCTAGAAAATGCAAATGTACGACGGCGGAAAATACGCGGCAAACCCAACGACAACGTATGCACATTCTGCGGCGGGGGTCGTTGTTGGCTGATTGAGAATCGTACTGTAATCTAAATGGAAGTGAACCATAACTCATATGTAAGCTTTGACTGAGGACACGAACTAAAAAATGCACTACATCCTAGACAGCTCGACGTGCATTGCATTGCAGCTATGCTGGCCCGGCTTAACGAAGCCAGTCGGTTCATGTGCGTTGCCGGATGAGAAATTATCGCAGTTGGAGCGCTGATTTTGCGAAATATTGCACATATGATCGATCGATCTTGCACGAAAACAATTTTTCATGGGTGTCATGTTCACAGTGCGCATTGAAATTGACTGATTATATTGTCAGTCATTTAATCAACAAGATTCTCGGGTTCCAGCTGGTCTAGACTTGTTAGGAAAATCTTGATTAGTTCCGAGCCGGTACGTTCAGGATAATGAATGATCCAACCCAGATTTCGTGCTGGTGTTGGATTCTAATTTCACGACACTGTCCAGTATTCTCCGGGAATATCTAAGTTGATTGTCTAGATAGTATGCTTCTTCGCGACCATGTTGCTAACGAAGACACTTGTGTTCAAATTTCTAAACATGATCGTTATGGTTTTCACGGGAATTTGATGAAAAGTTTGTAGCGAAAAAGAGTCTGTTTTACTAAGCTGTTTCGAAGAAATTGGAAACGTATGCACTAACTCTTTCATTCCGGCTAAGATGAAGTATTACGAGATAACTCAACGAAAGCAAAACAACTTAATATTTGTTCTAAAATTTCCACGAATATCTTTTTATTACCTGTCCTGCAGTCAGTCTTCACATTCTCCTCACTGGCATTTTCCATCAAATACTACGATCGAAAAATTCGCTCAGCGCAGTTTCCGCTACATAGCAAGCTATTTGTAATCATGCTGAGGATCATGCTCCGGCAATATGTTGCATGTAGTCTAAAAATAAACATAATTCCAAGCATGTGCACCATCACCTACAATGCCACGAATGGAGGAGGACTATGGGGTGATGGTGGCGATGGTGATGCACTGTGATGGTGATGGCGTTACCTTACTATAATACTGTACGAACGAGCATTCACGGATTATAGTTATGTTGTCTAGAAAATTCCTTTGGTCGTGCACCTTGGTCCCAGTTCCAGGTTAAGCCAGACAAGAAAATTATTTCGATTAGTTGAAGATAAACTTAACTGCGCGCACGATTAACAGACAAGTACTAGTGGTCTGGTTGCATTGACAGTCTGACATGTGGTTTATTGAAAATGTCTGATTGGATCTGTTTTCTGCAAAAAAAAAACTTTTTACGACCGAATGCTGCTTCGCCATCTTTCAACACAATAAAATGCGCCTGGGATATTAAATTAACAAAAATTCGAAAATCCTATTTAATTGCATAAATGCTGCATCATTATCAACAGAATCAACACTATTCGCTCTCAAAAATTATTCTATAAACACAAAAAATGGCGAATACATGTAAAAATTTCATCTCTTCCGACCACAAACGATTCGCATTTGAATCTAATTTCGCCACCGAATTAAAAATATCTACATATCTGCCGGCAGATGCACGAACGCATTAGATACACCCACGCAAAGACAAACGATCTTATATACATAGTTCAGGTTCATTTGAATTTCTTTCTATTTTAGTTGGGGAAATTGAAAAATTTCTGAATTGATTGTAATAAATTAGATTATTATTATCTATGACAGGTTTTCTAAAATGTGTAATTTGTTATCGCCACTAGCACGCAAAATCATGTTTTTGCTTTCAATCGTAATGGAATCGTTGACGTGTGGGTGAATTGCAATTTATGTTTTATTGTTGTTTTATTTGAAATCCTGGAATGTATCTGCAAAACATATGGAATTTTACGAAAGATTGAAAAGTTGAATGGTAATGTCCTTGTGGCTTGTTTGAGTTGATTTAGAAAAGGTCCTTAAGCCATTGTAGCATGAATGGACCGTTTCATGGACAAAGGTATTTGTGGCCGTGTTTGTGCATCTATTGGCCTGTGTCGATTTAGATTAGTGACGGATAGCCCTAGGTTGTATTTGCCATAATCAGTATTTATTGCTTGGAATCAATAAAAGCATTGGCTTTTTGCATCAATTTAAACTTGCTTTGAATATTTACACAAAGAACAAAATAACTACTTCAAATTGAGTCAAACCACTCAGTATATTGCACGCAAACTAGTAAGAACTTTGAATATACTTTGCAAGAAAATGACAAAGGAAGCTGATTGCTTCGCGGCTTCGTTTCAAACTTATACTCGCAAACGAATTGAACGTAGCTGGCAATTAAGATTTTGAATTTAAGATGATTTTTTTTTAAGATTTGTTAAGATTTTGGGCTTCTGGCTAAATCTTTCGAAGAACGAAATCGCCGTCCTTCCATCTTCACTTCCACAGAGTTAAACTCTAATCCTTCAAATAATTTTCATATTTTGTTTGTTTCACCAGAATTATAGTCGACTAGGAACCAAGTTGTATTACATAGTATTTTCATACATACATAGTATTTTCCGATGACATCATTTGCTTCACTGAAACTTTGCCCAACAATAGCATATTCAGCAATGAAATGTTTCCTATGTTCAATGTTTTTAGACAGGAGCATGATCTTTCTCTGCCATGCAAAGCAGATGATAGAGGGGCTCTTAAGGGGGAAAATACATGTAACTGCTAAAAAAAATTGTTTTTTTTTATTGCATCAAAATGTTTGAAATGCTCTTAAAATAAACCAAAAAAAGTTTTGAAGCGATATTCGTATTAGTTCTTGAGTTATAGTCAGTTAAAGGCAGCGCGGCGTTTCCCAGGTCGGTGGAGCTTTAAAACTTTAAACGCGTTTTTCTCAAAGTAGTACTTGTTCGCTCCAACTGTTCGCTCCAACTTTTCAACTGCCGTACAAGATATCTAAAAAAAATATTGAATCGATCCGGCTCAAATTTATACCACATCTACAAAAGAGTATTATCTCCTCGTTGAACCTAAATATTATTGTAATTTCAGAAAAATAGTTTGTTTATTAATATTTAAAGTGTGATTTTTTTGAAAAATAATCGATTGTTATGTATAATCTAAAATTAATGTAAAAATTTAAAATATTTTTGTAAATTTTATTGGTTACCTATGAATCACATATTTCATTAGAATATTTTTTTTCTCTGAATGTTGCAAGTTCCCCGGAAAAGGCGTTAAGTTGTACGAGGCAGTTTTTGATGTGTTTATTTCATTCGCTCGCATCGCCGCCATTTTGTGTTGAAAAATTATTAAACAAAGGTTTTCATTTACTGTGAAATATGTATTTTAAGGATTTAATATTAAACATTTTCTGAATGAACAATATATATATTTTAATTTAATCTGAGATTAGCAATTTTTTTTCGATTTTACATGTATTTCCTCCTTTAAAGCTGTTTAAAAATCCCTAACTGGATACCTTTGCGAATTATCGTTAAGCTGTACCCCACTGAATGTGCTGTAGTTCGGGTATCCTTGTCCATGACTTATTGTTATTATATTGACTATTGTTATATATTGTTATAAACTATTGTTCTATATATTCTTTGTATCAGACTATATATCGTGTAACGCATAGGTATCTGTATACGGGTGCTTGTTTATGAAAAATCCAATTTTGTCCTAACACATTTTCCCGATTATCTTTTCAGATATTTGTATTTATTTGAACCTACCGTTAATCATTTGAAACAAACATTTTTCATGTATTACCTCCACTGATACGTTCTTCATATCCATCTCCTCTTTCTTTTCTTCATGTTCTTTTTCGCAGAATGTCATTCCCAAAACTATGTAAATTTAACTTATAAACGTTGTTCAGGAACTGAACAGTCTCATTCTGGGCCTTATCACTTCTCTTATTCTCTCATATCGGTTATTTCTTTCCTCATTCTTACACGCTTATGTTTATCCTTACCCTCATCATCCTCCTCTTTCTATTAATTTAGTCAGATACTTCGCAAAAAAAGGCTTCGAAACTGCGCTCTAATTTTTTTAGAGCTAACAATGTTTATTTGACTGCAGAGCCCATCTCTAACTCCTTTTATCGCTACTCTTTCTATTAATCTCTTTTCGGTGAACTCTATCGAAATGGAAACTTGGGTGTTTCGTCTAGACTCTTCTGGCAGCAGTGGCTTCGATAGGTATACCCAACCTATTCGCAATATTTCTTTCATCCTCGTTCTGTTTGCCTTTGCCCATAGGCCCCTTTTTAACCTAAGCTCCTAAGCCTTTCATTCTGTGTTTTCATTTCATACTGGACCGATACTAAAGATGAGTGACATTGAAAACGTTTTGGACTAACGCCCCCGTTTCCTAAACTTTTAGAAAAAATTGTACATGACTAAGTATACCGTGCTTTGTATTGTAATTTTTTTTTTCGATTTTGTGCTAAATGATTGCCTTTCTCTTCCTTTTTATACCTCTTCTGGTGTTCCACAAAGCTCCATCATAAGACCTCTATTATTTGTTCTTTTTATAATCTGTGTATTAATAAATTATAAACCTTCCATCTGTATTTTCGTCTAAGTGCTTCCATTATGCAGACGATCTTAAACTGTTCCGTAAAATCTCGTCTGTCTATAACTAATTTTTATTCCAACCAGACCTTACAGCCTTATATGCATTTATTTATTTATTTAATTTCACCAAGCAAGGTGTAGATGTATAGAAGAATAAAAATAGTACATGCATAAAAATTTAAAACTAAAAAAAAATCTATAGATGAATACAAAACTAATAAATAACGCATAAATAAATTAGTTACAAATAGATAACAAATAAATTAATAAACAAATGAAAAATAAATATAATTTACAATACATATATTTAAGTATGGTGGGGCTAGCGGGAAAACATGATGAGAGAGCATTGATAATGTTATTTTTAAAAGTTGTTTTAGATATCGTAGGGGATAAGTTCTCGCTCATGCTATTGAATAACCTGCAGCACCTATGTATTGGCTCGTTTGCTGCATATGTTGTGTTGTGTTGGTATTCAATAAGCAATCGTCGGGGTCTAGTGACTTTCAAGGGCTGATTGAGCACAACACTTTCTTTCAAGTAGGCGACATTAACAACGTCTCTGATGACATCGAAGCTTAAGCAGGCAGATAACATTAATCTTCTCGATGCAAGGGGTAACAAGTGAATACATTTAAGGCGATATTCGTATGGTGGTAGATTACTGAAATCATAAGGGTTGAATAGATCTCTCAGAGCGAAAAGTAAAAACTGCTTCTGAACAGACTCAAATATTTGGCTGTGAATTTCGAAAGCCGGGTTCCAGATAGTGCACGCATATTCAAGAAGAAGACGGACGAGTGAAATATATAAGGATTTAGTAACTCTTTGCTAAATTCTTTGGCTCATCGCTTAATGAAGCCGAGCTATTTACTTGCTCCGGAAAGCACTCTATCGTAATGTAGACTGAAGCCGAGATCAAATATGTTGTCAACCCTACTGATTGCCGTGGTGCTGAGGCGGTACGTATAATGAACTCGTGCAATTTCGCGAGAGAAGCTATTTGCGTGGCACTTAGCTAATTTCGTGACACTTAGCTAATTTCGTAGCACTTCGCGGAGCACCAATGGTCTAAAGAGTTTAGTTTAGACTGAAAAAAAGCAGTGTCAGATGGTGATCGGATGACATGGTAAATTTTGAGGTCGTCCGCATTTAGTGAACAAGGAATGTCAGATACAAAAATATTAAAAACAACAGGGCCAAGATGACTACTTTGAGGTACACCGGATTTAACTTCGAGTTTCTTAGAAATAAGACCTTGGAATTTCACGAATTGAAAACAATCGTGGAGATAGGAACCAAGCCATTTTGGCAAAGATCCTGCAATTCCAAATTGTTGCAGCTTGAGGATCAAAATGGAGTCATCAACTCGGTCGAATGCTTTGCCAAAGTCTGTACCGACTGCGTTAATTTGATCACATTTGTCTATTTGGTTTTCTTTATTTAAACAAGCACCATAAGATTAGTTGTAGTAGAGCGGCCTTTCCTAAATCCATGCTGCTGCTCGGTCAATCGAGCGTCGACCATAGGAGAAAGTTAGCAGTAGATGATTTTGTGAAATAGTTTGGAAATCGCAGATAGAATGGCGATGCCTTTATAATTTTCATATCGCCACTTTTATAAATTGGTGTAATATAAGAAGATTTGCAATACGATAGAAATAGCCCAGAAAAGAGAGAATTATTGTGTAACTCTCACCCTCTTAATGTATCCAAATGTCAACTAATGTCCTTTTCTATTAAACCAAACTTTTTATTCTTTGAGTATTCCGAGTCAGGTAATATTGTGCCTCATGTTGGTCAGCATAAAAATCTTGGTTTTTCGCTGGAAGGCAAAGGGATTTGATGTACAATATTTTATATTACATCGAGGGCATTTTTTGCTGGCTTCATTCTTCGCTGTTCACGCTTCTCCTTGAATATGTACATGTTTGTCTATCTCCTTACTTCGTTGCATTCTTGAGTATTGCTTTCAAGTTTGGTCGCCTTATTTCGTGTACTTATCGGATGTCATAGAATCTGTCCAACGCTAGTTTCTTCGCTGTCTTTTTTGTAGGTTCAGTATTCCCTATTGTCGCTACGAAGAGAGTCTTACCTTCCTGAGTCTAGTATCTCTAAGCATCCGTAGATTGTATCTTGGCCAATGATTTCGCACAAATTATTTAACGGCCTAATTTCCTGTAGTATGTTTATTGTATGAAGAACGATCCTCTAGGCACCGGGCCATTCTTTTTACTCGAATAGAGGTGTATGTTTAAGTTAGAGACATTTGTAATTAGTCATTAGTTATCTTAATTTAACTTTTTAATATTTTTATATTTTTCAGTTTTGTAAATGACTTTTCATCAGTAAAATTAGTCAAATGCAAATAAAATAAAGTAAAATGATAAAAAATATAGATCAGCCCAAAAGGACCTTATTCATTAGTTGTAAGTTAAATTGTTTATAATTCACAAAGACCTAATAAAAATACGCGAAAATCACCCAGCCCACACTGGGCGCACATTGAATCTTTCTGTAACAGGACAAATTTAAAAGAGTGGGTATGAAAAAATCCTACTACTTATGTGATCAAGCGTTTTATAGCACTGATATGAAAGATTTTAGCATTTATAACCAGTAGTACTGTCTTACTGTTCTTTTTCCCCCGCGAAGAGCGCAGATCGAAGAGCGACTATAAAACTGATAAGTTTGGATTATATAATTTTTTTTTTCATAGTGCTTCCCAGACAACTGGTTTGTTGGTATAAGGGATAGCACAACGTTTTTACGTCCCAACGACACGCGGTGTTCCCTAGTCGTCCCCCATCTAAGTACTAACCGGCTCAAGACTGCTTAACTTCGGTGATCGGTCGAGAACCGGTTATTCCAGTGTGGTGTTGCCGTATTTAATTATTTAATCGTTTTTATTTTCATTTAGGTTTTTCACTAAGATGTCACTAAAGTATCTTGGTTCTCAATTTTTAGGCATCAACTGTTCACTTGAATTTCTACACTATTATTCTTTTTTCAGCAATTACTCACACCCAAAATTTATAGAATTCACCCGAACTTGAAAGCAGAGCTGTTGATGCAATATAGAATGTACCATACAACTCAGCCATAGCTGGTCACAGACTAATTGTTTTGAGAGTGAGATCATTTGCATGGTTGCAAGTGTTTTTTTCTCAATTCAAATATCTTCCTCATAGCAAAATTAACTTAAAATTCATTATTCAGTTTAGCTCTGGTACTCATAGTGAATAATTGCATGTGTATAGTTTGCTGATGGCAGTAAATCATACACAAAAATTGAGTTTCACCAAGCATGTCTGGTCTAACAAAATCAGATTCCGAACTACAAACTTTTCCATCCAATACCAAAAATTCTGATCTACACTGTATCAACACTCAAAGACGGTATCATTTTTCATAATCTTTCTGTAACTAGTCTATATTTCGACGAAGTCAGAGACCGACAGAAAACCTAGTTATTTAACTAAGCTCTCGGTAAACTTTTCCTTGGTATTTCCATTCATACTGAAAATAATCCTCAAGAGAATTTCATTTAAAAAAAAAACTTATGTCTACAATTTTTTCATCCCCAGGCTACATTCGCCTAGTCATACCGACTGAGATATTTATTATTTTTTTTTTTTTTGTAAAAATTGTATCATCGATGTGTCTATAGATAGCTACAGATATACGTATTTTATTTAGTGAAACTCCTTTCTGTCCGGCAACATGACGACAGTGAGACAACAATAAATTCTGAACAGTTTGCAAAATTGTAGCGGCTGAAAACAACAAATGTTTTTGTTGTTGTTAAGTAGATGTGAGAAAAGGAGAAAAATTGGAACAGCTATCATAAATTTAATACCTGTAGAAGAATGCATGAATACCAGGTGATGTGTAGATTGTGTTTGTGTGTATATGTGAAAAGTGTTGAAATGTGAGATGAAACATTTTAAAATGGGAAAACCTCATTTTTTGAAGTTGGTTGAGGAAGCATTAAGCGTTCAGTTTCAAGCAGCTACTGTAAACACTCAGTGTACTTATTTGAAATTGGGTTAGCTTATGGCAAGTAATATATGAATGTTTGACGCTGCTGGAATACATCCTCTTTTTTTTTGGGTTGGTTTTTCTGGCTGATTCAAGGTTACGATAGCGATAGCAGATAAGAAGACCTGGAGCTTAGAGGTTTAGTCCAAGTAGCCATCGAAGCCCCCAGACCTTTTTGCGAATTCAAGGATGTCTTTTAACCTCTGCTCTGTCACGTGCGACAAATCCAGCAGCCATAACTCTCCAAAGAAATGCTGTCTGGTTTTCCCTAGTGTCGGTCAGTGGCACAGTAGCTCCAGGTTCCTAACACTCGCTACAACTGTCACTGGATAGGAGCTGCAACTTCATGGAGTGAGCTGGTACAAAACAGTGGCGAGTAATGTTGATGGTCAGCCGTTTGCAATCAGTCAGGGCTAATTCAAGTAAACATTTGGTAGCTGCGAGATTGTAGGACCCGTAAGATTAAATTAGCAGATGCTTTGCCGTTGAAAATACAAAAACAATAAAAAATAAGAACATCAAGTTCAAACCCTGCGGAGCTTCAGACATCAAATTTTACGGAGATGAAGAAGAAGTATCGAAAATAACCATTTTAACCTTAACACGAAAAGTAACAGTATTAAAATGCATATATTTCTTTGTTTTGTCATTTAAGTTTACACTGGCCCATCAACCAAGCATCCATCTAAAGAATGTTTAATGACACATGTACATTATTTCTTTATCTTCAAGCTACGGGTACAACTACAGGAAAGTTTGGGTGTCCCTAACTTATCCGCAAAGTGTTCGCAAACTTTTCTGTTTTCGAAAAATGGTCTTTTTCTATTAACTTCTTGCAAGAATTTATCCAAACTTTTTTGCTGGAGATTTAAGACATGCCGGCTATAGTTGTCAAGTAATCCCACAGTTGTCATTGTTTACGTTAAATTGATTGAATAGAAGAGGCTAAAATTTTATTTTGAAAGATTTTACTTCAAATCTTTTCCATCATTTTTCTGGTTTTCGCTAAATTATCTTAAAACAAAGCCGGATATTTTAAAGGCATGATTGACGATATCAAAGACGAGTCAATCAAATTTTTGTTTGCCATCAAAAGTGACTCCAATATCTCTGGTATGCGTAGGTTAATGTTACATGTGGCCATATATTAAATAGCTATAAATCAGCGATTCAGGACCTTTCTGAATATTTGGCAGAAGCTTGTTTGTTTGACATCAGTTTCTAAATTTGCAGCCCACAATCTTCGATGGCTCTTCATGTTGTAAAATTTTTAAGACATTCACATGAAAGCAGTGGCGGCTCGTCAGGGTGGGCCCGGCCCGCCTGGCCCACCCTGACGAGCCGCCACTGGGCCCGCTTGATACAAAAACACTATTATAAGGTATACGCGGATACCAACAAGAAATATCCACTTTACTTTAACTCAGTGGCCAGGCCAGGCGGCCCGGGCCCACCCTGACGAGCCGCCACTGCACATGTACATTATTTATTTATCTTCAAGCTACGGGAACGACTACAGGAAAGTTTATCCGCAGAGCGTTCGCTAACTTTTCTGTTTTCGAAAAATTGTCTTTTTTTGTTCACTTCTTGCAAGAATTTATCCAAACTTTTATTGCTGGAGATTTAAGACATACCGGCTATAGTTGTCAAGTAATCCCACAGTTGACATTGTTTACGTTAAATTGATTGAATAGAAGAGGTTACAATTTTATTTTGAAATATTTTACTACAAATCTTTTCCATCATTTTTCTGGTTTTCGCTAAATTATCTTAAAACAAAGCCGGATATTTTAGAGGCATGATTGACGATATCAAAGACGAGTCAATCAAATCTTAGCTTGCCATCAAAAGTGACTCCAAGATATCTGGCATGCGTAGGTTAATAAATCAGTGATTCAGGACGTTTCTGAATATTTGGCACAAGCTTGTTTGTTTGATATCAGTTTTTAAGCTTACAACCCACAATCTTCGATGGTTTTTCCTGTTATAAAATTTTTAAGACATTCACATGAAAGAAGTGCCAAAAGATCATTATCAATGAGCAAAATAAGAAAAGTAGAGGACCCAAAATAGATCCTTGTGGAACTCCAGTTTTAGGCTCAAATGGAGTCGGTAGGCGATGATAGAGATATAACTCTAGCCATGGTATAATTGAAGAGGAAATTCCAAGTTCCTTTAATTTCGAAATTTTTGTATGTATCACGTGTACTTAAAACCGCTTAACGGGTGATTTGCGGAATCCATGCTGCTCACGAAAAATTAAATGACCATATTCGTTGGTAATGAAATAATGAATATGTTTCGCTTCAAGTCCTTAGAGAAAGCTGGAAGCAATGATGAAAGATAATTGGCAGCATATGAAAAATATCCAGATTTAGACATTGAGTGCATAAAAGCTGCTTTCCAGGAACCAGGCATGTGTTTAGAAAAACTTTTGTTGAATACGATTGGCAGTGTGGACGCTGAGTGCCTTAAAGTAGTCAAGCATTTTTTTTCAAATTTTGATTTGTCATAACTTCTGACAGAAATATTCTCGACGTGAAAATCGAAAATCGACGTGAAATTTGCGTATTCATGTTGACTAAGACAATATAAACTTGGACTGGTGAGACTGTTCAGGTTACCCTGTAGGTGCGGCAACATCCTGAAATAAAAAATCCTTCAAATCATCGACCCTCCAGAAAATTTTTTGTTATTTGTTAAAATATTAAAATTGTTGATAAATTTTAACCTTTGTCCACCATGTCAATTTGAAACTTTCAAAATTCCGAGTTGCGCAAGAACGGCAACCCATCACCAAATTACCTCTATTTTCAGCACTCGAAATTTCTGATGACCGGATAATCCGATCAATATGAAATTTACAGGACATGTTGGTATTAACTAGGACCAGGTCTGATAGAAGTGATTTTGAAATACAGACAACCCTGTTGCAGTGGTGCTATCTTTAAAATCACTGAGAAAAAACTGCTTTTTGGCCCATAGCTTCCGATTCAGCCATCAGATTTTAACAATATTCAAACAGTAGCTGGACCTTACTCTAGTCCACAGTTTTTTTAATAAACAAACTTTTTATTGGGCTTAAATTAAATTATAAATATGACTTATACCTAATGTACTAACTTAATGTGTCTTAGGTCTAACAGTTTTAAAACTATACCAAGATCTTAGCCTAATGTTAATATGTACGTATTACCAATGTGTCTGAAATTCTTAACCTTACTTATAATATAGAGGGGAAAGCCCAGTAAAACCCCTCAAAAACTTCATTTTTGGAGCAACACTAGGAGCGAATTAGTAAAGTGGAATGAAGGAAATTTGGGATAGGGGTGTGATGACAGGAGGGAAAGAAAGGTTGCAGTTAGTTTCGTACGTCTGTGGTGGAAATTTTATCCAATTTCGTCGGGCCGTCGAGTATACCGTACCGGTCCTGCGGCTCGAATATGGCCTATTGTATAGCAGCAACTGATGCACCTTGTGGTGTAAGTAGTGCATGGGATTCATTCAAGGAAAGGATGTGAGTTGGCCTAACATGCTTGTGAGTGAGAGGATCAAGGTATTGTGGAAGGCTTAGTATATTTCTTACTAGAGTGTTGGGATAGTCAGGGCATTTGCCAAAGAATTTCAAAGATAGATTTGTAAGAAAAAATCTTCTTGGATTTTGGCTATGCTATAAAGGGTGAGATTATTATGGAATCTGTAGGCGTTGGGTTTGCGATGAAGATTGAGGAAATATTCTAGTCCATATTTGATAGAAATTTGGTTGAAAAGATAGGATAGAATTGCCAGCTATGGTGTTTTTTGTCTCTTAAATCTTGTAAACTTGCTCATCAGAACAAAGCTTTTTTCCCCTATAACTTCCGATTCAGGCATGAAATCAAAACGAAATTCATGGGATAAATGTACCATATTGTAAGTCAAATGTCGAAAGAATTTCGTAGACCACCCATGAAAAGGCTGCCAGCTATAGTAATTTTCGTAATTTTTAGGCATTTCTTTACCAAGCGATGTTGTCGTTAAATTTTCAAATGGAATGATCCTGCAATGACAATAAAGAACAAATATTAAGGCTTCAAAATTTTGAAAACCTTTAAGGGTGGTAATCCTAAAATTGTTTCACCCCCTAAACTTCCAGTGCAATCACCCAAAACTCATAAGGTGAGTTTAACTTAACGTGAAGCAGATTGGCTACATTTTTGGCTTTGGTGCTAGCGTAGGATTGCCAGCACCAGGCATTTTCGTAAATATTGCATTGATAAGCAACCAATGTTTAAATTTTCCGTGCTTTCGAAAATGTTCGGATGGCAACCCCAGACATTGTTTAATCGCTGAAACTTTCGATGATATCCTCGGATGAAAACGAAATTCAAAGGTTAGGTTGATTTTGTTATGGTAGATGTATTGCTACTGCGTTGGATAAATATTGCTAGCACTAAACATTTTCATCATTTGTGCTATAGTTTGAGTAAGAAATTGTTGATATGATACTAAAAAGAAGTGTATTACGTCTTTCAATAATTTTAGGTTACTCAAAGACAATTTCTTCAAAATTCTTATTTCCAGCGGTTCTGATGCTCTATACTTTTTTTAATTTTGAATTTGAAGCATACCTCTATTTATGGTTGGCATCTAGATCAAGTGGTGAACCAGATTGCTTAAATTTTTTGCTTTTGTTTTGGAGGCGAACGTGTGAATTGATAGAATTGAAAATATACAACTGGAAAAAATAACTTCCAGAAATAGTGAGCTGAATCTTCACTGGATAACGGTGACAGGATATTGGCCCATATATGTTTCAATTTTCGTCTTTTGGGTCAACGAAAAACAACTACGTTTTTTTTCATCGCAAAATTTCTTTCTTTAAACAATCACTTTGACCGCATTCCCAATAAGAAATGAAAATTCTTCAAATAACTCTTACATATCACCTCAGCATGTCGTCATCAATCTATCCGAACAAGACACCTAAGTATGCACATTATTTATCTGATAACAATAGCCGATGCTGCGGATGAGCTTTACTTGAAAATTCGCGCATTCCATACGGAGTCATTCGATTGTCGTGACTCCAGATTTCGTGTATCTGTCTGTTGCTATTTCACCTTATCAGACAGCGTTTGCAAACTTTAACGGACTGAATATTTTGCGGAATGCCTGGGCTACGTACGGAGTTAAGTTGCTTTGTCGCTTATCACCTTATCAGGTCTCTCATGTATATACTCGTATACGAGATGCAATATAATATGAGAATGTTGTGTGTAAAATGTGATTTCATAAATTAACTTTCATGAAAATATTTGCTGGAACAATATCATCATTTTGCATCTCGTTTTAGCGAGGAATTCGGAAAAATCTCGGGGGGAATTTTTCAAGCAGTCAAAAGGTTTTACCATTTTTGTTACTGTTCAAGATTACTCTGATTTCGTATCTCGTACAAATCAAACAAATAAGGGATGAACGTGACAAGATTTGAGACGGAAAATGTTGCATTGGCTTTGTGTGAGATATTCGCTAGAGTTAGAGAATTGATTTTTAAACGTAGCTAATGTATTTAGGAATTTCGATTTTTATGAGTCTATGATGCTTGTTAGTCTTGCGCAATCTTGTGATTTAGCGTTGAGAATATTATTGTCGAAAAGTTGATTTCACGAGGAGCAAACTCAAAGTTACTACCTATCTGGCGGGTTGACAAGTTTACACAAATAGTCGGTCTCATTCTTAACATTTAATTTGACTGTCGACCTAGTTACAAAAGTGTAAATACCAAAACAAAGGCGAATGTCGAAAAATATCACCAACGGCACAAGATTGTGCGACTTGAGACCCTGAAGACAACTGCAACTATTAAGATTTTTACATGTACACGCAATGTACATTTACATTTTCCACCATAAAACTTTAATGTATCCCACATTTTAGATGGACATCTTGACAAGTTCTTTGGTTTCTCATTTTTCTCCGCGGGTCTTCATCGACTGGCGTCGGCGTCATCGTAGTCGCTTTTCCCGGGAACGATTATGGCAAATGCATGGGAAACACCGTGTCAGTACCGTCGCTTGTCATGTTTTACACCATCTGATGCTGTGCGTATTGGCGATCCAGAGGTGTTTTATTGCCTGCTAGCGATTTGTGGCCGCCGAGCCGGCCATTATTTGCATATCATGCACTCATCGAAATTTTTCACACTTTTCGTCGTTTCGGACATGAAATTCACATAGCTCATATGTTTTCTGCACGACAGGACAATCGCACCAGTAGGGAGTCGAGAAGCAGCGAACATGCTGATCCGTGACGGTTTCAACGGGAAGAAGGGATTGTCGGTTCTGCAAAAGCAGCAGCTATCGGGCACAGAGTTCGCGACTCAAGTCCCGGAACGGATAAAAACAAGACAAACTGTATACGATGATCATATTTGTCCATAAATCTTCGCCTGCGGAACATGAAAATGAGGATTAGCCGTAATTTAATGCTTCGATCCCGGTCACACGTCTCACATTCATTTTCCCCGCTGACGGCCGATTGGGTTATACGTGATTCAGCATGATTGTGATCCATCTTACGAGCGTTGCCTATGACAAAGATGAAGTGATGACTAAATGCTCATCACGTAATTTTGAATAAATCGAAGAATGATTCGACGAGACAAATAATACATTTCTTGTTTTGCACGGGGCAAGGTCGTTTGAGTATTTAAGGTTCCCTGGTGGAGATATTAAGGAATCTTTGCAAACATAATATTAGAAATGGTGTCAAGCGGTTTCAAATCTAATGGTATGTTCGCTTGAAATCCGAATTGTAGATTTGCATTCTGAACAGCCAAATGTCATAATAGCGTGAATATTTAAAGACCAAATCGCACAAGATTTTCAAGCTCTCCGCTGCTACTTGTTTGTAGGAATTTTAAGCATGTACCTTTTTTTGTACGCTAATCATGCTATCACCATTCAGCTATTGGAATTTAGATATTTCGTAATGGATTGAGAAATAAAAATCACACGGAAACCAAAACTTTAATATGCAAAATGAGAAACACTCCTTAACGTCTATCACGCAACTTCTTGAGAACATCCTCTTGTTTGTCCTCTTTTTCATATCATACAAAAGCCACTGTCATTGTCCATCTGAACACACGTTTCTTTTCCTTTCCACAACAGCTGCTCGCTGCTTTCTCGTCAAATCTGCATTCCCCTCAGTGCCCTCCTCAGCAGGAGATTGCACACTCACCTCGCAGATTAAGATTTATGACAGAAAATCGAAGAAATGAACAAGCACCCAACCGCCACTGACGGCAAGAAGACCCACTTCTCGCACCATCCCGAAAGTTTTATGAAGAGAAGACAAATACACTCAACTCCTTCATAAATATTTTATTTGACCAACTGCGCGAAGCCAAGCTGGATTGTATTGTAGTATACAACACTCGTACTAGATACTCAGATGCGTGTCGTTTTGGCAGTTTCGTCGGAAGAGATAAAGTGATTACGCGACCGCAGCGGCTGTTCACTTCATCAATAAATTTAGCATCGAGCCCGATGACCGTCGCCATCGTACGATCGGAGTGTGTAATTGTAACTGTTTTGCACACCTTCTCCAAATTATGTTTTAATGCATTTAAACATGCAGGCACATCTATACGTATGATATACACGCTTTTTGATCCTTTCGTCTGCTTGTCCACTTCAATATGATTGCGAATAATCTTAGTGAGAAGAGGCCCAGTTGACGATTCATGCATGTGCGCATAATTTTCTTTTATTTGCAACATGATGCGTTGTGCAATTTGTTTGCAGACATGTTTTTATAGTCATTCGCGCGTCATTGTAATAATGTCCGTCGCTAAGTTACTAACAATATTTCACAGCGATTTTCAAAATTATGGACGCATCACAATTGTTAATGTCGAATATGCGGAAAACACGAATAAGTAATGATAGTTGATTTTCATGATGCATAATATAGTAATGAGTAAGCCAAGCATAACGAGCGATATATGTATAAATGATTATTAAAGATTGATTAGAATATAAACCGTATTAAAATATCGGTATTATAATATTGTTGGATACACCCAAAATGCTTTCATATCACCTAGACGAATTATCAGTCTAATAAAAGCGTATTTAGCTTCAACTAACAAATACTATTTGTATTTGTAAATACAAGCAATCACGAGCTCACGAATGTTATTTCAAGATAAATACAGCAATTGGTGTCAGAAGTGGGATTCTTTTCCGGTCATGAATCGAACACCAACTTTCAAAGGATTTTCGAATCTTTGAATTGATGTATTGTGAAAAACGTGAGCAACCGTGTAAAAAGTGTGCGGACTAATTAAGAAGTGAGAGATTGTGAACTTGGTGACATGGACTAAAAAGCACAGAAACTGGGACAACAAACTCTGGATACCAAGAAACAGTTTTTTTTTTTTTTACAAAATGCAAACAATAGCTAACAGAAATCAAACAAAAGTTGGAGCAACAATACGAAAATCAGGCTGCAGAAGTTAAATAACAGCTAGACACTCAGATTCTGAAGTAAAACAATAATTCGTAAAATTGAAGGACGAAATCGATATACTGAAATAAGATCTGGAGCGGATCAAAACTGTGAGAGAAGAACAAAAATTACCAGAGAATCAACACTAACCTAGCTCCTGAATGCTGGAATTGTTTAAAAAGGGACATTTGAGATGCAATTTTATAGAAATCTTATTTCATTTCATAGAATATTTCTGTGTCAAAGACTTTATTAGCTAAAAGTCTATTGATACATTTACAGTTGCTAGCACTAATTTTTATAAATCACTCGCCAATTTAAGGTACTAGTACACTTTAGAAGGCAAAAATATGACCATTTTTCAAGAAATTTTTTCTCAGAGATTTTCTTAAATATTAACATGAATCTTTTTTTATAATATTATTTGATATTTGAAAAATCCAAGAACAATTTTTGTTTTATTTGATTATTTATTTTTCCCTTTTATAAAGGGCGCTGAAATCATGTTCTGGAAAAAAAAGTTACTCCACGGCGGACAGAGAATCTATGAATTGGTAGGTTTGAAACAAAAAATTTCAACAGAATTTTAAAAACTAAGGTCTCTTACATCGTAATTTACCACGGTTTTTAGAAACCAAAAATCGAAAAAGAAATGGCGGACTTGTGAAAAAAAAATGTCAAAAATCGAACCTTTTTTTCCTAGTTTCTTTAACGCCAAAAATTTGTTTTTAATTTTCTTTGTCATATTCTGGGATATTACGATGTAAGATACTCTAACAAATAAAACGCCATAAAGTTTTTCAAAATTGGTTCGGTGAATCTGGAGATTATCTGTCCGCCGTTTTAAAAAACCTTGTTTCGAGAAAAACGTGTTATAGTTTTTTTTCATATTCTTTATTAGAAGTTGCATGCGCTCAAAGTCAATATTTATATATTAAAGTTTCGAATTTGGAAAAAATATTTCAGGAGGTCATTTTTGAAGTTATATTGAGTCGAAAAATGCAATAACAAAAAAATCGATTTTTTTAAATCTATAAAGTGTACTAGTACCTTAAGCCGAGGCATTGCCAGTGATGTGCACACCAAAAGACAATTATCAGGTAGTTTCATACCAAATGTCGGATTTTGAAGGGTTAAGAAAAACTCGATTATTTTCAAATGAAATGGTTTTATTCCTTAAAATATTCACCGGCGGATTTTTTAGTTTGTTGCCAACGTGTTGGCAAATGAAAAATTCCTTTTTTGAAAAAAATAATATTTTTTTGCCCCAAAAACTCTTCAAAGGACGCAATTACATCGTTTTGGTTGGAGTAGCGCTTTTCTTGTAAATAGTTTCCCAGGCTCCGGAAAAGATGATAGTCTGTTGATGACAGGTCTGGAGAATATGCAGGGTGAGCTTAAACTTCGTACTGACAGTCCTGTAATTTTTGCATGGTCAAACGGGATACATGCGGTCGTGCGTTATCGTGTAACAGAATTGGTCCATGCCTATTCACCAGAGAAGGCTGTTTTAAACGCAATTTTGCGTGCATTTCGTCCAATTGTGCACAGTAGGTCTCTGCAGTTATCGTTTCACCAGGATTCAAGAACGAATAGTGAACGACGCCTTCTGAAGTCCACCAAACAGTAACCATGACCTTCTTAGGGTGCAGTCCCGCTCTTGCTTGGTGGCTAAGTGCTTCTCCGCGATCCAACCATTGTCCTGAACGCTTCCTTTTATCATAGAGAATCCATTTTTCATCGCAAGTCACAATCCTCTTCAAAAATGGTCCTTTTTTATATCGCATCAGCAGTGAAGAGGATACTTCAACTCTCAGCATTTTGTTCCTTTGAGACAATTCGTGTGGGACCCATTGATTGAGTTTTTTCACTTGTCCAATATTTTTGATACAGCAACTAATGGTTGATTTCGATAGATTGAAGGTCTCAGCAAGGCACTGTAAAGTTGTCGATGTATTCCTCTCAACTTCTGCTCGCAGTTCGTCATCATTAACACTGCTACCTTGTTGACCACGTGGTTGGTTGTCCAAACCAAAATTTCCTTCTCGGAAATTGGCAAACCATCGTTGCACTGTGCGTTCGTTGCAGGTATCTGGTCCTAACACCTGATTAATTTCTTTCGTCGCTGCAGCTGCATTTTGTCCTTTTTTAAACATAAACAGGTAAAGGACCCGAATATCTCTTACTGTAAACATGTCTATAAGAGCGAAAAGGACAGATATAGGAAACCACATGGGTAATAAATTAGGCACTAAAAGAAAGGTATTTACCTCTATTTTCAAACACAAAACTTATTTTGAATTTTACCAAACAATTCTATTCACCATGGGATCATTTTTAAGACTGTCAGGAAATCCGACATTTGGTATGAAACTACCTGATACCTTTGGAACATGACCAGCCGGTAGAACTCCTGCAAATTGGAACTGCGGAAGAGAATAACACCTGAGTCGTGATTGGTTAGCCTGGATAAGTCCTCCAGACGGGGTGGCGAGAAGAGAAGAGCCAAACAGCTCTAATCTCCGTCTAACTAGTGCTGAACCGTGTGCTCTACACTCTCTGTTGCTTCTCCGCAGTCATGTCGCTCCTTGTCTATCCTGTGGAGGTAATTTTTGCAATGAATGTGGGTGGTTAAAGCACCACATAGGGCCATTATACCAGTTTCACGGAAGGTCACCGATCCTTTTGCTCCTTTTGCTTTGAAGCTTAGGTAATCTTTTGAGTGTTTCAAGCCCTCCATATTATTGTTCTATTTCACTCAGAGGTCACTCCGTATGTATAGGTCGATCACCTTTTCCTTCTCTAAAACTGTGCACCATGATTTTCAATTTCTCGGTGGCTCTTTGTTGCCGAGCCAGAAAGATCCCCTCTTGGGAATTTATGGTGTAAAAGGCTCATTCAATATTTTCATATGAAATGATTTGTTTAATCAGTGGTGAGCCTTACCATCACTATGGCTGCTAATTTTGCATCCTGGAAAGTGTGTTTTTGGGCAACACTCTTAATGTATTTCCGAGAGTAGTCGTCATCCCTCGGCCTGAAGTTCAAAGTAGCCCTATATATCCTTAGTTTCCTTCGGACAGAGTTTTCTGTATCCTTACAGTATCTGGGATGCCGTTAAAAATGGGTTTTCTTAGGTTTTTATTTTATTCTGAGATTTTCTTTTTATAGACCTTCCAGTTTTATTTGTTATTGGCCTTATTGAATTCTGTTCTTGTATCTCTTCTGAACTTTTCTAGCTCCCTGGTCCACTACTAGTTTTTTTTCGGGACAATTCTCATGATATGACTCGAGGGTTATCCTGGTGACTTTAGAAACCGTATCCTATAGTTCCATCTTTGTAGTGTAATTCGAATGCAGGCCGTGAAATCTCCATGTAAGGCAATTTCGATAGACTTCCCAGTCCGGTCACTTTAGTTGCCTGTACTTGACCCGTTTTACGCTATATTTTTGTGGTTCGAACGTTATGTGGCAATTATCAGAGAACAAAGCCCCTGTTAAGACATTCCACTTCTACACTAGATACACTGTATTGTTAAAAAACCTTCAATGGGAACCTGAACTTGGACCGTCATTATGCATCTGTTGGTGTAGTCTGGAATCAGAAGAAAGTTAATGTTTGTGTTAATTATTATCGCCGCCGTCGGGTTTTCTTCTCCTGGGGCCAAGACTAACTTGATATTTTTTATATGTATTCCACCTATTCTGGCTTTATTCACGCAGCGCTCTTGTATTATAGGTTTGCTTTATTGCCTTCTGAAGTCATTGGGAGGAGTGACTGTTCACTGGCCTCTTCTTTGAACATGCCACTTTTCATGAGATCCTTCATTCGTTTTGTGGTCGCACCATTTATGCCCTTCCAAGCCATGTCAAGCGACTCCATGATTCGGGAGAGCTCCTCTGCAATTCCGTTTGACGATCTGCCGTCAGAGATAAAGGGGGAGACTTCAAGAGTCTGTGCCACCTTCTTTTCTTCCACTTTTGAAGTTTGGGCGGGGACTCTTGATCTTCTGTACTATTTGCTTTAGGTATAGAGCTGAGTTCCGCTCCCCCTTTTTGCCTTTTTATGCCTTCCGGTTTTTTAATTCTCCATGAGATTTGGGCCTTGATTGATCCCTTGATTCGATAGCTGATCCACTTAGGAACAATAGAGCTTCTTCTTTTTTAGGTCCTAGAGCTTCTTCTTTTTTAGGTCCTAGAGCCTTTGGGTTTGGTGCATTTAAGCCATTCCTTCATTTAATAATGTATTTTTAGTCTCAATTTCGTCCCCACAATGATGAGGAATTAGAAACACCTTTCGTATTATCTTCTGTATCCCGGCCAGGGCATGACATTTTATTTTAGCTTGGGGATTGTTCTTTTTGACTCTCCGAAGCCTAATCATATTGACCAACCCTTCGTTTAGGAAAGATTGTTTACTGTAGCCACCACGAAGAGGTTATGATCAGACTTCCATCAGTATGCTAGGAAGCTCAAAAGTTCAAACTAAACAATGGTTAAAGTATACAATTCTCGTACACAATTGTCCATTAAAAACTTTACCATTTCATAACATATAATAACATTACAAAAATACCATTTTGATAACAGCACTTGGAAATATCAGTTTTTCAATGTGAACTTTAAGTTTTTCTTTCAACTCGAACATGTGCTTCCACTAAAATTATGCTACATGTTAGCCGAGACCTTGATCTGAGAATAAATTTATTATCAAAGAATTACTTTCCGATTTTATTTAATAAATGACTTCACGTCACATTGCTTACATTTCTTTATAACAACTCTCTGAAATGTCAATCATTGACGCATGCACCAATAACAGCTAATGATATTGCATTTTTGGTTAAATTGTTGTGCGAATTTCAAGCTCAATTTCAATGCTGGAGAAAAAATGTAGCAACTCAAAAAGCATGCCATACAGGAAATAAACGAACGATATTAATTATTCGAGCAATACTATTTCCCTTGAAATTTGTATCAGTCACGTTTTTCGAAAGTTTTTACTTATCCTAATTGTGCCGAATAAATAAATATATTCGCTTGATTACCTGAGAATTTGGATTCGACACGAACGAAAAAATCTGAAATGTTAGTTTCGTTGAATGTTATTAATGATCTCAATGAAGTTTCTTCCTCATCGCGGCAAGTTTCGCCAATAGTACTGCTGTTTAGCCTTTCATATTATCAGGCTTTGAGATCCAAGGCAAAGAAATCACGTAGCCAGATTAATTCATGTACTACTTTTCACATCAACAAACTCATATCGGACATATTAATATTAATGATGTCACTCCATCAAACACCGATCTAGCCCACCGTCGACCTCGCACATCATCATCATCAATACATTCCGAGACCAATAACCGCTGTCTACCGTGTATAAACAAATATCTTTTGCGTCTCAATTTCCAGGCAGTTATTGTGCGACAGATCACAAAATCTCGGTAGTCTGAAGCGAGCGTAGCATAAACCGTCATTAGATCTATCTAATCTAATAAACAACATCCAATTCCCCGCCTGCACGTACGCCTCCTTCCTCTGCTACTTTCTTTTTTCTTCATAGGCAGTGTACCTAAGTTCCATTAAACGAGCCGCTCTGTGCCAAGAACAGCTACATCGGTAAAAGTGACAGTCATTATTGTACTCCATTTAAGCTACTTTTTAGCCATAGGACGCAACAAGCTAGCCATGATTCGGTTGAATATGGTGCGCGAAAGTTCGTTGCTTCCACAAGAACTACAGTCTTTTTAGAAGTCCCCGCGAAAATGAGTCCGAACGAGACAAACGCGAAAAAGGAGTCAGTCACAGCGAACAAGAAAGCTCGATCAGGCAGTGTGAAAGAAACAATACCGGAATCTGAATCTCCAAGTGCAAAAAAAAAAGAATAAAATGAGATCTGAAACCAGCAGGCAAAATGAAGAAAAAATCTGAAGAAATACGCTAAACAATCGCGCGACGAGAAAATCAACGAAAACTCAATCTGAAGAAGGCGAAATGGGTCAAGTGGTACAAAACAACGGACGGAACGGACCAGGCTTGACTTGGGCAACGAACCAGCGCAGCGGATGGGCCGTATTATGGCAAAATATTGGCAATATACAGCATCAGCATGGCACCTAGTGCAGATACCGTACACAATCGATGACTAGATACAGATAGCAAATCGATATAATAATGCTTGTAATAGTGCTATTCACAAGTATCATTAGAGCGCTCAATGAGAAGAAGACAATCATAAAATGCCCGAATCGTGTGCCTTTTAGTGCTGACCCTAGACAACATCGAGCACCAGTGCCTTACGTAGCACCCCATTGACTCTGCGATTCATGTTCGAATACGGTATCTATCGCAGTATCTGCAAGGAGTATCGTATCTATTGGCATTAAACCTAGCCGAGCGAAACTAACCATATAATAGAAAATCACTAAGAAAACAAACAGAAAGATCAACTCCAGATCGCTTAAGTCGTCTAAGAGGCTAGTATAGTTCGCGCGGGTCTCGGCAAGGTACTAGATAGATACTCCACTCGTATAATGATGGTTCACGGCGTGCAAGTCAAGTCGATACGAGTTGTAAAAACAAAGGAGAGTAGCTTTCACATGCCCCCGAAGTTTTCCTGATAATATTTTACTCGATCGTAATTTCAGTTGTTTATTTTTTTCTTGCTATTTTTCTTATCTATTTTTTTTTTTTGTTTGCTGTAAGTAGGTCTTTGCTACCATGATATCTTTTTTTCTCCATTCAAGACTGAAATATGTATGTACTGCAAATAGTTCAAATCCAGCATACTCGCTGTCTAGCAGATCTTTACGTGCATGGATAGCTGTTTTGAAGCGAATTTTTTTTCTTCGATACATTTTCACATTGTTACTGCTTTCTAATGTCCATATCCTAGTCGGATTATCTGTAAGATAACAAACATTCATGTTCGACCTTTGTTTACTATCTAGTCTGCATATTACTGATTTAATTTAATTTGGTAGGTGAGCTTTTAAAGACTTTCCAATAATAATTGGCAAAATTTTACAAACTATCTTGCCGAATCGCAAAGAAACACACTCAAAAAAATCGCAAATACAAACATCAACCTCTTATATTCATCTCATCTACATATGACACTATGCCTAGATATCATTTGTTTCTTGACGATGATGAGGTCTAGATGATGACAACCTTGGCTGATAAATAGCTTTACCTCAAAGCTAAATCACTTGTACGATGTTACAAATTCAGTGATATCAAATAAGAGATAAGATGGAAATTTTTCAGATAACAATCGAAATGATGGTAATGATGAGAAGATCTAAAAAATAACTTTATAATGTATTTGTCTCTTTAACGTTGTGTGCGAGCTACAAACAAATCTACATGTGACAGAATTTTTTTTGCATCGTAGGTGTAATGGAATTTTGATTTGGTTTCGCTGGTATTCTCATTTTCAAGAAAAAATGCTTCGTAAGAACGGAAGTTTAATTTTATAGAGGGTTGTTTTTTTTTCTTAGCGTGATGTTCGTTCGGTGCTGTTTGCTTTCGGTAGCAGAGCACAGTCATCGAATATGAATGGAGACAATATATTTTAAGCGACTAGCCAAAAAAATACAAATTTTGACGGCCTGCAATTGGAAATATGTACCAAGAGAGTACTGGTAATAGAGCAACGACATATGATTAGATTACGTCATAAATATTAAGTACAATATTTATGAAACTTTGTTTTGGAGTTTTCCCGGGTATGATTGAGTTGAAGTCTTTAGTTGTATACAATTTTGTATACCTTATAAGAACGGCGATATAACTATTGCATCTGTTTTAAAAAATCCTTAGAAGTGAACAAGCAGTGTTCGACTGAAATTATTTGTATTAAGAGAGTAGAATTTCAACAGAATAGCATCAATCACCACGAAAACCTCAAAATAATTATATGGCTAGTGAACATAACACTATAGCATAGCGTGATAGACTTCTAGCGCTATACACATAGCTGATTTGGGGATTGTGATAAACTATAGTGCCTGACACCATAAAAAAAAAATTCATAGAAGTAGGCGCTATGTATTATAGCTTGCAAAGTCATGTATATAAATCCCAAGCGCCATATGATTGCCTTATAGAAAGCAAAGTAAAAATGAAATATTCCTCGGTTCAAATAATTTCGGAATTTTGACAATTATAGGAGATTTGAATTCCAGCTTGCATTACTGAAATTGTATTTCTTAAATTTTGATTTATTATAAATAAATTCTGCTCGAATTCGTATTCAAGTCCGTAACCCTATGCTTCAAAAGCCAACGCTCTATCCACTAGGCTACACGAAACTATAGAAAACTATATTAATTAATTGTGCCAAGATTATTATGTTCATAGTTAGAACTATGTTACGTAGGAGTTGAGACTAAGTGCATAGCAGAAAAGCCTATAATTTATGGGAATTTTGCTTTTTTAGCTATATTTTATAGCTCAGAGTACCATATGCATAGCTTATGCGACCATAAATGCTGAGCTATGTGAATTTGTTTCAATGAAGATCTGTACTTACTTCATGCCTGCAATCATTATTTGTGAGCTTGTAAAGCTAAACAAAAAGGACAAAGTGAAGTTTCAAACGAAAATCTAAATTCAAATGCATTCCATTTCATTACGAATGTAGAGGCCTGATATGAACTGTTCATCCTTTAAACGAACGAGACGTTTTCGTTCTGAAATTTTTTCATAATGACCTGTAAAATTGCTACAGACCATTAAAGCATGATAAAGTTTTATAATGACCTAATGTTTTCGAACATCTCTATTAATGATCCTGTTATTTGTAGGTCTACGCTACCATACCAAAAAGCTGATCACCAACATCCTCGATTAGATATTATTGTTCACATTCACTCCTTGGATCCCTTTCATCCACGTCAATACGCCAAATATAACTTTTTCAAAGATGAATGCTATACTAATAAATTCATTTCTAATTATCGTTGATTGAGGAACTCGCATCTAACTGTATTGACTATTTTAAAGACATTATTAAATTTGTCTTACCTGTATTTCCTCCTAGTTTGCCAAGTATATTATTTTAAACCTGTCTGAGAAATCCAAACTTCTCAGAATATGCAAACGGTTGAAGCTTATCGTAAACTTAGAACCGGTATTAAGTTTTTTATTAAAAATTCACAGCATTCTTGCATAATGAACATTGTAAACGGAATGCGTTGTGGCGATTTCAATCCTTTTTGGCCTCACTGTAGAGAACTAGAAAATTCATCTATATACCTCGTGTCTATGAATACATGAGAGCCACTACCATATGTTTATGATCTGAATGGCAGCGATGAGCTACGCATGAATTACACAGTACCGCTCAGCGATGATATTTCCAGGGTAATCGCTATTTTATATGACTGAATAAGAGGATAAACTATTTTCAAAATATCAACGTCTGCGAAGAAATTGAAATATATTTAGCTTAAGTATGAGAATTTATTATTTTGCTTAACAGTTAAACCTGAAAATAGCATGCATAATATCAATCTAGAGTGCTGCAATGCACTCTTCACCTCAACATTGGCGAAAAATAAATGAATCTGAAATAGCGGACACTATTTACCGGTCTCAAAAACAAGCCATAGCATAGTGGAAACAATGGCGCTGTTGTATAGTCGTTTAAACAGGGGCAACTGAATGAAGCGTTCGGAAATTGGTCGCAGTTACGAAACGTTTACATTAAAGTTTGAAGTTTTCTTCCATATACCATCGAAATTGGCAGAATCTGACTTTATCCGGTAACTTCGTCGAAAGTTACAGGGATAGAAAAATTTTTGGGATCACTATCCGAAAAATTTCCAGAACTTAGAAAATTTAAACAATGGTAACTTATTTTCATTGTAAATATTCGCGATATGAATACTTAATGTAAGCATTTATTTATACGAAAGTAGCAAAAGTGCCTCGCGCTGGCAACACTTTACTAGCATATATCACACCTGTCTCACATTGAAATCAACCTACCATGCGAATTTCGTTCCGGTTCGATGACTGCGATGGAAGTTATAGGGGTATAAACAAACTTAGGGCTACCACCCGTAAAAAATTTCAAATTTTCGAAATGTTAATTTTTGTTGTTGATTGTCACTACAAGATCATTACCGTTTGAAAGCTTTACGATAAAATCGCTTATTAAAGATATGGCAAAAAATACAAAACCAACAACGCTATATTGGTTTTTCAACCAGATCTTCCTGAATATTGCCTACAGTAAGTTCCATTTACCATATGAATTTCGTTTTGATTTCATGACTGTATTGGAAGTTATGAGGCAAAAGACCTTTTTTTTTTGAGAAAATTTTCAAAATCCAAGACATCAAAATTACCATAGCTGGTGCCTTCAATCGAATTTTCGAACCAAATTTCTACCACACGTGTAGTGAATCCAATCCCGGGATCCGAATCCCGGGATCCCGGGATCCCGGGATCCCGAACAGTTTTTAGCCACTAAAATCCCGGATCTCAATTAGGATTGATGGTTTATAGTCCCGGGATTATAAATCATCAATCCCAGGATTATAAAACATCAATCCCGGGATTTTAGGGACTAAAAACTGTTCGGGATCCCGGGATTCTAATCCCGGGATTGGATTCTCTACACACGTGGCTTAGAGTTAGGTTCACCCACTGTGTGAATATCATCCAAATCTGGTCACCAAATCAGAGTTCCTAGGGCAAAAAGCAGTTTTTTTCTTTGTAATTTTTCCAAGATGGCACCACTGATACAGAGTTGCCCACATTACCAAATCGGTTCTATCAGAATTGGTCCTACCTAAAACCAATACATTCTGTGAATTTCAGACGCATCTGATTATTAGGTCACGAGACCCCTGAAAACAGGAATTTCTAATTTTTAAAATATAGGTAAATTGGAGAAGGGTTACCGTTCTTTTCCAATGTGAAATTTCACAAGGTTTTGCTTTGGTTGTGTAAACAAACAATAAGGTTTTTATATGAGCTAGTTTTTATTGTAAAAGACGAAACTTTTTCAGGAGAGTCGAAGAATTGAAAGTGTTCACTTTCACTGCTTCCCGTAGGCACAGGGTACCCAGCACGTTCATAAAAAACTACACCAGTCTACAACTTAGTAACATCAATATGCCCTTTAAGTTTCATAATGATCTGATGGTCTAGTCAAAAGTTTTCGCAAATCAAAAACTTTCAAAATTTTCCCTATCTTATTTAACATACCTGTATTTACATTTAAAACACGTTTAAAATTCATTCCATAAACTTTATTTTTGCAAAAGTAATTTTTTGCCAGAGCAATAGGTATATTTAAAATAGCACTAAAATGGCTGCCGGCGCCAAAGGGCTAAAAATTATTAGCACTTGGTGAGACCTGGCACTATTCTGCATGTACACCAATGTATCCTGAAAATTTCAGTTCAATCGGATGCTGCGTTACCGAGTTTTTTCACTGAAATTGTTTGATGATATATATATATATATATATATATATATATATATATATGTATATATATATATATATATATATATATATATATATATATATATATATATATATATATGTATATATATATATATATATATATATATATATATATATATATATATATATATATATATATATATATATATGTATATATATATATATATATATATATATATATATATATATATATATATATATATATATGTATATATATATATATATATATATAAATATATATATATATATATATATATATATATATATGTATATATATAGAAATATGAATTTTTGGCCAAAGTGATTTTAATACTAATATCTTCGAACATTAGTAAAAAGTATGAATCTTTGAGTCATATTCGCTTTCGGGGTTGTAGGTAAGATTTCAATGAAACTATATCAAAAGTGCAACCATTGGGTAATATTACATCATCGGCTAAATTAGTAGTAAAAAAAACATATTGATGAGAAAGTGTTTGGGATCAAAGGTGATCCTTTGGTTTGGTGGAAAAATAACAATATGCAATGCCCAAAACGGTCAAATTGATCAATTTTATCTAATGCTGTACTGTTCAAAGTAAACTATGAAACGTCCTTAACATTCATGCATTTTTTTTTAATTTTCAAAGTAACCACAATTGCGTTGTTAGCATATGATGCGCGAACTGGCAATCACAAGCAGCGAGTAATGGCAATCTCAAACAGTGAGCAAAATAAATCACAAGTAATGAGCAATTGCAAAAAATGAGCAATCACATCACAGTTAATAAGCAATCACAGGCAATGAGCAATCCTAGGCATCGAACAGCTTTTCGTGTACACGAAATTGCGATTGCAACTGTGATTAAAATCACTGTTATTTTAAACTGTTCTTTGCTCTAACTACTCTTTGCGATCATTTCACAGTAAAAAGTCAGTTTAGGATATCTCTAACTACGACAAAAGCTTGAACATTTTAAAAAGCTTGTTTTATAATTTGAAGAGAGAAAAATAATGAAGCACGGCACTAAAAACGTTTCAAAACTAAAACGTATCGCAACAAAACTTGGTATTTATTGCAAACAACTACCACTTTGTGGGTGTAACCAATAAATTCGTTTAGAAACAACAATTGAAACTAGTCTAGTCAGTTCGAGTTGTAAGGAATTACCAAAAATCAAAAACAGATAGTTAAAAGTTTCCAAAATCTGTTAATGAAATTCCTAAAAATATAATTAAAAATTCTAACCAAAAATTAGGTGCTGCAAAAAGTATATTACATCGCTTCTGTTTTGGATGAAAATGATGTTCCGAATTTCAGTATAAGTGCAGCCACTATGGCAAAGTTCAAACTTACATATGCAGTCAGTGTTTACGTTAAAGTCAACTTTTTGAATTACAAAGGAACGCTGAGTGGTAGGCGGCATAATTTAAAAAAAAGTTAGGCAAAATTTAGGTATTAAGAGTTTTCATCGCGAATAACTATGATTAAGTCTCCAACGGAACTATAATCATTTGAAATGTACTTATTATGTGTATCAAAGTAAGCTTTTAAGTCAAATACTTAATTTTTTTGTATTTACTAAGGCCAGTACATGCTGTCAAATGCACTTTCGGTGCTACCTTTCGTTGTATTTTCAGCTCTTCTTTTGATCTTTATGCTTTTTTCAGGAATGAAATGCTCTTTATTCCTAAAAATAATAATTACAACAAAGAATGGTCATGATTATCATTATTAGACTAAAAAACTATTGTTATCAATTTATTCTTTTACTTTTCATTAAAAATTTCCGATGTTCCCATCCAATCAAAATCCTGCGTTTTGAAATGTAACTAGAGCTTCCTAATTAGTTATAATAATCAGTTATTAATTTCATATTCTCATTTAGTTGGTTTAGTGTGGTTCTTTTTGACTTGACCAAGAACTGAACTCAGCACGCCCACGTTGGACGCACTTTATTAATCACTCTTGAAATAAATTTTACAGTAGCTACTGTGAAGAGATGCCAGCAAAACATTTATTAAACACTTATTTATATTATATATAAAGGATATTTGTGCAAAGTAAACAAAACACAATGAACAACCTCTGTTTTTGTAGAAATTCGCCTTCGAATAAAACATTTCGACTGAAATATAATACAAGCATTGCATAAATATATAGATATAAGAGATTGGTGAATAATATACGTATGTCGATCCGTTTTTGAATATTATTTTATGATTATTCACTGCAGAGGTGTATTTGCAAAGTACGATCGAAAAACCAACTCTTGCAACCACATTTAAACTGATTTCAGACTAACAAACGTACAGCTCGTATGACATGCACACAAACATAAATATGCCATTCGATGATTTATCAAACATTCAAAATGAAATTTGATCTGAAACTTTATCAATAATCTTTTTTTTTTGTCTCGACCAATTCATAAAAACATCAATTCTCAGATTTGATTACTTACACACCAGCATGCGCATATATCAAAAGTTCGTAAAATACTGAAAAGACATTCAACAAATTAATGTGTACCTGCACGTCACATATCCAACGTGATACAGACAAGTAAAATCGTACAGTAATTCAACGATTTAATATCATTTCGAGATGGCATGTCGTCGTTGCAACAGAATCGCACATTAACGAGCATGTCAGCATAATAGCTTTTGTCCACAATCGGTTCAAAGACAATTTGAAATTAGTTTTTTTTCGGTGAGTGAAAAGTGAAAAAGAAAGTACAATTTGAGTGACAAATTGCTTATTTGTGTAGATTTTGTACAGATGATGGATGCTATCAAAACATTGCTGTGAATGAAGGAGGGATGTTAAAATCATCATATGGAACTATACGAGTAAATGTAAAATAGTAACTGTAAAATTCACTTTTTAGAAAATAGGTCATGAAAAATACCTTCAGTTATCTGAGCGGCAAAACTATTTATAACATTTTTGCTGCTCGTTGTAATCAATTCTCTGAAGCTGAAAAGGATCCCGCAGTGAAAGTTTATTTGTTCGCTTTGATAACATCTCAGCGGTCTTATTAAAATTCAGTGATATAAAAACACTATACCGCAGAATTTTTGGCGATCCAATAGCATACGTTAAGGTTAAGATTTTAATGATATTTCTGGACATATAACTGGGTGACCGACATCCAAGGAATTAATTAGCTAAGACTCAAAAAAGGTACGCAAATCAAAAGCACGAAAATTGGACACATAGTTAAGCTAAATATTTTTTTTTAGCTCTTAAACATAAAGTATTAGCTAGCAAGTGATTTTAGATTATTATTGCTGTTAGAGTGTTAGTTGATAAGTTTTCGTATTACATTTCCAGAAAAATATAGATAGCATCAATTTGAAAAGTTTTTGATTTGCATACGTATAACTTACATCAATACCTGCAATGATCATCATCTCTAAGACCATTAAAGAATTGCTTATCTACCTTCACAAAGTGCCCAAATTGTTTCGAAGATATCAATGTCCACAGAAACATAGAACTTAATGTCCATCAAGAACACAGCTCGCATTCGCAGTACACGACTCTTATCCATGTATATTTTTAGCAAAACACAATTTCTTTCCTACAACAATCAAAATATGAATCTTGACCGTTACGACCATCAATTTACCTCCTACTAAGCAAACTCTCTTCATTTCCATCTTGGTCTGCCTTTCGTGCAATTTAAATTTCACAGCACATTCCAAAAAACTGTCTTTAATTAATCGTGTTCTTTCTTCACGACCTTTCTTCCAATTCGTGAAAGCACAGGAAGAACTAACAAGCTTATCAACTATCTATTTGAAATGCAGATGACAGGGTCTCCCTCATTCGGACAAACTGCCAAAAAAAAATTCATTGAATATCTGCAATTTTCCGCTTCAACACCAACCGTGGATTGATCCAATTAGTGAACTTGCTAAAACGACTAACATGAACAGCAACTAGTGACAAAAAAAATGTTCGCAAATATTTGATCAATTGCTATGCTCTTTCACTGTCTAGCATCAATCGAACGCGTTGACATCAAATTTTTCCGGAACACTTACCAATCAATTGCCTTGAGAGGTGTTCTTTTAATCCAAAATCCATGTGAATCGTTATGTGTACGACATTCTAATCGTCGTATCATACATACATACGTGCACTTGTAGGTAAAACACGACCACAATAAAACTTCGCTTACAACGAGATTTACATTAGAACAACAACCGCATTAACTGCCATTATGCGCAATATCAGTTAGGAAGGCTGTGAAGGCATTGTGAGCCGTTGTCGGTTAAATTCGCGCACTTTGTTAATACGTTATTTTCTTATTAATAGATATTAGAGGTTGGCTGTTTGCTGTAGATGTTCAGGTAGACTGTACGATTTGTCGCACAGTTGCATGCTACTACTAGCTGTGTACGACGCGATATTGCAAAAACACTTTTCTTATTTCGACGCAACGAGTACGGTGTGCAAATGAAAACCGCAGGAAAAACCACTTCAATGATATTACAATATAAAGCCGAACAGCCGTACTATGCCGAACACTAGATCATCATATTTTATCATTCTATTTGTTCGCGGAAAAGCTCTGATCAATGCACTGGAGTTAAAATAGCCTTCGAGCGCTGATCAGTTTGCAGTATTGGTATTTTATCAAACATCTTATTGAAATTCGGCGAGACAAACCAAAATGCCGTCGTTTACTGTATGTACGATCCTTTTCTCTCTCGCTAAAACAAAATGTATACCTAGAAAAACAAAGAAAACTCAAACTGCAATAGTTCACGATTCACATCATTATCTCAAGATCGAAATAAAAAGGAACAAAATGGCCCTTGAACAAGATCACTTCTTAAGCACCACAATCACTTTTTCATGCAAATAAATCTCCAATCCGATTAATTAGTACGAACAAAATTATTAAAGCACTGTAACGCTGACGATAAATCACTTCGCCCCGAAAAAATATTTCCCCAATTTAAATACGAGCCGTAATAACCCTTAAGCAGCTTGCAGGCAGGCAGAGGCAGTATTCGCGAAAACCCTTTTGGCACATTCGCGACGATCGAGTGTATTTGGTTGACTGAAAAAATCTCAGCGCAATCATAAGACGCTTTTCTTATTCTTCGCGGACTTGGTCGTCGTCGCTGTATTGCCCGCCGTATATTCAGTGAGTCTTCTTTCGTTGCCGTACCGTTGCCGTCTTCTTCTTCTTCTTCTTCTTGCCCGTCCGTTGTTTTGCATATATAGCAAATAGCACATTTTACATTTTTATACTCTATCCGTAAGTAAGTGTACGGCGGGTACTGTACGAGAAGTACATACGGATACGATCGTATACAGTGTGTACTCGCGTTTTACTCCGGAGAGCCAACTCGGACCGGCATTCGTTCGCGATAGCAAGCAGGCATGCATTCATGCTGACTTAGCAGCGTACGTAGCGTAGCGTACTGTGGCGATGCAGCCAGAAGAGTCCGCAAGCGCGCTATTTTCTCAACCCAAAGCTCCAGAACTATATAGATTCGTAAGAGCTGATACGAAAGTGCACTATGGGCTGTAGCCGATCTAGTGAATTGTATGCACTCCACATGACCAATCGCATCCCAATAAGATCCCTTGTGGGATCACTGTAATGCTCAAAAGTTTTCTACAGTGATGAATCGATTGATGAATCCACGTAGGATGATCCCTCTTTTGTAAAGTTTGTTGTGCAAATAATCGAATTCCTCATAAAATCGATTTTTTTTTACTTTTAAGCACGCCAGTAACTAGTATTAATCTAAAATTTTATTAATTTAGTAGTTTTAAAATTGTACCCCAATTGAGTGAAAATTTCTGCTAAACATAGGCAAAAATAAATAAATTGGAACTGGTTTAAGGGGGTAATACCGGTAAGAATGCTAAAAAACAGCCTAATTTTCAATATTTTGTTTTTCACCTCCTTTATTTCGTATAGATTTTTAAATTTGCATGGGTAAAATACACATTTTGAAGACTGCAAAAAAAAAAAAATATTTCTTAATTTTTTTTTATTTAATTTTTTACTTATTTAATAGAGGGCGCCAAAGTTGACGTCTCGAAAAATGCCTCGTCATACTGCGGACAGATAATCTCAGGAATGAAGAACCTGAAACAAAAAAACCAAATCGTATTTTAAAGGGAAATGTTTCTTACGTGGTAATCTACCACAATATTTTTAAAAAAATGATAAAAAAATGGCGGTTATTTGAAAATATTTTTCGAAAAATCTTATTTTTTTTCACTTTGTTTCGCTTGCGAAATTCTGTTGGGTTAATTTTTGGCCTATATTGTGGTAGAATACCACACAAGATACTTGAATTAAGTAGTGCACCAAATTTGACTTAAATCAATTCGGCCAATCCGGAGAATAAGTGTCCGCAGTTTGAAAAAACGTAATTTCGAGAAAAACGCGTTTAAAGTTTTTACTAATGTTCGAAGAAGAACATTAGTATTAAAATCACTTTGGCCAAAAATTCATATTTCTATATATATATATATATATATATATATATATATATATATATATATATATATATATATATATATATATATATATATATATATATATATATATATATATATATATATATATATATATATATCATCAAAAAATTTCAGTGAAAAAATCTCAGGAACGCGCCATCCGATTGAGCTGAAATTTTCAGGACACATTGGTGTAAATGCAGAATAGTGCCAAGTCTCACAAAAAGTTAATAATCTTTAACCCTTTGGTGCCGGCGGCCATTTTAGTGATTTTTTTAATATACCTATTATTCCGTACACAAATAATTTTTGCAAAAATAAAGTTGACGGCATAAATTTCGAACAAGTTTTACATGTGAATCGGATAACGTTTTGGAATTTTTTAACCCCATGTGTGCGCTGGGTGCCTAAAAAGAGAACGGGAAAATTTGAAAATTTTTAAATTGCGATAACTTTTGACAAAGCTATTTAATCATTACGAAATTTTCAGGACGTGTTTGTTTTATTTAGTTGTAGATAAATGTACGTTTTAATGAGCGTGCTGGCAACCCTGTAGCTAGGGCAGGCACTGAAAGTGAAAACCTCCAAATCATCGTCTCTCTTGAAAAAATGTCGTTTCTTAAAAATAAAGCCACTCATATGTAAATTTTGTGCTTTGTTTACATAAACAAAGAATAAAATTTGATATGGTATAACGGGCACGCCTGGTAACCCTTGCCCAAGTTACCTATATTTTTAGCATCAAAAACTTCTGTTCACGGAAACTCACGATCCAATGAACAGAATTTATTGAAATTTGCAGAATGTATTGGTCTTAATAAGGACCAGGTCTGATAGAAGTGATTTTGAAATGCGGGTGATTCTGTGCCAGTGGTGCCATCTTGAAAAATCACTAAAAAAGATAACTGCTTTTAGCCCTATAAGTTCTGATTGAATCGTTCGATTTTGACGAAATTTGCACCGTAGCTGCACCTTACTTCAAACCACGTTTGGTAGAAATTTGGTTGAAAAATTCGGTTGGAGCTGCCAGCTATGATAATTTTGGTGTCTTAAATTTGAAAAAATTAAAATTTGGAAGTGAAAACATTCAAACCATCGAATATCCTAAAAAATGTCCGTTTCTACAATAAAACCAATCTGTATACAAATCTTATGCTTAATCTACACAGTCAAAGTAAAACTTTGGAAATATCATGTCGGACAAGAACGGTAACCCTTTCTCAGTTAACCTATATTTTTAGCTTCAAGAACTTCTGTTCACGGGAACCCACGAATCAATAATCAGATAGAATTGAAATTTACAGAATGCATTGGACTTAAGTAGGGCCAGGTCTGATAGAAGCGATTTTGAATTGTAGGCAACTCTGTTCCAGTGGTGCCATCTTGAAAAATTACAAAGAAAAAAAAAATGCTTTTTGCCCTATGAAATGTGAATAAGTTACCAGATTTTCATGAAATTGACACAGTAGCTGCACCCTACTTTAAAATCTGTTTGATAGAAATTTGAATGAAAAATTCGATTGGTGCTGCCAGCTATGGCAATTTTTGTGTCATTGGTTTTGAAAATTCGCTCAGGAAAATAAAACTTTTTGCCCTATAACTTCCAGTGCAGTCATGAAATCAATACGAATTTCATACAATTACTGGAACCTATTATAAACATTATTCAAGCCAAATTTGGTTGAAAAGCCAGGATAGGGTTGCCAGCTATTGTTGGTTTTGTGTCTAATTGCAATATCTTTATTAAGCGGTTTTATCGTAGAATTTTCAATTGGTTATGATATTGTAGTGACAATAAACAGCAAATATTAAGCTTTCGATTATTTGAAAAAACTCGCTGCAGGTAACCCTAAATTTCTTTATACTCCTATAACTTCAAAAGTTTTATATCACAACGTGAAGCAGATGTTATATATTTTTGGCTTTGATACTGGCGAAAGGTTGCCAGCACGAGTCGGTTGTGCTACTTTTGTATCAATAAATGCTTACAGTTAGTATTCATGCCGGAAACATTTACAATGAAAATAAATAACCAATGTTTCAATTCCCAAAGTTCTGCAAATTTTTCGGATCGCAGCCCCAAACTCCAACTTCAGTTACAGTACTGCAGACACTGAGCATTTTCTTAATTGATATTATATGAGATGCTGCTTTCAAAATTTTGTGATATAAGCAACTGATAACGAATATAATTAGCCCGTGTTTTGCTCTCATAAACGTTGAAATTCATGCCAGTGGTAATATCTGAAACCTTCTACCTTATGAGTTATAATGCATTCTTGAGATAAAAGTAAAACGTGGCATTTGAAACAATTTGGCCGTAATAAGCAGCGCATGTGGTGGAATATGCACTCAAAACCTGCACGATTCTTCTACTGTTCTTCGAACATTAGTGTTTCTAGCGGTTCAGGTGCGCTAGAGTTTTTTTTCTATTTATTCATTGAATATTATTTCAAAAATGTATTTTTATCTCCTACAATTGCTCAGTCTGCAGTCACTGGACCATACATAAGTATTCTTGAGTCCACATAAGCCAGTTGCTCTTGCAGTTGGCCAACTTTTTTTTGCCAAACGTGCTTCCTTTGCCGCTTTTTCTGTCTGAGTTATGTGCTTTTTATCTTTTTTCCCCAGTAATTAAAAGCAGTGATCTGCCGTAAACTGCCGTAACTTCTTTATTTTTGAGAATATCTTAATAAAATTTTGAGACGTGATTTCTCAAGGTATAACAAATTGAAAAATGCAAAAAACAAAAACCGATTTTTTCAAAATTATAACCGGTACTACCCCCTTAATTGAAAATTATCAAAATCATTTTTTGGCTTACTTTCAAGTATGGCTGAAGAATATCTTCAGTAAAATATTAAAGTATATTTTAGTCGATCGAAAAATAGTCTTGAATAATTTAACGAATAATTTAAACTGATCGACGGCATGAAAGTTATTTCATTCTCTTATAGCATGTCTCAAGCACATTTTTTGCTATCGAACTCTCAGAAAAATCAGAAAAATGCATTGATATTTCATGGCCCCTGAATTTTGACATCAAATCTCGCTCATGGAGGAGGGTCAAATATACGGCTTAAGAGGAGAAACTAGTCGCAACACAACAGGCTTACATAATTTAAGAGAAATTCTACTAATATTATAAGTAAAATTCACTCAAAAGTTTTAGGTGAAAAAAAACTAGCGCAAAGAAACCACTAAAAGCACTGATTTTCGAAGAAATGTGAAAGAATTGTGTAGATTTTGAACACATGTTGTACCAAATGTACTCCTTACCACAACCTGTATCGAATGTCTTATGCCACTTTGATCCGATGACTGCATCGGAAGCCAAAAGGTAGAAAGGTTTCAGGATTTATGAAAGTAAAACACTCGTTACTTATTTTCATCATAGCATACTTATCATATGAAATTTAATGACAGCATCTCCTAGTCCAAAAATGATAAAAATAGTCAATGCTAGCAACACTTTTTTAGTAACGTAACCAAACTATCCCACCTGCTCCACGTCAAGATCAACACACCCTGTGAATTTCGTTTTTATCTGATGACTACATCGGGACTTACAAGGATGGAAAGATTTTTGGGGTTTCCATCCGGAAAATTTGCAAAATTTTATCATTTATTACTCATTTTCAATGCAGATATTTATCATCTAAAAATTAACTGCTGGGGGCAGCTTTTGGTGCGAAAAAACGAAAATCTTCCGTGCTGGTAACATTTTGCTAGCACCAAATCTGCTTCACGTTGAGGCCAACCCACCCTGTGAATATTGTTTCGATCCTATGACTTCATTGGAAGTCACAGGGGTTAAGAGAAGTTTAGGGCTACTTACTCACAAATCTTTTAAAGCTTTTGAAATCGAAACATTGGTTGCTGTCCTTCACTATAAAACCATTATCATTTGGAAAATTTGTGGTATTATCTGTAGGTGATGAAGTGACAAAAAAAATCTATACTTAGCAATTTTTCAACCAAATTCCTACCAAACTTGGCTTACATTAAGGTCCACTCAATTTGTGAATTTAACTGCATCAGAAATTATAGGGCATAAAGTATTTATCTTTTGAATTATTTTTCAAGATGGCACCACGGATTGCCTACATTTCCAAATAACTTCTATCAAACCTGCTTCTACTTAAAATTCATACATCCTGTGGATTTTATATTGATCTGATGATTTGGTCGAGACTTCTCGTGGTCAGAAGTTTCGAATGCTCCAAAAATCGGTAAATTAGTAAAGAGTTACCGTTCTTGTGCGATGCGGAGTTTTTGAAATTTTAATTTAGAAAAAGGCTAAGATTTACCAATCGCTTGCATTATTTATCAAATCGAAATTTTTCTATGAAAGTCGACGATTTGAAGAGTTTTCTCAAATGCCTGTTCTAGCTACAGAGCTGCCTACACACTCATCAAAAACGAAACATATCTATTTTTATACACGTAGATACGTCCTAGAAATTTCGTGATGAGCTAATGTTTCTGTCAGAAGCTATAATAAATCGAAATTTGGAAAAAAAATCGTTACCTATTTAAAAATATTCAAACCGTTATCAAAACCAGCAATTTTACATTAAATGTTAAATCCAAACAGTGATGAAACAACATTTTTTCAACTTTTTAAAAACAATTTTTTGAGTTTCCAGCGCAGTTTCTTTGAATTTATTAGACATACTAACAGATACTAATTTCAAAGTTTAAAAAAAATTTGATTTGAATTTTCAAGACTCTAAAAAAACAAAACATGTGAATCATACGGATGAAAACGTTCTAAGTTTTTTTCAAATATTAATTGAAAATTGCTTATTAATAGAGCTCTGAGTAGCAATCAACTAAAGCCAATACTAATCAAGCGCTCCAAAGACGAGTTGCAAATACTAAAGCTGAAAAAATCAGATCTCTTCATAATAATGTCCTCAAACCTCTACAAAAAAGTAAGAAAATCTAAGAACTAGTAAAGTTTGTGTATCAAGCGGATTCAAACAATTTCTGAGAATGTCTTCTATTTATTTATTGCATTAGATTGATTTTATAAAATGTTATCAGAAAATTGAGAAAAACAGTTTACACGAGATGAGGAGTCTACACTTGGGAACAGTACTCAAGGATGGAGAAAGTGCTATATAACACATATAAATCAAATTGTAATTTGGATTCAAAAAGAGCTCCAAGATCTTTATGCTGAGCACTGAGCTCCAAGATCTTTATGCTGAACACTCCAAAGACAAGAAGTTTGGTTTGATCAAATAGGATACAGCAAGACATTTGGGTATATGGATAGGGAAGAAGTCCGTATTACGCCAAGTGTTTAACGCTGCCAAATTGGAATGCAGTAAAATTTGGCTGAGAGTCGACTACATAAAACAGCTGCATAGAGGAAACACTTTGATTTAAATATAGAAAAAAGGTCATTGCTAAAAAAATATAATTGAGGTCCAAGCATGTAGCCTTGTGGAAAAGTGTGGGAAGAATGACCATTCAGTTGCAGTTAAAATTCAAAATGTAGGATAAAAACAGGAAAGGAGCAGACCTTGTATACCAAAACAATTGAGCTTACTAAGCAACAAGCAATGCTCCTGAAACATGCATTTCAAAGCAATACAATAAGTAAATGAATAAGTGCAAGTATTTGAACCGCTTCTGCGTAATATTACGGGGTGCTGAATTCACTATTACCAGCGATGTTTGATAGGCCTTTCTGTCAACAAAGCCATAATAATGCCATCCAAACTTAATTAAACCTGCTACTAACAATAATTTTGCTCTAATATAATAAAAGTATTGCTAAGTACAGGATAAAGATGTAACTATTGGAGCTCATGTAGGCCAAAGTTGAAACTGAAATCATCAAATTGACATTATGACTGAAATATCTTGGGCTGGTGTTGAACTAAAGACTGATTTTAAAGGGTTCATCAGCCAGGAAAACGGGGAATATTAGCCACATTTCTTGTTCTTCTATCCAGAATAGAGTAGGAAAGAGTAGGATCCGCAAAAATACCATCCGGAGTAGGCACATTTTTGTCGCTTAGGTTCCTGCAGTTGCAAGCATTTGAACAGCCATTTATTTACAAGTTCATTTTTTGAAAATTTAATTATGACGTGCAGCGCTAATTCAGCAGGCAATTAAAAAATTAGATCTCTTCATATTAATGTATAATATTTTCATTTCAATTGTAGGTTTTTATTTCAGTAAGCTGACAGGCTTCGAACTTTCCATCGTAATTGCGTCAACAATTTTGCTCATATAAGTAAACTCTACATATGAGCTCCTTAAATTTCTATCCACAGCAGATTAGCTGCCCAAGTTAAACCACTGGAACAGTTGCTATTGGTTTTTGGTCGTTTTTCAGATTTTATTGGCTATTCTAAATAAAGAAGTGCAAAAGCACTGTTATTATCGAATATTTCTTTTATTTTTTTTTATGCTTGTCGAAAAAAAATTTCTCACAAAAGATGCAAATTCCGGAAACCAATCCGAAGCTGTTTTCACATCACAAGGTTTCGACGATGTCCCTATCAACTGCCGAAAAGTACAAAGGCTTGCGAAGGATTTCGAAAAGCGATGAAACATTCTGCTGCTGTCTTGAATTGAAACATGGACTTTTTTCATTTTCTGAAATGGCTATGAATCCTTTAACAGCATCATCACCTCCACAACAGCCTTTAGCATTCTAGGGTTTCACTGAAAATCGTGTCTCGTTCCCTTCTGAAGCTGACACAGTTGAAAAAATTGAACGATATCCCATTACATTTTCTACCACAGCAGTTGCTTCTGCGAACCCTGCTCTTACTTTTTCCCTTCACAATGAACCGTGACCCGATGGGAAGTATCTCAGACAAAATTTATTTCACCATGAATGCGATTAAGCCAAGCTTTATAGCGCGAATAAGATTAATTATCCATGCCCTCATTGAGCTTCCAGCTCAGCACTCTCACGAAACTCAAGAAACACTACTTTTCTCGCTTTAAAAACACATTCACCAGTAGGTCAATGGGGATCACACTCGCTATTACCAACATGGTGTTTCCTGATGCAAGTCGTAGCGCTAACCTACACTGAGTTCATGGCTCTTAACTCAATATTTTTTATATCTTAATGCGAAACTCCATGCCTCCACGTCCTACAGCAGCGTTGAATGATCCATTTCTATAAGGAGTTTATGTTTGATTGATGTGATACAGTCTCTAAGTCCTGTCAAATGATTTTTAGATGTGTTCCTAAAACGTCAGTTTGGAATCAAGTGTCACCCCACGATCTTTAGCTACTTTTCTGGTTTTAACTACTTTGAAGCCAAACTTCATGTGTATAACAGTTGGTGTTCTAGTTTTTGCCAGTACGGTTTGCTTTGTTTTTGTGAGACATAGTTGAAGATCCTGGCCTCAGCCTTCAAGCTTTATCATGGCTTGATTTAATTTCAATTTTCGCCTAGTCAATTCAATTGAATTCAATTCTAATTCTATAATCAGAAAAGAGGGAGATCGTAATCCCAATTTCAAGCTCCAGAATTGGCGGCCACCGTGGTACATTCAGTGTTCGAGGAGTCATTATTCATCTGAAAAAAATTATTATAAAGTAAATTCGAATCTATATCCCTAATAAATAAAAAATAATAGTAATAAATAAAAATAAAATATTCAATTGTTTTAATTTCAACCTACAAAACCTTAAAAATATAGCTAATATAAAAGTGAAGTTTGTTGCATTTGTTGCATTAGCTGTTAGTATAGATTTTCGTAAAACACTTCAAATTTTTTGTATTACTTAACCTTAGAATTCTTGTACTAATTGTGCCTTCACCAAAACTGCCTTCACTGTTTGACCACAGGAGATTCCAAGTTTGCTACATATCCCTCAAGTTCAACATACTGTACATACTGACCAAACAATCGTTTTGCCGCAAGTTTTTATTTTTAACAAAACAACAAGCACACGGGTACATTTACTAAAGTTTATAGTAACAGCAACAAACATTACTACCAATAAATATACTCCAAGTCCATTCTCGTTTGCACATATGTATGTAGTCACATTCGCGTGAATAATTCACCTGAGTGAGTGCAAAGGTACGAATAATTGAAGTCTTCTGTTGTAGCCTGTAGGTTAGTTAAGTTACTTCTCGAACACATCGCGTCCCTATTCCACATTTACTGCTGCTGTGCACCATCACTCCCCAGACATACCCATCAGACCCCAGACCATCATCGTGATAGGCGGCCATCACTCCACCTCGCCGACGAGAGGATCACTTTTCGTCTTCTTAGCGAAAATTAATATCTTCTTTATACGAAACATACTATCGTCTCGGTTGTCGCGTCTTGACTTCAGTCTTCTCAGTGTCCGGCCGCATTTCGCTTTGTTTAGAATTTTCAGAACACATCAAAAGTATAGGGTTTCTTCGAAAGAAAACCCCGGATTCGATTCGTAGCTCTGAAGTGTCTATACGCGCATGGAGTCATAGCGATGGGATGCGATCGTAACGAAAGTTCCCCAAAATGGGTACGGGGATCACATGTGTTGCTCGATTAACGCTTAATCCATGTACTAGCTATGTAAAAACGACTGCTGCAGCTATTTTCGAAGGCCACATTCTTTTTGTGCCACCGCACACATCCATTAGTTTAGTACGATCATGTTAAAGTTCGGTCGGTGCACGCAACAAGATGGGGATAATACTGTGCTCCCCGAGACTTAGCCAAGGCGATCCCTTAAATTCGCTTGGATCTTAAGATACGCGGTGTACGTGTGAATACGACTTGGGCATATATATTTATAGTTTAACGTAATAGTTTTGTTTGTGGGGAGAGTACACATTGAAGGGATTTTCTTCAGCAACAGTTGTGTTAAGGTCGAGGCTGATGATATGTATATGCATATGTGAGTTTATTATGGGGCGACTAGAGCTGATTTAGTTCGAAAGAAGTCAGAAGATACACAGCTTTTGGTGGTACATGTGTTTTGAATGGTCTGAAAACGGAAAGATTAGATATCTAAAACAACAGAATACAGAACAGAACTTGTTCAAGTCGAAACACGATTCAGATGTTATTAGGGAATCCTGCAGTTAATCCAACCTGCATTCAATAAACAATCAAAATCAAACAAATAATAAACACAAAAATCAAGTGAGTCGTTTTGTGGATTAAATAGTAAGCTCTTTAGGAATTCACGTCAAGGATAGCGTAAAAATTCAAGTCTATCCGTATATTCATGTGCATATTCACTACTATGTATGTACATATCTTTGGATTTCTATAAATCTCGATTCACTATAGAGATAGCATAGCATAGCGTGCATAGAATTGAAAGGACAGTAAATCTGTAAATAAATGCAATCTAGTGGTGAACAGAATGTCACAAAACGCGCTAGTGAAAGAAGTGGAAGTATGAATGGATGCTACTCATGCAAGGTAATAAAATTGGAAGCAATAGGTATGCGTAATGTGAAATAAATACGCACAGGCCAAAAAAGAAACGAATTCATACTGAATTTGTTCGAGTTGTAATAGAGGAAAAAATTGCCATTTTATGATGATTAAAAGGAGCTAAGCCGCTGCGTCTTGATGCTCTGGATTGTAATTGGAGATATAGTAAATATATTTATTTATATGCTAATACATATTTTAACAAGGCAGAGCCCAATTACAGAAATTGAAACGAGTTGAAACTAAATGATGTATGAATATCCATTTGAAAACTTAAATTTAAAACCAATTGAAAATTTAAATTTGAGTTTAAAATTTGAGTTCCTTGACTACTTATCAAAAAACAAAGATCATTTCACTGTTTTCTTATGAATGGATGATGAAGTATCACCACACAAAAGTTAGGACGAACGCTAACATGAAGCAAGGTCATTGGTTAAGACAAGAAAAAAAGTGAACCAAAGATTGATCCCTGTACAACCCTAGGAAGAGGAAGTATTAGCGAAAGAGTTTTGAAATTCACAGTTACAGCATATACACGAACAGATGCATAGAATGAACACCAAGTCATATCTGCTGATTGTAAGAGCAATGAGCTAAACTCTAGACAGCCGTTAAGGAGGTTTTCTTAAACTTTTTACCGTTATATCCCAAGATTGGAGATAAAGCGACAAAACACACTATCGTCCTACAACAAGCTTACGAGATATAAGCGGCCAGCCTAGTATCTAGGAGGACATCGAGCCCATAATGAAATGTATCAGCTGCAGCAGATGACGTCACACCTTGCTCAGCTCAAATTAAATCAAGTAATGAGAAGAGTTGTGAGGGCTGGTTCGAAAACTATGGCCTCCAGTTGGCGATCTCAAACACTGAGATTGTCATGCTGACGAAAAGAATGACACCAACCGTCAGACCCATGACAGTCGGCTCCGAAGTAGTCGCGACCAAAAAATCTGCAAAGTATGTCGAAGTAACTCTTGACTCCAAGCTGACTTATGGGGAGTACATCCAGAAAGCATGCGATAGAGCAGTGGGGTCTGTAATCTCGTTGAGCAGGCTCATGGCGAACGTTCGTTCCAGTGCGAGTAAACTCAAACTGCTTATGATGGAGGTTCATTGAACGCTGCTGTATGGTGTGGAGATATGGGCCACCGCCTTAAAATTTGCAAAGTATCGAGCTAGGGTAGCAAGCGTCCGTGTTGGTCATAGCACGGGTAATCCCAATCGATTTATTGGCGAACAAGCGCAGGGAGATCTTTCTGAATAGCTGAGAAGTGGAGAGAGAGGTAGCGGCCGGTCATGCACGAACGCTTGAGCTTTGGGAGGAACGCTGTGCTACGAGCACAACAGAAGCATGGACGACTAGGCTGATTCGCTCCATTAAACCTTGGCTTAGTAGTTGAAATAAATTTCTACCTGTGCCAATTTGTATCATGCCATAACTACTTTAGGAAATACCTTCACTTCACAAAATGGGGGAAATCAGAGCGGAATGCTGCAAATACTGCATCAAAGAAATTGATGATACAGTGCATATTTTCTTCAAGCGTCTGCAATCGGCTCTGCGACGACGGAGACGACTGTCAAGGCGATGCTGCATTCAGAAGACTCTTGGGTACGTGTCTCACTATATGTAGAGGCGGTAAAAATAAAAAAGGGTTGCCTAACGGACTCCTTCTGACAGTACAAAACTACTCGTGCGGGCAGAGTCGAAGTAATGCGAAAACGATTCCGACTCGGATTCTTGTGGTCAGCAGGTGATGCTGCATCTTTTGCAGAATACCTATAAAGGTTTACCTTTACCCACCTCTTTGCATAAAAGCGTGCAAATGTGGTATACGAATGGCTCAAAGATGGATTATGAAGTAGGAGCATGAATTGCACGATTCAGGTTCAAAATGCACTTCCCCTTCCCTAAGAAAGACTACAATCTACCAGACAGAATTATTGAACTCACGCTTATGGTAAAGGAAGCGAACATTATAAAGGGCTGATTAAGGGTCCTATCGGATTGCCAAGTAAATGACCAAGTGGAGTTTAAGGCTATCAGTCGCGATCATATAAATTCAGCTAAACTTTTAGTCGCTAAATGAATAAGGACGAAGAAAAGCCTCAAGCCGATGGAAATCTGCTAAAGCATAGGTCTCGCTCTTTACGAAGGCCGACATTGCCAGGGAAATAAAAACCTGATCTACAAAAGAGATTAAAAAATACTAGGTTAACCTAGAGGGTTTTAACCACGCAAAAAGCAAAAAAAAGTAGAGGCTCTCTGCAAAAGTGGTATAAAAGCCATATATAGAATAAAAAGTTCCTCGCAAAAAAAGAACTTTCACAAGATAGGTAAAGAGCGGGCCGATTTGCTGCGAAGACTGTGAAGAAAAAACAGGCTGTATGGAACATCTTCTCACACATCGTCCAGAGCCAGCGAAACGAAAACTAGACCTTCTTGGTTATATATACCTTTCCCTTGATTTAGGACAACAAAAGCCTGAATAAGATGTAACGCTAAGTAGGCACAATGGAACTAGGAGGTCGCAGTACCATCTAGACCCACGCCATGCAAATTCATTCATTCAATACTAAGAAATAAGATATTAAGACTCCCCATAGCCGTCAATTCTCCTAAGATAAAAAAATAGGGCCAGAAAATAAAGGCCACAAAAAATCGACAAAATCAGCCAATATTAACATTATGGTATTTAAGTATTTCTAACAGATTGATTCGGGTGTATGAAATGGGAGTAAAAAGTTGCATAGAATCAGGAACTGGTAAGATTTTTCATTAATTTGAACCGACTGATGATTCAATGCTAGTAAAGTGATCAAGCATTACTTGTTCGGTGGTAATCTCAGCAACATTTTCTGGAGAATACAGCTAATAAACTTAGTGAATGAACTTATAAGTTTCATTCCTGCTCTTATAGTTAAAAACAACCTCATACTGAAAGCAAGAAACATCAGTAAATTCACGAGAAAACAGTAGCTTTTCTTTACACTTTTACTTTTTTTGCTTTTACTTTTCAATATTTTTCTAGTTTCTAGGCAACTAATTGGTCTCCACCCTTTCAACGTGACCTACACATTTAGCACATTTTTGTAGATTCATTCAACTCATTGTGTAAACATACTCTTGACTCTGTGTCCTTTTCGGCAGATCCAAAAATTATTAGCCGAGCTTTTTCGGATATTATTCAAACGGTCAGGTGCTTGATTGACTAGAATATGATGCAAGTTGCCATATGCAGATGACGAGATGTTGATAATGTTATGTGGGAGTCATACAACCTTGCAGCTACTAAATACCTGCTGATATTTGGGAACCTTGGCACTTGTAAAAACTAGACAGCACTGCTTCGGCGATCCTTGGTTAATAGATCTCTTGCACGTGGCGAAGCAGAGGCTGAAGCACATGCTTCAGTTCGCAAAAACGTATGTGGCCTTGAATTGAACCTTTTTTCTCCAGGTCTTTTTATCTGGTATCACTCCCGATCAAGAAGTCTATGTGTAGCCTTGTGTCAACTGGTAATACCTTACATAACCTTGCACTGAAGCCCTCCCATTGCCTGTTCGAAACCGCTCGCAAAAGTTCAGGCTTCACTGTTAGAAGTGAAACTTATTTTTCCTTTCAAGATTGCTGGATCTTATTATAGAAGAATGGATTAGCAGGTCTTGTTTGCCACAGTTACACCCTACTAGGTTTCCTACTTTTGGCTGCTTGTTTTTCAAGGAGATAAATCAATTTGTCATGTTCAAAGTTGGAGTCTCGCAAGGCTAGGTTTTGTTTGTTTAGCCCACTCTTCTTGGATTATTTATGAGCTGTATTTTGTTTTCATTAATCCTCAATATTTTAATTGTTAATGAAAATATTGAAAACTATTGGCAAAGTTACTTACTATTCATTACTAGGGGCTTAATGTTGGCCATTGTAACCAAGAATACGTTACCCAAATCAAGCATAATCTGATATTATACATTTCTATTTGCACCATCATAAGCTTGTATGAATCTTACGAAAATCTGGCATACATCTATTTTTCTGCGAATATTTGGTTCATCGTACACCGTCAGTTTCTGAAGCTACATTGATCCTAGCCTCCTTCAACATGTTCCTCCACCGGTCCATCCATTTGAGCATTCCTAAGTTCCGAGCATCCTCGTCAACGCTATTTCTCCAGCGCAAACAAGGTCTCCCCTGCTGTCATCTGCTGTAAAATGCCACATTTATACTCTCCAATAATGTGGTAGTAGACATGCCTTCTTTTTCGCTCAACTATTTTCTCCAGGAACTTTATTATTCCTTAAATCATGTTCATCAACTCTTTGACCTTGGATCCCTTGTAAGGTAAATTTCTTAGAATTGTTAGGCTTAGAAACCTTTTATATCAGCTGGACTCATTATGATGAAATGTTTTGTTTTGTGTCCCTTTGAAATATGTTCGATAGAGAAATATGGGCCCATAGTTCGTTGGAGGTCAGATTTGCATTCTTGCTTTTATCTCGCGGACGGTATTTCTCTTTTTTGAAAGTTCGACCATTAGATGATACCCACGATCATTTGTTATTGGCGCATTGAGAAAAGTATGCTAAGCTCACAATGTGGTATCAAATAGTCGCGAAATCAATCAGGCGTTCGATGCCCTTCTGTGATGCGTCCATAAGCCTTTTCGCAGCTGATTTGAACCGTGACCATTTCCATGTCGTTTAAGAGCAGCCCCTCAATGGTGAATTCCACGATGCAATTATTTTTAATTACTTCCTCTTTCTGCTCTGCAAATGGGTGACAGTTCATCAGCCATACACTAAAATATTTGCTCTTTTTTTCAATAATAATACCAAAGGAGTGGATGGCCCATTGAAGCTTATTGCTTAACTACATAAGTACAGAAATACACATAAGAGAAGCCGATTCAACTAAGTGACACTTTACTTGCAGGTTTGAAAGTCACCGGTTTGAAAGAAAACACAAGACAGAAAAATACAATTCTATAAAAACAAATGATGATCGTAAAACAGGGCTGGAGCCAGTAGGTTTCCTTTAGCAGCTTAGTGAGTAGGGCTATCTAAACCACCCAAATTTTACTCGTAGGGGAGTCAAGGAGTAGAAAAAGGCAGGTGGCGCAGGTCAGCAATAAGTAAGGCACAGTAGTATCTGATAAGAAGAAGAATAAAGTTTAACTGTAAAAAAACAAACGATGAAAGAATTGCCGAGGTAACTACAAAATAAATAAAAGTGATAAAATGTAGTCACTTCAAGCAATGCTAGATACGCTTGATAAACGTATACATAAGTCGCCACATATTACGAAGAAGTCTAACAGAATTTCATTATTGCGCATATTGAATCACATTTAGATATTTCTTCGATAACGAAATTCGAATCCATAATAGACCTGGTAAGAAAATAGGCAACAGCTTGATAATGCCACATTCTGCTCAATCATTTTCTGTTTCAGAAAATGGACGATGATGTAAATTGGAAAGTACATGTGGACGACATAGCCTTGCTTACATGATCACCTTAAGTCCACTCAATTATTTTGCTTAGTCATATATTAAGGATAACAAGTGCAAATAAATTCGATTTTTATCCCAAAACACATTCCATTTCTTACTTTCAATCATTCCACTCTACTAATTTCTCCATCGCAAGCAAACACATAAAACTAATCAAAAGTTCATTACATACACTATCAAGCTACTACATTTTCACATATTTTCTCACATTTATTTACTATCCTCTCGAAAAACTTGGATGAATAGATGGATGGATGGATGGATGGATAGGTAGGTAAGCAATTGTCTTTCGCGAAAGTGTCCATCAAGTAAACGATCGAGTACGAAGAATTGAAATCAAATTTGAAAAACAAAACGAAAATGTTCGCATGATATTTTGGTTCACAGTCAAATTTCAAGCAATGAACGGAGGGAACTGCCGTTATTTTAAACCTAGAGTCGCTGGCTAGTGGTAGGGGAGAGTGTCCAAGAAAGAAATGCGACGGAGTGATTTGAGTGGAAGTCAAAAATTCAGTTAAAATAAGAAAGCAATTGCCACATCACTTGCCAAATAATTTTAATTGAATGCAAAGAAATCGTTCAGATTATCCTATATTTTTCTTGAACGCAATAGAAGTGTCATACTTCCGCATATTTTTGTTGAAAAAAATTCCTGGTTCTGCAAAAACGTAATCTAAACTTAGCTTTCTGAACATAAATTCCTTCAAATCAACGGTCAAAACTATCTTCAAAGCCAAAACCTACCGACACCGATCTCCTATACTAGAGCTCGAGTAATCACAATCTATCCCGTTCATCCGTCCTAGTGAATTTTTTCTGTCGGCTCTTCGTCAAGCTTTACAATATTTTACTGAAAACGTGACCTGAATTTGTCATCATTACTGTGCAAAAACAGAAATCAAATAATAAAATCGAAAATCAAAGAACAACGCATAACAACAACGCAACGTAGCAAAAATTAAATTGCCAAAGCAAAAGCACAAGATACTTCTTGTTGTCTTGTCTACCATCCAATCCACAATATCCATCCACGATCGATGCCGTTGTGTTGTTGATGATCGCCACGATGATGATGACGTCTCGAGTTTCTATCTATCTATAAATCTACATATCTTGTTGCCTATCTGTCGCTCGTCAATCGAAAGTACCTAGATACCTTTTTAATAATGTTTCGGCAGTATTAAAAAAATATTTTTCAATTAATTGACCACGACCTACGTGATCGCTGTTGTCAGAGAGTTTGTACTACCGCGGTGACTAGACAAGACCCAGCAAAATAATCGCAGTCATGGTCTTGGCCAAAACGGTCTTTGTGGAGATAGTTCTGGCGGCTATAGACAGATATGTGGATACTGCTTGTCAATGTCGATGTGTAGTTTTTTATGCAGAGTTCAGTTAGATTTCGTTGTGGCACGGCCAGTGAATGTCGCACTGGACCATGTGTGGAGTGTCTAGTTATTTGCAACGAATTTTCAAAACACAAGCCATACGGAAAAAGTATCTGCCCACCTCTATTAACTACGATTAAACCATTAAAACGGAACCATACGATTACTTTTTTATGCAATCATTTCACTAAAAGATTATATCACACATTGAAGAGCTGTCAGTTTTTTGCGAGCAGCTTCGGGTCGAAGAAAAAACTAAGCGAGTTGTAAATGTTGAGGTAGTCTCGGATGCGGAGGAGGAGTTTTTTGCGTCAACCAGTGAATTGGATGTTTTTGCAGCTCTGTTTCATTGAAAGTTGTGGAAAATTCCGGTGTATCTAAGATTGAAAGATGCATTGGCAATTATCTATAAGATTCCGTTTGGAAGCTGAAAGATTCCATCGACATTTTTCATTCACTTTTAGTAGGACTCCCATCAGCATTCCAAAAAATCTACAACCGCCTTGTTCATTAGTCGGTTTCGCCAGCATTAATCATCACTTTCCCAGCACACCATACGAGTTTTGATTTTTGCAAATCACGTCCAATCAATTTTCAGTTCGAATCCCGCTATTGACATTGTCTTTTCTGCTTCTGGCTGGCCTACATTTTCTAGCTTTGGGTAAGTGAATTGATCGACAGCTCCCAGCCACAATCTGCTGACTGAGCTGCTTGATGGAGTGATCAAGTGATTCCCGGCGGTCTTTCAACAATTTACAAATTCGCAATACAAACGGAAATTACGAATCCGGCGCAACAGGTAAATAATTGCTAAGTCAGGATGTGCAGAAAGTAAACGGATTGAAAAATTCGAAAAATAAAAGATACTACAAGCGTGATCGCAAACATGCGTCGATAGATACTTTGAACTGTTCGAGAGGCCCAAAACTGTCGGTAACGGTGTGCGATGACCGAGTCATCAGATTCGTTCAGTGACGGTTTGAATTGGATGGCGCCAACCGAGATGGCTGAAATGGTGCTTCTTTGCCAGTTCGCTGACTTCGTCTGACTTTTTGGAGTCTTGTATTTTGCCAACGTGTTTTTTTGTGACTGGCCAGCAGAAGGCAGAAGAAAGAATTACGGATACATCCAAACTGCCGATCGCATACGATTTCAATTGTACGTATCAAATCTGTAATTGCTCAAATTAAATACGGTATCGGTTTCGGTACAAGAGAACCGTCTGCAGTTGGACAAGATGATTGAGGTATAGTTGTGTTGTTATTGTATGGTTAGCTTCGAATCAAAGTCGAAGAGAAATGAATTTTTGTCCGTGAATTTAATATATTATTAGATCACTTTCAATAATGGCTGGAATTAGTGGTCATCAGAATTTAACGGACGTAGACAGTAATAGAGTAAAAGAGAGTCACACTAAATTGAAAGAGAGCGAAATTATAGTAAATGTAAGGCCGTTGGCAGAGCTCAAATCATTCTAGAATTAGGATTTGTTTAACCTTTTGGTAGCGGCGGGCATTTTAGTGAATTTTCAAGTATGCCTATATTTCAATGCAAAGTACATTTTTGTTGGAAAAAAGTGCTGTTAATGAAAACTTATTATGCTGGTCTATGATAAAAAAAAAACTGGAATTGGTCAATCCTAAGTGCCTAAACGTAGATATGGATTTGTTTTCAAATTTCGAGTAATCATAACTTTTGACGAAAAAAATCGATCATCGTGAAATTTGCGAAGCGTATTGACGTTAACTAAATTTGTACACAAATGGACTTTTAAGACTGTGCGGGCAACCCTGTAGCTACGACAGACATTTGAAAAAAAATATTTCAAATCATCGTCCGTTCTGAAATTTTTTTGCTGTTTGGAAAGAAACTACCATTATTGATAAATCTCAACCTTTGTCCATAATTTCATTTTGAAATTTTCGAAATTCCGCATCGCATAAAAACGGCAACCCATCACCAAGTTACCTCTATTTTCAGCACTCGAAACTTCTGTTCACGAGAAATGACGACCGGATAATCTGATCAATGTGAAAATTATATGACATGGTATTAACCAGGACCAGGTCTGATAGAAGTGATTTTGAAATGAAGTCAACTCTGTGGCAGTGATGCCATTTTGAAAAATCACTGTGAAAAAAACTAGTTTTTGGCCCATAACTTCCGATTTAGTCAACAAAATTTATCGAAATCCATACAGTACTTGAACCTTACGCCAAGCCACATTAGGTAGAAATTTGTTTAAAAATTAGGATAGAGCTATTTTCGTCACCTAAATCTTGCAAATTTACTCAACAAAATAAAGCTTTTTCCCTATAACTCGCTTTTTCCTTATATATTTTCGTGGCTGAAGCCACGAAAGTTGGTACACCAATTTTTCTGGTGGTGGAGTCTAAAGCTCATAATCAAGTATGGGGCAGCTCCAACACAAATGGTCGAAGCGAGGAACTTTTTGATATCATCCTGCCCACGACCTCTTCATTGCCAATACTGGCAATGAACCGAACTTCTTCACCTCAAACCGTAGGGAGTAAGGCGGAGGTTGCGGCTATTTATCAGGCAATTGATTGGCTTCTGTGTAATCGAATATTCGGAGCCAATATTGGTATTTTCACAGATAGCCAAGCGGCTGTTATTGCTGGTTTTTGTCAGTGTCCATGATTGTTGCTGAATGCCATGCACCTGTTATGGAGATCTCAATATCGGTTGTTCAATTGATTTGGGTACCTGGACATAGGGGTTTTCATGGCAACTGTGAGGCCGATGAACTAGCAAGGCTTGGCACCTTGCTACCAAAGGTCTCTTGCTCCTTCTCAATAGGTATACAGATGATATCGGTCAAATTGGCCATAAGGCAAAAATATCTTGAGAACGCTAGGAAATCAAGAGCAGATGAATCATCCTGTGCGATAACCAGGCAGTCCTGGGTATCCACCAAGCAGCTTTGATGCTTAACTCCAAGCGCTCTACGTTGTACTGTGGGTGTTCTTACGGCGCAGGGTTTGACGATTTCTGTCTTAGTTTTGGCTTTGAGGACGAAGAGGAATCCGTCCTCCATCTCATGAGCCAGTGCCCGGCTTTGGCAAGATGAAGGGTGGTGGCAAAGGAAGCAGCTGATTTCCTGAGTTCAGTGAGTATGAGGGAGTCACAAATTATTGTGGCATCACAACGGTAGATCGGCAGCCACTTCAACCTACTTACGTCGGAACGGACGCGACGAATTAATTGCGATTCCAGTTTAATATTTAGAAGTACATACTGTACTCAAAATTTATAGAATCAAGAGGGGGTGAGTCTGCGCTGGAAAGATTCAACTGGCTGAAACGATCATAGTGAGTGCATACACCAAATTTACAAACATTACTCTAGAGCAAGAGGTGCAATGATTTGAAAAAACGTTTGAAAGGTCTAATGGTGAAGCCGGAAGATTGGAAGGTTTCCGGTTGCAAATCGTATGCAGCTCATAGTTTTAACTTGGAACCAAATATCATATCAGGGTCCCTGAAACCATCTAGAGCGTTGTGAGAAGCGCAGAAAACAGAGAAGACGAGCATCAAGAAAGGTGGTTTACAGGTGAATGTCATTTGACGACACTACGCAGCATTACAGAATTGGCAGTGCACCAGTTACCTGAAGCATACACGTATTTTTGGGCACGGTTACGACAAGAATCAGTCATTGCGGGATTCCATCACTTTGAATAATTTGGGGACATCAACGTACAAAAAGCAGGGTGATTTAAAGAGAGATAGATAATTTTTAGTGAAACACATTCAAGCGCCAAGAATTGATCCTTGCGGAACCTCTGAGGTGAATATATCTAGCTTTTAGAAAAGCAGCAGCTTCGTGCCTTGAATATTTCAGTGTCAAATGCCTCAGCGGAAATTGTTTTATCCCCTTCTTATAATGCTTTGCCAGCTGTTTCATCTACTGTAACTGCTATAGTGATCTATGTGGCACTCGTATTTGCTCATAAAAACTTCAAATACATGAGAATTAACAAATAAATGATTTGGCTCAAGGAAACCAGTATCCGAATCAATTCTGGCAAATGCAGCATTATAAGAGATACCAACAAATTTCTCCATCATTTTCTCTGCAATTGCCTAAATTTTTTCATGAAGAATAACATCAGCTACAACATCAGTCACATAATCGACCATCTTCTTCACCTTTACTAGTTTTGGACATTCCCACCACTCTTACAACTCGTGCCGCACCAACTCATGTAATTCATCCAAGTAGACGCATTGGACACATCGAATCTTCTGGGCAAAATGTTATTCTTCCCCAAGTAAAAGTTGTGACTCCACCGCTGCAGGATTTCATTTCTTGCATCGACTATAACACTCCAGCCGAGACGATTAGGCAATTTACTGATACTAAGCTTGTCTAAATTTCACCCCTTCTTCTCTGCAAAAAAATGACACCTGAAAGCTTACAGTATTAGAAGGGAGCATTTCTCCGTAGGACCGTCTCTGCTGATATCAATGAGCTGTTCCGGGCGGACTTCTGGTCTCCTGACGTTCTTGTTAAGGAGTTCACTAGGATTTGTCGGAGAGAAGCAAGAAGCTCCAGAACTTAAGATTATGCTGTCGAAATGGCCGCGGCTTGAGGATCAAAATTAATAATTGCAGCCTTTCTGTTGCTTTAGTTTCGAACGATATAATACGCTTAACGGGTACCTGGCTCACTGATGGTACTTTCGGTTTTGAAATTTTACGTCATTACACTGTTTTCCGTAAGGACCGGGATCGCTCGGTCTGTGGTAAATCCAATGATGGAGGTATTTTCATCGGTATTAATAAGACAATCAATGTAATAATCCGTCGTGATTTTCCTTTCTGTCCTTTTGTTGAATATACTTTTGTGTTTATCTCATTATCATAACTGGCTATCTTTCTTTCGTATCCTTGACATTGGTGATGCTTTGCTGAAGTTGTACATTTTCCTGGCGAGACTCATTCTTCAGTTCACGCCAACTCACCGTTTTAAGGCTGGTACTGAGTTAATAGTCAACCTAAACTTTGCCAAGTCTCCATTATCTGGTCATTCTTTCGAGCGGTAGTTTTGACAATGGGAAAAAAGCGGAGACTCCTCATTTTTCACGGATAAAATGTCAAGATTTCAATTTTCGATCGATTTTGTTGTTGAAAAGATATTTGTACAATTCAGTTTTCAAATTCAAACGCCAAATATCACTTTTTAGCTCGAAAGAATGAGCTGTACATACTAAATTGGCGTGAAATGAATGGAGACATGTATCAATGCCATCTGCATTGTCAAAGTGAAAGTAACTTTCATACAATTTTTCACGCTAAGAAGTGAGTATCATTTTTGCTTAATACTATTTACTATTATACTAAGCTTTGAAATAAACTGAATGATGGTCCATTGGTTCTTTTTTTCCATGGGTTATTTTTTTCCATGGGTTTTAGGACGAAAGAAACTGCCAGAAAAGACGATGCGTACAAATATTGCCAGCATTGAAGCATCAATCAGAATTAATCAACCTAAATCCGGTTGATCGTACATCCGTTGCTTAAAAAACTCCCCAAACATTCCCACCAGTATGCATTTGGATGATACAGCTCATTCCTCTCCATATGATGTGTATCAACTTTTTGCTTCCTATTTTTCTTATATTTTTTCAATACGAGGCTTTCCATCTTTCCCGTCTTGTCCAAAATTACTATTTTTTCGTACAAATCCTTTGAAAATCCTTTAGGTATCATCACCAATATTAGTAGTAGTCTCGACTTTATTCGTAACATCCTGGCCAAATCACTTTCCTCTTCTCTGCACGTCTCTGTCTCCATTTTTTTCAACACTAGTTTATCATCTCGCTGTTTCTCCACGCTTTTAAAAATGGTCAATATCTTCCCTATACATAAAGGTAATGATTCCATATGAGTCTCAAAGTACCGTCACATTTTTTTGCTCCCTGGTTTTAGTTTACTCTTTTGTTCAACATACTCTAGCTACTGAGCAGGACGGTTTGGTCACAGGCAAATCCACTTTAACTAACCTCCTTCTTTTTACACATACAGTCGCATCTGCTCTTGATGATCAAAATCTGGCCGATGTATTTACTGGTGTCTCCAAACCCTTTGATTCCGTCAACCATAACCTGCTCCTCCAAAAACCGGTCCTTTCCTATCCTGGTTTACCTCTTACATTTATATTCGCACCTGTATTGTAACTGTCGATTCCTGTTCTTCAACTCTCGTTTATGCTTTATCAGGTCATGCACAAGGATCTATCATTTATCCTCTTCTCTTTCCTTTTTTCATTAATAACTTCCCTTCTCTCATGCGTTATTCTTGTCTCTTGTATGCTGAGGATTCTAAAATGGTTCGAAAAATATGAACATCTTCATCTAAAGCTTGTTATAATAGACTGTGACGTCAGATCAAGCCAAGTAGTGTTTGAAATCCGTTATCTTGTCTTGGCTTTGCTCTCGTATATAATAGTTGACTCACCAGGTTTTCTCAATTACGTTGACTTCGTGTTATTTTAATGGTGTTTGTAGTGAAGCAAAGCAAACAAATTCGGTCAAACAGTCTTGGCTTGTTCCGAATCGTTAGAATAACTAACTGACATCACAATCAGTTACACCAATCAAAAGACGAAGGTATGAATCCAGAAAGACCCTTGGTACATTTTTATCTTAGTCCGGCAGTTTATCACGATACTTAATATTCAAAAAAAATTGAATAACTCCAGGTAAAAGCACAAGCCAAAAGATTAATAGATATTGTTTCGAAAAAACATTAAATTGTTTTCAAACCATCCTCTCAAAACATCATTATTCAGCATTAATTCATTTTAATTGCATCATTCCTTCTCCATCCTCCCAGCCACGTGCACAGTTCCGAATCAGAACGAACTGGCCACCGATAAAACCGTAAACAAAACAACTATCTCAATCGCCGAGACATATGTCCGGCACTAAAAATTTTAACAAGCCAAGCCAACAGTAGCTCTTAAATTGTTTCAATTATTTATCATTTCATGGTTACTCGCCATTAGACTATCCACGAGCTACTTCATTAAATTACACACTTCTCGGCTTCAAGAACGATTTGCAGCAGCAGTAGCAGCAGCAGCCGCCACAGCTATCAACCAAAGATTCTCTAGACGCGAACGCAGATGCTAGCTGTGCCTAGCCAAATCGTCTCTGCGATATCTGATTGTAGGATCTGGAAAATTGCAAAGCCCCACATGCCAGCCAAGTCGAGGGAACATCAAAAGCACGTTCTCTGCACAGAATGGCAGGCTGGCTGGTTGGTTGCGCTCTTGAGGTGAACTCGGTCGAAAACATTGATTAATTGATCATCATCATTGCCTAAAATCGACACATCAAACAGACTTGGTGGAATCATTTTCGAATCGGGCCATAGATCGCTGGCTCGAATGCCTTGCCCCACCGTTCCCGGCCATGCAGCTCGATCAATCGATCGATCCATCGATCGTTTGATGGAACATGTTTCGAAAGATGAGGCTGCCCACCGAACATCAGCCCGGGCTAATTTAAAATGCACACATGAAACAGTAGTGCTTTATTATTTTTAATTGAAACGATTGTCGAATTTGAATCGCAGATTGTTTATTGATTGCAGCAGTCGCAGGAGCAGATGGTAATGTGCCATTTAAGGGCGTTCGTTGAACGATGAGAACGGGAAACTGTTGATTAGAGGTTTTCCATCTTGGATCCGAATCGTCAAATCCGAAGAAATAGCTTAAAGTATAATTTTTAACTTGAACAGCAGAAAAGACAAAAACAAGAACTATAGGTATGTTCCCGTACTTCAGCAAACTGCAGCAGTAACAGAATTTGGAAGCTGGCTTCTTTTTGCTGCAAATTTTGGCTTGCATTTGGCTTGCAGCAAAAGTACGAAAACGACTTGCTGCGAATCTATTTTAATATATTATAATAGATTCAAGTACGGCAACAGACCTATTGAAAACGAAACGTTTACTAAGAAAGTACAGGGTGCTATTTAAGGGGTCAGGTACACTTAAGGCACGTTGACACGGTGCAAGTATACTTGGATCTCAGCTTGGACCAAATGCACTTCTACAAGTGTACTTGGAGCAAGGTGGTTGCCACAGTGAATGACTTGGAGATCCAAGTGAATTCCAGAAAGATGGCGGATTTGTGATTGAAAGGAGTGGAACTAGTGGCTGATATGCTGATACACGAGCTTCAAGTAGACAAAGGTACTTCCGACTCGTAAAGCTCCATAAATTTAATGTTTTCTCTATCAGACAACTTCCGTTTTCTAATTTGTTTACTTATTTTTATTTTTCCGGGCTGATAGAACACAGTTTGACTCACCGAAGCCATTTTGGAAATGTGTCAAAGTAGCGCTTGGATCAAAGTAAGTTGGCCGACGTCCTACTATACTTGGATGTAATCGCGCTGTCCAAGTCAGCTTGGATCAACTGTTGCCACGATCCAAGTAGCGTCCAAGTGATGTTACTTGGACGTCCAAGTATATTTGATCCAAGTATACTTGCACCGTGTCAACTTAGCTTTAGACGTCCAAAAAAATCTCTTTTTTATGATTTTTTTAGGCACATCTTAAAATAATTAATAGCAAATGTTTTTTTACTTGAAAGAAATATATTTCTAGAAGCTATTGTAATTTTTTTTAAGGCAAAAGGTTGAAAATTAGTCGAAATAGAGTAAATTTTCGAGGGGTCCAAAATTGTTTTGCCGTGATCACTGTTGCTTGTCACTGGATCATCCGAAATAAAAAAAAATCGGCGATTATTAGTTAATGACATAGTGCTCCAGATGAACGAAGGACTTTGGCAGATTTTGATTTTTCGAAAAATGGCGGCTGTTGGAATTCGAAATTGTATTTTCGACCAAAATTTCACTCACATTTTCGGCTATTGAAAAAGAAAATATCGTCAGACCGAAAAATCCTTCGTTCATCCGGAGGATAATTACATATAAAATAAGTTAGGCAAATTTCATGCTGATCGATAAAGCCGTTTTCAAGTTACAGTGATCACCGACTTCGAAAACACAATTTCGAGCAAAATGCTTTTAAAGTATGCAAAACACGGTTTATGCATTAGAGACGACTTCATTTAAAGGTATTTATTTCCGCAAAGAATTGTCTGATTCGTCTGAAATTTGCAGAGAATGCTTTTGAAATATGCTACTTTTAGAAAATGCAAAGAAAATAAAATTAGTTTTCTCAAAATTCTAAGTGTACCTGCCCCTTAAGAGTAATTTTCCTAATATTTAAAACTAAAGCAACAGCAACTGAGTTTGAGAAACCAATTTTTTTGATACGGTTTCAAGCAGATATCCTAAATGTAAAAATAAATAGCAAAAAAAAACTGGGCAGAAGGACACGCAATCGTCCAGGGCAAAAAAAGGAAGCGGCGATAATTGAGTCTACCCAGTGGTAGACTTATTTAAAAGTCCTGTTAAGGACAACGAGCCTGCCTAGCGGGCGGTCGATGGAAGGATGATACGAGGCACACGGGGCATGAGAACTCAAATTAAAATCACTGCCGTTCTTTCAGGTTCTCATGAATCGATATGCCACATGTCAGTTAGGTTAAGGAGCAGGTATTAAGAGGTATTAAGTATTATAAGCAATCGAATAAAAGTATATTAGTTTGTAAAATAAACGCTTATTTATTGGGTACTAATCAGTGGTACTCTACAAGACCTTTGGCCCTAAAATACCATCAGACTACAGACCCCTACGCATGCTTGATTCTGCTGGGAAGCTTTTAGAAAGGTTGCTGAAGCTTCGGCTAAAGGTAATAATACGAAGAACTAGCGACCTTTCGGATAACAAACACGGGTTCCGCAGTGGCCAGTCAACAATCAGAGCCATCCGCCAAACTATTAGCGCAGTAGAACGCGTAGAGGCCGCATATCATGGGGCTAGACATATTGTGTTTTTGGTAATGCTGGAGATCCGAAACTCTTTTAACGCGGCGAGACAGATATATTGGACTAGCTTCAGCAACATTTCCAGATAGAAGACTGCTTGCTAGCCTACTTGAAAGATCGCCATTTGATCGAGACGAATCAGGGAACTATATGCAAAACTATTAAATCTGGAGCAGCACAAGCTCTTAGTGAGTGATGCCGACCGTGTAGAGGCTATCATAAAATCTAGAAATACCTCGCCCAACTGGAACTCAATCAAGTACCTAATGAGAAAGGTAGAGAGCTGGATGAAAAATCATGGTCTCAAACTGTCGTTCACAAATACTGAGATTGTCATGCTGACGACTAAGAGGATACCAACCATTATACCCCTGACGGTTTGCTCCGAAGTACGTCAGACCAGAAAATCCAGCTAAAGTCGACTACGTGCCCCCCACAGTCTTGAACAATTTTACCGAATATGTTTTATTTTTATGCTTTTGTGGTTGTGTGTTTGCTTTTAAGAGTGTGTTTTGTTTGTTTGTTTATCTTCAGTGTGTTGTCTTTTCGTGTATTGTCTGTACATTTTTGCCTCTCTTCAATTCTTGATCCCTGCTCGTTCTCTATTTATTTATTTATTCATTCATTTGTTTATTCATGTACAACATACAGATTACAATACAATTACATATTGTTAGTTAGTTTATTGTTGCTTTTAGCGAAATTTTGCGTAGTCGAGTTTTAGCAAAATTGGCTTAATCGCGACCACTGTGAAATGAATTCCTACCTGAGTTTGTTCCTATTTGGGCCACGAGAAATACTTCCCGAAATACATTCACCGAATTGGGAAAATCAGGACGCAGTTCAGTAAGTATTGTCTGAAGGAAAGTGATGACGCTTTGCATTGCACCCGCTTCAGAAATTAGCGACACAAGCTTTTCTCTGCAATTGGCCTTGCGACGCCGGAGACAATCGTGGAGATAAAGCTACGGAAAGATGATACCTGGTCAGCTGTATCTCATAGACCCATAAAAATCCGACGGAACGGAAGTAAGTCGGTGAGACACCTGATTGGTTTTTATTTCTAAAATAGTGCCAAACCTCAGTGATTACCCTTTAAGCGCTTAAGGTGTGCTACAGAGGATATTTGCATTCAATGTGTTATCTTATGAAAATCAGGCATTTCATGATAAAGGTCGATAGAGTAATGCATTTATCTATTCTTCAAAAAATTAGCCGTCGTTTGGACGCAAAGTTAACAAAGTTTCGTCTTTCAGTATCAATTCTAACACGAAATCAAAAAATATTATGTTTATGAAGGTTCACAATTTCGCAATTTTCGTTTTACTAGCTTATAATTGTTAATAAGCTCTTTATGTTACTGGGAAAAGACATTAAGGATACTCGTTGAAACACTTTCTCCACATTTGTATTCAACAACCGGCATTTCATCAGTTCAATTTTTCAAACAAAAGTATGAGCTGCATAAACAAATGAAAACAAATGGCATAAAAAAATGAAAAGAACTACCGAACCACAAGATGATTGAAACATGGCCTTCATATAAAAGGCCTATCGCAAAAGCAATTAACGTACAAGATGGCGGACCTAAGCTACTTTTCCCAACCAGTCCACACAGTGAAGTTTTTTTATGGTTATAAAGAAATTCACGAGATCCACCTACAGGAGATATGAGGAAACTCATATGTCATGTTAATCAATGTTTTTTTGGGATCTTTCACAAGCAATTTAGATATAAAAAGTCTTTAACATCAGACTTCAATTCATCGGGACACTTATCCGAAATATCGTTTACATATAAGAACTTGCAGATTATCAAAATTTGAAGATTTTTAAAGTGGTAGGATACCAACCAAAAACGGCAATTGTTTACAATTCACATTGCCGAGAGTAGGTGGCAAGTATTCCAAATTGCAAAGTTCTCGCGTATACAACAAAATAAACACATCGCTTTCACGACACTTATCCGAAATATCTTTTACGCGACAAAAACTTCGAAAGCAGTCTCCGGATAATAGGAAAATATACTCTATTCCCTTATTCAACCGAGCAGCACCATTCACCTTATTAATTGTCAGAGAAATGTCAAACAATTGTCATTGTGCAATTCCCAATAAATCTTAATAACGAGAGGACTACACAATTTTAAAAAGTAGCTTAATATCTGTCAGATTGTAAGTCGCGATAGGCCTTTTATATGAAGGCCATGATTGAAACCCCAAATATGAGAGGATATTCTAACCTACGAAATGTTCAAAAACCGTTATATGTTCAAGTTAAGATATCCAGCATGATTCAGATTAGACTCCAACCACTTAGCATTGTATCCGCTATTGAATCGGTTCACATCCCATTTGCTGATTGGCTGTTGCTGTACCTGCGTCAGATGTCAACACCACATAATTGCCAACTTCAAGTCTCTGAACTATTGTTTACGTCCAACTTGCGCATGTCTCTTAATTATTTGTTTTCAACGTTATCACGCAAAATAAATGCTCTAGATCCCGGTCGAGCATCTTAAATCGATCAAGCAATTATAAGGTAAGTAGTTAAAATAAAATTCATTCGATTTCATTGCGAATATGCCGTCCAATTTACGCGTAAAGAATCGCTACGAAATGCCTATTAAGGGCGTGACTGCAATGAGTGGACCATTAACTCAGATGCATTTTCATCCAAATCTAGTCAAACGCAAAGAATGAATGCATATTGAAGCCGTTTTTAATGAATGCTTTTTGTACATTGTCGTTATAGGCTTATTAATTTCTGAAGGAAGCATTCAGATAATACGAAAATGGTTCTACTAGAATCGTGCTGGTCACCTTTCATTTGGACGAATTCCGTCAAGACTGGGAGCTATGCGATTGCATATTATACAGTGGCTTTGTCGATTGTGCTGATCACAATGGTTAGTGCATTTTGGTTTCTAATTCAAAAAAGTAAGTAGTCATTTGATGGATATTTTTTAGGTGGCCTACATGCTTGCTGGAGGTGAATCGACTCAACTTTATTCGCCGTTGTTCGAAGCAGATATTCGATTCACCATGCCACTGTTCGGAGGTATTTTCATATTCTACTTCATTTGCTTGATTTTCTGTTCGTACTTGCTATACTATGGGATCAAGACGTGCACGCGAGGCTGGATGTTACCGTGGATGGGTACTTTCGGCCTGGGAATCATATTTCAATTCGTCTTTGGTCTGTGGCTGATTGGGGGATATTATATCTACGTGAGTTGATTGATTTTCGTTTGCGTTTGAATTTCCGTTGACCTGTTGTATGTTTACATTTTCAGCTCGACGCTACGTTTGCAGCATTGGTTTTGTGGATGTGGATGAGTTATAACGTAAGACTATATTACTTTCCACCGACCCTGCCTGATAATTCTCTTTACTTTTCAGATCTACTGCTGGCTGTGCGTGTACTCACAGTATCAAATATTTGTTGAAATACAGAATCCGAACATTGAACTTCTGATACCATAAATTTCGATGGATTCCAACATTCCCAAACGCACATTAATCCTAAACATATCTAAGATATCATCTTTCACATTAGAAAGAGTGTGAAAATCTGTCCAAATCAGACCAAGAATCTCTATTGCACTGCGAAAGCATTCTGCATTTGCTTGTTCGTATACAATTTATACTAAGAACTGAAAGTGTAGTTCGATCTACTACTAATTCCGTCCATTTTTCATATAATGAATGATGCAATCGATTTACAAAAACTAATTTGTATGTTTTTAAGTAGATAAAATATAACTTTGTAGTCTCCAAAAGTACAATACATATTTAAAAAAAAGTGTTTTGAAAGTTGTTAAGTTATGACTATTGAATGACACAGAAATAAAAATGTAGTTCGTAGACTGATGTTGGGTTTTACTAGAAGAACTGGAGGTTTGTTACGGTAGATCTGATGCATTTAAAATTCCCCAAGTTTTAGGCTCTTAGTTGTGTAATGTGGTCTATAGAGTCGCTGTTGGTGTAGGAAAGATTTTCATTTTCTATGTATTTGCTTAATATTATCAATACCAAAGAGTATTTGTTGTTGCATTTCAAATTTCGTTATCAAATATTGTGGAACTGGCACAAAGATCGAATTTTTAGGTGGTATCACTTGCTGCAGTAGTAGCATAAAATGAGAGTATGATATGATTTATGTTAGAGACGCAATTGCTTCTAGTATAAATCAACGCATCATTGTGTACGTAAACAATTAAATAAGCACCTTTACTTGAGAATTGATTGAGAATTTGATTGGAAATTCAGTAAATTGAATTAATTAGCCGAATAAAATTTAAAACAAATCGACTTCGCTCTCAATTTCAAACAAAACTCGATCAAATTTAGGAACGATGGAAATATTTATCATTTCCACAATAATTCAAATCGCACATTGCAAGAATTAAGAAATGTTCAACGAATTCAATATTTCCTCTGCTGTCATGTTACCTCGCGAAACATGCTAGAATTACGGGGAAATTTCAAAAGATCGCAGCGAAAACCTGGCGAAACGACCAAAGTGACACATAAACAAAGCTCGGCTAGTCTCGGTTGTGTCCGCGAATTCCAACCAATTCTAATAAGACTGTTCACCTTGATTATTTTCATCTCTTTTTGTCTCTCGCGAATCATCAATTATATGTCCCATGTGAGTGCAACAAACGATTAGACACAAAATCTGCACAAAATACTTAGTTCTTTTCAATAGTGCTAATTCGCCACGGTACAATTTTCGCCTCGTCCATTTCAGAAGTGACAGTGGCCGCCGTCAAGTCCAGTAGTAGGTAGTCTTGTCAACTTTCGTCGCTTCGCGCAGTGCAGTGTGAATGAAATAGAGCCGAAGATAGCGCGAGCGTGAAAAGTCAGTCGTGAATCGTGCATGGAAATCAAATTGTCGCGGAAATAATAGGACCGAAACGGTGGATAAAGTCAACGGGCCCGAATCAAATTTTTTCGTAGTTGAAACGTGCGCGTCTCTCGCAAAATATTTCGCAGTGTGTTTCGTGATCAGGCGTGTGTATGATTAGCAGTTGAAGTTCTGTGAGCCTTCATAAAAGTCGTACGCAGAAACGATACGAACTTGTGCTAGGCCCCCAGTCAGGCAGTGAGAAGGCAAGCGACGTCGAAACCTCTGGGACGATTTCGAAGCCTTAGTAGGAGCAACACAGTCGAATAAACCAAGGAAAATGTCCACACCAGCACGCCGACGATTAATGCGAGATTTCAAAAGGTCAGTGTCGAAGCAAATTGTACATGAATCAGGCGATAATCGCACGCGGATCGTTCAACTTGGCGATTTCTTTTTGTCGAGAAATCTGCATCACATCGGCAAAAATAAATTTTCTGAATCATCTCTTTTCATTTGCTCGTGACGAGCAATACATTTGTCTCGTTCGTACAAACGCGTGTCGGACGGTCAGTTGATCAGATGTTACACAATCTCTCTCGCTTCAGCTCGGTGGCAAGTTGAAACTTCGAGACTGCTTCGTCACATCACGCTGGCTCACACTTCACAGTAGAAATGCAGAAATTGACTGTAGAAAAACAGTGGCGGCAGTAACAACAACAGTGAAGAAGCCAGAATAGCAAGTTCGGCCAGGGAAAATGGAATAAAAATTCAGCTATCCGGCGCGGACGACCTAGAAAACGTGGACTTGGAATGAGTTGATGTTTTGTTCGCACGGATCGGAGAGTCAGGGCCGTTGTATTATTTGTTCTTTCGGAGCATCTCTTTGTCTTTTGCTTTTGCTTCCAGAAAAGTTGCAATTCGAAATCTCTGTGCAACTTGTTTGGCTGGACTGTATAGAGAGTCTTCCCTGCAGATTCGATTCGATTGTAATTTGTTGTATGGATTGTTGAGACTCTATCCAAAAATAACTGAAATTCACGTAAAAATAAACGCAAGCACCGTTAGTGCGAAAAGTATCGTTACAGAAACGAGTTTGGTCAATGAAGATTCTAAATGTGCGAAGTTGTCGAAATCAAAAAGAAGAAAGAACCTTTCAGATTAATAATCCTAGCGAAGGCGCAAAATTTGGTTGATACCAGAAATCCCGCGTTCTGGGACGACTGAAATCATTTCCTATTCTTAATCTACATATCCTGTGCCTGTCCATCAATCGGAATTCTGCAGAGTTTGACTTCAAGCGGCTGGTCGTTTCCTTCGGTCTGTCTGCTATTTTCTTGAGTTTCCTCGCTTCATTAGATGCTGAAAACTGTAGATGTGATGTTAAATATGTAGATACTAGTGTTATTTTTAATACTCACAGATTTACTTCTACTAAACTTTTAAAAACTAGCAAAATGTGATGGTGTGGGCCATGTTGCCTGCTGCCAATGTGGACCGATTCCATTATTCGAACACCTTGAGGGTTAATATACTGCAGAGAGCCGAAAAGTTGAGAACAAAGGATAGTTTATGAAAACAACGACCCAAATTACACTTCCAAACTGCCCAATCGAACAATGAATTGCCCAGATAAACCAAGATATTCAGGGTCCCGATATCTAATAATTAAATCTAATAATTAAATATTTCTGGCCCTAAATTAAAGAGGAATAAGGACAAACTTTAAACCGATACACTATTTACAACTCGATTTCAAACTAAAATTCATTCTGTTGTATTTTTCAGCAGTTTTAACGGATTTGATCAATATTATATCTTTGCTTCCACTTGGCTGGAAACTTGTTTTGACTTGTCTAAATATATCAATGTAGGCTTTAAATCCTATTTGTGCAGAGGAGGTATACTCATTAGTAGGTGTTTTATGTGTCAGAAATTTGAGCACACAGCAATTGCAAATCGCCTTGATGAGACGATTCTGACAGAACTGCAGAAATACAAAACAACCGAAATATTGGGGTACCCCAGTCCTGTAGAGATTGAGTGTTCTGGAAAGTCGTCGGTTGAAACAAATCCTGTCTGAATATTTTTTGACCGATTTAGGTTTTAGAAAACCTAAAATCTGAACATGTAAATCTGAATAGAGGATAATCTTCTGAATATCCATTTAACTAGACCCAAAGGGATTTATACGACCGAGAAACAACATTTTGCATTTTGGCGGTTCAAGGGAAATGGAGGATCCTATTATCTTGAAAGGAAGTCGGAAATATACAAGAATGTAACAAGAATATCTGCATAGAAAATTGGCGCATCAAGGAGTCGATTCTGGAATTAATTAATTTATTTATTTAACAATTCACAATACAACAGACTTACGTCCAATTACAGATTAGAAAAATAAAATTAAAATAAAGCAGAAAAAAGAGATTATTCAAGAAAAAAAAAGAAGGCAATCCAAAAAAAGAAAAAAGAAAGGTACTGTACAAACATTATTAAAAAATAAAATTATTATCAAGTTGAAAAATCGACATCGTACTTAAGGACTCTGTTTTTTAAAGAGTTCTTGTGACCAACTCGTTATGTTGTCTAGCTATACGTAACAAAGGCGAATAAAAGTAAACATCAGTTCGCACGAAAGGAACATTTAACGTAAAAGAGAATCTGTTAGATCGACCAAAAATCCAGCTGCATAGATCACAATTAATGCAGTTTGATAAGGAGACACTCGTCAAAGAAAACTCTGCGTGATTCAAGGGAAGGAATTTGCAATATCGAGAGACGACTATTATAAACACAAGGGATGTTAAATTTATAAAACAAAGAGCGGGTAAACCTACGTTGGACGGATTCTAAGGAGTGCACAAGATACTGGTAATTGGAACACCACACTTGACAACAGTATTCCAGAATAGACAGAAAAGCCAGACAATTTAGAAGCCCTGACAGTGATTTCGAATTTGAGTTTCGAGTCAAATATTACGCCAAGGTCCTTGATATTAACGGCAACATTAAGAGAGAAATTAGAAACAGAATAAGAGAAGGAAATATACGTCACTTTATGCGTATAACACATTTGGTGACACACCGCGACATTCAGAGTAAGTGCGTTGGCAGAAAGATCATTTTGTAACTGATAGCAATCGTTAAATGTCTCGATTAGTCTGAACATCTTGAAGTCATCAGCATACAAAAGACAAGGTGAACGTATACAAGATGGCAGGTCATTAATAAACAGCAGGAACAACAGAGGGCCAAGAATTGTACCTTGCAGAACTCTCGAGGAAGGAAATATCGGAACAGAGATACAGGAATTGACAGTTACGGCACAAGTACGATCAGCAACATAGGAAGTGAACCAAAAGGATCCAGGGACCAGAGATACCATGACTTTGAAGTTTCAGAAGAAGAAGATTATGATTCACAGAATCCAAAGTTTTAGCGAAATCTGTATATATTACATATACCTGCTTTTGCTGATCCAAGGCAGATGCAACCACATTGGTGAAAGAAAGCAAGTTGGTCGATGTAGATTTGCCTTTTACGAACGCATGCTGGTCTGGAGCAAGAAAAGAATGGACGAAAGGGTAAACTACCCTTTCAAGCAGTTTACTGAAACAGGAAAGGGGGGAAATGGGCCGATAATTACAGATGCAAGCCGGGTCATCAGCTTTACTTACGGGAAACACTTAAGCCGTTTTTCATAGATTTTCATAGATTGTGCCCGAAGTGATGCTTAAATTGAAAATAATAGAAAGAGGAACACACAAGGAAAAAGATAAAGACATACTTAGCTAGGAAATTTGGAATACCATCAGGACCACAGCCAAGGCTAGTATCCACCGAGCACATTATGGACTCTACTTCAATAGGAATAGTACGAAAATAAGATAATGTTGGAGAGAATTGGGGAAGAGAAGTAGCGGAGGAAGGGAGAATTTGTTGCGCAAAAAAGGAAGAAAAGTATTGAGCGAAACTTTCGCAAACATCTTGTGACGTGATAGCTGTTACATCGTTGTATCTCATACAGTTGGGAATACCAGAGGAGCTCTTTAGGGAGTGAATGTACGAGCAAAAGGATTTAGACTGATCAGATTGGATAGAAGCTTCAATGTGGTTGATATAAGGCTGTATGGAAATTTAATGTTCCGAAGCTTCGCCAGCAGCTCCGGACATTGGTCAACGGCTGCTTCTATTGCAAGAAAGTTCGAACTAAAGTTATATATCAAATTATTGGCCCCCTTCCAAGGGACAGATTACTCTGCAATAAGAAACTGTTTACTTCAACAGGGGTTGATTATTTTTACTTCCTGTTCATATTGCGGAAAATTGCAGGAAGCTGTGTCGTGCGAAAGTGACCATCAAAACAGTGCCGAGACATCAGCTCAAGCTGACGATTCGGTATCAAAGGTGCAGAAAAAAATTCCCTAGAACAAAAAACACAATCAATGGACTGGAAGATCAAATTCTGATCCGTGAAAAAGAAACGCAACAAATAGATTTGAAATTAGCAATATGAAATCTAAGTTAGTTTTCTGGGTTAGACTGGCTAAAATGAAATATTACTCAGATACAGATTTAAGAAATATGATCTACAAGTCTTAGTAATGTCTTAGGTTACTTGTGGTATTTTGAATTTGAGTTAAACTTTAAAGGTGAATATTGACTCAATTCATAGAATACTCAATAGAGAGTCAATAAGATAATTAACAACAAACAAAATTAATTTCAGAGACAATATTTATGGAAATGGGTAGAATGATACATAAATTACTCAATAATAATTTGAAATCTTTGATATCTCCCTTAAGACACTGTGATTATCACGGTTATCATACAAGAGGTAAAGATAATGTCAGATTTGACACATGAAGATCCTATTAGATTATTTATGGAAATGTATAAGAATTTACCAAACTTGTAAGATGCTAGATGTGATTCCGTTTTTAAAAAGCTGGTAAAGAATCGCATAACAATCATGAAATGATGTTTATTATTGGTTATACGAAAGTTAAATTTATGTATTCCTCATACCTCTGTTGCTGCCTCTTTCGCTCGTTTAGTTTAGGATGATGATGATAATCAACTAGTTTCTTGATTAAGCGTTTTACAGCTGCTATGAAGAAGAGGCTCCATAATGAAACTGACACAGCAGTTGCTAATGGGCCATTACGCCTGGGTACATAAAAAATGGCGTCTCAAGGCGGTTTTAAAACAATATGGTTATTATATAATCTATTAGAAATAAATATTAAGCAATGCGGAAATAATTATATGTAGAATTAAAGTCTTGTTCAGTGGCTCATTATTGAATCTGTAAGCGACTTTAACTAATCGTAAAGATATTTTTCTTGGGACTTGTCTTGATCGATTCTATACTGGTTAATCGGCTTCTGGCTTTCTAACGCATATTTCTTATAAGACTTGGGTGCAATTCATAATAACAGGAGACATTTCTCATTTTCATGTAACAATTCATACAAAGAAACCATGAGCTCATTAAATAGCTACGACGCACACACGAACTATTTACATAGCGACCCACACGCTTCGCAATGAATGAGTTCATGTTAAATCTGCTAAACAAAAACCTGATTGCTGCGTATCATTAATTATGCACTTAATTCGGCCTTAACATTGAAATTACTCATCAATGCTGAGCTGAGATTGGTACCAGGCAATAGCTCTTCTTCCTCTTCCTATCGCGTCGTCGTCAACACAAATCTATCTTTCGCTGCGTGACACGGTATCATCCAACTGAACTATATACCTATTTGATTCAAGTTCTATGAGACGTTGAATGGTGCACGAGTTCCTTCTTGAAAATGCAACATCGCCACCATGCGCGGAATGAATTTAAAATTAGTTTGTGAAAAGTTTTTCGTCGTTTTCTGTGGCAATTTATTTGCGTTGAGTACGATTCCAAGCTGTGTACTAAGCGAGCTGTTTAGTGTTTTGCGGGTATCATGGGGCAGGCAGGGGAGATGGATGCTAAATTTATGCATGGTCAATGTCACCTGAAAATAAAATCGTGTTGAAAACGAAGAACAGCTGTTATTATTCGGAAGAAAACAAGTTTTCGAACTTTGTTTGAAATCACAAGGGGAGAGGGAGCTCGTTTGCATGTAATTCGCAGCTGGCTGTGTACAAGGATAATAGGGGAAACGTTTTACGGCGTAGATTATTTAAAGCGATCTCGTGTGCTTATGATAATGTGCCAAAATAAACGAAACGGGCACGCCAAAGAAGATGGGAAAATTATTAAAAATGAGTAAATATAGACTTTAAACAAAGTGTTTCTGAAATATAGCAGCGAGGACATGGAAAACATTTAAATTACAAGTCAGTTTACATTGAAATCCACTCCATGAAACACAAAGATGGTGCCTGCTAACATAGTGTAGAGCGAAACAAGTTAAATAACAACATGTCGTTAGCACGTGCTGTTTTCGAATCAATCCAAGCCATGCATTGTTTCGACACCAAATTCACTTTTGAACTCCAGTAGCTTGAACATCGATTTGGTTGGGGGTCTGAGTCGGCATTATTACAATCAAAGTGTATTCCATGCGAATCGGAGGAATTGATGAGAAATATACTTGAAAGCGATGGTTTGGGAACATGTACGTACAATCGCACATCTATGGAAAATCAATTGACATCTATTTGTGGACTTCAATCAATGCTGTTTTGCCGAGCGCCAGATCCATCCACGCATAAAAGGTTATATAATTGCTTTCAGTTGCCAAATAGAAAATTGTTTACTATAAGCTTAGTCATTGTGTAAAGTCAAAGAGTCTACATAGACATTTTTGTCTATGTATTTCAATCTAAGTTGGATACTGCTCATCAGTTTATTATTTGAAAGCTCGAATAATAGAGCAAATAATTTATTTTTCTTTTTGTTTCCCTAGTGTAGATGGCAAAAAAATCTGCTAACCAGATCCCGCTGGACTTCATAAACTACCACAGTTCATGGGTTGGTAAGGCAACCCTCCTCCCGCTTTATGCGCAGCACTTTCTCAACATATGTTGAAACTGCGCGCCAGTTCTCCTCGTTTCGCAACATTGCATCCACGATCGTTCCAGGCGTTGCCAGGCCAATCGTGGACTCAATGGTGCGCCTCAAACTTAAGAAGCGACTGCACATAAAGAATGTGTGCTGAGCATCATCGAGCTCAGTCACACAGTACCGGCAGTACGGTGTGACCACCTATCCCAGTCTGTTCAGGTATTTCCTGAAGTAACCGTGCCATGTCAAGAATTGACAAAGGTAAAAATTTACCTCTCCGTGGCTCCGGTTAAGCCAAGGCTCAATGAGACCAATTAGCTTAGCCGTCCAACGTCCTTTAGTACTTTTACTCCAACGTTGTTGCCAAAGTTGTTGCCAAAGTTGGCGGGTAAGCGTATGCGCGTGCGTCAAAGCCTCAGTTTTGCCCAACTCTGAGCGAAAGAGATACCCTTCTTTGCGTTCTCGCGCTAGTAGGTCGATCGGGATTACTCCCGATACCACCATCACAGCCTCTTCCAAGACCGTGCGGTATCTACAGGCGATACGCAGGGCACCCCTGCGCTGGACACCGGCAATGCGCTTCCGGAACTTCTCAGTTCGGAGCGCATCTCCCCAGATTTCGGCTCCATGTAGCAAGATAGAATCGGTCGTTACCATCAGTAGCCTCCGTCGCGTCTCACTGGGTGCACCGACGTTGGTCATTAGCCTACTCAGCGAAGTGACGACTACAAGAGCCCTGTCACATGCCCTGCGGATATGATCCCAATACGTCAGCTTGGTGTCCAGGGTCAATCCCAGATACCTGACCGACCTGCTGGTCTGGACCTCAACGGAGCCAACTGTCATGGGTATGACAGTTGGTATCCTCCGCTTCGTCAGCATGACAATCTCTGTTTTAGCGACTGCCAGCTGAAGGCCGTGTTCGATCATCCACCGATCCACCCTCCTCATGACTTTTGGTTAAGTCTGAGTTGAGCGAATTCCGCAGATCTGGAAGTGATTACCGCCGCGACGTCATCAGCGTAACCTACCAGAAACACATCCGCAGGCATTTCCAGGCGCAGCAGATCATCGTACATGATGTTCCAGAGGTCAGGTCCTAAGATCGACCCCTGTGCCGCACCTGAGGTAACGGGTCTTCTTTTGACTCCTTCGTCAGTGTCATAAAGCAACCAGCGGTCCCTGAGGTAGTCCCGCATCATGACTAGCAAGTAGCCTGGGATACGGAACGTCTGCGTCTGCTCAAGGGTCCGGAGGATGTCCGTCCACTCGCCGAGCTGAACGCGTTTTGTACGTCCAGTTTTACCAGCAGGACGACCGGTCTGGCTTGATGGCATGCCTCTTCCGCTCTTGCTACAGCCCCAACAACCTCTGAGATGGCATCGATTGTTGAATGCCCTTTTCGGAAGCCATGCTACATGCAAGAAAGATCACCAGCAGATATCACTGCTGACAGCAGTCGTGGCTTGAGCAACCCTTCGAGAAGTTTCCCCGCAGTGTCCAGCATGCACAGTGGGCGGTATGCTGATGGACCGCCCAGTTTACCCTTCCCCTTGTCCGCAAGTACCAGTCGAGCTACTTTCCACCGCGACGGGAAGACCCCCGCGACTAAACATGAATTATACAAATCCAATAATAGACGCGGTTGGACTTCCGCCACGACTTTAAGCGCCTCGACCGGCATCCCATCAGACCCCGGAGCCTTCCGGTTCTTCATCCTGGACACTGCACTGTTCAGCTCCTCGTTCGTAAAGGGAGATACATCCGCCTGGTTGACGATGATGAGATCATCAGTCCTTGTCGGATGCACTGGATTATTAGGATCTGCTAATGCATCATATTATGCGACAAAATTGTTTCGCCCTAGGACACTGTGAAGTCTGGACGATCGAATGCAGCCAGACAAGTGCTCGAGAAATGCTAGGAGTTTAACAATAGACGTCTATCAGGATTATTTGAACTTTAAACAAGCATATGACAATATTAATCAAAATATACTGTACAAAAAAATGCTGTAGTCTCTGTTGACCTGAGCCAGAGGTTCATATATTTGAGGCTGATCCTCGACTTGAAAATACTATGGAACGAAAATGTAATGTACATAAAGATCGGTGCACTTTACTGCCGAATTGGGGTTTGCTGCCTCGTACTGTCACTTGACTTTGCACCGCAATGGTTGAGCCAATGCTTTTGTTTGGGATGGCGTTCTGGTTGCAGACTGCTCTTACGGCTGTCTACCAATGCTTGCTTGAAAAAGTGTAAAGGTTAGCTGTACTGCTAGTGTTAGAAGCACTCCGCACAGCCCCTACTAAGGTTATTCTCGTGTTGCTTCATTAGCTACTGACAAACTACTAATCTGTTGCAAGCTAATCTGGCTGCTGTAAGACTGCATTGGATTTTTGCGTGGATAAGACTAGATTTTGACCACGCTAGAGTCTTATTTATTCTACCAGATTTCGAGATTATATCTCACATTCCTGGTAGGGATGAACGGCATGATGGTGTCGCCTTTGAAAGTGGGCTTATCCATGTGAAAACGGATGGCTCAAAGCTAAACAATAAAGTCGGGAGTGGTGTATACTCGGTTGAGCTGAATCTAAAGCTGTCTCATCGTCTACCAGCCGATTGAAGTGTCTTTCAGGTGGAAATTGTGGCTATTTTTCAGGTAATCGACTGTGTTCTGTGCAATCGAATGTTCGAAGTCAGTATTGTTTGACAAATCACCAAGAGGCTCTTAAGTCGGCTGCTGGTCCTTGTACAGTGTCTATAATTTCCGCTGAATGCCGTGCATCCTTAAAGGATGTCAAGACATTCGACAGTACAATTGATTTGATTACCTGAGCGTAGGGGTATACAAGTCAACTGTAAGGCCGGTGAACTGACGGGGCTTAGAGCATTCCTATCGAAGCCGTCAGGTAAAAATACATCAACGACGTTAGGAAGTCCTGGGCCCCGAAGAATCATCTTGTGCAAAAGTAAGACAATCCTGAGTTTCCATGGACGCGCGTTAAACCTGAAAGCTATAATGTTTAACCCGTAGTGCCCTGAGTTGTGCTGTGGGCGTTCTTAAGAGCCATTACCTCATAGGATTGAGCGCTGGGTTCACCGATTTTTGTCGGAGCTGTGGCTCTATCCAAAATAGTGACGACACTCGGTGTGATCATGTCTGAAAAGTGTCGTCCATTGTTTAGTTTGTTGTCAACTGTCGAAGAGTTTACATGTGTTTTTGTATGATCGGCGATTTTATAATTGTTGAAAGAAATATATTAGAAAATGTCCACCAGATTTTAGCTATAAGAATGAAATAAAGAGCAACTATGCTTTAGAAATGTCCAATTTAGTTGTTGGTGAAGCTGCTATGAGCATAATAAGGATTTACGAGTATTATAAGCGTTTCCAAGCTGGCCTCGAAGACATGGCAGATGAAGAGCTTCAAATTTGGTAAGAGCTGAAAATAATGATTATGAATGATTGCCGAACAAATATGTACAAAAACGGCTTTAAGAGTACTATCTTGAAACGAATGGTTAATCGTTCTAATGGAGATAATATGAATCTCTCAGATCGAAAATAGCTCGTCAAGTACGATTAAATTTCAAGGCTCCAAAAGATGAAACGATAAAATAGAAGTACTACCTATAAGCTGCTAGAAGCTGTAAGAAAAAAAATCCCGGATTTATGGCGAAACAATAGATTTTGCATCATCATAACGATTTTAATTTACACTTCTTTCTTTTTTTCGCGATATTCTAGCGAAAACCAACAACGTAATAATGCCCGCATGTTCAACAACTCCGACACTACGTGACCTCTTTTTATAAGAAGAGCATTGCTATAACAGTTACAAAATTTCTCAAAGATCGAGCTCTAGAAGGATTTCAGGGATTTTTAAAAATGCAGTCATGATTGTGTGATATGGATGGTGATAGTTTGGATGGATAGAGATTTTATTAAGTTCAAAAAGAAGTCTCTACAGACTTTCCGGGTGGCTATGGTGATTGAAACGCAGAGTAAATCCTTTGGGCATGCCTTGTCCTGGGATATTTTCCGTCATCTTGCTGATAGGTCAAGGTAGTCTTCGTACCAAAACCTGCATGACTATTCAGATCGCAGAAACTTGAGCCGATTAGCCTGAAATCTTTTATTGTGAAAACCCTGGAGCATGTGGGAGTGAAGCTTACTCAAGCTTTGACCACCACATGGGGTCTGAAGACTCATGTGGCTATGTGGTTCTACAAAACAATCATAAGGCCGATGGAGGCTGTGGTGGTACTATTAGTACTGCTTCTGGTGCGGCCCTTGATACGCTTCTCAATCAGCCTCCACTCGCATTCAAATTCCAAGTGTGACAATGAGCTCTACTCATAGACTAATTGAACTTGGCCTATAGGTAGACAATGATGAGGTGAGGCACTGCTCTATGAAATGTTCGCCGCCCCTTCGAACGATCGAGTTTTTCTACTCGAATTCGAGAGAAGATACGAAGTAATCTTCTTGAGGAGAAGTACCTGGAAGCACCCAGATATCTTTACGGGCGTATACCCCGAAATCTTCACGGACACCAGCTTCAGATCTAACAGAGGTTAGATCTGAAGCTGGTGTCTATCCGCACTCATCGAATGACAGGTGACCCTTTTAAGTGTTATTCAAAATGACATTTGCCCATCATAGTGAGAAGAGGCTGACTCTGCGGAACATTTCTTATGCAAATTTCCAGCGTATGCACGTGTCACATTCCAATGCTTTTTTGCGGCGTGTATGTAGAGGATGTTTTCCTCTATGGTTGATCGTGGATATCGTCAAAAGATTCGAGAAACAATAGTAGGATATTTTTCAGTACAATGGATGTGTCTATCGGAGTATTTAAAGGAACCAGGCACCTCTCCCCCAACCCACACATACAAACATCGCATGGAGACGATTTTGCAGATTATAACATTGATATAGACGAATAAATATTTTTTCCGCTTCGAATGTGTCCAATAAATCCCAATATAAGTATGTAGCATAAAGAAATATGAACGCTTCTCTGCTCTTTTTGAGTAATGATGCTATATGAGCCTAAATCATTCGCTGACAATGAATTTTGGCTTAAAATTCAAATTCACACCCTTTTGAACTAAAAAAAAAAATATTCGCAGTTTAAACATACGCAAAAACGATAACCAAACCAAAATTGTATGCATAATATCTTATCATGTTTACGAAATTGAATCTGGGCTTCAGGTAATACATTTTCGACTGTATCAGGTTGCCCGCACTATTGAAGTAGGTACGTTCTAAAATACTCACTGATAATGTGTTATCATAACAGTTTGTGCATGACCTATATCCATGACTATCAAGAACTATTTTAGTTTGCGATAATTAATTTCTCATACTATGTTTGCAGAAACTTGTTTAGTAGAGTGGATAGAGTACTGGTTGCTAACGTTATGTGATCTCGGGTTCGAATCCAAGCATGAGCCAAACTATTGGTAAAATTGAGGTGGAGACTACCTTTACTATATTTGCAGTTATTCCTGAATTACGGTCTCTGATTAAATAAATTATTTATGGATGCTTAATTATATGTATGTTCGCAAGTTTTCATTTTAGTCGCAAAAAAAGCCTCTTATCAAGCTCGTCGTCCGCTATGTCGTTGACTTAAAATTCTTCTACTCATCTAATAGCAACAATTTAAAAGCGTTCTCTTCGGTCTGTTGAGATGATAATAATATCTGCAAAATTTCGTTTGCTACTCATTGTGTGCAAGCTATGAAAAATATACGAATCCACCATCCACTTGACACATTTAAACTGAACCCAGAGATAATGGATTTCATTCATTGCAGTTGAATTCGCTTCATACCGGTTCGCAGCATTATTCACAGACTCATAAAAGCACAAGCTGACAAACTTATTACTCGAAAACCCAAACAAAACGACATAATATATACAGTCTGTCAAGAATGAGTTTACACATAGGGAAAAAATTCAATTTTTCATCTTTCTAATTATAAAATACTACTTTTTGTTTATGTAAATAATTTTTTTTTCTCAATTATCGTTATTTGCATTATTTCCAACCGATATATACAAAAAAAAAATACAACTTCAATGCAAAAAAAGAACGAAAAGAACAACGAAAACAATTATTACAATTCTTGAAGTGTCAAGAAACTCTTTACACAAAAGTTTTTTTTTGCATTACTGCAACGATACGGTAAATTTACCGTAATTTTTGGTCTGTATTGTAAAGCTCTATAAATTTGATCATTAGTGTGTGATTAATTTTTGGCTAATACGCATAAATAAGTGAGATATTGTGTTTTAAAATGCCAGGCAAAAGATTATCCCTTGAGTTAGTTCAGATGATATACTATAATCACCAATTAGGTAAAAGTGCACAGGAACTGTCGGAAATGTTTTTTGTAGCACGAATGGCAGTCTATAACGTTATAAATCGTGCTGAAAATGAGAATAGATTGGAGCCAAAGTGTGGAGGTGGCTCAAAACCAAAAATATCTAAACGTATAGAGCGCCTAATGATAAGGAAGCTTGATAAAAAAACCCCTGGATTTCGACCAGAACACTTGCTAGGGAACTCAAGGAAGAGTGTGATGCTGCTGTTTCCCATGAAACAGTACGACAGGCCATCCTACGAAATAAGTTCTCATCAAGAGCTGCACGAAAGAAACCACTGTTTTCTGCACTAAACATCGAAAAGCGTTTTTCTTTCGCTATGATGCACCTTTTTCAACCCGTTGACTTCTGGGACTACGTCATATTCTGCGATGAGACGAAAATGATGTTGTACTATAATGATGGACCGGCTAGAGTGTGGCGCAAGCCTTTAACATCGTTGGAAAATCGAAATATCATTCCGGCTGTAAAATTTGGTAAGTTGCCCGTTATGATTTGGGGTGCTTCTCAAGCAGAGGAGTAGGAGACTTGGCATTCATCGAGTCAACCATGGACGCCCAACCATATTTGCATATCCTTAAAACATATTTGGCAAGCAGTGTGCAGAAATTCGGGTTTATGCATAACAGCAAACCAAATTTTAAGCTTTACCAGGACAACGATCCCAAACATAAGGCGAACATGGTGCGAATGTGGCCCTTATACAACTGCGGAAAAGTGATGGATACGCCAGCCAAGAGTCCGGACTTAAATCCCATCGAGAATTTATGGGCTTACTTAAAACAACAAGTCGCTAAAAGGCAACCCAAAAACCGAACTGCCTTAAAAATTGCGATTCTCGAAGAATGGCAAAAAATACCAACCACGTATGACCTGCAAAAGTTGGTTCATTCAATGAAAAATCGGTTGCGATGTGTGGTGGATGCCAAAGGTGGCCATACCAAATGTTAAATATACCAAATAATATTAAATATCCTGTAAATATGTAAATATTAAATACAATAATGATTTGTGTAAAGAGTTTCTTGACACTTCAAGAATTGCAATAATTGTTTTCGTTGGTCTTTTCGTTCTTGTTTTGCATTAAAGTTGCACTTTTTTTTGTATATATCGGTTGGAAATAATGTAAATAACTATAATTAAGAAAAAAACATTCATTTACATAAATAAAAAGTAGTATTTTATAATTAGAAAGATGAAAAATTGAATTTTTTTCCTATGTGTAAACTCATTCTTGACAGACTGTAAATCACAGATCCGGAGCAAATAAAATATTCGCATCTCCCGTTACAACTTCGAACGGTGATAAGACAAACCACTGATGTTTTTGCTAATCTTATCACGACCTCGTTTCAGTTCATTACCTCCACGTTGCAGAGAAATTTCATGCATATTTTTTTCAATTTTCTATAAACGTAAAATACTAATGAATTTTTTTATTATTTTTCCGTAAACCTAGAAGAAACCAAAAAACAATTCACCTTAAAAATGCATCAACTGGCAATTATTTGGGCATGAAATCATTTTGTAGATTTCGTATATTATCAATCTATCATGAATCATTCGTTCTCAGAGGCATTGGAGTGAATCATTGAGATTTTAGCTGGAAATTTTTGTATTTCAAAACACAAGCAAATGATATGCCCTTCATATCACTCATATGTTACAATGTTATTAATTATGAACACGAAATAAACAAGTTTTCTCATTGAATGAAAATACGACTTTGCTCGAAGCAAAAACTGAGAGCAATAGCTGTAACATAATGTTTTCAATCACTAGCGTGTTTAGCCAAAAATAGATGTAATAAATTCGCTTATCGGTCAATTTAGTCTATGTATACATTTGACCATAGGGTACTTTATCTCTGTCGGAGAAAGTAATTTAGTTCGGCAATGTGTACAAACATATAAATGTTGTTTTGATGATTTTGTTGCTTGCAAACTTGAGAGCGATGTATGTACATACATACCATGCAACAAATTGTATGTACATCAATGAGACGAAAAAACTTGGAAAGAATCTCATTTGGTTTCGATTTGGTTGCTATTTGGAGCGTTCAGAGCAACGAAATTGGCAAATATTGTTGCGTAAATGGTAGTGACATCGTTACGGGCCGATTAGAGATGTTTTTGTGGTGTTTTTTTGGAAAATTTTCTCAAGTGGACTAATTTTAGAATTTTATTTTGAGCTCAATCGGCTGAAATCGAACTCGCATGCAATGGAAATTGTTTGTGTTCAAATTAAGATACTACGAAAAAAAAAATTATTACGTATAAGTCAATATTTATTCTTATTCGCAATATTTAGCCAAGTAGTTTATTCTGAGACCTCGGAAGAACTCTTATTTTTCAGAGCTAACAAACTTACCGTGTATTACCACAGTTTAAGGACTAACCTAAACAAGTTGAATCTCGCTTCTTTTTTATTGCCTAACCAAACTACACTTGCCAGAAAAAGTATCCGTACATGCAAGACACCAAAGTTGTTGTTGTATTAAAAAGGAGATGTCCACTTAATTTGACTGTTTTCTTTTATAATAGCATAAAATTGACATTTTTTCATAATTACCAGTATGTTTCATAATAGTTACTATTTAAAAACACTTGAAACTCAAACAAAATCAATATATGGCAACACGTTTGACCAGAAAGAGTATCCGTACAGAACAAAACGGAGGATTCCCCGTGCTATGCAGTGGCATGTACAGATGCATCTGTATGTATTTAGATCCGATAATAGTTCTACTACTTTGATTTGTGATAGGTTTAGAAGTGAATGAAGTTATTTTAAAGTTTTTATGCACTAGAATACATGATGGTGCCCAAAATTAAGGAAATCAGTGCTGATGAAAGGAAAATTATGCTGAAACTTAGGAGTCAAGGCAAAACTTTCCGCGAAATTGGTCAGATAATAGGCAGAACTCACTTTTCTGTCCAGTATGTGGTGTAAACATTTGATACAACTGGTTCGATTGTGTCAAAGTCTCGTTGTGGTCGACCCTCCATACTGACTGAACGCGAAAAAAGAACCGTATTGCAGTCAGTTAAAAAGAATCCTCGAGTAACTGCTTCTTAAATTAGTAGAAATATAGAAGATTCTTTTGGCAAGGTTCTCCACGAGGATACCATACGAAAAATACTGAAGAAAGATGGATATCGCTCTCGTATAGCACGTAAGAAACCATACATTTCGGAAGGGAACAGGAAGAAACGTGTGGATTTCGCAAATGAATTTATAAACAAATCTCCAGAGTTTTGGAAACATGTCATGTTCTCCGAAGAAAGCAAATTTTGCATATTTGGCATTAAAGGCAGAAAGCTAGTGTGGCGGAAGAGCGGTACTGCCCTCGAAAGAGAAAATCTGATGCCTACTGTCAAACATGGTGGAGGTGGTGTTATGCTCTGGGGGTGTATGGCGGCAGAAGGAGTTGGCCAAATTGTGTTTATCGAATCAACTATAGATCAATTCGCTTACCTTAATATTTGGAAGTCGAGTATGAAGCAAAGCGTTCAGCAGCTGGGACTTGGTGACGATTTCTGGTTCCAGCAGGATAATGATCCCAAGCACACTGCATACCATGTGAAGCTTTGGCTGCTCTACAACACAAAACATCAGTTGCGTACGCCACCCCAATCCCCAGACCTTAATCCCATTGAACATTTGTGGGATTTGTTGGAGCGCAGGATCCGTCAGCACAGCATAACTTCAAAGGAAATGCTGAAAAATGTCATCGCCGATGAGTGGGGTAAAATTATCAGGCAAGATACAGCCAAATTGGTCCACTCCATGCCACATCGACTGAGGGAGGTCCTCAAGCGAAAAGGCTATCCGACAAGTTATTAAGCCCTGATATATAATAAAAATATTTGAATATTTTAAATTATAATTGTCATGTACGGATACTTTTTCTGGTTCGTTTAAGTGAAATTTTTTGTTTTTGTTTTGTAAAATCTAGTTTTTAAAGGAATACCAAACAAAAAATTTATAGGTAAGGTAGTTTGATTACTGAATAAATTTTATTGCTTAAATATTAAATTGTAGCAGTTCTTTTTACCACGAATTTCTTAATATGTTGCTTTATTTTGATCGTGTACGGATACTTTTTCTGGCAAGTGGTTTTGCCTTACCGAAACGTGGTTAACTGAATATATTTAAAATAACGAGATTATTCCTCCTAACACTGTGTTTAATCGCGTTCGCGATCGTACTTCGACAATGAAAAATTACGTTGATGGTGTTCTAGTAGCTATCTACAAGTCTCTTCAAGAAACACTGTACCTAATTCCATCTTTCTCCTCCTGTTGAATGTGTTGTTCTTGTCACCTTCGCTATAAAATTATGATTTTCTCTTCGACTTATATTCGATGTAATACCCCTGTTAGTGTATACGATTAATTTTTTGTCGAGCTGTACAGTTTCCTCAACTATTGCTTCCCCTTTGCTTCGGTTTTAATGTGTGGCGACTTTAACTAGCCGATCCTAGTGAGAAAAGCTAACTTTTCTTCCAGACTTTCCTCTTCTAATATTTCCTTGATTAAATCTTCCTTCCTCTCATCATCCTCACTGTCTCAGTTGAACACTGTTGCTAACATCGAAAATACAATCCTTGACTTTGTAGTTTTCGCTTGTAAATTCGTTTATCGGTTATTAGTATAACCATATAAAACGGACTTTGCTTAGATGGCAATAGAAATCAATTCAACTAACTGGTACTCTTTTTGCAGTGGATTAACTTTTGATGAATTCACACTCCGATTTTACAATTCCCTCTCCAGTCTCATCTCACACTCGTCCAGTCGTCCCTGCAAATTCAAGGATACCCCTTGGTTTTGGAATGATGTGTCGTCCGCTCTCAATTCAAAAAGTGCAGCTCGTGCAAGTATAGAGCTTCGGGCTACCATATTGACTACCTCGAATTATCAAAAGTCCTGTTAGCTACCAAAACTGCCTTCAAACAAGCTATCCGTAATTACTTCAATAGCAACGAGTCCTTTGTACATCCTAACCAACACAAGTCCTTTTGCTCTGACTTCCACTTTCTGACAAATTCCCACCGTTTCCCTGATTCTATGTTCTTCTTAATAATCTCATTGCTTCTAATCCAAAAATATACGTTTTATTTTTGTAAAAACTATTCCTCTATCTTCTCGTCTTATGAATTCCCTCATTATTCTTCGCAATCCTTTTTGTTTTATTCATATCAACCCCACAGAAATTAAGTCTACATTTGATTGTCTTGATATTAATGCGAATAGTGGTCCTGTCTGTATCCCAAACCTGTTCACCAAATAACTTTAGTTGTCCCTGTGTGCTTTTGTGTCTATTATTTTTATCCTTAGCTTTTCCTCGGACTCCTTTCTGTCCTACTGGAAGTCTGCTCATATTTCTTCCATTCATAAATATGATGACCCAAACTCCATTGCTATTTCCTTCTTTCCTTGCTTTAGTAAAGTAATCGAAAGAGTTGATTATGCTACTTCCTATCCTTCATCCTTTTCTTGTCCTAATCTTCCACCTCTAACCTCTTAACATTCACTAACTTGGTCGCTTCCGTCTTACCAAGGCGACGAATAGAAGCAAGTTGATGTGGTTTACGAAGATATTGCAACGTCTTTCGACTTCGTTTACCACAACCTTCTTCTTTGGAAGATCAAAGGTTATGGGGTTTCTGACCTTCTCTAGTCCTGATTCTTATCCTATGTTTCTGGACGTAGCTGTGTTGTATCTGTAAATTCTTGTTCCTCTTCCCCATACTACCCTCTTTCTGGAGTTCCTCAATGTTCAATACTTGTTCCTTTATTGTTCGCGGTATTTATCAACGATCTATAGCTATGGCGATATATAGGCAAATTTTATATAATAATTACTTTGCCTTATCCAGATTTTTCATGAAATTGATTTCATAATGCCAAATTTGTGTCTGTTAATCTTTAAAATTTATCCAAATCAATGAACTTTTTCCTAAATGTCTTCATTTTGCAACTTTCATCAAATTCTGTTGCAAGTCATTACACGCAGCCACAAACAACTCAGAATTGATGAAAAATAATAAACATCCAAAAGTTCAATATACTACTAATTCACATGTTAATTCACTTCAATGTATCTTTTTCTCGTCTCGCCCAGAATTTTTCAATTGTATGAATTTCGACCATCATCATTCTCTCTTTCTGGGAAACAGTTGCTAATCAAAACAAATCTCTAGATATTTTTAGTTTCACAGATTCTGGGTCGAAAAATGAAAATTTCTGACTAACATACTATAGATATATAGATAGATTTAGCCGAAAAAAATTCATGACGTTTTCGAATATCTGTATTATTTCGTAGACGTGTATTTGCGATTCAAGTGTGAACGAAAAATTTTGCTTTTTCGCCAAAAAACGACGTTTTTAATAGTTTTTGCTTGAAGCAATTTAATTACAGATCAATATTTGTCACATCATGCTTTAAAATTAAAGAGTTTTAGATACAGTTATTTGTTTTGGGGCAACTAATTTTAAAGAATCTCTTCGACTCTTCAAAATATTTTAACTCATTCGAACTTATCTTCCTTTTCGAAAGAAAATTCATTATAAGAAAAATTTTATTACAACTATACTATATATTACTTTGTAAAAAAAATTATTAACAATTGAATTTGTATTTTATTTTTTAGGCTTCAAGAAGATCCACCAACTGGTGTTTCCGGTGCACCAACAGATAATAATATAATGATATGGAATGCTGTGATTTTTGGTCCACACGATACACCATTCGAAGATGGAACATTTAAATTAACAATAGAATTTACGGAAGAATATCCAAATAAACCGCCAACAGTTCGTTTTGTTTCGAAAGTATTTCATCCAAATGTTTATGCCGATGGTGGTATATGTTTGGATATATTACAAAATCGGTGGAGCCCTACATATGATGTATCTGCAATACTTACATCTATACAGGTAAATTTGTTGCATTTTTGTCTGTCCAAAAGTTGCTCGGTTAATACGTATGAAGGTTTTAGATGTAAATTTAAAATTTTCTGACTAATAACAACCAATATTAGCTAGTAGTATGCATTGAGTATAATTATCAAAATATACCTGGCCCTGCCATAAGGAGATATAAAAACTATTAACGTAAAAATGTTCAGTGCAGCAAAGTATACATTTATTAACCGCATCATTTTACTAACAATAAAATAGGTGTCAGGCTTTTAGGTGTCTTCAATCATCAATGGTCATTAATCCCAATTCGTACTTTATCATCCATGTGAAAATTATCCGCAGCTTTCTTAACAGACTGTTTTAGGCTTTCAATATTTGAATGTCTTTTACTGCAGCTCATTCTTTCCAACTCAGATCACAATTTCTAGTTCAGAGAATTTAAATTAGAACTCCCTGAGGAGTCGTCAATTTCTTAATGCGCTGTGGCGTAATCCTGCTGAAACACTCAGTGTTCTCCATTAAATAAAGATATATTCAATGGTTTTTCGCAAGCCTTTGATAAATTTTGGCAGCGGTTTTTACCGCTTTTGCACAAAAATGAAGGTCAAACACGCCATCATCCACCGAATCATAATCGAAGCGGGATGGTGGCCTCTTTGCAATTTCTTTGTCAGTTTTTATTAGCTTCAATGGAGCTGTGAGCATTCACTCGATCATTTTATTTATTGAAACTTTCGTCTAGCGTAAAGATTTTTTTCATGAGTAAACAGTATTTTTTATGCATGCCATCCGCGTGCCGTAATGTCCGAGATTTCTTCATTCGTAGCTCGTTCAAAATATCTATCAATATGTGACCATTTATTCTTTTACAATCGCTCAAGTCTAAGTCACTTTTAATAACGGGAGTTCTAGTCTAAGTCACTTTTAATGCTTCTTGCTGTAATTTATGTTTTATCGAATTCTGTTCCCTACTGCCAGAATCGCTGCTGGAATTCAAACATCGTGAGGCCAGCCAAAACGAAGTTGATCAGATATTTCCGAAGTTTCAATTAATTGTTCTATAGCACAATATATAAATCAACAACTTATCTTTAAAGGCTTGAAAAGCTTAAAAATTTCGATTGCTACTTAACCACACCACTTATAAAGGGCCATTATCCCACCAACATTATCACCTGCCGAAGCCGTTGCACCAGTCGCACAAGTTGTGTGTCGTAATAACTTTTAGTCCGGAATTAATCCAAACAGAAACAAAATTCTTGTCCATAAGGACGGACGATTGACACATAAAAATTTCGCAAAAGCAATCGCCTTTGAGGGTGGTTGGCTTTTGACTTTATTTCCGATGTTTGGAATTCAAATCCATACTCTTAACTGTGAACCTTGTCGCTCACACCAGCCACCTGTGCACTAACCGACAAATGCGTTAATTTGCGCCGCCCGCGGACGCCTAAACTTTCCCGAAACTGTGTTAGGGGATATACCTTTTATTTTCTTGCACATGTATTAAGTTAACCTCAGTTAACGAGTTAACCTCAGAACTCGTCTATATATTACTTAGTCAGCGAAGCTAAATATAGCTTATACGTAACTACAAATACCTTAGCCTAATTAGAACAAAATTTGTTTTTAGCACCATCGCCTGTGGTTTTTCTGGAGGTCTACATATCCAAATAGCATGCCCATGAGCCGCCGTTGCCCAGCTATCTATCTCCCGTGGATGCATAAACCGCCTGTGTGTCTGTTTTCCGGAGCTTCAATGATGCTTCAATCTGCGCACTTAAGGTTGGAATCCTGAACAGTTGGATTACATTGACCCAACATTTTTTCAACCATCGGAAACCTTTCAGAACATTGGTTTTAGATCTCATATCAGAAACATGATCTGCTTCATCCATTCTGGATATCAAATGCTCTAGCATAAGCTTCCTGTTATAAACTTTTAGGTTACTAGATAAAAGGATAGCAGAATGTTTCAATTTTTCCCTACATTCTTAAATTGCCCGAGTTTAGCCGATTTGCCCGTTATGAACAAACGTTTTTTGTGCCCGCAACGACAAATAGCTCTTCCGAATGCGTGCCTCCAATACAGTTCTTTTGTTTTCAGATTTAGATTGTGTTACATAAAAAAATCACCCAATTTTATCCAAATTATAAATGTTTTCGATCGAATGGTTTTTGTGAATCGTTCCAATTAATGTATAAATGGTCAGTCGTCAACAAATGTCCTTGGATTATCAATGTAATTATTTCCTGCTTTTCGCAAAACTTTTGAAGTTAACATTTAAAACTCATTTCTGGATAGCTGTCTAGAGTTGTAGTGAGAGTTCTTCAAGCTGGTCAAATATATGTCGATGTCTGCTCACGTGCAACTACCTGGCGGCAAATATGACGTCCTATTGCAAAAAGTGAAAAAATTCATTGTGGATCGCTGTGTGGTAGACACTAAATCTGCAGATCTGTAATTATCTTGGCATGATATCTCCCCAAGCAAGTAGATAATTCGTTCAATCTACAATTAGCCCTCCTTCGACATAGTAAGCAATTATTCGTAAACCAATAGCGTTTCATTCCAAATATCCACGAAAGGATTAATTTAATATTTATTCGGCAGCTTGGGAGCTAACGAAGCTAGCTTCCATCGATATACTTATATATTCAGTTCTAATGCTGAAGATGTTCTTTTCCACCATTATTGGCCAAAAGTCTTAAGCGTTTTATTCATATTTTCGCTGGGGTTTATGGCTCATTGCAATTGGTTCTCGCTTATTCAGAACTTTTCAGCAATATTTCGCTAGCTTGGTGTTTCTTGAAAGAAAAATCAATATCACCCCTTTATTTTATAAAGGTCAGATTCAGCATACCTTCGATTCAAACAAGTGATAATCAAAAGAGGCCAAGTCTGGTGGGTAATCCGCATAAGCTAACTCTTCCCAATTGAGTGGTTACAACGTGTCGCGATCCGGTTTTTTCGTATGTGAGTGAAGGAGCATTGTCGTGAAAAAAACCACGTTGTGCTGCCACTTTTGATATTCTGACCATTTCTTGGTCACGACTAGTGATGGGCGTTTCTGTTGTTTTCAGAAAACGAAAACGAACTGTTTTTTCCAAAAACAACTGTTTTTCAAAAACTGTTTGAAAACTGTTCGAACAGCAGCAGATTGATACTGGGTGTTACCATTAGTGATGGGCGTTTCTGTTGCTTTCAGAAAACGAAAACTATTTGAAAAAAACAGTATGAAAAAACTGTTTTTTCAAAATGTTTTTTTCCAAATAGTTTTCGTTTTCTTAAAACAACAGAAACGCCCATCACTAGTCACGACACGGTTCAGTTTGATCAATTGTTCTTGGTAATGTTTTGTATTAACTGTTTAACCAGGTTTGAGGAGCCCATAACAGTTCTCACTCCTCTGATCCCACTAAGCGATTCTGTCTTGCGATTGCTGTGCGTAATGTGTTAATCCATGATATTTTGCTCTTGGGATGATCAAAATATTTTCACTTTTCATCCCGCAGCAACTAAGTTTTGCGAAATTTCGCATGTGTTTGTGCGCCTATCCTTCTGCCTCTCGTTCAAGAACTAATTCTGTTCATGAATGCTCTTTATTTGGTAAAAATTCCGACATATTGAACTCATCTTTATTTTATCACTTATTCGCGTTTGACAACTGTTGATGGCACAACAAAATGCCATATAAATCAAATCTTTATACTACACACTGCATTGGCGCGCCATCTGCTTTCTCAAATCCGCATTTCGTGCTTGTGTTTTCACTGTTTTATTCCAATGGCCTGTTTTTAAAACTAATCCCTTGATGTCTTCATATGATACTTCTCATAAGCTGCTTAAAAATGTCTTATTCCCACAGCTAGAAGGGGAGAGTACAATAATTGCTATTAGGTTGTCTATAAGAATTAATATTATTTTATTTATATACTTTGCAAAATCCCAATAATCAACTGTCTCTTTCTCTTCTATTTTCAGTCGTTATTAAGTGATCCTAATCCAAATTCGCCGGCAAATTCAACAGCCGCTCAACTATACAAGGAAAATCGTCGGGAATATGAGAAACGAGTGAAAGCTTGTGTAGAACAAAGTTTTATTGATTAGCCGCCGTCTCTTTATTCTTCGTCGTCGTTGTCGTCGTCGTATCTATCACGTCGTCATATTGATTGTCGCCATTACAGTAACCTAAAAAACAGAAAAGAACAGCAACAACAGCGAATACAAAAAAAACTTGAAAGTAACAAGGAAATAAAGAATAAATTTAAGGAGATTATAAGGAACACAGCAAAACATAAACAACAAGTGAAAAACAAAAGCAAAAACAAATACTAAAGGAGAACGACAAAAAAGGTAGAAGAAACAAAACAAACTAAAGCAAAACATATTTAGACTACAAGGAGCAACCAGCAAGAAGAATATTGTCCACTTCTTTACTTTTAATTACTATTAATTACTTGAACACCGCCAGAATAAAGAAAAAAACACAATATAAAAACATCAAAAATCAAAACAATTTCAATCGATCCTCTCTATTTCATTTATCCATATAATATTTGAAAATAACCTAAAACCACAACAAAACGTTACTTATAAAACTGAAAAAAATAGATATTTAGAAAAGGAGTATAGAAAAATAGAAAAACAAAGCAAAAATAAATGAAATTGTCAACCGCCGTGTAATCTACTTGTATAATTTTAGGGTTTCAACTCTTCCTTCTTTTTAATGTTGCGAAAAATTAAAAAAATTGAATAGAAAGAAAACTATTTGACATAATTTTATATTGTATAATTTATTTCTAAGAATCCTTAATTCTTTCTATCCTATTACTACTTAGTAGACAACAATTATCTATTTCTTGCTTTTTTGAAAAGAATCGCAATTAAACTATTGTTAATGGAAATGGTCTTTTGAAAAGGTCATCAAACATAATGTATTCGAGTCGTAAATTTCTGCTGCTTGACTGCATAGACGAAAATATAAAAAAAAAACGGGACAAATGAAGAAAAACTCATTGTGACAGTGGAAAATTGATGAAAACATACCATGAAACGTTCTTTCTAGTCTTTTGAAAATTTAAATAAAAACTGAGCTAATGGGAAAGGTGTGTAAATTTTTTGGTTTTCGCACTGTGATAATCCCCAATTGTTTTCCCCTTTTTGTTGATTTCCAATTATTATCTCCTCTTAGATTTTCTTTTTTACAATGTAAGACTCGGCGATTTTGTTGTTCGAAATATATAAAGTCAAAGTAAATGTGAGAGCTGATGGTTTTCTTGCGAATTGTATTTATGAATCTTTATTTTCTGCTCCGTATGGTTTTCGTAAGTTTCCGATTGCTTTGATTGTTTTTTTTTTAAATTTATTTTCAAGGAAGCAATTGTGACCCTATGTATTTTATGGCTGCATGGTATCAATCATCGAATTTCTCAATTTGTTCCGCAGAAAACACACCTCGCGATTTCGGATTTCGCTTACTAGAACCCAAATAATGCCATCATACATTGGAGATAGGATTGTTACAAAATACAGGGCATCCTTTGATTTTTTGAAAAATATTTGAAAATATTTACCGCTTTGTTTCGAACTAGATAAATTTAATTAAGTAAAATATTCCAATGGCTGTTTGTTTGAATAAGGAAATTGAAAATATTTTTGCAAAACTCACTGCCCAGTTAGTGAAGGCATGGTTTGAAGGCAAATTCTTATATTTCTATTAAAATCCCTTCGAGCCACAAGATTCCATCACTTATATATGACTATGACTTTATGCTTTGCGCAAAAGACACCGAACTACATCTTAAAAACCTTCAAAAAAGCATCTTGCTGCTGTTTTATTATTCACTTTTTTCGATGAATGTGCTCTACAAACTCTATATGATGATGTACTTTAGTACAGCATAAAACGATTGAGTTGGAAAAAATAATGATTACAGAAACATATAGTAAATAGATACAAAAAACCAATTAATATTATTAAAGAAAAATTATCAAGTGAAAATATTATAAATAATTATAATAAAATAAAATACAGAAAAAGATTGAAAACAAGGTTAAAACAAAAACTTGTTTGCTTTACTCGTAGTTGGACGCCGCGGTGTGATCGAAAAAAGTTCGTTATGTTCCTCGAGCCGCAAGGTAAGTCGTGATGAATTTCATGGGTCTAATTCTCCCAAGCCCTCAGATTAACACGACCATCCTTACTCTCAACAAATCCAAGGTCGGATCTATAAGTGATCATGATAGTCAATCGTCAGTTTAGCAGGCCGCCAGGGAAGGCCGAATGTAGGGTGACCCACGGTCCAACACCAAATCTTATATTTTTTTTGCCTGTGAGTTGGCACCTGAGTCATATCAGGGGCGAATGAGTTGTTATGATGATTCTTGTTTACCTCAAAAATTAATTACACAGAAAGGTGAGTATAGTGTTAGCTGGAAGTCTGATTAGAGCCCGCACCAGAGAAAATATATTTTCTCCCAAATCCTCACAAAAAAGAAGTAGGGATGCACTGAAAGAGGTAACTCCGGCTAGTGTAAACGGACGCCGCTAGGAGATACAAAACAAATATGAGTGCAAGTTCCTGTGGGAATCTGTGGAGGCTCAATCGCAAGCAACGCAAGGATCTGCAAGAAAGGAGTAAGCTCCCGTCAAAGGCAGGCAGCGATACAAATGCAGTAATAACTGCAAGCATTTCCCTGGAAACGGGATGTCAGACAGTCAATCATCTGAGCTTACTTGGAGAGCGAGAGAAAGGTTGGCTTGATGCTAACGCTATCAGTTTGTCCTGAACGGATGACTGGGAGCAAAGTCACAGCGATTGGACATTGCGAACCAGCGAAAGCTATATCCGTCTACAGATGAGTCTGCACAAGAAATCGATTCTTCCTTATACAAATCGAAAATCAGCGATGACGCTGAAAAGCAAGGAGGGACAGCACAGATGATAAATCTGACGGAAGAAACGTAAGGCTGAAGTGAAAGCCGATGTCTGCTTTCCTGAGCTCAAAGTTCCAGAATGAGCGAGAGATATATCTTTGTGGCTGGTGCTTCAGGCACAAAGACACCATCTGTGAAGGCAGGGAAGAAAACGTATGCAAAAGTTGCATCTTTTTTTCTCATTGTTGTGATTGGTGTGACTAACAAGAATGGCAAACTGATCGATGGTCAGTGCGCTATCCGTAAGGACAAAGTATGGCAAGAGATAACGGATACGGGACTAGTTCACGGCTAGTTTACTAGTTCACAACGAAAAATCGTGCACTGGCAGTCAGCCTAAATTTACCATTTTGGATCTTGATCTTGCCAAAGTCTATCATGTCTATTCTTGGATTCTGGGTCACTGGCATGTTCGGTATGCTGAATCTGGGCATCGATGTGACACACTGGATTAGTAAGTACACGAATTCCAGGAACCACCGGTAATAAATGCTCGAGAACTTCCCACAAATGATTCTTTGCCATTTTCAACCGAATAAAGCAAGTATTTGTTTGCTGTCACATCAACCAGTCAATTGTTGCCGGAAGTGAGACATGCACAACAGGATTAGCAACGACGATTCAAAAAAGTTGGAATCATACTCGTTCTCCCAATATTTAAAATTATTTCTTTAAGAGTTTCATTCAATCATTTCAATTAAAGTTGCGTACGTCAAATATCATCCTGGAACAGGTTTTTTTTAAATGAAAAACCGGGAGACTCTTATTTGAATAACATTTTCAAACAAAAGCGATTGTCATAGTTTTTCTCTGGTTTCAATTATTATTGAATCTCACACAGAATTTTAATTATTGACATCTATATAGCCTCACAATATTTTTATGAGCACCGAAGTTTGTACACGAGAAATAGTTTCATTAACAAAAACAATCTTCCAAACAGCTCAACTACCGCGCTGAAAACAAAGATTATTTGAACAAACTTTCCCGCCTTTTTTCCATGCCATCCCTACCGTGCAATTCTACTCCAAATTTCATTTCCATATAATCGCTGGAAGTCGGACACTTCCATTGAACTGCTCGAGCAGAGAACTTCTCGCGAAGAACTGTCAAAAACGAAGATGGCGAGGTGGACGATGGGTGTGTGATCACGTCGTGCCAGTGTTAATTCAGTGAAAACTCTAGTAAACTCCTCGAATTAAATATCGCTAAACACACCAAAACGTGTCCGATTTACCGTATTTTCAAGTACGACCATTCTTGTCCGCTTGTGATTCGGATTTCCTTCGGTTTTCTTGAAAACATAATTTTTTTCGTCGCATTCGTTTTAAGTAATTTGACGACATCGTTCCAAGTTCAGGTCTAGTTCTTCAGTTTCCGGATCGATTTGTGACCACCTTGATTTGTTTTATTAATTTGCAATCTGAAATCATAATAATTCGTGTTGTAAGTGCTCTTGTGCAGGTCGTATAGTTGCAAAATTGTATTTTGAAAACTGCGAAAAACGAAAAAAGGGTGGAACTGCGTGAGGTCGTTGAAAAAGGGAAAACATTTTTTCGCCTCAGTAAAGCAAACGGGGAACGAACTAGAATGTACTGAGCTGGAGATGTACAGGGGAATTCGCGAAGAGTGAATGAAGTGTTTTGAGAGAGCGAACGGTCGTAGAAAATCTGACGGGACGAGTATCGTTACGTAGTGTTTTAGTTGTGTCTCGGTCTTATTTGTAGTTCTTGTGATAGTTTCGTCTCGCTCGTAGTTAGCTCGCGCCACGTGATTTAATTTTGGGTCGTTGTCGCCGTCTCATCCTGTTTGTTTGCTGCGAATTGGAAAATTGTAACTCGTTCCAGTTATCAATCTTCGCCAAAAACATGTTTGGATTAAGTTGATTTCGTGTGAGTATTTAATTCCCTTACCCACAGTTTATCTGTTAACAAGAATTGCCGAAATGGACATCTATTGATAACTGCCCTGACTCTCGCAGAAGCTGAAACGCTTCGTAGATTTTTCCTTGGTTTTATATTCAGTCTGCCTGTATCTACTACGAAATTCAATAAATCTGTATTCGAAATGCATTGTCAATGCATGACTGCTGCTGTGCAAGACCGAATCACAGTACGGTACGGTTGACTACTCAGGCGTGGAAAACAGTCGCCGAAGTTGCTGTTGCTCTAGTAAAATTGTAACCCAGTTTTGCGTGGATAGAAGATGTGACCTCGCGCACAACTGATTAACTAGGGGATGGTTCCGTCGCGATGACGTCGACCACCCCCTGTGACATACTTTCCATACGTGGAGCAAGAGAGTGCGGTGACCAGGATGCCGAGCTGAAATCTTCGAGTCGGTTGACTGGCATTCAAGGGATTTTTAAGCAAATGGGGCGAATTTCCCGATATTGGAAAAGCGCTAGGGCAACAATTAAAACTAAATATTTTCGTTGAAGTTTATTGACTCCTCTCACATGGGTCACACTCCTTCACCTACTTGGCACGATTTATTGGGTATTAGAATTAAATGTTAATCCAAATGCGATTTTTTTTGCCGGATTGCTTTGGCTGACATAACTGTTATTTTTGTTTCTGTCAAAATGTATCCCGGTGTGGGTTGAAGGTAGGAGAAAAAATTTGTGAAAATTTGAAGTATGTACCTAATAATAGCTGTTTAATGAGCACGAAAAAAAAGCAGAACATCTCAAGGCAAGTTATAGTAGCGCGGCTGTCAAAAAAAGTCGAGCAAACCAGAGCAATTGAGAGGCAGAAAAAAGTCGAGCAAGTGAGAGCAGCTGAGAGGCAATTCTTAAAATTCATTACTTGTCAGAAGGTCAACCTGTCAATTCACTAACAAAAAACTGCACTTCAGTAACACTTTTTTGTTGAAAGTCGATTCCGTGACAGTTGGAAAACAGCTGGTTGCTTGCTCGAACTTGCTCTACCAAAAAAGTAGAGTAAAAATCATGTTCTAAAGTGCTCTAGTTCAACTTAGAGCAGACTCATGAAACACAAATCAGAGCAACTTCGGGCAAGTTAGAGCAGCCGAATTGCTCATTAAACACATTTTGTTGAGATATCTCAACCTAGCTCAATCTAGGGCAGCTCATTAAACACAGCTATTAATTGATTCATATTGAATTTACTGTGAAAATTGGTATGACGAAAATGTCGTCTTTATCAGCATGTTTGACCCTAAAGCCTTAAGCAGTTCTTAAATTTTTTTTAGACGCAACCTTTCTTTTATAATATATATATTATATATAATAGACTGGGCAACAACAGAAGAGTCAGGATTTTCTGGGTTCCTGGTCACAAGGGCATTGAAGGAAACGAGAGGGCGGACGCGCTGGCTAAGCACGGAGCCAGCCTTCCCCTGTCAGGCGCAGTTAACATTCCTTCTCCAATCCAAACAATCAAATACTCGATCGACTCTAATATGATGCAAGTTGCTACGTGCAGGTGGCGTGCAACCCAGACATGTAAGCTAACCAAAATCATGTGGGGATCGTACAATCTCGTAGCTACTAGGTACCTGCTCGAATTAACGCGAACTGACTGCAGGATGCTGGTCGGCATCATTACTGGCCACTGTCTTGTAGCAGCTCATGCCATGAAAATGGGACTCCTAACCAGCGACATCTGTAGGAAGTGTCAAGAGCCGGGAGTCTCTGAAACAATCCAGCACCTTCTGTGCCACTGCCCGGCACTGGGGAGAACCAGGCAGCGCTGCTTCGGTGAGCCCTGGCTGGTGGATCTCTCACATGTGGCGGAGCAGAGGCTGAAGGACATACTTCAGTTCGCAAAAAAGTCCGGGGCCTTCGATGGCCGTTTGGACTGAACTTTCCTTCTCCGGGTCCATTTATCTGGTATCACTACGGACCAATGGGTCTATGTGTGGCCCTGTGCCAGCCAGCTAACCTAACCTAACCTTTCTTTTTGCATTGATTAATTATTTATGTCTCAATCTTTATGAATTAATTATTTATTTATTAATTATATATGTACCATAACAATGTTGTATTTTGATTCAAACGGATCCCCTCAACTGTCGCTATGATTTGTCAATGTTAAAACGTTTGTTAACGTTGATATTTTCATCATAGTAAAGTGAACGAACGATCAACGTTTGGAAAGTGTTAAAATTTAGTACCGAAATTATTTAAAATTACATACTACCAAACAAACTTTAAGAGTGCTTACTCCAATTTTCGGTCGTAGTAATCGTCCCACCATACAGACTGTGCTGTGCTATAGTGGAAAAAATTCGAATCAACATATTGATTATTGAATGTTCCTGTGCCAGTCGGAAAATGCACTGGTCAAAGTACCGAAAATATTGCACTCGTATGTGCTTCGGGACGAATTTTGGGTACTAATATTAGCTCACACTTTTACCAAATCCAATTAACTCAAGAACTGAAGCCCCTTGATCATTTGAAGTGGCAAAACATCTCCGATTTGGTTCTGCAAAAGTGAGAAGAAAATCCTGAAATTCATCGAAAAATCATCTTCGGTGATGAAGCTCATTTTTGGCTTAATGCCTCTGTCAATGAGAAAATGACAGCACACAAACCAACATCTGTTTGAAAAGACTCTATTACAACCAAAAAAAGAGCCCGTGTAGTGTAGATTTCATACCAGAGGTGTGATTGAACCGTATTTTTTCATTGATGAAAACGTTACGGTCAATGAAGTTGGCTATCGTGTCATGTTGGAAGACTATTTTTGGCCAGAATTAGATGGACTTGAAATCAGTGATATGTAGTTCCAACAAAATGGTGTCACATGCCCCACAACTGGTCAAATAATTGACCTATTGAAGGGGAAGTTCGGTAATCGTGTAATCTTAAGAAATGGTCCGCTCGAATTTCGTTTTCCATATCACTGTCTTAACATGTACTCACATATTATCCTTTATTACCTTACTTGATCGATTCACTATAGCGGCTCTACAGATGCACATGTGCTATATCCGTCTGTCTTCCCTCAGCTTCAGAACTCATTTCCCGGATTAAAACATCAAACAAAACGCAAAGCAGACATGACAAAGCCAAAGCATCAACTTACTTTTCATCATCATCCCCGTTGACGGATCTCTGTGGCTGCATCATGTGCTCGTTATTGTCTCAAAATGTCTGTTTTCATGGACTATTTTTGTTTTTCAAAACGTATTCGAAATGGGGAACATGTGACTTTGAACCTGATCTTTGTTTATTATTTTTGGATTAAATCTCATGTAGAAAGTAGAACTTGGAAGTTGGTTGAACTTAACTGCTGGAATAGATTTGAAGCGAAGATGCTTTTGGGTTGCCTGCATAGAAATAATGCAGAGATTATACTTTGTTTCGAAAAAGTTGGAATTGCTAGCTTTTATTTGTTATGTGTAGATAAATTTGTATATATAGGTGTATAGCGACCAGCATCTGATACTATGATGCGAATTAGTGGCCATTATTCAATATTTAATTGAATATGTATTTGGATTTAGTTGATAAAAATTCATGGAGAAGTATTTGGCTAGTAACAAAAGTTCAATATAAAACATATCCAGCAATTAAAAAAAAAAATTTTAAATATTCGACAATTTTATCTCAAACTTATTCGATTGGTCAAGCTTGTTTTGCTTCGTGAATTTATGGGATTTCCAGGAAACCATTGCAATTCCGATTGTAATGTGCTATTCGATCAAGCGGCCAATTCTCCAGAAAAAAACAAGTTTATTTTAAATGCACTAGCGGACAAAATGCCATGAAAATGATGCGGAAAATGAACTCCAGTGGGGAATTTTGAGACTCCGCTTAATTTTTCTAAGTTTTCAGAAACTTTAAAAAACGGAAATATACCTACATGCATTATTGAACTAATAATAAAAATTTCAATGAAAAAAAGGATTCCTTAATTAATCCTTTATGAGTTTTTTTAAGATGTTTCTTAAGGGGACATTCGCTTTTGAAATTTTCAAAAAATCGATTTTGAGATTTTTACATATTTCGATTCTATATGCGTTCAAAAATTGTCTCCTAAAATTTCATCAAGAAATTCGTAATAGAAAAAAAGTTACAGCTAAGGTAAAAAAAACAGTTTTCGACCTTTTACTCAATAAAATTATGGTGAAAAAAACTTTAAACGCGTTTTTCTCGAAACTACCTTTTTCAAACTGGTAGGACATTTTTCTCCGAATCTACTCGACCGATTTTAAAAAACCAAAGAGCATTCGATTACTTATTAAAAATAGTAAACAATAAGCCTCTAAAAGTTAAAAAAATACTCCCCTCCTTTTTTACGGGGATGACTTACCCCCAAAAAATGCCGTTTTTTCTCATTTTTCAGAAATATACATACAAAAACTTCAAAATATGAAAAAAAAAAAAAAAATGAGTTTCAGAGGCTTATTGTATAGTTTTGAGTCTCAAGAATAGAATCCATTTGGAATTTTTCAAATATCTGTTACAGGAGGTCCACAATATGTCCTACCGTTTGAAAAGTAACTTTTGGATAACGCCCTCTACAGCAGCCAAGGGAAACTAAAAATGATAAAAAAAAAATTTTATATATTCTTTAGAGACTGTTTAACAATGTCCAAAAGAAATTTTGCCGATAAATATAACAGTTTTTTCATAATAAAATTTTTTAAAAGTGTGTTTTTTTCTATTTCAAACGCGAATGTCCCCTTAATGGGCTTCTACAAACAGCTATTTTTTATTCTAACAATTAATAATGGATTGATTTTCCCTTAGTTTCTATCATTTCTAGCTTTCTATTTTGTAGTTTTAAAAATATGATAGATATATTTTCGCGAAAGGAAGTCCATGCCGCTTGAATTGCGTCCTTTTTTCAGTTGACTGCAGCAATTTACAGCAATATATTAAGATCTGGCGATATCGATGACCATTGTAACACATTGTTCAACAAATTCACTTTTTCTTAAATCGCGATCTTTACTTTATCAAAAAAACACCAATCGTTTTATTTTACAATTTATTTCATTACTTTCCACATTTATAATATCAAATTCTAAGTCAACCTTTACTTCTACTTCACACCTTGTCTTTTCAACTGCTCACTGATTTCTGATCTTCTAAAAACTATTTCAAATTCAAATTCAAATTTCAAAGCTATTTCCACACACGAATTCAAAACAAGATACCGCTGCGCCACCGGTAACTTTTCGCACTTGCCCGGGTCATTGTATTGTGTCGTTTTCCTAAACGTCCGGAATGACCTGTGGACTGGTAATGCCTTGAGCGACCCCTTGCGCCTAATTCCAGAATTGCTCCTAGATAGTGACAACCGGTCGTCTGTCACTGTCAAGTATTAATTGTAAACAGATAGAGATGTATCGAAATTGGACAGCGAGAATGATGATTTCATAAAGTTCGGCAGATTGGATGATTGGTTCGAATTGCTTCCCATGTTTTGATACTGCCTGTTTGACATTTGGTTTCCATAGCCGATATTCATCGATTTGGAATAGTTCTGCGACATGATCATTTGCTGTGTGCGTTGCTGCTGTTGTTGCTGCTGCTGCGATCCAAAGTCATCAACACACATTTAAGCTCAATGAAGTATCCCCTTACGATGTTCGGCGGTGGGTGGGTATCACGCTGAAACAGAAAATCTTCACGAAAAATCCTGATATTACTGCGATGCATATAAAATCAAATTAATTTATTGTATTCTGAGTGTAAAATGCTCCTAATTTCCATTCTACTGGATCTCCTATCTATAAATACCTTCTTTTTATTTTATTCGAAATAAAGCTAATTTATGTTCTTTGGTTTAAATCCTGTACCGACCCAAACCCTAATTTCAACTCCCGCTATTTGACGCCTGATTTTTTTTCAAAGGATCTTTTCTCAAATCGTGGAAATAATGCGACAAATAAAAACGATTTTCGTCGGTAAAAATTACTTTTCGCCATCGCTTTTTCCTTTCAATGTGCTTACGAACAAACCGGAAATGCTCACTTTTGGGTCCTGCAATTAGTGGAGGCAGTTTTTTTCTTCATTTTCTTAAAATTTAAGTGCTTGGCCCTTATGTTTGGTTTTTTTACATTTCAAATTTTTACTTCAACTCCAGCTTCCGAAGCAGATTGTCACGATTTCGTCGGATCTAAAAAGAATGAACAATATAGATATAAATAATAAGATGTATACATATAATCTAAGTTAGAAATAAAGGAAAATATATACATGTAAGTATGCGATAAAAAATGTAAACGTGAGATGTAAATACTATATAAATGCAAGATGTACGAAACATCGATCCGGTCGAGGATGCGGTGTCGCGCTGCCAAGCCACAACAAGTGTGATTGGTTCTAACATCACGAACCACAACTTGTGTGACCCCGGAGCGAACCTTCCGCGGGCAATGAGGATCGTCCGACACCATCACAACGACAAAATCATCCTTGAAGGGCAGCAATATCATAGAGGTGTCGATGGATTCTACGTTAAGGGTTTGGAGCCTTTCATTGATGATCTGAATTTCGAAGAGAATACTGCTGAGTGGATGTATGTTCTGAGGCGTGATCGAGTTTTGATAGTTAGCAAGAAAATTCTAGACATGGCCGATGAAGTGACAGCGAAACAGATATTGAAAAACATTGATCCGGTGGGTGTATACGTTGATGTCTCGAATGGGGCGCAAAGTGTAAATGAACAAGTGAACAAGACGATGTTATGTCTGTTGACGCCGAATGAAATCGAACCATGGATTCAGTGGTGCAAACGAACAACGAATATCACGAGGTGTCCTACCAAATGCCACTCTAGCTGTCGCATTAATGCAACTCATGCTTCCTGGAACGCTCAGTATATTCTACGGTGACGAGATTTCACTTCAATAAACCCACGATGGGAACAACTCAGCGATAAAGTAGCATGGTTTTTTTTGAATTGTTAGTTTAAGCGAATAGTAGTGCTTAAGTGGTCGAGGAAGGGTTGTGTAAAAGTGCCTCGTAGTAAATGATAATTTTTAACGTTTCTATGCTAAATCCGTGTTTGATTTAGTCTTGGCCGCGATATTCCTAGATAAAGTATTCGAGATAACATCAGAGGCCTGTAAAGATCCGAACGAACCCGTCCCTTTCTTCTCGCTTCCGGAGTTTTGGTCTCGCGGTCGAAGCGAGTGGCGCCTACCCATCCCATCTCCGGTGAGCATCGGCCCCCGGGACCGACCCCCCTTAATTCCATTCGGAACTAAAGGGGCTTTGGTTATCTGCACGTTTCATACCGTAACAATACATAATGCTTCAATCAAAAACTCATTGACACAATTGATTGATTTGATCACACTGATTGACTCATCCGAATGAGTGGTTCGAACTGTGTCGACACCAAATTGAGCCTGTTTTCTCATCTCAAATTTGTGGCGTTGTAAAAGTGTGGGGTGTGCTTTTTTGTACATCACTAGCTGAAATATGATTTTGAACCAAATAGGCTACCGAAATTTGTAAAAGATAGCAGTTTTTTCTTCAATTTTTATAATTCACAGACGCTTGAAAAGATAGTGTGCACATGAAAAGAGCAAATTATTATGAACTCGCCTGAGTTTTAACAAATTAGGTATAAGTAAGAACACCACAGAAAGAAATGCGTGGAATATAATGCGTTGGTTATAAAACCGTTGGGCCTATTTTTTGTTCATCAGTGTATGTGTAATACAATTTACAAGATCCTTATCAGAAATATATATCTACGGAAATTGTGAGACCGGAATCGAGCTGTTTCATTTGATATCAGAAGGTAAAAAGTTCAATCTCAAAATAAGATTGAAATTCGCATTTCGCTTAAAAACTTTCACTGTGCATAACTCTTTTTATTTATTTTTGTTCAAATTAACTCATCGTCACTGTTGTTCACATCCGATTTCCTCATCCCGCAGCATCATCAGATACACACTCTCGAAATGAATGCACAAAGATAGATTCATCCGTCTTTCATCAGCGGATGTTTATCAGACGAGAAGCGTTCTAATGAGCGGCATGATAAATGTTTACATTCTGTGCGGCATCGGTTTCATCACTCGATTAAAGGAACTCAACTAAACTCACTCGAAAATGATGAAGGTGGTTGAAAATGATATGATCTTCTCATCTTAAAGAAGAACAGATTTGTCGGTCCAATATAAGGCCAGGCACGGCCAGAATCATTGTGACATTGAATGTTTTCCCATATCGATTACATATTTTATACACGTGCTAGCAAATGTGTTTCCATCTCTCGATAACAGGATACCTCGCTCGATGATCAACATCTCGTCCAAGGCTTGGTAATATCCGAAAAAAAAGTGTTGCTAAGCGCATCAACACGTCGTATCTGCAATGTACAGTCGAAATCATTTCCTGGGGACGCGAAAATGGTCTAGTCGTCTGAGTGAAATTCAATTTTCCAATTCGATTGTAGCGTCGAGATGATGATCGAAGGTGAAAAGTTTTCGTGCATGTGATTTCGGTAGAGCTCATATCCTTGACAAGTTATGACCATGTTTGATTTCAATGTGATTTTCTGAAGGCTTGAACAGTTTTCATATAATATGAAATATTTTCTTTGCGTGATTGCAGATTACAGATTCGAAATTACTCCCGACGAGTTTGCCTGAAAAAATCTGGAATGAGTGTTGATAGAAAAAAATTTAACATTAAAACGATATTGATGCGTTAAAGTCTATCGATATTGAAAATTAATTTTTTGAAATGGTAACCAAGGAATATTTTATTCAAGACCTCAAAATAACTGCACAAAACGAAATAACTGGAGTCTAGTCGTTTTTATTCAATTATTAACCATGGGAACTCTAGTAGTTTTAAAGTTTCGTTATAAATGGAAAACTGTTTGGTTTGAGAAGTCTTTTTCGCCTGCGTCCACCACAAGTTTTGATACATGTCAAATAAACAAACAATTTCGTAATGAAACCTGGAGTATGTCGCTCTGATGAATGATGTGAAAAATGTAACCAGACTTCAGAATTAAAGCCCAAGCCTGCTTTTGTTTGGCTCGAAAATGAAACTTAAAGTTTCTCTACATGAAAGTTTCAGTTTCCAATTATCGTCCTATATCCCTTCTCTGCTGTTTCAGTAAAATCCTTGAACGTCTTGTCTACAATAGAATTTATCCGTCTCTACAGCCCTTACTTGCTCCTGAGCAGCATGGTTTCATCAAGGGTCGCTCTACATCGAGCAACCTTATGGAGTTCACTAATTTTGTAGCCTTTGCCTTCGATTGTCAACGTCAAGTTGATGTAATTTACACAGACTTTTCGAAGGCTTTTGATTCTGTGAACCATAAGCTGCTGCTCCTTAAACTTAATGGTTTCGGTGTTTTTGGTCCCCTCCTCTCCTGGTTTTCCTCTTATCTTCATAGTCGTCCTTGCAGAGTTACTTTTAATGATTCCATTTCCTTTCCTATTTTTCCCACATCCGGAGTTCTTCAAGGTTCTATCCTAGGTCCCTTACTTTTTATCTTGTTTATCAATGACCTTCCTTCTGTTATCAATTCTCCTGGTCTTTTATATGCAGATGACTTAAAATTATACAGAGCAATCAAGTCTGCGAATGATTTTCATCAATTGCAAGCTGACTTGTTTGTTCTTAATCTCTGGTGTCAAGACAACTTGTTGCCACTGAACATTTTGAAGTGCCATCAGATGTCTTTTGCATATAAAAATACTCCACATGTTTTCTCTTATTCTTTGTCTGGTATTTCCCTGTCAGTTGTTCAGCATTTTAGAGACCTGGGTGTGGTGTTTGACTCAAGTTAAGATTTGATGTTCATGTCATGAATATGACGTCCAGGGCCTCTAGGATTGCTGGATTTGTCTTGCGTTCTTCGTATATGTTTACCAACATTTCCTCTTGTATTATTTTATTTGTCTCGTTAGTACGCAGTATTCTAGAATATGCGTACCAAATCTGGTCTCCGCGCTTTCAGTATTTATCTGATGCCATTGTATCTGTTCAGCGCAGGTTCACTCGCTCGCTCGCTTCTTTTTAAATTTAATATCCCCTATTGTCTCTACTCCCCTCCACTTACCTCCTTCGTATGTCCTCGTTGCAATCTCGGAGATTGTTCCTCGATGAGTATTTCTCTTTAAACTTTGCCAAGGCACTTTTTTGTCAGATCTTGGTTCCCAGATAACCAGACGTGAATCTAGTCGTCCAAGTCGTTCCTCTGAGGTTTTCTCTGTTCCGTTTGCTCGTACGGAAGTCTATTTCCATTCACCTTTGCTGCGTCTACCCAGAACGCATAATGCCCTTAAGCTTGGTCCTCTCCCGCAATCTTTTTCACATTTCAAGCATGTATTGAAAATGTTACCTTGAATTGCTATTTTACCTTAGTCCTAATTTTAGTTTTCAATTTATTTAATTATTTTTGTTCTTTCTTTTCCTTTTCTTATGTTTCATTCTTTTATTTTTGCTTTCTTGACGCTGTTATTGGAATTGTATCTGTAGCGCAAGGAATTAATAAATAAATAAATACATATTCTCCATGATGAATGATTTTGCCTAAAAATTATATCAACACTTCTTCTACCAAGGCAAATGATGACTACCCGAATGCACAAAATAATTAAATACAAATATCAGATTCAATGGAAAATGCAATTAAATATTAAATAAAATGATGCGGGAGAATTTTTAAAAACATGTTCTGAACTCTGCAAGTGTGAGACCCACCCGTTTGACTCATGTGCACATGCATGCAAACAGATAATACCCATCCCACAACACAAATTGCTTCCTCTGTTGTATTATGTTTAACGAATACAAATGTCCAATATGAAAAGATCAAGTTTCATACAGGTTTTATTTGCGGAGGGCAGACACAGTAGCAAAAAGCAATTATCCGCGTCAACAAAGTGACAATTGATTCAGGTCATTGTGAATCAGAGTGGTTTATACGCGACTCATCCATCCATCAGTGCTGTTTCGTGAGTTCATAATTTAAAATTGAGTGAAATTTCGCGGTCAACCCACGTTGGGCGCATTTTAGAACATGCCAATTCTGGCAAAAATTCCTGTTCGTATAACTCCCGGCAATGTAATAGAAGAAGAAACGTCTTACAATAATGTTCCGATTCTCATGTCATTACCTAAAAGAATTGGAATTTCTTTAAATGTCTTTTATAACTCAACGATCTTATGGTATGTCTACCTACTTACTTGCCGACTATTTATCGAACGATCGTCGTACCGGTTCAACCGCAGTCTTCGATTCAGGTAAAACAAAAAAGTCGAAAACGACAGCGACAATTCCATTTCATTAGCGACGGCGCCATCAAAATCAAATTCTCGGCTGATTTGTGAAACGGTCGTAGAGAAAGATGGTAACAGCACCGATAAAACCCACAACGATCATATTGTGCTGCCTACAGTGCGATTCTAGTGATGTATTGCGAAGCAGCTGCTGCATAACGTCCTACGCTTTCATGACTAGATTTGTTAAGTTACAGCAAAAGCTGGTTTCGTTTCGTCTAAATTGAAATAGGGATTTTTTTTTACTTCAATTCTGAGTACAGTTCAAAGCCATACAAAGTTAAATAGTATGTCGATGTGAGTGTTAGTATGTGTGCTGTCGAACATAAAGTTTCATCGTCGTATAGATTCGGAAGCAAAAATCGCTATCGCAATATCCGTACACAATATACGTAGATTCCTATAGACATCTGAATTCACAACAGAATGAATGGTAAAATTTTGATATCATGTCCTTGTGCTGGCAGTTTGTGCTGTGGTGCTTGAAATCATAGGCAGACTAACAAAGTCAAAGTCGACGAAGTATTCATTTTTTCGCTGAATCATCAAACAGCATGCTAGCAGGATATGTAGGCGTAAAATTCTGCCTTGACTGGAAGATTTCTGTGAAATGGAAGCAGCGAAAACAGTGGAGGTAGCGTTGTTTGGTTGTTTCGGTTTTGTGATTTCCATTCAACAATGTGATTTGTTATTTATTTCCTTGGAGGACTGGTGACCTTTGTTAAGTTACCTAAAGAAATATTTTTTTTTTGAAATCCAACGCATCGGGAAGCGAAGTATAATAGAAACATAATTTTTGTGCCTGAAGTAGATGTTGAAGTGCTTCAAGGATGCCGTGTGGCTTTTCAGCGAAAGGACTTAAAATTAAAATGAGTGAGGTCGCGCTCGTGGTGTAGCTTATGTTATTGACAGGCTTTATCGTTGATTTGACTTATTTGGCGAAAATTAATTGCAGGATTTTTTTCTGTAAAATTGAGCCTTGGACATACAGCAACCTAAATTACTAATTTGTCATACAAAATAAATAATCCTCATTTATTTGTGATTTGTGTTAGGGTATTTTAAATTTTCACGAACATTTGTGTATAGGGTAATACCATGAGGAATGGATCGTAATTTTTTGTACTTATTTAGTCCATATTCAGCCGTCGAAATATAAATTGGATGGATTAAAAAATAGCTCAAAAATTAAGCAGTATACAGTAAAAATAAGTAACATCCAGTTAAAATTAGCAGGAGTAAGTAAGTAGTTTGAACTGGACCTGGAGAAAATTAAGGTTCGTATTTTCTACAAAGCCCCATTCGAGGACGATCATTGCTTCCTAAATTACACATGAATTCATCACATGAAAATATTATTTAATTCAAAGATTCATAACAACAGAATACAAATTCCAATTATGGCAATGAAATAAGAAATGGATAAAAAAAACAAAGATTGATGTATACAAAAAGAAAAACATAATTCAATAAACTAATGACCCAACGCTCAAGTCTAGAATAAATACTTTTAAATACCTTTTAAAGGTAAAGAACGATTGTGGCAGAGCTCCAAGCCCCAATTCATTATGACGTCTAGGGATTCTGACGAAAGGAGAAAAGAAGTATACATTTGTACGAGCGAACGGAAAAGTGAAAACTTCCTGAGATCTGTTGCCCCGTAATGAGCTGCGAGGTCGGAATGCATCGGTGAAGACTGATATTATACCTCGCTGCGATTTGAACAGGAAGCACTCGTCAAGCAACAGCCGGTGTGACTCCAAGGTCGGAATTTGAAGGAAGGACAAACGGGAAACATACGGAGTGTAAGGGATATTATATTTAAAAAATAAAGAGCGTGTGAACACTCGATGGCCTCAGAAAGGTATAGGAAACGTAGAGACCACACTTGACAACCATATTCGAGGACACAACGAACTAACATTAAAAACAGATGAACACATGTACGGATGTCAACGAATTTAGAGGCAGAGCGAAGTACCAATCCAGAGACTCGGGAGGCTTTAGCGGTGACTTCCGCAATATGGAAATTAAACTTTAATTTAGGGTCAAAAGTCACACCCAAGTCCCTAAATTGATTAACGGACGACAGATAGATAGTGCAAATTGAATAAGAAAAAGAAATAGGAGATGATTTGAGGGAAAAGGTCATATGTTTACATTTGCTAACATTTAAGGACAAAGAATTGCGGTTACACCAATTAAGAAGAGCACACAAATCATTCTGGAGAATAATACAGTCATCAGCTGACCTGATAACTCGAAACAATTTTAGATCGTCAGCATACAGTAGACAAGGGGAACCAATAATGGAAGGGAGGTCATTAATAAAAATTAAGAAAAGTAAAGGACCAAGGATAGACCCTTGTGGAACACCAGAAGAGGGATGAAAAGGAGAAGAGGAGAGGTTGTTAATAGTAATTTTGCACTCACGGTTACTGAGGTAGGACGAAAACCAAGAAAAGATTGGCCCGAAACAACCGAACTGTGAAACTTTACTGAGTAATATACTATGGTCGACAGTATCAAAGGCTTTAGAAAAGTCTGTGTACACTACGTCCACTTGTTCCTGACGATCTAAGGCAAGAGCAACTGTGTTTGAGAAAAGAATAAGGTTAGTCAAAGTAGACTTACCTCTCATGAACCCATGCTGTTCTGGAGCTAGAATAGGATGAATGATAGGATACATTCTAGAGAAGACAATTTGTTCAAGGATTTTACTAAAACAGGGGAGAAGAGAAATAGGCCAATAATTTGAGACGGAAGAAACATCGCCAGTTTTGAAAATAGGGTAAATATTAGAAATTTTCCAGGCGGAAGGAAAAATACCGGATGATAGGCTTACATTGAAAATGATAGAGAGAGGAACGCACAATGAAGAAGACATAGACCACGCAAACAAATTGGGAATACAATCAGAACCACCACCGGGATTCCGATCAAGGCTGAGCAATAAATTCTCAACTTCGATCGGATTAGTTTGGATTAGAGAAAGAGAATGAAAAATCAGGGGATGTACAAGAGAGGTAGAACTTTTAAACTATAGCTATATTTCAAAGTATACGTAACCATAAACTATGTAGCTATATAACCATAGACTATGTAGCTATAAACTATGTATGTATATTTCAAAGTATACGTAACCATAAATGCTGCGCTATGTTACATAGGGCTACGTGCTCTGTAGAATTTCTCAGTGCATAGATTAAAAAAAAACCAAAAAAGGGGGTCCTAAAATAGTGCAGTAAATCGGGAACCAAAATAATATAACAATGCAACTTAACCCGGAGAATTAGTAGATATCTTTGGCATCATCTGCAGAATATCCTCTTATTTCCATATAATGCTTAAGGGGGTATTCTGGTCTATAGGCTCGATTTTGAGGTGATTATACATACGGACGCAATAAAAAAAAAACAAACATTTTTAGCATCTATTTTTTTTATCAGTTTTTTATTAACATTTTAAAAGTATAAATATGTATACAAAAGACCAAAAAAATCGATATTGAAATAGGTACAGGCCGGCGAAGAGGAGACTCAAAAAAATTATTTGTTTCCTGATTGACATGACCCTAACCCTCCTGGTGATCTGAAACATAAATTTTTGGTGAATTCTGTAAAAAGTTCTGTAAAAAGAGGGATGTAGAATAATCTGACGTAGGCGATTTGAAAAAATTTTTTTTTCTCAAAATGGCGTCCATGTAAAAGAAGAGGTCATTTTTTGCCCAATTTTATGAATTTTGGGAATTTTTGAAAATATTTTAAAAAATCAGAAATCCCTACGTCAGACCAATTTTAATATTATTAAGAGGATCTGTGCGAAATTTCAAGTAAATCGGTTTATTAGAACTTGGGATATCATTGTCAACTGTATCGAAAAAAGTAGCTTCAAGAAAAACACGTTTAAAGCTTTGGGTCTCGTTTCGGGCAGTCTGAGACGTTTAATGGTGTGCTATACTTAAATTTTTTATCTTGCACTTCAAAAGCGAGATTTTCTGAAGCTCTTGCAGTCATACGAGTAGTTCCAACTTCTTTAGAAGCTTGAGAAGCTCGGAGCGGTTAATTCGTTTATGATCGTGTTTGTTGGTTTAGTTGACGCGTCACAAAAATAACTAACTCGGAGAATAATTCGAATTTCAGAAAATTCTCTTAGAAATCTAAACTTTGAAAATATGCAAACGAAAAAATCGATTTTTCCAAATTTATAGATCAGAATATCCTCTTAAACGGAAATTTAATTTTGTTCCTGAATGCCAAAAAAAAAACGATTTTTCAAGTTTCAAAACTTATGAAAAATAAATTTCATTATTACGTCAATTTTCAGAATTATTAATTAAATCAATGTACACTCAGAGTCATAAGTCTACAAGCAACCAGTAAAAAAGGGTTCGTAAGAATGTATTTTAAATATCAATCAATTTATTTAATTTAATTTTTCTTTTTCTTAAACAATAATAAAAGTAACGTATTGACGCCAACAATCTTTCAACGTGTTAGCAAAATAGCCGAGATAACGGTACTTTTGTTCTTCTGGGTAGCAAAACAAAGAATCAAAAGGCTACAAGCAATAATTATAAAGAAGTTTTAGAATGTTAAAATTAAATTTTTCATATAATTTAATAGCTAGTCGGATAGCCGCGACGCTTAAGAACTTCCAATAAACGGTTTTTCATCGAAGCTACAAGTTTACTGGTCTCCTGAACTGTTATTTCCGCCCACTCCTTTAATATTATGTCTTTGAGCTGTTATTGTTGAAATAGTATGCTTGTGTATTTTTCTTTCCAATAGCGCCCATAAATGCTCAATGGGGTCTAAATCTGGTGATTGTGGAGGCGTGTGTAATTATTTGGGGGCCTTGTAGAGTAACCAAGCCAAGTGCTCATAATTTCCGCAGTGTGCTTGGGGTCGTATCCTGTTGAAAATAAAAAAGTCTTTGTAGTCCCAATTTGTCAGCACTGGATTGCATATTACGTTTTAAAATATTTAAATATATATGTTTATCCAGAAACTCCAGTTTGCCCGTAAAATTGGCTGCCATACAACCCCAAACCATCACTCCACCACCTCCATGTTTTATCGTTGGGTAAAGATTGCTCTTATTGTATGCTTCTTCTCGCTTATGTCATATTAATTTTCGTCCCTTTATTCCGAAAATACAGAACTTCGATTCATCGGACAAAAGCACGTTGTTCCAGAACTCTTCAGGCATATTTAAATATTTCTTTGCGAAAGCTATGCGCTTTTTTCGATTGATTACAGAAATAAGCGGTTTCTTTCGTGCTACTCTAGCATGAAAACCAGACCGTCTCAAAATTCGTCGTGCATTAACGACAGAAATACTTTTGGCAAATCTTTGCTGAACATCATTTGCAATTTGCAATGCATACAAGCGTGAATTATTCTTCACTGCATTCAATATTGAGCGGTTTTCACGGGACGTCAGTTTCGGTGGGCGACCAGAACGAGGTTTTGACGTGATAATTCCGGTAGTTTTAAATTTTTTTATTACGGTATACACTGAGCAGTGCGATCTTCCAACCAATTGTCCAATTTCTCGGTTTGTTTTCCCTTCCTTCCAGAGCTTAATGATGATTTCCTTCTCGCCGACACTTATTTCTTTCCTTTTAGACTCCATAATAAAAATTTTAGCTTTTTTTTTAAAAAACAAAACAAGAGACTTTATTCTAGCTATCTGATCAATTAATATATCAATAAAATGCAATCAAAATTTTAAGCAAATTACCTTCTGCACGCTCGCAACAATAATGACCGCTTGTAAACTTTTGATCGTTTGTTATTTTACGCTGAAGAACAAAAGTACTGTTATCTCGGCTGTTTTGCGAACACGTGCAAAGAAATTTGGCGTCGACACTGTGCATTGTATACTTCATCAGAAAAATAAAAACTGACTTTGCTAATTTGTTGACTTTTGGAAAAATATTCTAAATAACATTTTTTTATTGGTTGCTTGTAGACTTATGATTGAGTGTATGTAGCTCAACAGAAACTCGAAAACAGCTCCCAGTGTGACCCTACGGCTATCAAGGGAAAATATGATTCTGGTGAAAAAATCCGAACAATGCAAACCGCAATGTGCAAAGAAAAATGTATTCACATCCCAATTGACCGAATACTAAAAGCAATAGACAACATTTTATTTATTGTATTGAAATCTACAGTCACTCAAAGTGAAAATGATCCACTCGGTGCAAAACAATTGCAACGTAATTTAATGATAGAAAATAAATTAAAAATGGACTGTTGCTACTTAAACATGATAACTTCAGATGTGCAAAATCAGTTTTACATGTGTAGTAAGTAAAAAATTTATTGGATTGGAAAATATAATAATATAAACAAAAAATGTATATTCCATAGTCAAAATGAAAATGATCCATCAAAATACAAAACACAAAAAAAATATAAATCAAGAATTTTCTTTAACAAATTAATATTTAGTGTGAAGGTCCTTAGCGAGCCTAACAGCTGATAACCTCTTTGGCATTGAAGCAAAAAGTTTTTTTGTGAATTATGGGCAGATTTTCGACCACTCCTCCAGAATGACCTCCTTTAATCGATTTCGACTGGATATTTGATGCTCCCTAATACGCTCTTCTAAATGGTCCCACAAGTGTTCGATAACGTTTAGATCTGGTGATTGTGCTGGAGTTTCCATAACTTTATTTATTTATTTATTTATTTATTATTCAAATCTCATTTAACAGAAAAATCCAATTATAAAACGAGATACAAAAAATAATCAAAAAAAAAAATCATTAATATAAAGCAAAACAGGAATAAAAATAATAAAATAATAAAAACAAAAATTGAAGAAAAAGTAAAGAGAAGAATGCATAATAAAAATAACTAAGAGACTACGTTAACGTATCAATAACATGTTTTTTAAAAGAAAGAAAAGACATGGACAAAGAACCAAACTGATGCTCATCATGGCTTCTGAGTATCCTAGGTATAGGTGAGTAAAAATACACAAGAGTACGCGCAAAAGGAGTACGGAAAAGCGACTGAGTTCTAACCGGGCGATCAGACACACGTAAGAAATGACACACGTGAATGTCGGAAGAGAGTAAGCCATGATAAAGCTTATAAAGAAGACATTCATCAAGGAATACTCTGCGGGTACTCAGCAAATGGAGATTTAAGAAAAGCAGACGGTCATCATAAGGACGATAAGCAACATTAAACTTGAACAAAAGGCAGCGAGTAAACTTACGCTGAACGGATTCAACAGCATTAGACAGGTACACGAAACGAGGAGACCACACTTGGGAGCAATATTCAACAATGCTACGAACAAGAGAAATAAAAAGGCGAACACAAGTGTTGATATTGGTTGCAAAGCGAGAGCAGCGCAGAACAAATCCAGCTACTTTTGACGACTTAGCAACCACAAAAGAAACATGCAGATCAAATTTTAACTTTGGATCAAAGATGATGCCGAGGTCTTTATGTTGATCTACATGCCTCAAAAGACTATCACACAAAAAATACTCAAAGGAAATGGGATTAGGCTTATTGGAAAAACACATCACAAAACACTTGGAAACATTAAGATCAAGGAAGTTCACAGAGCACCAATCACTTAAAACAAAGAGATCCGACTGTAGCTTACAACAATCATTTTGAGAAGCGACAGCACGGAAAATTTTTAGATCATCAGCATACAACAGAGAGTCAGACTGAAAGTTACAAGGAAGGTCATTGATAAACAGTGTGAAAAGGAGAGGACCAAGGATGGAACCTTGGGGAACACCAGAAGTAGGAAAGAAAGGGGAGGAAGAACAACCATTAAACACAACACGGCAGACGCGATCATGGATGTAGGAAGAAAGCCAAGATGTAAGGGAACTGGGAACACCAAAATGACAGATCTTATCTAAAAGCACTGTGTGATTTACCCTGTCAAATGCTTTCGCGAAGTCAGTGTAAATCACATCAGCTTGAAGACCATTGTCCAAAGTACACGCAACGAAGTTAGTGAATTCCACTAAATTCGTAGTCGTTGAACGTCCCTTGATGAAACCATGCTGCTCTGCAGAAAATAAATGACTAAAAGCACCATGAATTCTGTCATGAACAATCCGCTCAAGCAACTTCGGAAAACAGGACAGGAGGGATATAGGACGGTAGTTGGCCACATTGCCAATGTCTCCCGATTTTAAAATCGGAAAAACATTGGCAGCCTTCCAGGTAGAAGGAAAAACACTAACAGACAAACTCAAATTAAATAATATAGACAAAGGTACACATAAGGAAGAAGCAAGAGACTTAACAAACACATTAGGAATGCCATCCGGGCCGCTGCTTGCTGAGTGATCCGACTTATGATCCGACTGCTTGCTGAGTGATCCGACCTTAACGACTTATGTTTGGGGTTGTTATCTTGATAGAACTGGAATTTGTCTTTAAGACCCAATTTTTCGGCGCTGGCAGGTAAATTATCCCTCAGAATTTGGAGGTACATAAATTTATCCATGTTACCGTCAATAACGTGAATATTCCCGACTCCATTAGCTGCCATACAGCCTCAAGCCATTATCGAACCTCCACCATGTTTTACACTTGGACGAAGATTCTTCAAATTCAGCTCTTCATTCTTCTTTCTCCATACTCGAACCTTCCTATCCGATCCAAAAACATTGAATTTGCTTTCATCAGCGAATATAACGGTATTCCAGAAGTCTGGGCCATGCGAATAGTACTGAGTTGCAAATTCTAGCCGACGTTTCTGATTGTTCGCACTTATTAACGGTTTTACTCGTGGGGAGCGACTGTTAAATCCATGTTTTCTTAGGGCAATTCTTATTGTTTCGTCGCAGACCTTGATACCCAAGGCCTTTGCAACGTGTACGCGAATTTTTGGCGCACTAAGCTTCGGATTTTCTCGGATAAAGTCTACTATCCACCGTTCGTCACGATCGGAAAACGCTTTTTTTGGACTTTTTCGAAGCTTATTACCGATGCGATTGTCTTTAAATCGTTCAATTATATGTAGTACAGTTGACGCACTCTTGTTGACAATCTTTGCTATTTCGCGTTTACTTTTCCCGAGCTTGAAATGATGGATTACCAGCTCCCGTTCTTTGTATGTCGTATGGCGACCCATTTCGAAAAAAAACTTGCTCAAAACGATAAATGTGCAACAGGTGACTGCACTCACCGAAAGACTAAAGTCAACTAAGGAAATGTCAAATACATGTCAATAGCTGATTATAAAATCTTAGTAGTGAACTATATGAAATAAGTACAATGGATCATTTTCATTTTGACCCCATATTCAGCCTTCTAGCCAAGATTGACCCGTAATTTCAAAGGCAATGTAACCATTTTGCGTATAACTTGTGTATTTGTTGCTTACACATTAGGAATTACTTTTGCCTAGAAACAAAGTAATTTCCAATAATATAAAGTTGTATACGATGCACATTAATTTATTTTTACTGGGTGGATCATTTTCACTTTGAGTGACTGTATGTATTTTGATCAATGATATTTATGAAGACTGAAACTGAAAATATTGTGGATTATTTATAAATTCTTCATATCTTGTTTGAAAGGTATAAATGTTGATATTACATATGTTTCCAGTAGACAATAAAGAAAAGTGCACATGATTCTTCTAATATCGATATTTGTCTAGAAATTACTATATACGTAGTTTCTAAAGAAGGGAAATTAGTTTCCAAATTGAAATTTTAGAACAACTTGATTGCTGACTCTCCCGCAAAAATTATGAGAATGTACAAGCGAAGAAACCTATAAGTAGAATTGGTTTTTCAAAATAAATCATTTTTAGATTTATGCATTACATAATAGATTTTGATGAAAGTAATAAAGATCAAATTTTCATCTTTTATCCTTACAAAAGTTGTTTGAACATCATGAAAATATTATCCACACAAAGCACTATATTATTTAAATCGCGAAAACATCAACTTGCCGCCTACACTTGCTATCATGATGTTGCTTCCTTTCTCAAATTTAAAATTTCGCCATTAAAATTTCCTCAACATCTAACGTTACACCATAAACTGCTTTTAATGGCTCATAAACGCCCTGCCTACATTCCTAAGTCCTAGTCTAGTGTATGTATACAGACAGCCATTCTCGTAAATTATCGATCCTTGCTTGGGCTTGTCAGTGTCCGTAGCTAATTTTCTAAGTTTCAAAAAAAAAACCATTTCAGCCTAAAAGCGTAATTGTTTTTCACTGTATCGGTGTTATTTAAATGTCATTTAATAATTAATAATGCGACGTAATTTTATTGCGGTCGACATTCACTTTAACTTGAAAGACTTTATCATACGGTTTCTTAATGATACCGAGTGATCGAAAGAACTCTGATGAAGATATGCAATGAGCAGAAAGAACAGCATGAAATTCTCGGAAGTTTGTAAGGACACGGCTTCGACCCACGCCAGCGCATTCAAGACGAATCATGGCCTTGAATGTTCAGCTTTACTTTCTCAGCAAAGTTTGCTTTGGGGCCGCACAGGTAATATAATATTCGTACATCATAAATAATGGAAATGGAAGCCTTGATATTTCCTGGGTTCGGAAATATGGAAAGCTGTCTTTGTTCCTCGAGCCTAGTAGGCAGAGTGCAGATATTAAGGATATTGTTGAATGAGTGGGAGATTATGGTGAAATAAATTTATATAGGCAATGCTCAAGGGCCCTAGTTTCCTTGATTCGAGAAAATAGTAGTCGAAGTTGATGAAATCATATTGTTTCGATGTAGGAGCGGTATATAAGTAAACCTTTTAGTTTGAATCATGAATTAAGAAAATGCAACAGGGAGTACGAATCTAAGCACAAAATGAGAGTACCACATAGAACATACAATTAATGATAACAAAAATATTAATAATAATTAATATGTGTAGAATAGAGCGCCCACGTTTTGAATAAAATTTTTGATAAAAAACTTGAGTCGCTTAGATTTAGGCTCCTTATTTCAACTTCGGCCATCGCGCCAGCAGAAACTATATTTGTATATTTCCATCGTGTCAGTTCACCATCTGCTTTTCTTTTAATAATTGTACAAGAGATATTTGAAGAAGAAATATTTTGATAATTTTGCAAGAAAAAGAAAGAGTGCTATAGAGAAAATCGAAAAAAAATAACCTAAAACTACTTTTTAAGGTGATGATGGGCTTACGAGTTGTGCATGTTTGGTTAATATGTTGAAACTCCAACGTTTCATTGTTTTGGTTTTTCAACAGATATATTGGATAGCTCAGCTTTATTGCTGAGTTGAAATGATATTGTGTTAAAGAGACGAGATAACGTTAGTTCGTGTTCTAAAGACGTCTCCATCAGCTGGAGGGAAAATGATAAGGTGAACTGTATTTTCAGGGAAGTTAAATTCGATTTCAGATTAAGAATAATGAGTGAGATCAGTTATAGTCGTTAAGATCCAGGCCTTGGATATTGGGATTGAACAACAGAGTTGGAGTGCTCTATAGTGCGGCAAATAGATTCGTTGTTTAATCCAAGCGATTATAAGAGAAGAGGCGTAATTTTCGGTAGAGGTCACAGTTCCAGTAATAGTTACCGTTTTGCCGTATAGTTAAGGGAGGTTGCATTTCGAAAGATACGGTGTTAGAATTTCGCATGTTTCTTAAGTTTACCTGAAGGGACCGAAGACCAGATAGGGGCAGCGTGTATGAGGATCGGTCAAATGAATTGTTTATAGGGGATTATCTTAGCTCTCGAAAAGCTTGAAGACACAACCTATGTGTTGATATGCAAAGACTGCCTTGCTGAAGCTTTACTGAATATGGTGGCTGTGGTTTCAGTGAGGATCGAACTATTTTGCGGTCTTCGAAGTGATGATAGTCTGATGATAAATAATAATTTTGACTTTCTCGAGAGCTTTAAGTTTCTTTCTGAAGTCCCTGTGGTCACATCTGAAAAATATTAGCTCATTTTATCTGTACGCCCATTCTACATAATGTGCAATTAATTGGTTTGCGTACCTTTGCAACACTACTGCTACAAAGTGTGGGTTATACTGGGAGTTACAAGAGAGGATATCATTCGCATAAGAGAGGATAACATTCACATTCGCAGAACAGCAGTTACACTTGTGCGTGAATCGCTTGAAATTCCTGAGATGTCTGCAATGAAAACTTTGAAGAGAAACGGTCCAAGAATGGAGCCTTGAGGTACAACTGATTTAGTTGGAAATTTATCAGAGAAAGTCCCATTGAAGGTGAAGAATGCCCTTCTGCCACTGCGAAAATTATGAACAATTTTTATTATCCCTGTTGGAAAATGTAAATTGATTACTTCATACAAGAGACGTAGGTCCGACGCAGCGATCTACTGCCTGCGGGTTCGAATGCCGCCGTGCCCATGGCTGTATTTGTTCGTCTTGTGTTGTCTTAACAGTCGGCAACTGGGCATAATACCAGCGCTCCATTAATTAAGTGCCACATTAAAGCTTTAGTAGCGACTAGGCATAAAACTAGCGCTTTAGAAAATAAGTAATAAATGTTGCACTTAAAAAAGGATAATGAAATGATTGAAATCGGCTTCCCCCCATATGTGTCTCTCTACCGCCATCGCTAAGCATTCGCTTCAAAGAGCAATCCCCTGAGCTTTGGCATTTTCATAGAAAAAAAGAGTGTCGAAGGCCTTTTGTAGATCAATCAGAGAGGCACCCAAAACCCTTTCGCTCTGAATGCTATCTTTGGCTGCTCTGTGCAAAAACATTAAGGCGTCAATAGTTGAATGCTGGGCCTCAAAGCCAAATAGTCTCCTGGGTGTGATGTGGCCTCTCATCAATTGTTTAATTTAAATGATTTTAATATATCCATTCAAGTATATTTACCAGGTTTGAAAGCCGAGACATTAGACGAGAATCTCAAAACATCTAGTATTTATCTTTACATAAATCTCTTGCACGTCCTCTAATTTCATGTATTCCCATCCTAATCGGTTACATAAAAGAAGAAGACTGTCAAAAGATGAGAATCAACCCCAAAAAGCAGCCAAAAAAAGTTCTGAGAAGTAGGATAACGCCAGAAACCATAATATTTTACTTCTGGCACAGTGTGTTTGTATAGTTGATTTCAGGATTGTGAAAAATTATAACACCGAAAAATATATAGTAGTATGAGCAATATTCATTGGAGTAGTTGCTATGCGTTATAATCTCCCCCGTACTCTTCGATGTCACGTATTATAGTCCTGATGAAAAGCAAAGCTGTCCAGCTACAACTCATTTTGACTCTTAGTGATTGAAGGCTGTGATCTGAATCACGCCTCACTTTGCTTCTGATTTTAATCACCCACCAAATAAGGGGTATATGAATGGGTTTTTCTCCATCCGAACCTACATTCGAACAAGAGATCCAACAAATTAGGAGCCAGTACTATACCCTTAGGCTACTTATTATAGCCCTGTTGCAATATAGCCTACTAAACTTGTATATCCATAGGACTCGCGACTGTTGAGAAATTGAAACTACGCGCATTGGAATTCAGTCTATGTGTGTAGCAGAAAATCTTGACACAAAATCAATTTTTTTACATATACATACGTTAAGTGACCGACCACTCCGCTGTATTACATAGGAATACACGCTGTTCGGATTTTTTCAGTGTAATTGCCACTGGAGTAGAATGTTACTTAGAGCCGAGATCATAGGATCTGTCTGCCTTCGCGAAGCCCTTATGGAGGCTATGTTTGTCTTTTATGTGTAGTTTTTCAGGTCTCTTTCTTGGTCAATGCGCTCCGTCGCGTCTGGGCTGTGTATATCCCGTGCATCTCAGTTTTGAGAGTATTTTTGGTTCTGTCGGACACATATTCTTCCCTTTGCTGTGATTCATTGTGGCTGCTTCCTGTCTGATGAGAAAAGAAATTACGTAACGTTCCTTCTCAACAGCAAGTTCGAACCCTGTTTCACGAACCACCTCCTCCTCCTCAACTGCAAGGACTGAGTAAAGCGAAAAAGCAACATTCGTCGGATGTGGACTAAAAAGTACTCCACTAGTGCAAATGGAGGTACCTTCACGATAATTTTCAGAACATTCCATACCAAGAGTCATTAATTTCATTTGCCAATTTATTTGTCATCACTTTAGCAGTCTTCGATTCTGCGTTTTCTGCTCAGTTTGTGAAGGGCTTTCTTTTAAATTAAAAGTAATTGCTACAAATATGTAATCATTATTTGCACCTCTATTTAGAACTTAATCGGCCGAATCATTAAGAGTCGGCCGAATCATTGATACTAACTACTTAGAACATAATTTTTTTTTCTTAATAAGTACCTGAAAGTAATTAGATTCACATGATTCATTATTGAATATCTACATACCACAGTTGGTGTATGCAGAAAATTGGCAAAAAACAGATGCGGCAAGATTATCTCCAGCATAATCGACGTTTTCTTAAAAAAATAATCTAATCAATCTTTTATTCTAGTTAACTAGCATGTGTTTTAATTATATTTTATTGTTTTTGATCGTCTTACTTAAACTGTTTCTAGTTCAAAATACGAGTTTTTCCTCCTCTGATCGCCTCCTAATTACTTAATCTCATTTATTATTATTTTTAAATATAATTTCTACTAATGTTTTGTATTGTAAATCTGACTTAGTTGACTTAAATAAATAAACAATTCCCAATCACCCAATCCAAAAATACACTTTTTTCTCAACCAAAAGGGCAAAAGAACCCTCATCAAACATTCTTCGTAAATTGAATATCATTTGTATCCATGTATTTCAATGATTTCCCAGCTTGTTACTAAAATAGAGTGCATATATCGATTTCTTCTTTTAAATCAGTGCGAAAATCATGTCGATTGTTATATTGCCAACGCCTTCGCTCCGGTCTGTTGTCTTTACATTATTCTTTTTTTTCTTGAAGTGTTGTGTTATTTTTGTTAACATTTTCACGAAAAAGGTTAGAAAGGAGATTTAAAGAATTTTGAGTGATTTAGTAGAACCAAATTTCAGGATAAGCATAGATTGTTGAAAACATGGAGTTAGATGAGATCCAATTAAATATCTCTTTAATATTATGTAAAATCGCTCAGGTCAAGAAATATGTGTGATATTATGTTTTTGTTTGGTGTGGTCCTGCAAGCTGCCTTTTTACAACTCCCGTACAATATTTTTTTAATATTTATAACTTTCACATTAGTGACGGACAATCTTTTGAATATAATAGACAGCATCTTTGTTGAATAAATATCTTGCTTTCTACCTACATATACATATAAAACCCATCTCCACACACTAGAAGGAGCGTAATCCATTGCTCCTCTTCTTATTCGTAGTAGCTCTTTGAAAAGACATTCGATTGCGCGTTCAGTTTTCTTGTCCATCTTGCTTATGTATGAAAACTTGGCAATGCTAATCTTTTTGAGATGCTAAAAATCTCCATATTCTTATTTGATCAACTATTTTTTTTTACATAAATACCACAATTATACAATCATCTTCGCATTTATTTAAAAGTTTCAGTAAGTTTAAATGTAAAAATTGGAATAAAGACATAAATGTACTTTGTCGGAAAGAATCTAGTTGAATCTATCATCTAAAATCTGCACCACATATTTGTATATTACAACCGTAAATATTGGTTTGAAATGCAAGCTATCATGTCTACTGTTTCAGAGTGATGCGAGGAAGCCACATTTGATACGTTTTAGCTTTTGCATATATATCCTTCTGTGGACGGTCACATCATCGGCAAATGTTTAAATACCTTTCTAAATTCCAAACTTTGATAATTTTCAGTTTACGGTCTCTTCGGAAACCTAAATTACATGTAAAATAACCTACGCAAAATCTACTTTCATCATACCATCAATCATCTTTTTTAAAAACTTAACTCCTACCACCATTCGAACATTCATCACAACTTGAAGCATTTCCAACACCATCTGTTCGACTAACAAAAGTGGTTAAAATCAACATCAAGTGCAGATACAATTTGAATGAAGAAGCAAGGAACGTCAGTCAGTAGACAAGCAGAATGTCGCTGCTAAATAAACTTAGACTTACTAGGCGACGTAGTCTCGTCACATTGAAGTTCTTTTTAATATGTACCAAAGACGCTTCTACCGTCAGTTAGCCAAGTTGAGACGTTGCCGCGACACGTGACGTCCTAGTAGATAACATATATGTAGACCTAATGAAATAGCCAAATAAATGCTTAAAAATAACGGCGAGGCCAGTGCGTTTGTTTGGCATCATCAGGCCAGGCTACGCAAATACAGTGGTCGCCAGTTAGGTTCGAACAGTGAATTTATTTGACGAAAATGTGTGAAAATGTATGTACCAAATGCTCAATTTGGAAGCTAAGGGCTAACGAGTTTGTTTTCCGTGTTTATCATACGAGCATCACTCTAGGAAACTGGTTTTGAAAGGTGTTATTTGAAATTCTATTTCAAACACTTAAAAATCTCATATAAAACTTTGTCAACAACTTCTTCGTATGACCAACACTATTGCCCATCTACTGTATGCGGCAAGCTTATAGAGGTAGAGCACGCACCACTATCATCATCGCCATCATCATCATCAATTTAAGTAAATTTAATTGAAAATCCAAGAGGTGTGTAAACAACCTATGCAACATATGCTGGTGTACGATTAGCCTCTCTGGCTTGCGTGGAACCTCTCGTTTAGAATGATATTTGATTTCGGAATTGTGATGCTGATGAAACCACGAAAAAGGTTGACTAGTGTCGTCGTAATCTGATCGACATGAAAGGTAGTGACAATCAGTAAAAGAGAATTTTTGGCGACCCGTCGATGCGACATCCAACCATGATGATGCTACGAGGAAACCATTTCAATTAAAAATTCATTGAAATTGGTAAGTGTGGTGGTAGTGGTGGTCGTGGTAATGTGATGGCAGTCAAAGTGGTTACGACGATGTTGTTGAATGTCACATCAACTTGACCCAGGACTACGATGTCAGTGCGTGAACTCGGGTAGAAAATACTAATTATATGATTTTTGGGCTAAAAATCTAATTTGTCTTGCTTGTCGAGAGATTTGTTGCGTGTTATGTGGGTATAGGATGGGATTTTGTGGCTTTTTAATTGATAATTTGTTTTTAAGATGTTTAATAGCTACATTTTTCAACCAAAAGTGAATCTAATTTGAAGAAATAATATTTTGTATACTTTGGTTTTGTAAATAAGAGCTCTTAATATCGAGTATAGCCGTTAAAAGAGATACATTTTTATCTTATGTCGCATTTTGTGAATATTTAATTCATAGTTTACATGAATTAGATGATGAGTAATAATTCTATTGTTTTATTGTTGTTCAGCTTTGTTTTCCTCTCTAAGTATTACACTTATCATAATTTAATCGCAAAAATACGACATTCCCCAAGAAAATCGATCATTGAAATTTTTGACTTGTAATATCCTAATTAAGGCTAGTGCTGAGTTAATCGTGAAGCGAAATTTTGACGAGTCTCCATTATCTGGTGATTCTTTCAAGCGAAAATGGCGAAAAACGAAGGCACCGCTTATTTCTGACGGATAATATGTCAAGAATTTCAATTTTCGATCGATTTTGTTATTGGAAAGACGGTTGCATGACTCAATTTTCAAATTCAAACACCAAACGTCACTTTTTAGTTCGAAAGAATGAGCTGCACATACTAAAACCTTCAATGGGTATCCTGCGAAGGATACAGGATTATGTGAGATTCGTACTCATTAAAAAATATCACCCGCCGATCACGGAAATCCGAGCCGGAATCGCTTTCACATGACTTCAGCTCGGCCGTGCTACTGGCACCTATCAGGTATCCGACCGGCTTACTTCCGTTCTGTCAGGCTTTCAGGAGTCTATGAGGCATCCTTCCTCTTTTTTCAGACGCAACACCACCTCCACATATGCTGACACAGCTGACCAGGCGTCATCTGACTGTAGCTTCATCTCCACGATTGACTCCGGCGTCTGTGGGCCAATTGCAGAGAAAAGCATGTGTCGCTCCCTTCTGAAGTGGGCGCAATGGAAAAAGGTATGCAAAGCGTCTTTCCTTAGCACAGTACTTACGGAACTCCGTCCTGACTTTCCCTTTCTGTGAAGGTATTTCCTGAAGTAGCCGTGGCCCGATAGGAACTGGCACAGGTAGAAATTTATTTCACCGTAGTCACGATTAAGCCAAGGTTTTAAGACGCGAATTAGCCTAATCGTCTATGCTCCCTTCGAGCTCGCAGCACAGCGCTCCTCTCCAAGCTCAAGCGTTCGCGATCGTGTTGAGCAGCAAAAATTTCTCTTCCCATTTCTTCTCTCTTCAGAAACACCTCCCTGCGTTCGCTTACCAATAGATTAATTGGGATTACTTCCGCTATCGTTAACATCCCGTTTCCTGAAACTGTTCTGTAGCTGGTTGCACTTCGCAGCGCTTCCCTACGCTGGACGCTCACCATCCTAGCTCGATACTTTTCAAACCTTAACGCAGTGGCCCATATCTCCGTGCCATACAGCAGCATTGAGTTAGCCACCGTCGTAAAAAGCTTACGTTTACTGGCACTTGGACCGCGAACGTTTGCCATAAGTCTAAAATATGATACGGAAGAAAATATGATATGGAAAAAAATCATAAAATAATGAAGTCAAGAGAATGGAAAGATTGAAAACGAACAAAGATGTGTTAAAAAATTTACATATAATAAAAAAAATGGCAAAATGTATCATCTTTTAGTCATCGAAATACAAAGATTTTCTCTTGCATTTCAAATAATTTCATTCCAGAACTTCAGTAAAGCATCTTTCCACCGCATATTGTCAGTCAAAATTACTATTTCGTTGCATAATATTAATTTAAACCTCAAAGCAAATCACGAATTTTATTCATATTTTTGTGATTCTGTGTATTTCCGTACCTATAGCAATCGCGAAAACGCTGGAAATTAAAATAAAGCTAACTCTTTGTGGGTTTGTACTGGAAAGTTTGTGGAGAATCCTTATCGAATTTCCATCTGAAACGAATTCCACGAATCCAATTAAATGGTTGAATCTGCTTTTGAATCTCGTTCTGAACGAGATTCAGATATGCGAGTCTCGTAGAAGTTTGGATCTCATTTTGTATCAACTGGTCTGTCGCCAGTATGAGGCTGTTGTTGTGCTCTTTTATCTCTACCTTCAGATTCTAATTTATATATTCATCTTATTCAGGTATATCCGTGTATATTTTGAACTCTCTTCTTTTTCTACCAAATGTCTGCTTACCGTTCTTCGTCAAAGAGTTTGAGACTAAGATCTAGTTGAATGAAAATGATAGCTTGTAATGGTTGAGAGATCAAGGCTTTTCACTGACTTGAAATCATTTCAATTGACTCCAGTCTGCCTTTCTCTAATTAAATCGTTGATGCAACTCATTCTGATCTAGTTCTTACACAAGATACTAATGGTACACGTTTGTATTTTGTGTGTGTTAATTTTTAAAAATTAATTTTTTGGCCATACTTCTCTAAGCTGAAATGAACTGTTGGCCTCCCACTAGAATTTCAACATGTTTCTTTGTCATATGTCAATACTCGTCAATACTCAATACTACTATGTCGATACTCGTACAACGTCAACTTTGCCTCATCAACGTTATCGGAGCAGCATTCATGGTTGATTTATGGCACGGAAATTGATTGCCTGAAATGAATTTTAGATAAGTAGAAATGTACATATCTCATGAGTTCACACATCTATGTATGCATAGTCATGTATTTGAACAAGTCATATATCTGTTTAGCGTTCAAAGATCGTATGACAAGCTATTGTTGTAGAATATTCCTCAAATAAAAGTGGCCAAGTTATCGAGTTAATCCGTAAATAATCTAAAGATACATTTTTCCTTGCCAATGAATGATAGATAGCTCAGTCATGCTGCATATACGTTCCGTTGCATTTATTGACTTTGACAATATTTAATCGATATATATTGCGTGCAGATTTTTTATTTCGTTAAAATTTTTATTTCGTTGTGATTCATATATCTTATCGATAACTTGATAAAAAAAAATTATTGAAATTGAAAAAACGGTTGATTATTTTTTAGTAATTATTTATTATTGTCATTGAGTTTTAATGTGGATTTTTCGTAAAATGATTGAAAATGCAGATATTTCGACAATTTTTATAGATAAAATTAAGCAACAAAACCTATCGTTTGAACTGGAAAGCGTGTCGTGGATAAAAAGAGATTCTCAAGGAGGCTCTGAACAATTCTAAAAGTCGTGTTACATGTTTATATTAAGTTCTTAAATTCAAAACTGACCCTATTTTATTGTTATCTGCTTCAAATACACTATTTAGCTCAGATTTATGCTAACATTACAGACTTTCATGAAAAAACTCCATCACAATGACCACCAACTAATGCATTGAAACAAAAATTGGAAAATGTTAACAAATTTTCAAAAATAAGAACTCTTCAAATCCGATGTACATATAAAAGTAGTTTTTAGTCGTGACCATAACACTGGTAGCTCATCTCAATGTCGAAAAATCGATTTATGAAAAAAATTGCAGCCTCAAAACATGTGACAAAATAAATAAATTGGAATGCAAAGTGTATGAAACACTAATTAGTATTCTATAAGTAGCAATTTTAGCAAGTTTTCGTTGACAAGATGCCAAGGAAAAAGTATATTTTCTACAACATTTTTGTTATTTTGTCAACGCACTTGAAAATATACATACTTATTTTTGGTTTATAATTTAGAGAATTTTATAATGCGAATAGACCATATACTGAGGATTCCTTCAAATTTCCACTAGAGAGGGTGAGTGAACAGTTGACTTCTGCGCTTCTCTAGGAAACCGGACATTTAACTTAATAATGAATGTAAACGGTAGATGGTAAATACTAGTGCTGAGAACAATGGAATGCGTCATTTGTTTACTTCTGTCCTCGCAGTCTAAGTTGATTGAAGAATCGAATTGAATAAATTAGGCGGAATATTGTCGTTTTCTCGACTTCTATTATTTCAGCGAAGTTCGTAAAGCAAGTAATTGAAGGACTTCAAACACTCTGCCTTAAGCTATAGCTATGTTATTTTACGCTCTTTGAACACGAGCCAACGAAGGCGACGAATTGGATTCGTATGCCAAATGTACTTGACATTAAAGGCTTAGTGAATGCCTATAATGGTAAAGTCGCTGACGTACTTATTCACGCAGTATTAAACAAGTACATACCACCCTATCGACCCTTAAATTAGTTGATATGTACACTATACCTTTCAGACCCGGAAACATAAACGAATTGATAAGAATCGGAAATTTCGTTTCAATAAAGTCCATAAAAGCTGGCTGTATATTTATTCCAAGATCTCCCGCACATGCTTTCACTTGACTTTCTTGTCGTATATTTACCGTGGAATGTTTTGATAGAAACGCTAGAAATACTAAAGATAAAATCACTGGGATCTATACATGTTCTTTCAGATCGATTACTTAGTTATATATAAGTATTGATAGACGGAGTTACACGATAGATGTACTTATCTATAATTATTGACTCCTCGCATCAGTGTTTTGCACGAAATCCGATACGAAACTAATGGAAGAAGCAATTTCGCGATGAACTAAGATATTTTCGGCTATTACTATTTGTCAATGTCTGTTTGGAGTGAAAATATCTATGAGAAAAACATCGTAATCATTGTCGTTTACTCGATGGCCCCACTTTCCTCGTTTATTTACGAATAAATCAGTTTGATTATTCTTTTATGTGAGTTTGAGTTCGAAAATAATCAATATTCGATTTTTGTATCGGCAAAAATGCGTAGGCTGTCTAACGAGTTTTCACATTATTTACAGTAGAGTTTGTCGATGAATTTGAATTTTTATTCGCATCATTTAGAATATAGGGAAGAGATTACGGAATTTTCGCTACTTGTAGCTATGCGAATCAATAATCGAGTTGTTATTGCTTGGAGGGTGAGAAAGCGTTGATATACTTGATGGAAGCCAAAAATAATTGGTTGAAATTTACTTTTGGAGTTTACAAGGAAAATAACCCAAGCAGAAAAAATAGTAGATTTATTATTTGAATCCAAATATTTGGGTAAAAAATTTTACAAACAAGATTAACATTAATAAAATTGCACTATTTTGCATTCAGAAGGCTACTCGTTTACTTTGACGGACTTTTGGCCTAAAAATCTTCTTCTGGAACATGTCCAAATGCCTGGTAACTTCATATCGCATTGTGCAGGATCGACTACCCTATTTCTGATCATAATTTTCAATAAATCTTCAATGGAGTATAGTTTCTTCTTTTGGGACGTCTTCCCATCTCTCGTTGGTTCTCAAAAGCGTTGACAAATGCTAAATTGAAAATCAGAAGCATTGCCATTCTATCAGCAGTGTAGCTAACTTACAGTCGGAATAGAGCCGCTTCTAAATAACCAACCTCATGACTATCAATCCAGATGTTCTCTTTAATATGGAAAAAACATATCAAATATATATAATCCACGACTTCAGCAAACAGTAGAATAATATTTGAATTACAAATCCTTGGTATTTAAAAAAATTTCTATTTCTATCTTGACAATCGAACTCAGCATCTATCATTTGTCCAAAAAAATATATGTTCCTTAGTATATCGCAGCTGCTTATACTTACTGCTTTTACTTTTCAACACATTCATTTCCGATAAGTTTGACGCAATTACATCCAATTGGAATCGGATCTACGGCTCCACCGGTCAAAATTATTGTCCCTTGAGCAATGGTGTGATCAAAAGAAGCTCAACCTTAATGTGAAAAAGTCACATGTTCTGAGTTTTTCCCGTATGATCACTAGTTCAATATTTAACTACCACCTGAATAATTCGTCATTGAGAAATGTTGACAGTGCCATAGATCTTGATGTTATTTTAGATGAAAACGTGCATCTCAATTTGCGTTGCATACGCCATGTATATAGTATCCTGGGCTATAAAATATAGCTCTCAGCGCCATAATACCAACATCTATATAGCGCCTTATCCTATGCAACGTAGCGCAACATTTATGGTTTCACACGCTTTCTATATAGTTTCCTGAGCTATAAAATATAGCTACAAGGCTCAAATCTATTCATTAAGCGTGTTTTTTGCTCCCCCTATCTATAACAGAACAATGCTATTCACTGCAGACGCATTGGAAACAAAAACAACTCCCCTTTTCCATAACAGGAGTTGTTGTTGTTTCCAATGCGTCTGCACTAGTTAGCATTGTTCTGTTATGGATAAGGGGAGCAAAAAAACGCGCCTATAATAGATTTTTCTGCTATGCACATGGTTTTGGTTTCCGTTCAGCATAGTTTCAAATTCTGCGTAACAGCCTAATCATTTAAGTATTCTAAATAAAAACAGCTTTGCAATAAGCTCGTGTAGTCTAGTGAGTAGACCGACGGCTCTTAACACAGGTCTCGGGTTTATTCACAGGTTTATTTGTAACAATTATAAATTAAGAAATAAAACTTCAAGAATGAAAATAGGTACTCCCAAATCCTCGAATTGTATAAAAAAGAGAGAATATCTTTTTTACTCTTTATCAGGGCTGTAATACATGGTATTAAGGTCTATAATACATGGCTCTACAAACTATAATATATTGCGCCTACGTTATATTTTATCACAATCTTGAAACCAACTATGTATATAGCACAAGAAATATATAAATTATGGTCTCTGGCGCTGTTTTTTTCTCTCAGTGTAAACAGCTAAAGAGAAGTGCGAAGGAATTCAAAAACTTATAGATTACGAAATCTCCATACCCAGTCTGAGTGCATTCGTTAGTCAAATATACCTGCATTGTTTGGATTTGCTATTCCTAGCGATAGACGAACCCATCCAAAATGAAATGTTTGCTTTTTAATTGAGATATGTATACCTACATACTACATCTTTTATATCTAACGACAGTATCTTCAAAAAGGATTTACTATGCTTATGCTATCATTTTCAGCATAAGCCTTGCAACCAATCACCGTGAAAAAGCTACTAATATCTTCCCTATTTTTAGTCCTGTTGATCCGTTCACTGTTTCAAACTATCGTGCTATTTCTATGCTGTTTCAGTAAACTCCTTGAATGCCTTATCTATAATAAAGCTGAAAAAACTTGAATGTTTGTGAGTTTTTGTTCCTCTTTTCTTTTCATGGTTTTCTTCCTATGTTTTTAACCATCCCTGTATTCACTCTTAACGGCTTTTTTCTTCGCCTTTTTTCCCACATTCGGAGTTCCTCACAGCTCTATCATTGGTCCTTTGGCTTTTTACTCTGCCAATTAGCTTCATCCTGTTATCAGCTCCTCTTGTCTTCTTTATGCAAATGAACTATAATTATACAACCCAATCAAATCTGTGGATGACTCACCAGTTTCAAGCTGATTTGGTTGCTCTTCATCACTGGTGCCAATCTAATTATCTTCCTTTAAACATCTCGAAGAGCCAATAGATATAATTTACATATAAAAACACCCCCATGTATTTTTCTATTTTTTATCTGGTATATCCCTGTCCCATAGCAAATTACAGACCATGGAGTGATTTTTGATACCAAACTAAAAGTTGACCTTCATATCACTATCAAGGCCTACAAAGTTGCTGGTTTTCTTTTGTGTTCTTACATATTTACTAACATTTCTTGTATTCATTGGTTGTTTGCCTTATCATGTAGTATTCTTGGTATACGATTCAAAACCGGTGTTCTCGTTTTCAATACCTATCTGACACTATTGAGTCGGTGAGCGTAGGTTTACCCGCTTATTATTTTTTTTTTAATTCAATATTCCCTATTGTCTTCTAAATTTTTCTTAGGGGAAATTTTCCCTAGGCATTCCCATATCTCCTGTTTTAATAATTTTCAGCACTGAAATTTGAACAAAATGAATTTAGAACAAAAAATGTCCATTAGCTTATGCTTTTATGAATCACCCAGTATGTCTTAATACAATATTAGGCTAGTTCATCTCAATGTCGTGGAAGTTTCTGTTGTTCCCAATGCGTCTGCATTGCTCTGTTATAGATAGAGGGAGCAAAAAACACGCCTATTTTTTAAGCTAGTCTAAAAATTATAGAAATAACGTGAAATACTTATATTTCAAATATGCATTTTCCCCGTTTTGAATAACTTCGTTGTGTACGTTTTAAACTTGATTGAATCTCGATATTTGAAAAAAATATTCCTAAATGTCAATAAAAACTTTTATTTTCTTCTTTTCAGGTTGCTTTGAATTCTCGATGTGCCAAAAATCTTCCATAATCTTTCAAACATCACGAACACTCAGCTTCCAAGCACGTGTGCCAAAACACAGCCAATTGAAATGAACGCCACCATGTCTAGCATTTCCTCAAACCCATTCAATACCGAATAAGACAACGTTGAGAGCGAAATGCGTGTTATGTACAACGACACAATTTAATAGTAATATTTTAACATCACATTGTCGCCGTCGCGTTTGTGCGCGCTTTTTTTTCTATAAAAAAGTGATAAAATTTGTACACTGATATCCATTCTCCGATGCGAAAATGGAGTCGGACAAGTCGAAAACGAATAAACGGGAATGAGAAAATCGATTGTAACCCAAATTGCACGTCATAAATTAGATTTCGGCAAAAAGAAAGGCGGTTTCGAATCGTATTAGAAGATCAAACGAACTAGACGGGAACATTTTGTGTTACGTTGTAAACGAGTTAGTGTATTATGTCCTGTGACAACATGGGTCCATCAACAGGTGGCGGAACTGCAACGATTCCAGGCGGACGAATGACACACTCCTTGAGTACACCATCGGGCGTTGATGGTACGCCATCAACGCCACATCATCGTGGTGGTAAAAAGCTAGCGGTTCGAATACAAATGCTTGATGATACCGTGACACTGTTTCAAGTTCAAGTGAGTAGTAAAAATGTTGATATTAACTTAAATATAAGGATGTCAAACGAGTTAAGTGGTAACGAAAACTCATTTTATTTGCTTGAAATTTCTATTCCTTAAAATGTTTACATCCACAATAATGGATTATCAAATTTAACGCAGATTCAAACACCCCAACTTCTCCCCAAATCCCTAAGTGAAATATGTAAATGTTCATCAAATGTTGGCTCTGGTGGCATTCTAATTATTCTAAATAAGATGATATTACATTTCGTGAACGTTCAACTATCCATTATTATCAACAATTCTCATTGGGGCATTATTCTCCTCACTTTTTACATCCACATATTATCCTAGCAATCATTCCCATCCACGAGTCCACGGGTTTATATTCGGTAACTTAATGTCGGCCCATATTTTACTATCTTCCTGTTTTCAGTTCCTTTAAAGAATTTTAAATCCATAAGCTTATCATCAGCGCATACGAGCATCTAAGTGCTAAGGTGCACTATAAGTTCCTTAAGAGACACTCCATCTAAGCTGCTTTGCAAATTACACTGTTAAATATTCCGACTGTTACTACGACATGCATTTAATATGCACTGCTTCTTCCAACGCTTCTTATTTTTGACCAGTCGATTCTCCTCTAGTTTTTCAGCAAATATTATTTGTTGGTTTGAATCATATATCTCGAACTGGCCTTTTCGAGATAGGTTCAGTTCTATCTACTATCTTTAACCCGAACACCAAACTTTTGAGTGGTTCTATTCCGGGGCTCTTTTTTTAATTTACTATTTAATTTTGTCGCAGTCTATACAGACTTTAGTAAAGCTTTTGATAGAGTTGACAACCCTACCTTAATTCTAAAGCTACAGAAATTCGGACTTGGTGGATCTTTGCTTAGCTGGCTGACTTCCTACCTTCGAAATCGAACTCAGTTGGTAAAATTTCAAGGGCTTTTATCGAAAAATATTTCTGCTTCCTCTGGTGTACCACAAGGTAGCCATCTTGGCCCACTTCTTTTAATATATTTATTTCTGACCTATCTGACGTCCTAGCAAATATACCTCATCTACTTTACGCCGACGATCTGAACGTCTATCACATCATTAAATCTAAGCTAACAAGCTCTCTCAACATTGCTAAGTGCCAAGTTATAAGTTTCACATATTAGGTACTTGCTCGGCAATAATTTGTTAGCTCGAGTTGAAAACGTTGTTGTCCTTGGTGTTGTCTTGGATCAGACACTCCGCTTCACCTTGCATTATGATAAAATACTTTCCCGTGCAAACAAACAGCTAGGCTTCATCAAAAGACGGACTAAGGAATTTCGTAACCTGTGGGTCACAAGATCGTTATACATCTCACTTGTACGCCCCATTCTCGAATGTGCATCCATTTGCTGGAATCCGGCTTTCGAAAACAACAGTGGCAGACTCGAGTCTATACAAAAGCAATTCTTATTTTTCGCATTGAGAGAACTATACAACCCTTACGATTTTAATACCCATTCTCCTTATGAGTTTCGGCTGGGTGATCTAAAATTATTGACAATTGCATCCAGAAGAAAGATGATTTCGCCCTGCTTCACATTCGACGTCATTAGAGGCGTTGAAATGGTGTTAAATGTCCCTGTAAGGAACACCAGGCCCTCTGCATATTCAATAGTATAAGTAATCTGTATTCCCTTTATCCTAAGCTAAATGTCAATGATTTATTTATCTGTTATTTATTAATTGTTATTGATTTATTTGTTAATTATTTATTTTATTTTTATTTTTATAAACTCATTAATTTTCAATTTTGCTTTTTTTTACTGTTTATGTAACTTGGTACAAATTACATAAATAAATAAATAAATAAATAATTTAATTTAAAAAATGTTAAAAAATGCTAGGAAAAATGCCCCTGATAGATTCGTTGATATTTTCGTTGGTATTAATTCGGGCTGCTAAAACATACAGAAACCAAACAAAGCAACTCCACAAAGTAGTAACCTTAGACAAGAAGCTAGCACTCACAAAATGCATAACAGATTCGAGAAACATTTTTTTCACGAGCCATACCCCGTCACCCATCAATCAAATGATTATTACTATAAAAATTGCACTGGTTGAATTCTCTTTCAAGCTTTAGATTCATAACGTTCGTAGTCCGCTAGGCTTGAATCGTTGCCTTTTAGTTCAACTGTCAACACTATCAAAGTGACAGTTGTGTCTCGCATAGGTTGTGTTTAATGAGCTGCTCTAGGCTGAGCTAGGTTGAGTTATTTCATCAAAATGTGTTTCATGAGCAATTCGGCTACTCTAACTTGCCCGAAGTTGCTCTGATTTTTGTTTCATGAGCATGCTCTCAGTTGAACCAGAGCAATTTAGAGCACGATTTCCGCTCCATCTTTTTTGGTAGAGCAAGTTCAGGCAAACAACCAGCTGATTGTCAACTGTCAAAATTGTGACTGAAGTAGAGTTTTTATTAGTCAATTGACAGATTGAAGTTTTGACAAACGATCAACTTTGAGAATTGCCTCTCAATTGTACTATGTATTTTGCTTGACTTTTTATGCCTCTCGATTGCTCTAACTTGCTCGAATTTTTTTGACAGCTGCTCTATTTAAACTTGCCTTGAGATGCTCTACTCCTTTTTCAGGGTCATTAAACACACCTATAAAAGGCAGGCAGGAGCATGACTGTCAAAAACTGATTGCCAAAATGACTAAAATTGAATTTTTTTTTTGACTAAGTGGTTAAAACGATATACGTTGTCTATGCTGATTTATAGACAAGAAGAGAACCATGATCACAAATTTATAACCTTTATGAGTAAATGATATCGATGGATATAAGTCGAGGATTTTAAAATTTATCACAACCAGCGTAAATAACAATTAATGATCTCCAACTGCAAGCGGTCACATCTGTCAAGTATGCACTGTGAGCTGGTGTCTGATGAAAATCAGTGCATACGTTCGAAACCACTTAGTCAAAAAAATTTTCAATTTTAGTCATCTCACAAAAATGATTCCACTTTGATTCTGCTTTAATGTTCGTTGTTTGAATTTTTTTTGAACGTACTATTTCTGTATTTGTCACCTCTATACCCCCTCTAGTATATCTCGGTAAATGAAAACTCATACCGCATCTTGGCTACTACAAAAAAAAATCCAAATGCAAATAGAATATTTCTGTAGATTTATAATTTTTCATAAACGAGTAGTAATGATGTGTTTGGATTCCGCAATATATGCATATAATTCTATATTTAGAATAGAAACAGTCATTTAAAATTATTAGAACTACAGAAAACATATACAGTGGCTCAATTAAGTAATCGGACAGTATCGCGGTGTGAAGATTTCTGTCTGTAACTTTATGAAAAATCAATTCAGGAAAAAATGAAATGCATATGGGGCATTTCACGTGAAGCAGACAACGAAAAAAAGTCGAGGTTCTGGATTTCGTTCATATTGTGCGTAATGGTACTTCTAGAAGATATGAATGTGAATGCACAAGTTTTTGTTTCTATTTGGTTTAGTTGCCGAGTTATAAGTTTCTGAATAATTGACGAAATTGATGAAAGGTTTTTTTGGAATCGGATTCTGAGATTCAAAACAAAATCTAAAAAACATTAAACATATTGATTGGTATAGAAAATTAGCTGTTCTTTTTAATTTTGAAATTAGATTTGAAAAAGAATTTTTTTTTTCCTGTGTGAAACCGGAAATAGACACTTCAACTCGTAATTTGAATAATTTGGACCAGGCTAATTTTGTTTATTTTTATAACAAAACAAAGCTTAAAGTATACTTATTTTATCATAAAAGTTTTAGAATGGGATGGCCAGTAGTTTAAGAGGTAGGGGAATTTCAATACATACAAGTCGCATGGGACGTGGTACCGAGAGCTACTAGGTAACAAAAGTTTATAAAATAAGAAAAAATAGATTTCTATTTTATTTACAAAAAAAAAACTATAAGCTAAAATTCAAAATAAATGATTGTTAAATTCCAATTAAATATTCGGACACTTCAAATAATTATAATAAATTAAGTATAAAAAAGCTTTTTTTTGGAAAACCTTTGGTTTTCCGAATGGCTTCCAGTCTTCTTGGAATAGATTCCACCAACGACCTGCAATAAGAGGGATCGATATTTTCCATTCGTCCTCCGGAGCCACTTTAAGCTCGACCTTTGAAGAAATTACCCGCGATTTCCATTTGTTTTCTAAATAGGCCCACAAATGTTCGATTACATTTATATTCGGAGATTGTGGGGGCGTTTCCATGACGTGAGGACAATTATACAATAACCACATGCGCGTATTGTGAGCTTTGTGTTTCGGGTCATTGTCTTGGTAGAACGAAAATGTCTCAGAAATGCCCAATTTACCTACACTTTCTTTCTATCTTCAAGATTTTCTTTTAAAATGGATATGGACTTGTGTTGGTCCATTATGCCATCAATAAAAACTAGCTTTTTTGGTCCAGAGGCAGCCATACAGCCACAAACCATCAATGATCCAGTTCAATGTTTTACGGTCGGTTGAAGGTTAACAGGTTTGAACTCCTCATTTGGTCGTCTCCACACATGTGTTTGTCCATCTGACCGGAAAACATTAAATTTGCTCTCTTCAGTAAATAACACTGTGCTCCAATAGGATAAGTCACGCGATTTATGCTCTTTAGCGAACTTAAGTCGCGTTAGCTGATTTTTCTTATTTACAAAAGTTTTTTTGCATGGAACTCTGCCGTTAAAATCGTCACTCCGTAGAACTTTTCTCAAAGATTCTGTACTTGCAGTAATGTGGAGGTAGTTAGACACTTCTGATGTCAATTATGTCGCACTCAGCTTGGGATTTTTCTTTACTTGCTGCACGATCCACCGTTAATCTGCCTCTGAAAATTTTTTCGACCGTCCGGATCTAGGATTATTTTCAATACTTTTATTAATTTCAAACCGTTTAATGATTTCATGAACTGTCGAATGGCTTCTACCGATGATTTCCCCAATTTCTCGCACAGACATCCCGTTTTTGTTATGTTTGATGACCAATTTGCGAACTTCGTTAGTAGTTTCTTTACCTCGGCGACCCATGCTAGTTTTGTATGAGAATTCACGATAAAAATTTCGCAACAAGTAATTTATTCTTTTCGTTGACTATTTTTATTCGCACTCAATTTGTTATAATTCGGGAAATTCCCATCTCAAATGTCAAAAGAAAACCAGTGCTGCCAGGTGTCCGAATATTTAAGGGACTACTATCCTGTAGAATTTTGGAAAAATCGATTTTATTTTTTTTACATTTTCCGATTTTCTACACCTTCAAGAATGACCTTCTAAATTTTTAAGAAGAAATTCGAAAAAACGCGGAAGTTATAGCAGTTTTAGTGCGCGCGCCTTTTGGACTGATCGCAGGTGCTCATAGACGTTGGCGCTCTTCGACAGATGTTTACCTTCTTTGATCAAATATCATTCATTTATATATGAATATATATACATATATGTATATATGTATGTATATATATATATATATATATATATATATATATATATATATATATTTATATATATATATATATATATATATATATATATATATATATATATATATATATATATATATATATATATATATATACATATATATATATATATATTTATATATATATATATATATATATATATATATATATATATACATATATATATATATATATGTGTGTGTGTGTGTATATATATACAAGTATACATGTATTCATGGATGTAAATTGTATTCAGTTCTATTTCTCTTTGCCCACGTGCGTTACGATTTATGTAAAAATGAGTTCGTATAAAAAATGTAGCAAAACTACTAAAGCAAAAAAAGCAAAACAGGCAAGAACAACTCGACAATTTCAAGGCAATCAACACACGGATGAACAAAATACATCGTTTGTGAGTGCCTCTGCGAATAAATTGTCGACAAGTGATTTTGATATTAAACTCGAAGATGGTTTTTCTTATTGTATTTTGTCCTTTTCCCTCGTTTTTTTCTACGTTGGCCAGTATGTTAAAATGTAAAGAGTGCAACAACCATGTGAAATTTACTAAAACAAATATGAAGAAACTAAAACAAATATGAAAAAGATGAAGAAAGGATTCAAATGGCGGAGAAAGCGGCTACTGCAGCGAGCAAGGAAGCCCGCTTGCAAAGAAAACAACTGCAGCAGGAAGAAGAGCAGGAATTTATAGACTCTGGAATACTTTTGTATGGTCCAGGAATTGCTGATTGATTATTTGTAAGTGTTAAACAAATTTTTTTTATAATATTCAGATTATTATAGTATAAAAAAACTTTAAACGCGTTTTTCTCAAAACAACATTTTTTGAAATGGCGGACAGTTAATCTCTGGATTGGCTGAACCGATTTACATAAACCTGGGCTTGTTTTGTTTGTTAGAGTCCGCTGCAAGACAATTTACCAGAAAATTGGAGAAAAATACATAAAAAAAAATTTTATAGAACAAATAAGCTGAAAAAAAGTCACTTTTTTTAACTTTTTTTTTCAAAAGTCCGCCATTTTATTTTTTTTACCGATTTTTTACTAAATGTGGTAAATTGTCTTGTGAAATACCTTCCTTTTTAGCATGCATTTTGATTTTTTTGTTTCAGACTAGCCGTTTCGGAGATTAACTGTCCGCCATGGAGTCATGTTTTTTTAAACTACCCAACTTCGAGCGCCATCTATTAAAATGTAGAAAACGAAAAAAAATAAATAAAATTTTTTTTTGTAAACTTCGATGTATTCTTAATTTGATACAAAAAATTAGAATTGATTAAATAATAAATTCATTGAAAAAAAAAGATTTAAAAATGTACTATTTTCACCATTCTACAGGATAGTAGTACCTTAAGGGAATTTGACAATCACATATTTTGAATTTTGGTTTATAACTTTTTTGTTGATATAATAAAATGCTATTATTTTCTTAGATTATAAACTAGTGTTAGCAAGTAAATGTATATGCATTCCATTTTCTCCTAAATGGGATTTATAAAGAGTTACTGACAAAAGTCCTCGTCTCGTAGCTCTTTCCGATTACTTAATTGAGCCACTGTATATTGTTGTACTACCTCGAGGGCCATTTAATCTGATTGAGTGAAATCCCACACAATATATACTACACCTTTCCAGCCTACAATGTTTCATTATATACTGTAAGGTATTTTACGTTTCATTACTCCACCAGAAAAAAAACCCTCTAATTCGATATCAAGTACATCTTCCATTTTTTGCTCCACAACAAGCTTCCTTTCTTAAGTTTTGTTAGTGGATTTACTTTCCCAAAAACCTATCCACATAAAATGCGTCCTGATAATTTCTTGTTGGCAAAAAAAATCGATAAACGTGCTACCAATAGTAATTAGATTATAAGATCGAAATCTCGTGTCGTCAATCATGTTGTGTGAAATCTATCTCTCGCTGAGAATCCGTAAAGAATTTAACGCATCCATCTTTCCATCTTCCAATTTTAACAAACTACTCGAATCCAGTAGATCGAATTCGGCCGGCGGATGACTGCTGCTTGTCAGTGACAAGTGATGTTAATTTCATCTGAGATACTTACAAGTTGATGCGTGTGTATCGATGTATCTATCTGCTGGCCAGATGAATGATGAAGCAAAAAAATTTGAGTTAATGATGTTCGATGATAGTGTCGAGGTCATGTGCATCAGGTTTATTATTTAGGTGATGATTAGTAGACGTTGTGAGCGTGACACGTGCTGATTGAGATATGTTCTAATTGTATGATCGTTTTCTGTAGCTGGATTATGTTGAATACTAACAGTTTTGATAGAGTTGACGCTGCTATAAGTGCGTGCATGTTCTGTTCGATTTATTTGATTTCACGATGAGTTGCGTGCAAGTACTAATGTAGGATAATGGGTTGTAATGTAGGAATATAGAGCATGGCCTGAGAAGGTCAATATGTTCAATTAAGTCTTGATTGATTAATTTGTTTGAAAGTTGTATGTCTTGGGGGAGGATCTGTGGCCATGTTGGGATGAAAGCTCAGCGATTATTTTTGCATCAGAACTAAAGATACTTTAGAGTAGTAGAAAAGCTTTAAGAAGGAGGTCTCAGCAGCTTTGAAACAATAATGTCAAGGCATATTACGTCTATTGGTCATTTACTGCAAGTCACTTGTAGCTCTGTCAAATGTAAACTGCAAGTTTCATTATCTACTTATTCTTCCACTGAAACCATCTTGGAAGTATCCGCAATTACAGAGCCTAAAAAGGCAACTTATTAAAAGTTTCGCACCAATTGCTGTAAGACTTCTCCCTAAAATGGAGCGCATTGAATCGCGCTATGAAAGGAAACGGCAAGTCCATTAGAAGGTTTTCCCTCAAGCTTGCACATAACTTTTACACCAGTCCTACACCACATAAATGCTAAATGAAAAGACACTTTTACTGCTTCATAACTTCTGGGTTGCTGTTTCTTTCAATAGAACTAGAACAGCCTCAGCCAGTGCGCATACGAAAGGCAAGTGTTTAGAAAAGAAGTACGTTTGTTAATAGAGAATCTGGTGGCTTAGAAATGGAAACATTGGAAACAGACGATAAAAAGGCGGAAAGCATGTCGTTTGCTTTGCAGTAAGCAGCGTACATACGAAGCCAAATTGGAATGAACAAGATGTTTGCCATCGCGTTCGTATTAGAGAGCCTTTATGCTATCAGTAAACTATTAACGACGATATAAACAGGCAGATGCCGGTATGCACGCTATAAATATGTATGGTTCCATTATTTCACATTATACCGCCGCAATGCCGCAAGTTCATTCAACTGCAAGAACTAACTCAATGTATTCTCGCTGAGTGAATTTCTGTTGAGACAGTTGATGATGAAGCTGGTGCTTGGGTTGATTAGTCAACGGGTTGGGTGACATGGGCACCTTATGTTGCTTGTTTGCTTGCATCGTTTCGATTGTATTCGTCTCTGACACTAAATGTCTGGTTTGGTAAATTGTTTGGTTTTAATTGTGTGTCCTGTGATGATGATTGGCTGGATGTCTTGGAATCAACTGGCGTTCATAGAGTATTAATAGACTATTAATATACGAATGGACAATGTTTCGATTGATTGAATTCTGGTTTTGCCGGTTGTTTGATGACATTTCCCAATTTATGGGTTAATTCAACTAATGGGTTTATTTCAATCAAACGAAACTCTAATAGCGCTACTCATGACTAATTGAATGTGAAGCCTTTGAAACATATCGAATGAATCGGTTTAGTTGCGAAACACAATAAAACATCCATTCGAACGCATGTCATTCAGCAAATGCAATTATTTCTGGGACAATTAAAGCGAAGGTTCATTGATTTATGTTGATGCTGAAAGGGTTTGGTTGAACGATTTCGTGATTCGATTTCGCGATCAATGTATGCGGTAGTTTTATTGAGTTTACGGCATATTTATAATTGGCAAGCTGTATTAAGCAACGATGATTTATTCAATTGAAAATCGGCATGAAAAAGCCTATTGAATTTTCCAGTTATTTACATTTGATTGAATTTTGATTGTATGCATGAAAATGGCATATGTGCGAATAAATAACCTGTCAGAATTAGGTGTAACCACATACACTAGGCCAGAAAGTTTGTGAATAGCCATTAAAATTTTGAAAAAAAAAAGTAATATTTATTGAAAAATCTTGATTTTTATGAGGATGTATGAAAGCTTTTGCGTAAGAGTCTATGAACGAATTAATTATATAATATCAGTCAGTGTTAAATAGAAACAATTTGCATTGAAGCATGTAAAAACTTTGTGCAGACTACAAACATTTACTGGAAATTTAAATAAATTGTATTGAAATATTGTCCAAAAACTAACATTATCATGCTGGAAAATAAACGTATGGTCCAAGATAAATTGTTTAGCACTTACATTTAAATATAGTACTCTGATCAAGTGCAAATTACTTATTGCTGCTCAGCCCCAGACTATGATTTTACTCCTTCCGATACTGAAGCTCCGTTGCTTCGTTCACTTTACGCCACACTTTTCGTCTTCTCTTAGATCCAAAAAGGTTGAATTTATACTCGTCTGATAATCTGACCGAATACCAGGATGTAGGAGACTTTGACGAATGTTATTTTGGAAAAAATAGGTGAGCAAGATTTTTTTGAGGGACTTGAACATCCACGTAGTTTATTTCTAATCGTCTGTGCTCTAATGATTATAATCAAGCTGCTAATTTTTGACTATTTTTGCCCCCTAGGCTTTTTTTATCTGGGCTAGTTTTGGATAATGCACTTTCCACGTTTTATTCTCGTGTCAATAACCTAATTTTTAGCTGTACTACTACCGTCGGCTTTAGTTAGCTCAACAAGTTTGAAGTGCAATCATAATCGAAGAAATAACAAATATCAAAAAAATCATTTTTTCTCTCTGGCATTGCTCCCTTTTAAAAGTTCTCGTATTGGTCTGCTCGTATTACAGTTTTAGCTGCTCCCAGCTAAAAATATAATACGAGCAATGAAACTTTTCGCTCTTACATTTCATCACGAAAAAGTTATCTCCATTCCCAGCGAATGGCTCTATCGTCTTATCCCTGCAAAATTTATTTGAGTTTTTTGCAAGGTTATTTTCCTCTTTCTTCAATCGATTGTTTATTCTTTGTGTTTTCTTTTTCCTTCCCTCATCGCTCTCTGTCTCTCTCTCTCTCATCCATATAAATACTCCGGTTGAACTTGAAGATTTATAATTCAGTCTTGATATAAGTACTTGTGGTGAATTAGGTAGCATTCTAATTTCGGGACGTAAACCGTGTCTTCTTTATTATCCTCTACTTCAGGGCATATTTCCCTCGGAATACCGATACTTGTAAAGAATTTAAAATATATACAGCTTCTAAAAGAAAAATTGGTTTCTAAATTTCAAAAAATATATTTTTCCCACTTATCTGTTTTTAATGTATTTCCAACAACAAAATTTGATGATGTACCCTGCGTCGACAATTAGCGTCAGGTTTTACTTCTTGGTTGTTTCAGTAAACTTCTTGAAAAAATAGTTTGCTCTAGAATGTATTATTGTTCTATTTTGTTCTTACTCCGGGGCAAAATAAGTTTGTTACAGGTAAGTTTACTCGAACTATCAACTTCCTCTTCACAAAAACAGATACCCTTGTCTCAGATTGAGAAAAAGAAGTCAAAGTTTTATATATTTTTCTTAGTTTGAAATATACAGTTTTACTCCACTCCATTATTTACAAAAACTTAAATTTACCACTGAGCCGACTGCAAACGAAAACCAGATGGAACAACCGCCCACACTAAAATTAAGTTTTAACGCCAATCCATCACCAATGTTTTGATGTTACCGCCGTCAAAGCGAACGGCGACCAAGGCCAAAGCCAACCTTGGCTCACGGTTCACACGTAGTCAACCTGGACCAACGAATGTATTGCATCCGTTCGTTGGCTCTATGTGTACGCAGCTTTACAGGAATCACCAGTAAAACCTCCCGAATATTCGGAGTGATCTCTCATTCTGCCATCATGTTTTTGAACATAAGTACATGGATTCGTCTTTTCTTATTATTAATTGGTTGCGTCTCGAAGATGCCCTTTCCCTTACCTATCTGAAGCCAACGAATATGTGCAACGAAGGCTCAGACGGTTTACTACAAATTTCACTTATGTAGTTACGCAGACTGTTATTAGATACAGTTACTCCCAAATGTATTCGCACACTTGCTAGTTTCCGGAAAGAACGTAAAAAACTCGAATTTTTAAATTTGCAATTAGAAGTATTGCATCACATATTTATTTACTACAGTATTAGCCAACTATTGTAACATAAACATTTCATTTGATGCAAATAAGAATTAAACAAAAAATAAAATTTAAGAACTATCCCTTGTTTCGCTCTCAAAAAGTATTCGCACACGTTAAAATATGAAAGTAAATTGAATTCTTTTTTATTACTGTCGCAGTTACATAAATTACTTTTACATCATTCAGTTCTTAGTTAGCCCTCCTTTTCTTTTAATAACAGTTTCTAGTCTCGTGGCCATTGAATTTACCAGTTTTTGCGTGATTTCCCTAGAAATCTGATCTAATAAAGCGTTTTGTTAATTCTTTTTGTTCGAAATTTTTCGTGTCCGAATTTTTGTTCAAGATCATCCCATAAGTGTTTTAATGGGGCTGATGTCCAGTGATTTAGGTGGTGTTTCGATCCACTTTGGGGTATTATAAAGTAGCCACAGTCTTGTGTTGAGAGCTGAATCCTTTGGATCGTTGTCTTGTGTGAATATAAAATTGTCCTTGATACCCATGTTTTCAGCACTTTGGTGAAAATTTTGTTTTAAAATGCTTGTAGTTATACGTTTTGTGGTCCATTGTATCATCTATAATATGTAAGCCGCCCACCCCATTGGCGCTAATGCAGCCCCAAATAAGCACGGAGCCCTCTCCATGTTTCACTGCGGCCTGAATATTTTTCTCATCCAATTGGGTACTGGACTTTCTCCACACACTAGCCTTTCCATCAGACCCAGATATATTATATATGCTCTCATCGCTGAATATAACTCTGCTCCGGAACTCGGGGGTACAATTTTTATATTGTTCGCGAAGATCAGAAGCTGCTTTTTATTCGCCTTTTTGATAAACGATTTTCTTTGGGATTTTCTTCCATAAAATCCTGCTTTCTTATTGTATCTTATTGTATTGTATTGTATCCGCTTGTTTACGACCCAAGTCGATAACACTGATTTTTATTTAACTGTTTTCAACTCAAAAATATAGCTTCATCGACTTCACACAACGAGCAATCGACTTTACACAACGCCACTAACTAGTTCCCGTTACTAAAACTGCCGTTATCGCAAAGTTTTTCGTGGAAACATAAGAGTGTGCGAATACTTTTTGAGCGCAAAACAGGGGATAGTTCTTAAATTGTTTATTTGTATTATTTGCATCAAACGAAATGTTTTTGTTATAATAGTTGCCTTATACTGTAGTAAATAAATACGCGATGCAATACTTCCAATTGCAAATTTAAAAATTCGAGTTTTTTACGTTCTTTTAGGTAACTAGCAAGTGTGCGAATATTTTTTTGGAGGAACTGTAAGTGCTCTGTGGTCAAATCGAAGCGTGGAGTTATCTTCTGTTTAGCTGGTTCGATCCGAGCCCGTAATTCACGAAGAACTAATATGTCATGGAAAGTCTTTACAGTTCCATTCGGGCTAACTGGTATGTCTCATTCGGCACCGCTATTTAGGTTCCGTAGGTGACAAAAAGAATTAACGCTTGGTCGAAAATTTATCGAACTTACCCTCAAAAATGTTGTCAACGCCTCAAATGCAGCCATTATCAAACACCTGGCTTTCAGTTCACCTAGCTCTGAATATCTAAATTAATTCAGAGAAAGGCGTCGATTGTAAATGAATTCTCTTCCAAATTCAACCCTAAGCAAGCGGTCCTACTTTACTTACCTACACGAATATTCCATTCTAGAAACATTACTTCTGATCTCGTTGGGAATACAACTTTTAAATTCAATGACTTACCAGCACTTTTAATTAAAACATATCAACCGTCATAAAATACAATTTTTTTTATAACAAAAAATAATACACCGTAAAGGGAATATCTTTGGGTTCTAATCCGTAATATGTATCATAAAAGTTCGTCAAGCTAAAGAGTTGTGCCATCTTATTTTTTATACCTGCACGTATAGGTCGTCTCGTAAACGACATGAAATTCGAATGTCCTTCATAAATATTTCATGTGAGCTATTTCGATTGAATGGAAAACGAGATGCATATATAAAATGAAAATTGCTTTCATCCAGAGAGCTATGCATGCCACATGCGTTTTTTATTCCAAGGATCCAATATTCGAATTGATGCTATTTTAGCTTGTATACTTCGAATAGATTTTAAAGTAATCGATAAGAGTGGCTTAAAGTATTAAGGTCTCATCGTCGTTCGCAAGTTTCATAGAATTTTCTTGATGATATATGGAGAACTAGAATAAATCAATCAATTCCAATGTCAGTCGGTAAGACCATGTGAGCAACATGAAGCATGTTTCCTAGAACATTTTTCATTTTAACAAAACAGTGAAAACAATACACTCGTGCCAAGTAAGTGAAACAGCTCTATGTTGGTATTGAGCCCCTGGCTACTGTTTTCCACCGCCAATGATGGCATGGCAGAATTTCCGAGCTATGCGATGCAATGTATCTGTTTGGCTCGAGTTCTCTTCATCAGTCTTCTTAACTTAACCATCACGCCGTTCAACTTTTGTTTGCAAACGTTTCGATATAAATATTCTATCTGAAGAATTCGAGATCGCCGTTATGCCAGCCATCGGAAGATAATCCTTGCAGAGGGACGTATGAAACGTTATGGGAAGTGGTTTTTGGTATTCGTCTCGATTTGGAATAGGTCGATGAGGCCGAGCAGATATTGAGATTATCCTTCTTTGCCAATTTCAATAATCATATTCAGCATAGCGTATGATTGATATCTTGGATACGTGGGTTGGGTGTACATTGCAGGTTGAAGTAGGTTTGAGTGGGTATGGTGAGATTATTGAGATCAATAAGTGGCCGATGCGCAATATAACAGCATAAAAGGAAGTGAAAATGCATTTGAAAGTGAAAAGCGCAATAAGATTGGTTCGATGGTCAACTTGAATTTGACTACCAGACATGAAACTTTTATGTGAGTGTATACATAAATTTAAATCGTATATGTGCATGGCAGAATCCGTGCTTCAAATTATTTTCCATAGTATTTCATGCAAACCTAACAATATGATGGGCTTTGTATTCACAGCTATCACCTGAGTGTAAAATGGTTTTTAAATGGTTTTCGCAGCCTTGTTGCAACCGCAGTATCCTCAAATAAAAAAACCTCGATTCCCAAACTATGGATTAACCCATCTAAGGTCAAATTTACTCATTTGCTGCATGCGGTTGAAATACTCCTGGCGCAAACAACTGGACCTGATGTTTGTGATTAAGTTAGTCATAACTATTGCTCAAGTAATTAACTCTAGTGACGCCTCTAATGAAGGCAAATGCGACGCAAGCTCAGATGACGCGACTGTAATTCATAGGATAGTAGGCTATGGAAATCACTAGGGCTATATTTTTCTCTTGCTCACGGTTGCCGATCTATTCTTTTGAACCTGTTCTGATCAGGTCCGGAACTAGTCCGGTGTAGGTCCGTAGTCGGAATGGGTTCAAAAGAGTGGATCGGCAGCCATGATTGATTTCTCTTACAGTGAATAATCAAAACAGTTTTTGGACGAATTCCAGTACCACTATGGATTTGAAAGAGAAGCTGTACAAATGAAGTACATAAAGATCTAGTAGTCTATAAGCTATGAAATTCTTTGGCAAGTCATTTTCTTAAGCCTAACTGTTTGTTTGATTGGGAAATGGGTTTATCATGTTGTAATTTTTCATTCAAGACAACGCTGAGGTCAATTATCTTATCAACTTAAGAAAATAAACTGCCTTCGAGAAAGTATTTATTATTTGTTTTTGCGGGAAATTTTTTAACCTGGTACTTATCAGTATAAAGATAGAGCTTGTTAATCATATACTACTGTTTAAGCGAGTCCAGTTTAAACTGAAAAAATTGTTCATCATATTTTGATTGAATGACGTGATCAATCTTAGTGGAGATTAAATGGGGCGCATTTGATAAGATGTCTGTTAGGTCAGATATGAAGCTTTTGAAAAAAGGGCCCAGTGTTACACTAGAAGAAGTAAAAAATTCTTGACATGATACTTTACAGATTGATTCCGATTGAGGAGGTAGAAACAAAGACAGTTGAGCACGGGAGCAGTGACTCCGAAATTCCGTAGCTTGAGATTAAGAGTAGAATAGTCAACATTGCCGAAATCCTTACAATTTGGTATTTTTTCTCGAATTTGTACTAAACCTCTGAGACTGGTACTGTATTTAAAAAAAAGGCCTTGCTGCTGCTCATTTAGCTTAATCAACAATAACAAAAAAAAAATTATAAAGTCAGGATCTTAAAAATAAAAACGTCAGAAATTTAGTTTGAACGGCAAATCTTTATTAATCTTAAGAATTTTTCATGACGTCTGTTAAAAACCATTTCAGACACATTTTCCCCCTAAATTGTTTTTATAAAGCTCATTCTTTCGATCCGATTTAGGTTCATGTCGATCTTTCGATTATTTTGGCCTCTATCTCACCAATAATGCACTACATTTTGGGTCCTACGGTCTGAATAGTTTGCGTTTTATCAGCAATTATTAAAAATTTTACATAACCGCGCAAGAAGTATTCAAGCTGTGTCAAATTGCACTCTCTCGGATAGGTCAGTTCACTGGTCCAGTTTGCGGTATTATGTCCTTGAATCGAGTTCTGAGTAAGTCACTGGTTTCATGAAAAGCATGGCATGCAGTGTCATACTGCTGGTGCTACATATTTTTCGTACTATTGAAAGAAACAATCGCGGCTTATTGTTCAACAACGTTTGCCATTAACACTTACTCGAGTTCTTACCTCATTTTAGAGAAAAATAAGGGCCACCGGCATAAATACTGCATCAAACAGTGCAATGTGGGTGTAGCTGAGTCTTTCAAATCCATTAAGTCAAAAGTAAGCGTCGAAACTGAGCATAGTTTTAAACATATTGATTTCGTGATGTTTTATTTCATTTTTTTTCATCGTTTTGCAAGTAATACTGAACGTAAAAGTCAGCGAATTAACAAATATTATACCACGGTTCGCCGTACTTCCTATTGTAAACAAGTCTGAAAAAAAATTGAACTCGTCTCGAAATTCCCATCTATCTAAACTCTAGAGGCCACTGTATTCCTTTTTCAAAACAAATTTATATAGGTCGATGAATTCCCTTGAAGCTCGTTTTCGCTTCAAATCAAGCTAATTCATTAAATTGACTGCAACGTCAGATCTCCCTACAGTTCGATCAAATCTGGCCTTATTCCAAACAGCTTTAATCCGTGTTCTTTTTCTGCTCATCTTCTTTTATATATCATCCGTACATGCAAACAACGATTTCTGAATGAATCACACAAGGACCAGCAGTCTCTATTGACTGTCAACCCAGAATGACTTTTAAATCGACTGATTTTCTTTGTTATCAGCCATCAATATTCAATGACATGAGGATTAACTGATAATTTCCATCCATGCATCATCCACCCTGCCCAGCCCAGCTGAATATAAACGATACACAGAAATCAAATCTGGTACAAACATCCTGAAAAGACTCTGTCAGTATCGCTATCCGTGGACAGCATACACATGTAAGCATTTGCGTAGCTTGTTGTCCATATCTGGAACAGAATGATTGCTATGAACTTAGTACAAGATGTTTCTTCCCGATAGATAAAAAAATACTCGACCATCTTCTTTCATAGTATCCGTACATCGTATAGGGAACGGATGATGTGCTATGGTGCGAAAGTCCTTGGTTAAAATTTAATCTAAGTAGGAATATAGGTTAAGCTAGGTGCTTGTCTCCAGCTGCCTAATGTCGTTTCAGTCATTTTCTCGGTGCACTGAAAAAAGAGTGAATACTCGGCCCCATTCTGATGGAATACTCTGTTGTCGTTGCTGCTTCTGATACCGGCGTGGCTAGTAAGGCCAATGGTATTCTGAATGCTGGCATGCTTCCCTTAAGAGCCGTAAGAGTAAAACATGTTTTTGCTGGTTAATGGATTTTTTTCGCCAAGCCGTTCTCGTCAAAATGGGACTATGTAGATAAATCATGTCTGCAGTGATTTCCATGTTGGATACGTAATTCATTCAGTCAAGCGGGATGTTGGAAAAGTGGAACGAAGCGAAAAATAGTAGGAAAAATTTTTATTAGTTTTCTAGAATACTAATCATTGAATCAAAAAATCTCTGGGAATGTGGGCAGTATAATAAACTTAAAGTGATTTTGCAGTGCACGGTCAACATAAATCTTGCGCCTTTTTACAGTGCGCACTTTCACCAAACCTCAGGAATACGTGCAAGCGTCACCGTCATATTACCTTTGGCACTTACGTCACTATTCATTCAAGTTCACATCGTCGAGCACAAAATAGTCTTTTGTCCACACCAGGGTGTACTCCAACAAAGTGTATAATGGTCTTTTAATGGTAACATGTGTCAATCAAGGATATGCATCAAGCGATCGAACCAACAACATTGTAGTCTACTTGCAGATGTTTTTTTTTAAGTCGATAAGGAAGTGTATCCTTAATGCCTAGTAGCTATGAAAAATCCATTTTCATCTGCTATTCTGTAGCTATAGCATGTCATTTTGCAAATTCATAATTTTTTTGGAATACCGTTCGCAGTGTCTTTCATTGAGTCATCATTGAGTAAAACTCGATAGCCGCTAAACAATTTTACCGATTGATGTCTGGCTGGTATTTTTGTGTTTTTGCGAGTGTGTGTTGTTTTCGGGGGTGTTTTTTTGTTTGTTTATCTTCAGTGTGTTCTCTTCTCGTGTATTTTTGTACGTTTTTGTTAGTTATTCTTTAATTTTTGATCCCTGCTCGTCCTTTGGTGGTAATAGGTGCAAAAAATTGAAGAAGAATACTCAAAAACATACACTAACAAAACGGAGAAGACAGCATGATGATAATACACAAAAGCACCCTCAAAAACAAACACACAACCACAAAAACACCAAATACCAGCCAGACATCAATCGGTAAAACTGTCGAACGGCTATGAGCGGCACGCAGTTGAGTTTAGCCCTGGTCAAACCATACCAGTGTTATGCCGGATTTATACATAGGGACGAGCGTCTCGTGGACAAGACTCAACAAGACTCACCAAGACATTGGACGAGACTCAACAAGACATAGGGTGAATTGTTTATTTAGGATATTGCACCATGCAACACGGACCATGCACCATGCACCTTTCATAGGGTGAATCGTTTACTTAGGATATTGCACCGTGCATCTTTCGACAGTTGTGAGCTGTTTTGTTCAGTTCAGTGAACGATGACTGAGGTACAGGCTGTGGCTATTGCAACTGCCTGGTGTGCGTTGAGTGATTTCAATCTGGGACACGCAAAGGCATGTTTGAAGTCCCAGCGAATAATTCGAAAATGTGAATGAGCACATGCTACCCTCTCGAATCCCTTTGACTCGATGCATAAAACCGACTTCGCTTCCAGCGGGAAGCTAGGACGAGACGGTCATAAACACTCAGGCACAGCAATAAAAGGATCATTATCCCTTCGTAAAACAAACAAGAGCCGACGAGCAAACCATTTACACACACGCGTGCTTGCCATGAAAAAAAACAGCCGAGAATAGACAAGGAGACCATTTACACACAGACCTTGTCTACATTTGCCATCCCTCGGCGAGAATGTAAACCCGGTATTATATCCAGTGTTATCAAATTCATAGTTCATAAGAAAGAGATTGTACATCTGAAAACATTCGATTTCCGAAATTATGAGTGAAAAAGAATGTGAATCCGAAAAGTCACATGATTAAATTTAGGTCCCATCTGTTAAGAGTAGGGAAGCAAAAAGTGTTGGCCGAAATGAATCTACACAAGACATTAGGGGAAATCAATCTGCATTTCAAAATGGCGAGTGATACGACAGGTAGAAAAAGGGTCCTTTTAGACATTGTACGAAAGGCAAACAGGGCCTTCGAATGTGAGAAACATAGAAAGAGGAAAATTCTCATGAGGAAATTGATGGAGCTAACGAAAGGAAGGAATACCTTGAAAAAGAATGCCGTAGAGACTATCTCCAACTATTTGGTTAACAAGTCCACGGTCCAATTCACGGAAGAGCAGATGGAGCTGCTTAACCAAGGTCTGAATTATGCTATCAAAGAAACAACATTTGCAACAGAAGACTTGGTAGTAGACATCGAAGCAACGGTAAATAATCTTCCCGAAGAGGAGAAAGCACAGGTTAGAGGCAATGTGCCTAAACTCATCAAGAAGCAAAGCAGTAAGAGGAGGAACGCTGGTAAGGCATAAAGAGTGCCTAAAAAGTTGGCTACCAAACCGGTCTTTTATACCAAAACAGATAAGAAAACGCCATGGCCACAATAGACAAGGATGAATATGACCGCTTATATGAATATGAGTGCTCATGGTAATCCCGTAAGTATTATGAGCTAAGGAAAGATCTTTTACCAGACACTATCAAACGAGTGGAGCATCTTGGAAAGAGTGTAAAGGGACTATTGAAGAGGTTAACAAGTTACGGGTGCCAAATCCGGCGTTGCCAAGAATTACGTGCCCTCCGAAGATACACAAAACAAGGAAGTGAGCTAAAGGAAATTGCCACCGCTAAAAGGAGAACTGCAAAATGGATTGTAGACGAATGTAGGGCATTGGGGAAAATTAGTGATAGAACAGTGAAAAATCGAGACGAGGTGATAGATCGGCTTGGAAGAGGCAACACTAGAGGAAGATGAGCCAGCTGTATCATTTGATGTCAAGGCTCTGTTCCCAAGCGTGCCGGTTTGGATGAGTGAAAGTTACTTTACTTTCAGAGACTTGAACTTTAAAGCTATTAAAGTAGTCGATCCTTTATCCCCACTTTTGAGCGAGATATTTATGGACAGACTGAAAAAGAAACTTCATGAAGATGGTTCACTTTCCCATGTATGGATGAGACATGTAGACGACATCCTGGCTATCGTAAAAAAGATGCCTTGGCAGAAACTGGAGAAGCTTCGCCTTCTTGGATTTGATGATTATCAGAAAAGAAGGTCTCCATGGGTTTAATATCTACCAAAATCCCACGCACGCCCATAGAACAACACCATTCATGTCTGGTCATTGGTATTCACACAAAACGGTTAGTTGTTAGCCTAACGAAACATAAGTGAGAAGCAGCCTCAGCGAGGAAAGGAAACACAAAGTTGGTACGATCAGCAGTAGCGAAACACATCTTGGAGGGGAAGCACAACATTACATGGGATAACGTGGAGGTGATCAAGGAGGCACCAAAGGTGCGAAAACTAGATGCGTACCAGAGCCTGAACCTATAGAAAACCCCAAAAAATAGACGACTAAAAAGACACCAGGGAAACTGTGCATTACCATTGTTCAGGTTGACTTGAACAGGCATTTTGTGGCTAGGAAAATTATGCAAAAAAAAATGTAATTAATATGTATAGTTAAAACGTTCTTAAGTAAGTAATTAATAAATGATTAGTAGATAATTAACAAAAATCAATACTTTTAAAGTAAACATTATAAGTAAGATATTTAAGATGCATTAAGATTAGACCGATAGACACTGAAAAAAGGGCAGATTATCGTCGCAATATCGATATCTGTCTAGAAGTTAAAATATATCCAGCTTCTAATGGAAAAAATGGTCTTTAAATTAAAGTATTTTTCCTAAAAAAATACCTAAATTAGTAAGAGAAGGTAACTGTGTCGTTGTGAAAATTTTCGTTAATAATGAATCTGAAAAATTATTGACACAAAATAAAGTGCTTACCATATACCTTTAACAACCCTGTTCATATATTTTGGAGAATCCATTGAATGCATATCAGGAATCTTTCTACTTAGAATATTCTATAGCATCGAAATGGACGTTTGGGCAGGTTTTCCGTTTGGGAACTATGCATCTGTTCCTAAAGACTCGCCAAATGCAATATATCCTTATCAAACAAATTATTGCTAAGCGAATTCTTCTAGTAGCCAAAATAAATGGGCATAAAATTGTGCCTAGTGCCAGACTTGAAGGTGGAGGAACGCAGGCTCTAGCCTTTCTAACTATCGCCGAAACTTCGGGATAATTATTCATCACAAATATTTTTTGATTTCCGGGAGATGGTGATGAAACAAGGCCTGATCGCTCTCTGTCTTCAGTCGGTAGAGTAAACTGTACGGCTCATAATTAGCAACATTATTTTCATTATTATTATTAGATAATTTGTGTTGAAAAAAAAACGATGTAGCACACATTGACGTAAGATTATTTTTAATAGAGCATGATACATCAAGACAGAGCAGAAAACTACTAGGAAATGAGAAAATCGCGGAAAATTAAAATGAGTAAGAGCTGAGCTTATCTAAGGTGTGGTTACTGTAGCAGAGTCATTTGCTCCCTAGTCGGCATGAAAACGAGATCAAAGACCAGTAATATTTAACAGCTGTTCTCCATACGATGCATGAGGTTCGTTCATAAGAGCATTTTTAGTTTTGTTTCTTTTGCGATTTGCACAATTTTGCAGCAATTTTTCCTGCAAATGCATTGAGAATTGGCTGACATGTTGATAAGTAGTACAACATACTTCTAAAAATAGACTTCCACAGTTTTCCCTTCAGTTTCCTGTGTAATACATACAGCTGGCTTTGAGTATCATCACGACGAAACTCGACGTGTTTTTCGCGAGCTGATGTAGTTTTTTTTTGCTTCTTATTTATATAAATTGCATCCTCTTGTGCGACAAATTTAGCTTGTTGATGAATATGTAGAAGATTTAGACAGCTTTATCGTAAATTACCAATTGTTGAACATCTAGCTAGGAATCCTTTTTGACTCAGTTTTCAATTAAGGGACCAACTATAAACTACGCCAAAGCAAGTTCCGAGATAGTATGTTCTTGAAAACTATTTGCCAGCTCCCTTTCAAAATGACGCTTCCAGTTCTCATAAAAACTGCTACTCATATATCACTTTGTCACATTACCGAAGCGAGCCACTATCATAATTCATTCGAACCCTTACCAATTTTCCATTCATTTTTCGTGCACTTTTATTACACACCCCACGACTTTTAACCGCCACGTCATCAAAACTTTCCAACGAAATAATGAAATTAGTCCAGTCAAATGCAGCGCCTCATAAATTTTGCAAAAGTGCGCAAAGTGCAGAGCTATCTGTCCGTCGTCCCCATTAAAATTTTCCATGCAATCGCTTCACCAGAATACTCGCTGCTCCTGTACAGCAGAATTTCCATCATATCATACATGCAATGTGTCCTCTATTTCTCATCTTAATTTTACGGGCGCCACCGTTTCTCTTCGCCACTAGCCCGAGAAAGATGTTTTCATCGACTCGAAAATGCATCCACCATTTGTGAATTCTGATGCGATACATAAATTTTAATGAGAGTCTCCGGGAAAATTGATGGAAACTATAACTCGGACGATTTCATCGACCCAAAGAACACATTTGGATTCTAGTAGAATGAGAAACGGAAATCAGTTCAGAAGACAAGGACATTGGTGTACCTACCCACAAATCATTGACACAGAAACTGTGGTGGAGTGGTGCTATTGACACCGAACATCACTGCTACCATCGCAAAATTCTACCGTCGTATTTCATCTGGGTCGTCCCATAAGTCTTGTTGCCGCATCTCGCAGCTCCCGCTCTACTCACGGTCGCAGAAGTTCCCACTGTAGCCATCACGATAATTATCGTAAGCGCATCATCCTATCATCCCATCATTTGTCCACTTGAAATTTCTGTCGAGGTCATATCCATTGAACAAGCCATTGAGTGAAGCTTCTGCTTCTCATTCGCTCTTATTGTAGTACTCGTTGATACAGTTTTGATGACTGATGGTCTTAACAGATTGCCCGTGATTGGCTTGCGCTAGCACTAGATTAGCTGAGTGTCATCAATTTTTCTTCAAACTGACATCGTGTGTGTATCTTTGTCGCATATTATGCAATTACATATTTAAAGCAAAAATCTTGTCATCGTACACTTTATTCGATACAAAGTCGGGTCACGTACATCGTCGCAATCTAAACTTAGCCAGACAACAAGTCCGTATTCAGTCGGAGCAAATAAATTCTAGATGATGATAATGATGATGAACAAGATGACAATTGTTGGCTTTCTCATGGAAAATCGCAACCGAAGCAATTTGTCCGGTGAATTAGAGGCTATTTGTCTAAGAATAATTGCAAACGTAATCCATTAGGTGGATATTACCAAATTATAAGTTACGATGGAGAGAGATGAAGTATCTATTATCGAATTAAATTGTATCTTGTTGCTGGATGTGGGGAGGCTTTAATTAATTGCTCAGAGGCAACGGATTGAAAATTGAAAGCAAACATTTTGTCAAGGAACAAGACAAACTGAAGTGTTTTGTAACAATCTTCAACCGCTGTATCATAATATTTGTGGAAGGATATCTATCACTTTAGAAATACCCAACATAGAATTTCCCCATATGTGGGTAACGATCGATGGAAATGTTCTCTGTGTCCGACGAAATGAGAAAGCCAACTTTGTGTATAATGAAAACAAGTTTTTCACTCCACAAGTTCACCGGTTTTGACATGAAACGGAAAATAGACACAAGAACTATCAACGACTGTCAGTCAGCGGTGGCCGTTTCCATAATAGTGTCTATAAAATCGTCAAGAGAATGTTGTCAGTTAAGCAACCTTGTTTATACTGAACTGCATATAGATTAACTAACAACTTGTTTTCCAATGCGATCATCATCTTAGTACTGATCGTCAGGCTTTGAATTTTTCAACGAACACCCATAAATGTTGTACGGTCTGATGACTTTGAAGGATTGTTGAGATTGCATATTAGGTAAACGATTTTTTAGTATGGTTACGGGAATTGATTACATTTATGTGATTAAAAAAAACTACCGGGTGTAGTCGGTCACATATGGAAGTTCAAAAAAAAAAAACAATTTAGTTTGTGACACTAGGAATAAATCTTGTCTTTCATACCAAAACCCGAAACTAGTCCACAGTTGCTAAGGAAAGCATAACAGAATGCTACTTCGCGTTCTACTCTCACTCCATACGAAGCAGAAACCTCATCCGAAAAACAGTCAACCAAAAGCCAACAGGTCAATAAACCAACACCAAGAAACAAACGGTCACCACTCGATAAATCAAAACGAGACTTGCAGCTGATGAATCACTTGCCGCTGTTTAATTAACGAAGTTCGTCGTCGTTATCGGCATCGACAGCTCCCCGTCCAAAATCACGAAAAAAAAATCTTAATTGGACCAATATCTGTCCGATCGACTATCAAAATGTTGTGTAATAGTCTACAGACGATTTGACTCTCGTTTGACACTGAGCAATTTAGATTTTGATGGACATCACAGCACACTACATGTCTCTGTCGGTACTAAAATGATTCGAGCAAGTCAAGATTTCAAGATTAAAATTTGGTTTACGATCTTTCTCGAGCTACCCATTGATTCATAACTTTCAAATAGAGCGGACCAGATGGATTTAAGGAAGACAGACAACATACATGAGTCTCACATTGTTTTTACGATGTTCTCATGTGGGCAGTTAGCGATTTGAAATGATAACCATCTTGTTGAAGTTCACTTAATGCAATAAAATTGTAAATCGATGGAAATGAGGGTGCTCTACAAATAAACCGGATTCACATAAATCCGTTGACCATATGTGGAACTTCTGGAAGAATCAGAGAAGTGCAGAGACTGGTTTCATATGGAAATGAGTAGATAGAGCTAATGAATTTACCGTTTGTGAATGGACCAACATGTTGCTGATGCATATTAATGTTTAGGTGCATATCATTTTCATGTTTATCATCAAAATGAGGTGATGCATTAATAGTGAGAATTAGAAAATTTTGAATTTTATGAAACTTCAAGATACCGTTGAAATCAGTCTTAGCTAGCTTCTTACAGTGCATTCAAGAACTGTAGACAATAATTCCCTAGTCTCTTTTCATGCACAAATACATAAAAGTAATATTAACAACGAAACAACTATCATTAATAAGAATATAAATTGGTACGGTAATACGTAATAAAAGTAAAGTAGTCTCAATACAATTCTTTTCGGGTCTGGAGATTGAATTTGGTTCACAATCAATGTATACTACGACTTACTTCACCCTTGATTTAATCGAATCAAATGTGTGGTCATTGTCGGATTTGAACCAGGGACCGCACACACTAAATACACACAATCGTACAATACCTAACTAAGTAACCACAAAATCTCAGTAAAACTAAATAAACTACCGAGTTTTTCGACGCTCCTTTAATTTTAAGAACTTTAACATTCCCTATGTTAGGCAGTTTTAATGAGATATATAATTTTTCTCTTTATTTAAATTTTAAGATGGATTTTGGTACTGAATTTGGCTCTCAGTAGGTTTACGTTTCCATCAAATAACCTAAATAAAAGTCAACAATTCTTGGATGTCGTTTAGACTAGCAATTTTTCTGTTAAAAATATAAAGCATCACTTCTTTAGTTTCTATGCGCCACAAGATTCTGATTTTAATAACCTTTTCTGCAAGATTTCTTTTCATGCTGCTTGCTGTTACCATCTCAGATATTAACATTCAAAAAGACATTGTGTTTTATGTTTCGAGGTATTCTCTTTTTTAAGTCATTTTTTGCTGACTGGCAACCCTTGCTGGTCCTAGGGGTTCATGACAAATATATTTCTGGTTCATCACAAATTTACAATCAATGAGAGTACGAGTGTGGGAGTGATTAGTTTCACGACTCACATGACCCCTGATTAAATCAGTTACCTATTCGGTCTTTCGTCCGAGCCTGGATTTGAACCAAAGACCCCACACACAAGAAGCCAGAGCTCTACCTACTAAGCTACTCAAGCTTCCATATTTAGTTAGGCTCAATTAAAATTTAATTACCTTTAACCCTATGATTGATATCCTTATATTACTATGAAAAGGTTGATATTCGAAAAAACAAGCATGTGAAATTAAATTTGAGCATGCTTTAAATTTGATCAGAATAAGTATTTGCTAATGTTTGGTCAGATGCGAGCGCAGACTGCCTCAAAATAGGCCAGAATACCCTGTTGGCCAGAATACCCTACTTTTTGAGCACCCAAAATTTGGGTGCATGACAGAGTCATCAGATAAAAATAAAAATCACCAAATATATTGCTGTTTAATACGATGAATTCTGATATAAGTTTGGTAAATATACGAGCAACTCTGTGTCTGTGATGGCATTTTGAAGTATCAATATTTACGATTTGGCAACTTTATTAATAAAATATACGCTTGTAGAATATCTTGCATATATATCTAGGAAACTATCAGGTTCTAACCATACTGATTTTAGAGTTTTTGATTTTGATGAAACGTTTTATGGATCACTCGGAGAACCAATAGGAGAAACGCTTTATTCAAAACACTCAAGGAAGATAATTTTACACAGTATTTTTAGTTTTTTTTCTTGCACAAAAATGACATTTCAAATTTACCCAAACGCAGACTGACTGAGAAAAAGTTGCATGTTGATTTCCCAGTCTCTCTCAGCTCTATATTGTCTTAATTCGTCATCTCTCTTTTGCTCCCTCTTTACAGCTCTTTGGGACAAAATATTTCCAAATATTTTCGAGAAATGTCTCAGTTTTTTTTTAGTAGAATCTACTTTTAAAATTTTGAACTCCCAACTCGTTTTTAAAATTTAAGCGATTGATTTTTTGCTGTTTAATTTTTTTTTAACTCTGTTGCTCATTTCACTCGTTCTTAAGCTAAATTTTCAAAAGCACTAAGACATGTACTTGATAATATTTTGAGAAAGAACTGTATACACCAATAACGCGATATACAACAACTTCTTATGCAAATAATTTTACACTATGCTGCGGTGTTACTTATTTTAACTTTGTTCTTACATCTTTATTTTTTAAATAAATATTTTTTGCATAAAATTGTCGTCTGGTAGCAAATAATATTACGGCGGCACTGGTAGAAGCACTTAGAGGGCCGCCGACAGACCAATTAAACGAAAATAGCCAATAAATACTCTGCTAGATATATAATATTGTCTTCCTCTAAATACAGGAGAATGTACTTTAATAATATATTTTGTTAGACTTTGACTGCATAAGAGCTGAAATGTCAAACAGTCTAGTTTCTAAGCAATTCGGCTATTTCATTCTTCTGTTATGTCATTATAACCTCGAACGCCGTTTGATAACTATTATTAATTATCCTCTTAGACGTATATCATGAGCATAATAAATTACCCGTTATCTTTGAATTTTCTTGTCACACCAAAACCCCAAATTTAGACAGCAGCCAAAGGTTACGATGGCAAACAATGTCATATGTATCTCCCAGAGCATCAGAAAGCTTGTACTTTTTTATGGTTGATTTCTCAGAAAGTTTCAAATACGCTTGCAATGTTGTAATAATTACGTTTCTGGTCGAAGATGCTGTCCTGGCATTAAATCTTATTTAAGGCTGGAAGTGTTGTTTTGCGATAGCAACGAATAGCCAATGGAAATCCGCTTACATTGCTCACATAAGGTTCGCGAAGATCATATTATGGTTCGCACTTGTAGATTATAATATGATTGAATGTCGGTGGTACGTGATTTGAAGTGCAAATACCGGGAATGCTTTGTATGCCATTAGTGATAGCGATACATTGTATATAATTGGCATGGTGGTTTCTTTGGGCAAGAGTTGGTGAGCCCATGTGAATTGACGCTGACTACATTTATAGCTTAATTACCCAGACTACGGCTAATTTATGCTCATATTCCCATTGTCATGAATCTATATTTACTTACTCCTCAAAAGCAATATATCTAGAAAACGACATTCCGAATATTCATTCACAATTCTCGACAATTTACCACTGTTTTTTACTCAATGGCCTTAAAATAAGACTTTATATTAAATATTGCGCAATTGACTTTGTCCGCAATTATACATTGTAAGTGCAAAAGGCGATTTTTTTCTCGTACTTCACTTTCTAATCTTATTGTGTGTATCTACAAGTTTCCATGTTTGAAATGCAATCATCGTCATCGTCATTTTCTGTGGGTTATGTCAATAAAATATTCTTATCACTGGAAATAAAACAAACAGAAGTTATCATTGCGATAACGAATAGAAAAAGTGTAACTAATGAGTTGAGTCGCGAACATAGAACATCTTACTAAGCTAGCTGTCTTGTTGGCTGGGAAAAAAATTCCGAATGCCTTGTGAGAAATTCGAAAAATGTCGCTTCTACGTACATACACATATATGAATTAAAATCAACATGGTTCGAATAATTTACATTTCTAAAATCGTTTCAGATAATAATATTCCGAGCGGACCGACATAGGTCACACGTTAATGAGATCATTTAGAAATCTGAAGCATTTTTAGTGCAATAAAATAGATTAAGGAGGTATATAAATTTATTTGATTTTAGATTTTATTAAAGGAAAGGTTTGAATATAAGTTTATTTAAATGGGAAACATATTGAATTTAAAATTCGTTCCAATATTTCAATAAATCCCTGGATTATTCGCTTTGTGCAGCTCAAGCCAAGAACTATCCAAGAAAAAAATCTCAAAAATGAGACTGATTTTTTTTACTGATTTGCATCTTACTGCTAGACTAAGCTACTACTATTTCGTTAATGTATAGAAAAAAGTCATTGGCTTAAAAAAAATCCTAAAATTCTGAATTTTCGTTCCAAAGGATGCGATATTTATTTATTATGTACTATCCCCAATGAATTATTCGTAACCAAATTTAGAATTAGAGCGTTAATATATCAATACACTTGTCTTCTCTCTCATCGCGAGCATTATCCTCTCATCCTTTTCAACGGCATTGCGGCAAGTAAAACATTTATCTGCCTTGTTCTGTTGACAATGTCCCGAAACAATTTTAATATCAAATTTCAAGTCCATTGTTGGTGAATCCATTGTGCTACCATTTCGCTCTCGATGACTTGTAGTGTCAACGGGAAAGTGCAGCTCTATTATTTGAGGCTAGAACTGGAAGAGTGACAAAAGAAAGGATAGCGAATGGGTGTGGCGAATATAAAACACGACGGCAGACTTTGCTTGTACAGCGCTGGCACGCGAGTCGGAAAACTTCTTTGAATATCTCATGTCAAGTAGTTACATATTGATTTCATTATTGGAATAATTAAAGGGTATCAACTTTGCCATGATGAAGTTTGTACGGGATATTGAACATTAATGGCTGATTAATTGGTGGAAAACGATATTTTAATAAAGTGAAGAAGCAAAAGATCAAGTTTCGGCTAAGTTTTTGCTCAGATAGGATATTTTATCGATTTTAAGCCGCTAAAAACATATAAATAGGACTATTGCTTGTAACCCTCAAGTACACGGCACTAATATCTAGAAGTAGAAGATTCGAAAATATTCATTAAGTCGTATCATTTAGATAACGTGCGCAGTTTAAACCGTGATAAATTAATCTATAGACTATATTTTTCTTACCATAAGCTGTTATATTGCTTTATTATACAGGCGATCGGTTCTATCCTAATCAGAAGCTCAAAGGCACAATATTTTGTATGAAGTAAAAGTTTGAAATCTAACTTCCGCACCGTCGCAAAAAATTTGTGCAGACTTATTCTGGATAAGTTTATAGTCAACACAGCCGACTAGATAAGTGAATGATTTAACTTGTTTTAACTCTAGTCGTGCCCTCTTTTGACGTACACACGACCCTGCCTTGCTCTTCGTCTTCGTTGCTTTCGCAGTGCTCTTATCTATAGCCGTGCCGTGGCCTAAATTTTGGCAGAAGCCAGGGGACGAAAGAGTCAAAACGTGCGATGATTTTTTCCTCCGTAAGGTATACATGGTGTTCATACTGTCTTTATAATTTGCTAATGCATTATTTGTTATTTGCTAATGCATAATGCATTATTATATGTACTTGCTGAGGGCGAATACGTGTGAGTACTATCTATTGTATATAATGTGAATGGTATGCATGAATTACACATGAATTAGCCATGACCGCCCAGGAAAGAGCACTTGCATGAATTACAGATGAATGGAATGCAAGTAATTAGAAAACAAGAATTTAGAAGCTAAATGTATTTCAATTTTCTAACGAATGTCGATATTTTGAGGGCACAGCATTTGGAGGGCGTCGGTTGGCCAAGAATACACTGAAGAGGAGGATAGAATAATTGCATTTAGAACGGCCAGCATTATTTACCCGTTCCAGAAACAAGTCAGGAAAGAGGAAACAACTGAAAGTTACATCGTTTCGTTGGAACAGGGGAATATGAATGAAGCCCGCAGACATTGATCGTGGCTTTGAAACGTTTACATCGAAATGTGAAGTTTCACTAACACATGCCGTCAAAACTGGCAGAATGTGAAATCGTAGATATGAAGGCATTCATTTTCGAACCATTTGGTTCGCAGGATTTGCTTTGCAGGGATGTCTCTGTAACCCTATATACAAAGTCTAAGAACCCGACTCCAACTGTTAGTCCTTCAGCAAACCTCACAACAAAGAAAAGTTGTTCCTGTGTGTGAGCCTTGCTTCGTCTGGTATAATGTCGATCAGTCTGCACTCTTATGGGCCATTCAGACAAGTGTCCATGCGCCCACGGGTCCATGCGATCTAGCGTGTTTTGCTTACACGAGTCAATTTGATTTTGTTTATATAGGCAGGTCTAAAGCGAAGGAGGTGGAGTATGCTGATTCATGTACAATAGATTTTAAAATGATTTCTTTCGCTCAGTGTGGATGATTCGTTGGTGATCATTTAAATATATGTTTTGTGGATGATTATTTTATTATATAATGATGTGGATTATATATATTTTGCAACCATACGTGCATGACTATTACGAAAAAAAATTGAATGCATCTGAATATCTAGACACAAACATATATATGTAGGTATATATAGTCATTTGGATTACTATATACAATTTTCTGTCACCAATATATTTGTACGGAGCAAAAAAAACATCATTATAAGCGTGTAAAATCCATCCACTTATCGCCTTAGCCCCGCCTTCAAAAAACTGGATTTGAGTTGACTTGACTCGTGTAATCTAAAAACGCATGGACGCGTGGACGCATGGACGCTTGTCTGGATGGCCCATTATATTTCATCTGTGATATCCTCGTGAACGATTTCAGCAATTATTTTTACTGACTCATTTTTGAATCTGCTTCAATTCTCAAAATCTTAGATGGCGTGATGGCTAGAAGTGAAATTACGATTTCCTTCATTGATGTGTAGCCCTATATTTTCCCCGCCGCCGTTCACGTCATAAGCCAGTTGTTAGAAGAACTCAATAAGGATAGTACTAGTTATCCGAAATCAGTTTTTTCAATGCCAGGCTAAAAGTGAGGCACAACTTTGTCGTATCAATATGCTGTTCCATAAAGTGTACAATGTATGAATAATGAATAAATAAACGAAATTTGAATGAATATGCATTTATTTTTTAGACATTTTTATACATCCAGCAACATATCCGTATTAATAATGAAAAAAACACCTGCTATACTACCGTGCTTAGCATAAACCTTCTATCTACATTTTAGTAGCTTACCAGATATTCAATAATTTGTGTTTTGATTTGTGCTATAGATATATGAAAATCAATATTTTCAATATTGATTTTAACATATGTACTTCCACAAAAGATAGCTTTTTCAAATTTTGTAGAATGATGTAATAGAGTATTTAATTTTCAAATCCGGTGTCAACTCAATAATGAAAAAAATTTAAAATATGACATTCAATCACTCGTAGATTTTCAAATCCTTAAATCATTTTATGCCTTCAAAAGTAGGCCTCGTTGCTGAAAATGATTTATCACGTCCTCTTTTTTAGAATCCATCAGATAAATGTGTTGTACCAGTTAAATTTTCTATGCATGGAAGTGACATTGGTTACTGCAAATGATAAGAAAGCCACCAAATTTTTTTAAAAAATGCCGTCAGATTGAAACAGTGGATACTCTATAGGGTAAGCTATCGTTACTTCAATCTACCGTATTAATTTAGTCAGCTTGGTTGCCATATCGAACTCTGATAGTCGTGTAAAATCATATTTTTGCATTCATTTACCTCTTTCCCATTCTGCCTTCTTTCTGGAGTGCCACAGGATTCGATAATTGCTCCGCTACAAATTTTACTATTTATCAATGGCCTTCCTTTCTTCATTTCCTCTGCCTTCTGTCTACTCATGACTTTCAAGTGTTCAAATTAATTAAATCACTCGATAATTGCATCCAATTGGTCTTTGTGCTCTAAGTGACCGGTGTACAGAATATGCTTTAACACTCAGTGTGTCTAAATATCTAACACATGTAAAATGCATCAGCCAATAAAGAACTAAAATATTCCAAAGTTTTGTTCTAAAATTATTTTCTCCTTCACCTTAACTAAATTTTCGAAAAAGGTCTTCCAAACAGAATGATTCGCATTTCCATTAAAATTAATTCAAAAACTTTTCAGCACCAATATAGTCCCTTAACTAAATACTCCACCTAAATCCAATTATAACTTTCCGAAAAGAAACTTTTCTATCATTTAAATAATCCACCTTGCACTAGAACTGATCAAATTACAAAACCTCCACTAATTAAATAAATGTTCTTCAGCTAAAGCTAACACAACATCGCGAGCATTCAGCACAGCGAAGACAAAGCATGAAATTTTATCTCAAGTACAGAACCATGTACTTCTTGACTATATGCAAGTACACTTACATATATTAAATGTATATGGACATATGAACGTGAGTACTGATGGATGTATACTGCGCATTCTAACTGAACTGTCGCTTCAAATGCGTAATTTAATTTAATATAAGACAAAAGATTTCAACCTCCAATGTAAACTGTCACTCAGATATTTTGATGAAAGGAAAATGAACGTATTTCATTTCTCTCTCTCTCTCTCTCTCTCTCTCTCTCCCTCCCATTATCAAAGAATTAATCCTGTTAAATGAAACGGCCCCCTGTGAAATATATTCACAGTGACAAGCTGTTTAGAATGTTTTTCAGGCTATAAGGCAACATAGGAAGCATGATGTTTAGGAAGTTCAAAATTAAAATATGTACATAAGTTGAAAATTACTTAAGTGCTGAATTTAAATTTGTCATTAAGTTCGAAACTGGATAAAAAACTTATAAAGACCTTATATTATCACAATGAGCCTCTACTCTGTCTATGTGTTTACGTCGACAGGACTATCTTCAATTGACAGCCAGTTGAGCTAACCTGCATTTACATGACAATAAAGCTACTCCTTCTTTAAAACAAAAATAAACTGGTTTTAAGCTGGTATTAAGCTCCTACACTCATTCTCTTAGTTTAATTGATCTATGTGTTGAAAGCGATACAAAAAATCCTCTTGAATCCTAAAATCCTTATTCGACATACTTGATGAATGGACGAAAGGCAAAACTTTTTCATTTCGTTTTCATGCCAATACACACACGCTCTAAAACAATAGAAATGCTGGGAGCATTATTCCGTTTCCCATTCGGCCGATAGTATGACGAAAGCAAGTCATTGCGGCACATAAGAAGTTTCTTGGCGACCGTGCTTATCTTTCGCACTATACCAATATCGTGTTGTGATCTGAATCCTTTCGCTGTGATGGCTGTGCCGATAAGATAGATTTAACAACACTCCGTTGCATCCAAATAACGAAGGATAATTAGCTTCAGACGAAGAGCTTCTCTAATTTGGGAAATGGGTTATGGAACAGAATAGAACCTAATGCGGTTCGATGGTTTTCAAAGTGTCAAATTTATCCTTGACGTTTATAGCTACCGATAGTCGGTTCGCAAGTGAAGGCTTGGGTGTTGTTTCATAGTGTTTGTCACTTTCTTTTTGTTTTGTTTTGGGGTGGCGACGAATCATTTAAATTCAGTTGAATCCAAGCAACCGTGCTAAAGTTAGCTCGAAAGAAATCACATGGCTATACAGTTGTTTTACAATGTTTAGAAAATTAGTTTTGGAATGACTTTTGCCATACATCAGCACGATAATTTAGTGGGTTTTTTTTCGGATTGCGTTATCCGATCAAGCTGAAATATCCAATATATTGATGCTTGTGAGTTTTAGAGTTTTCATAATTTATTATAAAATATCTTTTGGCCGCGGCGGACGTTTTCGTAAATGATCAGGTACCCCTACATTACTGTAGAAACAAGATATTTGGAAAAATTAAATAAAAAAACGAAAATTGGTCGTATTGTTTGCTTGGTTTTGAAATTGCTTTTGAAATTTTAAACCCCTTGTGGGTACTAACTGCCGGAAAGTAGGCAAAGAAATTTTGTAAGATTTGGCATCATGATAACTTGTCACAGAGCCATCAGATTGGGAAAATTTTGAGATTGCATTGATGAGCATAATAAATACGCTGTGTGCTTTTTAATGGATTTGTAGGCAAACCTGTAGTTCAATCCCTCAAATTACTATCCCTCCTTAATTTTTGTTGCTTTTTCTTAGGAAAACATGCAAACGATTGATAAGTTTAATGCTTTGTTTACTAAATCAATAGGAAATGTTGAGTTCTGTCTTTTGAGTTTAAGAAAAAAGGGATAGTTTCTTTACTATTGCTTACCTTCTAAAGATATACAAAAACTACATTTCTAAACGTTAGTGTCGCTTAGAGTGAACATTTTTAATTTTTCCATTCAGGCCCAACATTAAGTTTTTCACAGATGCCTCATCAACGATTTCGCATGCTTTTTTCCATTTTTTTAAAATTCAGACAATTTGGTGGTGTTTCAAAAACACTCCAGCGTTTTCTTAGTGTAATGACTTAATGTTAGGTCTGGCGAAAACAAAACGGACCCTATGTTTGCGATTGTTGCCATCTGATGAAAGGCAACAATCGCTTCTGCATACATTCCTCGATGTAAACCTGGACATTGATTGTGTCTTCCACTATAAAAATTTCGCTCCTTAGATCGACTAATTGCCTGCCATACCATGTAATGTTTAGGAAATTTACTGGTTTTCTCCGACTTAAGCACTTCTTTCACTGCATCCTTTCCTTTAGCAGTGTAAAATTCATGGCCAGGAATCTGCCTGAAAGCCATAAGTATCCTAAAATGGCATAATCGAATTTCGTCACAGATTGATCGTGTAATTTTCGAGGCCTCGTTTTTGCTTATTTCTTTTCCTCTGATCGATCTGGAACTTTCTGCATCTTATATGTTCTCAGATTGTAACGTTTCTTCATTCGATCGACCCTTAATTTCGATGTACCAGTAACTACTGCCATATCTCGAACGGAAATGTTGGGTTTGCTCTCGAACTTCCTGATAATTTTCTTCGCTAAGTCTTTGTCTATACTACCTGACCCTCTTACCTTTGTAACAGCTAGCTCTTTCTAATAATTCGCTATTACTCGTTTGACCGTTAAAAATGACGTTTCATGGTCCATAACAATCTTTGAAAACTGGATTTCAGGTTTATCTATGTATTTGAAAATAATTTGCTCTCGTACATACATGTTTCTAGTTAAAGAGCTCCTGGATGAATGAATACTAATATAGTTTTCTGTTATTTATATAGAAGGTTACCATATAGATTAAAGATCTGGAGCAAGTATACACACGGAAATATTCACAAAAATAAAAGGGTCAAATTTTACTTGGACAAACCTTAGTCTTGAGTCGTGTCCTAGCCTGATAAAAATTCAATAAATGTGCCGGCAACCCTGTGGAAGTGGTTCTTTCTTGAAATAAAAGCTTTATGCCCTATAGGTAATGAGACAGTCATCAGGTCGCTTTTAATGTAAGCTCAACTTGGTTGGGTTTTGGCTGCGAAATTGGGATAGGACTGTCAGAAATGGTAATTTTTGAATTTTTTTTAGAGATAGATACTGCTATTAATGATAATGATCTTGTACTGAAAGTAAAAAATAAATGTGCTGGTGGTAAACCTTAAAATCTTTCTACCCCTACAACTTCCAAGGTAGTCATTGCATATAAATAAAATTGAGTGGGGAATTTGTCTTAATTCGGTACACTTTTATCTTAATTGTTAGCAAAGATTTGCTATCAGCAGGAATTATGGTTGTTTTCGTGCCAACAGATGCTACCATTACGTTTCCATGAACATTTTGCAATGGAAATAAAAAACAAATATTTGGATTTATAGCAAGACAAAGCAACTCTAAAAATCTTTACATTCCTATAACTTCCCATGCAGTTTTTGGGTAGAAATAAAATTTACGGAAGAGCTTGATCTTAACGTAAAGCAGCTCTGGCCTCAGTATTAGCAAAATGTTGCGTTGCCAGCAATGGGCATTTTCACCATTTTTGCACTAATAAGGAGATTTCTTCCCGTAGTGTAAATAGCCAAAAAAAATCAACTTACCAGATCATCGAGTGACCTATCAGATGGCAGGGTATGTGAGGTTTGAATCATTTAAAAAAAACCATTAACAAGTCTACGAAGATCCGAGTCGGGACCCGCCTAAGCACCGCTTCAACCCGATCGTACTGACTCACCTATCAGTGCCCACGGACTTCAAAAACTACCACTATCCTGGGTCGGTAAGGCTTTATGCGTAGGACTTTCTCAACGTATGTTGTGACGGCTCGTCAGTTCTCCTCGTTTCGCAGTATTGCATCCACGAACGAAGTCACACAGTACCGGCAGTAGAGTGTGCCCATTCTATTTAGGTATTTCCTGAAGTAAACGTGCCTTGTCAAGAATTGACAAAACTCCGTGGCCTTGTCTAACCCAAGTCTCAATAAGACCAATTAGCTTAGCCGTCCAGCGTCCTTTACTACTTTCACTTCAACGTTTAGCCGAAGTCGGAGGGTTCGCGTGTGTGTGCCTGAGAGTTGTGTGCCCGAAACTTCTTAAATCAGCAGCTTCCGTCTCGTCTCACAGGATTCGGCTATTAGCCTACTCAAAGAAGTGAGGACTACAAGATCTCTGCCACATGTCCTGAAGCTGTGATCCGAATAGGTCTGCTTGGTGTCCAGGGTCACTCGCAGATATCTGACCGAATTGCTGCACACAAAAAAAAAAATCGCTCTGCTATATGTGTAGCAAAAATAATAATATCCGTAATAGTAGTGGGCACAAAATTGCCCCTACAAATATATTTTTGTTCTATTTATGTGTGATACATAACATATAGAAGCAACAGGTATAACTATTGATTTAAAAGGTATTATGAGTATATGGAAATCCAGAGTTATACTCATTTTAAGTAAAATTTGGCTTTCAGGTAAAAAATATAACTCGGGTACACAAAATATGCACACAGCAATCATAATTATGCACGCTACAGGTATAAGTTCTATATGGGTTTCTCTGTTTTCTGGTAGCGAAAGATGTGAAATCCATATAGTTGGTATATTATATACGCGACAGGTATAAAATGACCACTGAACAATGTAATATGCTTTTCGTAGATATATGGTATATTTTCGTTTCTAATTATGAGGCATCTTTTGTTTATAGTTTGAGATTGAGCTTGCAAAAGGGTCGGTAGCTTAGCTCGCTAACGCGTCAGTCCGAAGCAGCGATCTACTGCCCGCGGGTTCGAATCCCGCCGTGCCCATGGCTGTATTTGTTCGTCTTATGTTGTCTTAACAGTCAGAGACTGGGCATAATACTAGCGCTCCATTGATTAAGTATCACATTAAAGCTTTAGTAGCGACTAAGAATAACATTAGCGCTTTAGAAAATAAGAAATAAATGTGGCACTTAGAAGAATAATGGAATAGTTGTTATCGGCTTCTCCCATATGTGTCTCCTTACCGCCATGGCTAAGCATTCGCTTCAAAGGGCAATCCCCTGAGCTTTTTTCTGCTTACATACGATAAATATTTATATTATATCTGCCGTGAATATATTATGTCTTTCAAAATACACCCATATACTCATGTGAGATATATTATATTTCCGTCGTTTTATATCTGTCAGCGATATATTTTTTTTTTGAGTGTGGTCTGAACTTCGATGGAGCCAATTGTTATGGGTACGGCAGTTGTATGTATTCAAAATCTACACAATTCCTCTACTTTTCTTCAAAAATCAGTCTTTGTGACGGTTTTTATGCGCTAGAATTTTTTCCTTCCAAATTATCATGTCATTCGGTGATACCTTCTCTATGCTGTTACATATCAAAAGTGACACTTTATTTCATAATATTACATAAGAATCTATTTCTCAATTGATTTTATATACTTTATTGCGTGCGTACATAGACAAAGGAGCAAAGCCTCGACTCAAGTTTAATTTTTAATCACCCAATACTTAGATTTCTTCTATATTATCTCAATTAACATCAACAATGCATGAATGCATTAATGCAAACGTCTTTTTCACCTTTTGCTATTCTTGAATTTCTTAATTTTTCCAATGACCACTATTCCAAATGGACTAACTTTCATCCACTTAATTATTGTTTGTATGTGTTCTTGGGCTCCGTAAATTGTCTCCAACCTCATACAAAAGAAAAATATTTCCTTTTCATTTAATTAGAATCTGACAAGTTCACTTTATCGACATACATATGTACATGTCTAGCTCGAAAAAAGGTTTCAAAAGTCTATCAAGTCAACAATAGTACCAAACAACCAATCGACCGAGGAATAACATCCAAGTAAATAAAATAAAGGAAACCTTGGGAAGTAGAAATGTCAACGTTGTAACAAAACAGAAATCGACATTTCACCCTACACGAGATGAAAACGCTTCGATTGTCATTCACTTACGATGCTGTCAAAACGTTGTACGAGAGGCATGAAATTATGGAAGCATTGTCTATTTTTTTGTCCGATTCTCTTTTTCAGTTCGGGAAGCGAAACGTGACGAGAATTCATTAAAATAATTCATTGAAAATATCAGAAATTTATTGAAATCGTTTCCGGTGTTTTATTTTTGGAACGAACAGGTTTTTCGGACTGAATGGAATATTTTCCTTTTTTGAGTTGAATTGATGAAAATGATAGAGAGAAATGTTTCGGACAAGGTTGATATAATTGAGCAACCAATCCGTAGAGCATGAAGTGAAAATAAATATGACCTGAAACGTGAGTACATACGGAGAAAATAGCTTATAGAATGAAATTCATTGTACTTAGGATCATTTTTGAAAAGTATACGTAAGCGCAGCTGTACAGATTTCAATACGTTATATTTATAAGTGTCATCGGTCAGAACTTTTGCATTTTGTATACACATATTTATGTATGTTAAAAATATAATTTAACACTTAACAGTCCGATCTGATAGCGTGGTTTCTCGGAAGAAACTTTCTCGAAAATGACTACGCACAAGAAATATTTGCGAAAAATTTGGTTGCCTGGAATACGGCTCTTGGTTGATATTTTCAAATCCTTTTCTATAAGCAATACTAAAACTTGAAGCATTATATCCATTTTTACGTGCCGAACCATTTTCTTTAGGTTCCGAAGCATTTCAGTCGAATTTGATTACAACGGAAATGGGTTGCAGTGAATTTTGAGAGTCCCGTCTGGGGTGATGTGGTTTATTACTCTCCTTCCGAATCATGATGAAAGAAAAGGTGACGCAACGTGTTAATGTCAAATTTGGTGTCGCACTTTAAAAATTGCTATGAAAAATTATAATTTACTAGAGAAACTTGATGGTACTGCCCGCCTCGTACACAAGTTTCTAAATAAAGTGAAATGTTTAAAACCGATTCGGAAGAGTTTCAAACCAACGGGCGCTGAAGTTGTCCCAAAGCATCAAAAACTGACGCTAATATTATGAGAATGGGTGAATCATCCATTAAAATCATCGCTTGAGTCGTGCTAAGATTGCTCATTGCTGCTGCGAATGGTCATGTGTGCCGCCACGAAAATAAATTGAGCTTTTTAGAATAGATTATACATTATGAACTATGATACCTAACAAGCCATCATTTTCAATAAGAACCGAACTCCAAACGCCAATCCATACATTGCAAAAACTCGAAACGCACATAGACAAAAGAGGCCAGAGCAAAGCACAGTGCACATATATTCAGAGCAGGTTAGGTTAGGATCACACGATCCAAAATTTATTATATTCAGATCAGATCGCTTATCTGTAGTAAAAACTAAATCTTAAAAGCCCCTCTACATCCTGGAAAATTTTTGTCATGGAAAACTGTCACATTAGATGAAAAAATCTGCCATTAATGTCACAGATTTTTGACGGATAACCAATTCAATCTAAATAGGACATAATGGACGAAAATATCCATCTTCTGAAACAGTTTCATATTACTTTTAAAATCAAATGTGACAACACTAAATTGAAGCTTCTTTCGTTCGCTAAAATAGAGGACGTTTTTCCATGCTCGCCAAAATCACAAAAACTACAATATTATTATAGCTCATAGTCACAGACATAATGCATTCCCTACTTTAAGAATCCCATAATGGTCGCCTTATCAGTTTATATAATCAGAATTCTCTCACTGCCACTCAGCGCCTATAATGCCAACTTTTTTCAATTGACGTCCAACAAATCTACAATTTTTCTTCTGCCTGTCACAAAGTTTTCGCCTCAAGCACACTGACACATTTTATGCTGTTCTTTAGAACGAAATCAACAAGCCAACGATTTTTTTTGTTGGTCCGGACGTATAGGTAAAATTCGATATATTACGAATATTCAGAAGAAAAGAGAAAGTGGACATGTCCAATTATTTTTTTCTCTATGCGAAGAATCAATCGTAGAGAATTTGATTTATGGACTCTCATCTGAACAGCCAAAGTTACGAATCTTGCGTTCTCAATCTATCGCTGAAAGATTCTTTCCTCAAGAGCCGAATATTGTTTAAGAAGGAAATGAAACTCTCTTGTGATATCTCAATATATATTTTTTTCCATGTCCGAAATAGATGAAATAGATGGATACACGAACTTATCAAACTTCTCTGATTGAAGTCATTGGAAGTTTTGGAAAGTTGTTCGACTTATACTAGTGAATATAATATGCATCGCTTTCGAAGGACGATTTAAGTCCAGCGTCAGAAAAAAACTTTGCAATAAAGATTAAAAAAAAAATATTACAATTCGAAAATTATAGCATTTTCCTCAATATGCTATGCAAAAATTCAGCTCAACAGTCAGTTAGCTCCCACAAGCTCATACAAACTTCTACAAAGTAATTTTCCGTTCAAGGGAAAAGCGAATCATAACAGTTCGTTGTTCTTTTGCTCATTTTACATTGCTCCACAATAACAACAATTGAATCTAATGCAAACCACTCCCTTTTTCATCATTATTATTTTCTTTATGCATGTTCACAAGCTTAACGACACTTGTAGCCACCTGGGAGAGTCTAAAGGACTTTGCAAAGGACTACTTAAAAGGATTAAACAGCAACCCGACAAAAAACAGCAACAAGACAAAAAGGCACGAAAACTGTGACTAAGAATCAAGAATACGTCCTGCATAATATTTTTAGTGAAATACTGAGGACAGTTTCGAAACAGACAAAGAACAGGGAGTTTTATCCGTAATGGGCCATTTAGACAAGCGTCCATGCGTCCAAGCGTCCAAGCGTTTTTAGATTACACGAGTCAAGTCAACTCAAATCCAGTTTTTTGAAGGCGGAGCTAAGGCAATAAGTGGATGGATTTTACACGCTTATAATGATGTTGTTTTTGCTCCGTACAAATATATTGGTGACAGAAAATTGTATATACTAATCCATTGACTATATATACCTACATATATATGTTTGTGTCTAGATATTCAGATGCATTCAATTTTTTTTCGTAATAGTCATGCACGTAAGGATGCAAAATATATATTATCCACATCATTATATAAGAAAACAATCATCCACAAAACATATATTTAAATGATCACCAACGAATCATCCACACATGCCACTGAGCGAAAGAAATCATTTTAAAATCTATTGTACGTGAATCAATATACTCCACCTCCTTCGCTTCAGACCCGCCTATATAAACAAAATCAAATTGACTCGTGTAAGCAAAACACGCTAGATCGCATGGACGCCTGGACGCATGGACGCTTGTCTGAACGGCCCATAAGAAGTCAACCTTATGACTGATAATATCATAGAGTGCTACAGCACGACTTCTCCTATTTAAGTCAGTGTAATTTCGCTCTTTCGTCTGCGATTTGCTATGGCTACGAAATCCACTCACGATTTCGACTGGTCCTGTTAAAGTAGTGCCCAGAAGAAATCATCCTCTTCTTCGTGAGATTCTTTGGATATTAAAGCGATGATGCTTCGGGCATGACGTGGGATTTTTTTTACCAAGATAAGCAACGAAAAAGGATGTTGTGAACGTAGGGCCAACAAAGAGCACAGTGGTTCGGCTAGAAATTTAATCTGCGCCAATGTATTTGGTAGTTTTGGAAAGGTTGAATAATTCGCGTGGATCATTTTAATGTCGGCAAAGTGTTTGAAGCTTTCCATGAAATACTGATGCAAGAAAACAGTGTTTCAGACCCGAACAGGAAACTGATTAATTTCTTAAAAGTTTTAGGACAGAAAGTTTGATCTTTTTTCTCTTTCTCACCGACTGATGTCTTAGGCTTTACAGTAAAATCTCCATTCTGTAGTTTAACAAGAAAAACATTCAAGTCAATGGACAACCTTTTCATTTAAATGAACTCCCAGACCGCTAAATCATTTTCGTGTAACCTTTTTTATATTAGAATTTCCTAACAGATATAAACAAAACATTGTCTCTAACTTGAAAATTCTATGGATCGATAATGTTTAACAGCAAAACATAATGGACCATTTCATAATACAGAAAAGGCTGCAAAAAGGATTGAAAGGTGGTAAGATTTACTTGAGCATTTCAAAGCAGAATTAACAGCGTACAATAATGATTTGGCTGTAGAATATATTGTGCATATAACTTATGAAGTATAATTACATAGACGCACTTTTAAACGAAGGTACATTTTCGCGTTAGGCTTTTAATGAAAACAATCAAAAATGCTCAATTGAAACAGCATTTTACCCAATTTTTTTTTTTATGAACGGCGGTTAAAATTAAACGTGAGGAGGATAGCAAAGAGACTTGATAAATACTGAAGTGAATACGGAATGTTTCGGCCGAGGAAAATATTCTGGAATGTGATTAGTTAAAAGTTGCAAGAATTTGTAATATTGTATATTTGCAGAAAAGTTTCATTAAAAAGCAAATTAAACTTTTTTTTCGAATTCGAATTGTAACGTTTGGACTGAACCCGTTTCACACGCCACAAACAGACATTTTATAAGGGTATAGAAAAGCGAGCATAAACCTCGTGTACAGTTATTGTGCAGACTAGGATCAAAATATGTGACCTTTTTAGGTATACTTTTCCATTGGTACAGTTATGTGGTATTTCCAATTCATATTTACATCTTAGATCAAAGGAACATCAGGGTCACGCTCAGGAGGCTTGTTGTCAGACTAATCAATGCCTGAAGTTATAGATATCAACTATCTCTGATAAATGGAAATGAGCTTTATTACTGCATCCTGGGCATTAAAAGTGTATGCACATCCACTGCCATATTATAGAATGAATAGTTTCTCTTTTAAATCAAAGTAGCATTTCCACCACATTGTATTTTTGAATTTACAAAATATTTTCCCCCGAAAAACGAACGTATTTGGGGCTCAATTTCAAGATGATGTTTAGTGAATGATTCGTCAAGTTTCAGCAACAATGTGTAACTTTAGTTAATTAGACTTTTGAGAGAGAGCTATTTTTTTCATAACGATTGTCTATGTTGTTTTTCTAGTTCAACCCTAACACAAGCTTCGTATCTTTGAGACCTCCAGTGTGATAGCGATCAGCTAGAGAAACATTGTTATTGCATAGACATTGCCAAGCATTTGGTCAGTCATCTGGATTTACATGAAAAAATCCTACTGAAGACTAAGAAGACACACAAAAAATATCCTATAAATTTTCCTAGCAATGATTTAGAAACTTTTGTTGATTGAAAAGTAATCGAATTAAATTTGATTGCATAAAGCCACCAAAAATACCCAAATTATTCGTTCATTACACTGCAATATGATATATATATATATATATATATATATATATATATATATATATATATATATATATATATATATATATAACGTTCATAGTGTTTTTGAGGACTTCTCTAAAACTTTTGCTACATTATTTGTTAATCTTGTGCCGGCATTTTTCAAGTCTATAACTAGTTCTTTAAAACTTCCCTTGAAAAGTTTTCATACGGTTTCTTTACGCTTGCTGTTTAACCAAATAAAAGGTCTACTTCCTAAATCAGCTTGGAGTAAGTTTGAGTGCCCATGTCATCCAAACTTACCAGGAGAGCACTCCCTAACTTCTTCTTGTTTGAAAAATGTGGTAATTTGTGCTAACGCTATAACTTTCTCTTTTGTACAAATTTGCAAAAACTTTTTCTGCTAATTAGTTCCGCTAATTATCTTTGAAAATATTTGGGTTTGAGCTTCGAAAATGAGACATTTTTTTGAATCTTCTGCTTTTGATACTTTTTAGCTAAAATCTGTTGCGTTTCTTTTTTGATTTTCGGTAAATTTTCTCCATTTCAGTAAGTTTTTATCCAAACAGTGTTGATCGAAAAGCTAGTAAGCAAACTTCAAATTAAGTTTCATTAATGTTTTGTTAATTTTAGCCAAATTCGATCAGGTTTTTTGTTCATCTAAAATTTAAAGTCAGCTAAACTTGCAATGTCATCGCTGTACTGTTCAGAAACGGGTTACAAAATTTGGCAAAATGAAGCCCCGGAAATATTTATTGAAACTGGCTATAACGCAACGTCATATTGAAGCCTGGATTCCAACGAAATCTACCAAAAAGCATCATTCAGATCTAAACTGGTGATAAAGCGTGTCATCTGCAGACGTGCTCACAGACCTTTGATCAGCGGCAACCGATATGCATGTATGATAATAAACTCGTTCACTCGTCAGGCGTCCAAGCTGCTCTGACTGGTGCGCTCCAGGAACTCTTAATCTCTTCAACCACCACTAAAGATAGCATGCGGTCTATTCGAGGACATAGAGACTTGATAAGAAAGGAATGAGACTATTAAGAATGTGCTCAGCTGAATGAAATATCAGGACAGGGTCGTCCCCATGAATGTTTTATAATCAACTAAAAAAAGAAAGCATTTAACATATTAACCTTTTTGAAACTACTCTTTTTTGCCCCTTGTATTTTCTTTGCTGTTTCAGAAATCCGGAACTCGATGTCGGATATAATCTGCACAGCTTGTCTGTAGAAGTTTACAGCATCATAAACATTTCCACGTCTTTTTAGTTCGATGACCCTACACGAAAAGCTGTACGGTCTTCATCTCATTGTTCACTTTAATTTCACTTTCCGTTTGCTGCGATTTCAGCTTGTTCTTCTTCGCAGGACTGCTTCTGCTGCTCTCGTCAGTATTGTGCTTTAATAGTGCTCATCTGCAAAACACCAGAGACTAATTCCATCAAAATTCCACTTTCCAACTATTTCTGACTGTTCTGACTATTTCTGACTAAAAATAAATAAGACGAAAGGAAGAGAGGCAGCTGTTTAATTGATATTTTATGGTCGTTAATTGGTAGCTTTTGATTTTGAATTTATGATTTTGTTTGAATTCTTTTATTCTGGCAGTTTTGAAGCAGACCAAGACGAGGTGTCCGTTGTCTATGGCTTTGCTTCGTAACTCCTCAAATCACCATCAAGACAACGAAAAGTCAAATCAGAACGTGACTTCGTCGACTGTTATACAGGAGAACAATGACAAGACATAGATAATTGAATTTAGACAAGCTCGATTTGATCTGACGTTACCTTCTGTTATAACAAGCTGAAGATGAAGATGTCAATTCGGAAAGGCCCTTAGTATCAACCTTTTTACATATAAAAGAAACGTCAGTGATTTATTTACAAAGAAAACTCTGGTAGTTTATTGTCTGCGGTTCTTGTGGAAGTTCTGATAAGTTTTTGATACTGTAGAAGGAATCAATAAACCTCTTATTATATTTTTATTATTATAATTTAATTTTTCCCGAAAGATCAAATTGCATTTGACTTCCTACATAAAGAAATACTCGTGTAATATGATGAATCTCTCTTCTCTTAACTTATTATATTTTAGTAATATACCAGAATCTAAGCTCCGTAAATTAGTCATATCATAAGTTACATGCACTTTATATGCTATTTCATCATCTCAGCACAACCAACCAGCCAACATTCAGTTAAATCTAAGCATGAACTCAACAGAACTGATGGTTCACAAGGGATCGAATACTGTTTTACGGATGGAAGTAAGCAACCTTCGTGCAAAATTTATTAAATTTACTATGTAGCATACTATTTTGCTATGCATGCCGTAGAATACCGAGTAGTACATTGTATTCGGGTATCGTATTATTCATTCAGGGAGCCATCACAAGGACCTAGGTTGGTGGCTATAAACCGATGTTCATGCAATCTTCAGTCCGGAACAAATGCAAGCAGAAACGACAAGCAACAGAACCCATTCCACTTTTCGCTACAAGTTGGTTGATAGTGGTTAACCTACCCTACTAGAATTCGATTGCCCAAGGTGAAACTTACCATTTATCCTGTTTTAGGTGAGAGTACACAATATGTGCTTTTTAGGAGCTATAAAAGTTGCCATTGTGCATTCGTTTGTGTACGGGAACCTTAATTTGGAATGGGAATATCGAGATCAGAAAAACTTTCTGCATAAAAAGCAAATCGAATCCACGTGAAAACATGTAGTATAAGGAGATGCTCATGGGATTGGGACTATCTACTTTCGCTATTATTTTCCTTTCTCTGCCACATTTCCTACAACCATGCATTAATAACTTGCAGGAGAATTTTAATTTGCTGCTTGAGAAATATTCCTGGGTCAAAATTTCGGGTCTTTTTTTCTGGTGCGAGGGTATTGTTTATTCAGCTTACTTTTTACATCTATTTTCTACATAGAAAGAGAAAACAGCAAATTTAGGCAAAAAAACTTGGCTTTGAAAAGTCAGAGTACAACGACAAGCAAATTAACCTTTCAACGAATGTTTATTCTAGGAATTCTAAAAGTACCTTTTTGTTGCATTGAAGAATAAATTTGCGATTGAAATAAGCTTTTAAAGCCATTTTATTTTAGCAAGAAATATATTTTCTCCTCTCTTAAACTTGGATTTTTTATATTGAATATTATCTGCATTCACACATACGTATGTATTTTAAAAGAATTTCCTTTATTTTTATTTCAGGCAAAAGCTCTTGGGAAAGTACTATTCGAACAAGTCTGTCGACAATTAAATCTTCTAGAAGCCGATTATTTCGGTCTCGAATATCAAGAACCATCAACACACACGAAATATTGGCTTGACTTGGAGAAACCACTCAATCGTCAAGTGGGGCTGTCATTAATCGATCCGGTACTGAAGTTCTGTGTGAAATTCTATACGCCGGACCCGACACAGCTCGAGGAGGAGTACACTAGGTACGGTATACACAGAAGCTGAAATGTGAATGAGTGCATTTGTAGTTTGAGGATTAAGCTGTTAGTGGAATTGCATTTACAATTTTCAAAATTGTTTGCAATAATATACAATTTTATTTTATCCTTTGATATGTACTCATATATGTGTTTGAATATCAAACCAAAAAATTAGTTATTATCGGATGAAGTTATTGATTTCGTCCTCTTTTCTGCACTACAAAAATTTCATATGGCACTGTCAAACAACTTTTAATGTACAAAAAAAAAGATTCTTTGCCACGAGCTAAGGTCTGCACGTCTTTGCATAGTAGCATATGAAAAAATATATGTAATGGTGGATCCATTACATATGTTTTTTATATTTATCTAATTATAGAAGCTATACAATCACTAGCAATCCATATAATTTCTTCTTATTATAATTCTAGATATATGTTTTGCTTGCAAATCAAAAGAGATCTGGCTACTGGCATCCTCCAATGCAATGATAATACAGCCGCTTTGATGGCCAGCTACATAGTACAGGCATCGTGTGGTGACTATGTACCCGAAGACTATCCAGATCATACGTACTTGTCATCATATCGCTTTGTGCCGCATCAGGATTCCATCATGCAGCGGAAAATTATGGAAAATCATAAGAAGCATGCGTAAGTAAAGTGCCGCTATTAAGTGCGACGGTGCTTCTTGATATATGTAGAAATGAAAAAAAGAAAACGAAAAATAACAAAATTGGCGACAGAGTGGCGGTACTATAAAAGAGATGTGTAATTGGTTAGTCATAGGGTGCAGGCAGAAATTCGAGAGTGATTTTCTTGTTTCGCTCTTTTGGCAGCTATTTTTTTAGCTATTTGAAAATGTAAACCTTATATTCTATATTGGTTTGATCTAACTAGATAGTTGTGATGTTCAAAGTCTGAAACACATTCCCGTCAGCGGCAGAGACACTTTTGACGCGAGAACAAGAATTTATTATGTAGCTAAGTTCATTCCAAAGTCTTGACCAAAAAAAAATTCAACTCTTTCTCATGTTTCCAGCAAGGGAAGAAATCTAGTCCTATTGGCAAGAAAATTAGGGGAAAGGAATAAAATAAATTTGATAAACCACAAAATTTTTTGTATATTTTATTTTTGAAGATGAATTTTCGACACCAGAAAAAATTTTTTTTTGCGAACTAAGCAATATTAAGTGAAATTCTTGCATCTTAAACATCACCCGATGACCATGGGAGTCCGAGCCGAGACCGCTTTCGCATGATTTTGACTCTGCCGCACCACTAGTATCTATCAGGAACCACTTTAGTTCTGGCAGAAGGAGACTGTAAGCTAACCGTCTTTACTTTTCAACCTACATATCCTAAAACACGTACCCAAGCCTCTCCTGAATGAAGCATCACCTCTACAATCGTCTCCAGCTTTGCAGCGCCGATTGCGCGTAAGAGCGCTTCTCATCCTATTCCGAAGCAGAGTCACTTGAAAAAAGTATGTTGTGTATCATCAATTTCCTTAATGCATTATTTGCAGTATTCCGTGCTGACTTCTTCCATTCGATGAAGGTTTTTCCTAAAGTAGTCATGACCTGGTAGAAATTAGCTCAAATAGAAATTTATTGCACTGTGGTAACGATTAAGCAAAGGTTTTATGGTGTGGGTCAGATTTAGGTCCCGTTGCGCTGGTAGCGCAACGTTGCTCCCAAAGCTCAATCGTTCGCGCTCCTACTTGAGCCGTTTGTGCTTCCCTGCCGACTTCTCAGCAATTCAGGAACACCACCTTACGCTCGTTTGCTAATAAGGGGACTGGCATTACCCCTCCTATGACTAACATGGCGGTTTCCGATTCCTAACGGTAACTACTTGTCATTCGTAGCGCTCCTCTGCGTTGAACGCTCGCCATTATAGCTCGATGGTTTTCAAATTTTAAGGCGGTGGCCCATGTCTCCGCACCATACAGCATCATTGAATAGCCGAAGCCATAAGTAGTTTGCTTTTACCTAGACCCGCGGACATTCGTTATGAGCCTACTCAGCGAGATTACAGACCCCAATGCCTTATCACATGCTTTTCAGCTTTCAATCCTCTCATTACTTGATATAATTTGAGCTGAACAAAATGGGGATTTCTGGTGGCAATGACAGCTACTACATCATCAGCGTAATCCACCAAGTGCATATCTTCTCGCATTTTAAGGCGCAGGAAAACGTCGTATGCAGCGTTCCAAAAGTCTGGTCCGACACTGGACTCTTATCCTGCTCCGGCATTAATATTTCTGCGGACGTTTCATTGGTTCGTCTTATATATAAGGTAATGATTTTTCAGATAATCTCGAAGCATGGCTATTAGATAGACCTCTACCTGAAAATTCTGCTCAAGAGTCTCTAAAGCATCTTTCCACCTTGCTGAATTAAAAGCGTTACTAGAAACACGGTCGTATGGCCTGATGACATGTGTCTTCGGCACGCACTATTGTATATTATATATTTTGGATTGTAGTAATTGCTGAGTGTCGGAACCCATGATGATTTTTCGAAAGGCCATTGACTCTTGGTATTGCTGCCTGTAGCCGTGGCTTTAGGAGTTTTCTCGCCTTATCAAGCATATAATAAGGTCTGTGCGAAGATGGTGTGTTAGGATCATTTCTTCCAGGATCAAAGCAAGTCGCTGAACTTTTCAGCTTGATGGAAAGACACCCGCCAACAAATACGCATTATACATTCGTAGCATCTTTGACGGTTGAATCTGCACCACCGTATTCAGCACTCACGTCGGATGCTGTCGGACCTGAGGCCTTTCGGTGCGCTTTAGTCTATCTGCTACTATGAGTAGACCAGTAGCCATTTGACCAAGCCTACCAGATGCTAGTTTGTAGCCCCGCTCCCATGGATCCCGGTACACTTGAGCGCAAAGAGCTTGCCACATTCTTTTTTTCCTGGCCTCGATAGTCTTTCTCCCAGCTCTTTTTTCGCTCTTTTGTGTTCTGCGGATATTTGGGATGCTTCTGCCTGACCTATATATTATACCAAGTCGCTGGATTTTTCCTTTGATATGGTTCCCTAGTCACTGCGATCTGGACTCTTGTAAAAATTTTCTAATCGCGTTTTCGCTTAAAATTCTCGAAATAAAAATCCACATATTGTAGAGTTGGTTTTGATTATCTTGATACTATAAAGGACTCCAGTTATTGTGCCACATTTCTCAATCAAAAATTACCCCTGAAAAACATGTTCAGTCAAATTCGGTTGATCTTTAATAGTTCGATGAAACTAGAGCTACAGAAACTCATTGAAAATTAAATAGCTTGTGCTAAATTTTTTCTAGTTCCTAACTCACAAACTAGAACAGATTCAGGCATAAAATTCATCTAAATGATGTAAGATATGATTTTATCATAGGATTTTAATTTTAATTTGCAAACAATTTTTTTTATATTTTGATTGGCAGTATTCGAATAAATATATCCATAAAAATTTGAAAAATTTACACAGAGCATCACATTTCCCAAGCAATGGAGCTTCTACACAACTGAATTTAATTGCATTTGTTTATAAATTGCAACCGGCTGCCTGCCTCTAAATAAAACTCATAAACAAATTTAAAAATGTTTCTACCCTCAGCGTTTTTCATTTCTATTTATAGAGAAGCATCAGTCTGTAGATACATGCATATTTTTAACTATATTCTACCATCTTTAAGACTTTTCAATTATTATGTATTTTCTCTTTCTCATTCACCTGACTTATTGAAGGGGTCAATCTCCGGCCGAAGCCGATCTGAATCTATTGGAAACGGCTCGACGCTGCGAACTCTATGGCATGAAGATGCATGCAGCCAAAGATATCGAAGATGTGCCGTTAAATTTAGCTGTTGCACATATGGGAATAGCCGTCTTTCAGGGTATAACACGAATCAATACATTTTCGTGGGCGAAAATACGCAAGATTTCATTCAAGCGGAAACGATTTTTAATTAAATTACATCCAGAAGGATATGTAAGTATGCTTAACATAAATATCATATAGTGAGTAATTTTCATTTGATTACGGGATATTATTTAATATTTGAAAGAGTTTAGTTTAAGCCTAGCGGGTAAATCATTATTTTCGAATTTTTTTACTTAAAAATTCAATGCTGATTTTGTAAAAAAAAAATTAATTACGTGTTTCGGCCTGCCTAAAAATTAAATTTAATCGATCTTTATTGTCATTTAATCAAAAAGCTGAAATAAATTTGAAAGTCATTTGTTTGATCGAAAAAAAAATTATTTCATTTTACTCAACGCCGAGTTTTATTTCAATTCAAATCTATTTTCCAGGGCTACTACAAAGATACTGTGGAATTTTTCTTTGAAGGACGTAACGAATGCAAAAACTTCTGGAAGAAATGTGTAGAGAATCACGGTTTCTTTCGATGCACATCAGTTCAAAGTGTACCGAGACGAAAAACACGTGTTCTATCGCGTGGTAGCTCATTTAGGTAACTAACAAAACACGTATTCAAACAAACTCTCTGTTTAAATATCAAGCATTGAACCTGAACTGGCCGTGCTTTTTTTTTTGTTTATCAAATAATGCTATTTATATCAGAGGAGTTTTTGTTGATTCCGATGAAATAAATTTAGATTTTTATTTATTCTGATTTTTGTTTTTTTTAGGTATAGCGGTAAAACACAAAAAGAGATCATTGAATTCGTTCGAGATAATTATGTGAAAAGACAAAACTTCCAAAGGTAATTAAGAATAATTTTATTCAACAATATCGATAGTTGTTCTTGAAGACAGATGTTTTAATTTTTTATTTTAATGTATGCAGCTTTAGTATAGTTCGTTTCATCTACATGTCATTTGACTTTTGATTTGTGCTTTCAATGTGTTAATGAGTTCAGGTTAAATAGATGGATTATTTCGTTTTCGGACAGATGATTTTGTCATGCCAGTTTTTTTTATGTAGAAGTGATTAAGATGTTTGATTTAAGAAAATTTCCAATAAATTGAATGAATCCTAAACAATACGTACAAATTCACAACTGGATGAAGATTCGATTAAATTTAATACACCTATATCATTTTGTTCTCATAGCGATGATATGCTTGATTTAATCTGCACGAATAAATAGCACTTCATACATTCACATTTAAAAAAAAATATGCATCTACATTTGTTTGAAATTCTATCTATTTAGTTTCTAAAGGACAAATCGGTCTTTAAATAAAATATTTAGCTTTGTAAGCTAGAACAAATGGAATCAGGTTGCAAAAAAAAATTTCGAAAAATTCGGAATTTACTTTCTGTTTGGTTTGTTACAGACGAGTGTGTTTCTCTTGTGCTCTACCGTTTAACGTTTTTCTGAGTAGCCGGTATTCTTGCATTCTTTCTACGTGACCCGCCTAATGCAGTTGCCGGTGGATCGTCAGATAATTCATACAACTCATCATCGTAACGAAGTCTCTATTCATTTCCTTGTTTCACTGGGCCATATATTCTTATGCGTCAATCTCGTCCTTTTCCATGATATATGAAGTTACTACATTTTCAGAGCTGTAGTCTCCTAAAACCATGATTTGTCAGGCTTGGGTTTTCCTCGTTTGAATCTTGAATTTAGTTTTAGTTTTCTCGTAGGCCTATTTTGGTTGCTTCGGCCCTTAGGCTGAAAAATGATATTGAATGATGAAATTGATTATGTTTTCAATTGTAGACCGTTCGCTTCGAAAGCCAGCCTGATACTATAATTTTCGCATCTCAACTTTTCTTCCTTTTTGGGTATAGGGTAAATTATACTCTTTCGCCAATGGAGCAGTTACCAGATAACTACTCCTCTCTCTCCATATTTTGCATATCAACCGGTAGAGAAAGTTATACATATACATATGGACTTCCTCTCTGGAGGAGTTCTGCAGGTATTTCCATATATCTCGGGAGCCTTGTTTTTTCCTGAGGGCACGTACTGCTGCCTGTACCTCGTCTATAGTTGGTGATGAGACTGGAAAATCTTGTTCAGCTTCGGGACTGGTCACAGCTTCGGTAGTTGTTGCCCGTGCTGAGAATAGTTGCTAGGAGTATTACAGCCATCTGTTCTTGATCTCGATTGGATTGCCTATCATGGAGCATTCTACACTTTTGCATAAACTCGTTCTTAGTTCGAAGCCTTGTTTTACCTCGACAATACGTTCAAACATGTTGTGTGGTGTGTGTTCGTATGTCAAATATTTCATCTCGTTTCTTGCATCGACGTTGATTTTAATTTTTTTTTTCATCCATAAGTGGTCGTAGTGCAGCTGGCCTCTTAAATGATTTTGCATTCCAAGTTCTGAAAGAGTAGTCCGTTATTCGTTGCAATAGTCGTTGCCGTTTGTCCAATTCGATCCGAGGCTGTTGCCCTGGTTCCATAGCAATAAGATTTTTACAAAAGTGCGTTTTTGATGTCTAACCATTTAGTGGGTAAATCACTGTTCGAATTGGGTTGCGAACACTTCCACTGCGGATTTAACTTACTAGATGTGTTGCACAATCTCCGTGTAAGATTAACAGCACCGCTGCGAGAAGGCATCGATTAGAGATGCGAAAATGAGAGGTGATGGGAATTATTTCCATTAGGATCATCCATCAAGTTATGCAGCATTTCCCTTCAGGTGCTATGGAAATTATTGGAAAAGATGTATTTTTCATGAATTCGCTTCAAAATATCCATTTTGATAATTAACCTTAACATTTTTAATCTTTCGCAAATTTTTGCAATTTTTCCATTTAATACTTGAAATAGTTTTAGGCACTGTAAATAAGTGAAACTCTTTGCTATTTTAAATAATCGATGGACGTAGAAAAGACAATCAATAGAAGTACAATTTGCATGCTAAACATTTTTTCAGCAGCAGCATGTCAAGTTAATGCAACTCTATTTTTTGAATTTTATTAATGGCTTGGATTTGACTCTGATGAAATCATGCACTTATATTACCTTATCCTTGTTGTTAGTTTGTTTGTCGAATCTTTTAGTTTTATAGTTTCACCCTAATTTCCGAGTTTTCGGCGATAATCGGTTGCAGTAACGAAATAATATGAAACAGCAAAAAAAAAATTAATTTCATTTCATTTAAAAAAGATAGACGAAAAAAATATCTGAAATAGAATGAAGCTCTAGAAAAGAAAAGAGGATTCTATGACAACTATTGAAAATTATATTTGCCCATTGAAAGTATGATATTAAGAAATATATAAATAATCTGCCTAGATTTCTAAACAAGACATATTTGAAATTATATTTACAAGTCAATTTCGAGCAATTGAAAATGAAATTAGTTAGTTTATTAGTTCTATGATTGAATTCCGACTGAATCAAACTAAAATCTTCAATTTTGCTTTTACATAAAATTGCACAATTATAGAATATTCGAAATCGTCAATACAACCCCATTTTGAGGAAACGTGAACAGTTTAATGTCATGAATAGCTATAAATTGCTGTGTTTGTTGCTGGATCAATTTTATAATACATGGGAGACACCTGTTTTGTTGGAAATTGACCAGTACCTTTTGAAAACCATTTCATTGTATATGAATGGCTACCGCTAACCGATGTTTTGTTCAGTGAACGATATTGAGCCACTAAGATTCTACAGTTTTATTGAATTGCTTGAATTTAGCAGATGTTGATACCATCATTGTGTGAGCAATTTCTTAAAATATGCGGTATTCCTAAACCAAAATATCAATAATTTGTTGGGAGGAAACCTTTCCAATCAGCATATGTGTAGATAGTAATGCGCAATCCTTCGCAATACTTACGCAATACCAAATAACACTAAAAAAATAATACCTTTTATTTCGTGAATCCTTTCGGTGTCTACTTTAACTGTGAGCCGATATTTTTTAGTATAGTTATATTTAATCAGGTGCGAATTATCGCAGTATTCTAATTCACATTTGGCTTAATCGTATTGTTCATTAAAAAAAACATTTACGTTTTCCTATGATTCCATAAAATTTCAAATCATGCCAATCGGAATGCATAGTTTATTTGCTTGATGTATTTGCCACGTTCATTCACAACGCAAACTAATATTCGTTAATTGCATACTTAGTCTATTTCGGTTCTTTCTCACTTTCGAATTCGTTGATGTCTGGTATGGTTTTCATTACGTTTCTAGTTGATTATTAATTGTAATGGATGTGTTTTAAGTAAATTGAAAAACATACAGATATAAGTGACATAGTTTTTTGAATTTCGCATAAATAAATTAATTTTTTAAATTGCTGAAGAAGGCATAACAATAAAAATATGTGTGATACTCACTGAAATAATGCGAAAGTAAATCACAGGAAATACATCAGTAAACAAAATGGAGAGTGCGTGCTAACAGACAAATTAAAACGAACTAAATAACTACGAACAGAGTTATCAATCATCATCCTCTTATCTTTTCTTTTGCTGCAGGTCTCAATCCTTCCGACAAGGTCCACTACATGCGAGTAGCCGAAGTCAATCGCATACATATGTGAATTCCAGCATTTCAGTCAATCCCCTCCTACCAATTGAGACTGGTTTGTATTATTTTGATTTTTTTTCTTAGTTTTAGTTTTTGATGTTATGTTGTTGAGTGTTTGCGGTTTATTTGATTTTGCGATTTGAAGCGTTTTGTAGTTAAGTTGTTGGAGTGATACCGTAAAGTGTTATGGGGATGCATTTGTTTCACAAAGGCACTGATTCATATAATTGCATACGCATTCATTAATCAAATGAAAAATAATAGTTTTGGTGCAATAGTACATATGTATATTAAATGAAAAAAATGCTTCCCTACAAATGTTTATTGCGGGAATGCAATTCGCTCTGTAAATTTCTTTAAATTTTCTTTTTGACTTCTTTCTAAACTACAAACTGTTTGGTTAATGTTTTCTGTAAATGCAGCAGCGGACTGGGATTATCGCAATCAATGCACCGACTCGATGACGCCTTCTCAGACGAGGAAGGGAGTGGATATGTTGGATCGCCGACAAGACAATCTTACCGACCCCACGCGATCTCATGTAATTTGGCTTGAATGCAATTTTTGCTTTGAAACGATGCAATAATTTTTCGTGATTTCAGGTCACAGCAGCCCAGGTGGAGATCTATCAGACGAAGAGCTATGCTCCGGAATCGCCATCCTCGATGGGCGCAACTCAGCAACACCAATCGGGAGCGGTATTGGACAACATGAATTCGAGTCGCTCTGTATCGCCGCCGGTCCAGGGCACATGGAGTTCGCCCAGCCACCCCAGCAGCAACAGCAGTGTGCGCGGTCCAGATCGGGGTCCTGTGCCTCAAGGCGGTCACAGTTCAGGTAGGTGATATCCAAGATTATACTATGTATTTTTGTAAAGAGTTTTCTGATTTATTTTTAAACATTTATGAAAAATATCTGGAAGTAAAAATGATTTCAGGATAAGATCAGAAATGCTGAGCTCAAATAGAAGTTAAGGTGAAGAAAGAGAAGAAGAATCCAACTCTCCCTATTTATTGTGTCTGATTAGAGTTTTCCGGGTTCCTTCGTTGGTTTTGTCTGTAATCCACTGGCTGGTCTATTACTGTCGTTTTCTTTTAACTTTATATTACTAGCCGATGTGGCTTTTATTGCTTCTTCTTGGAACATGATTTAACCCTCCGAGAACACAGGGGGTCAAATTGACCCCAGAGACCTTTTTGACCGATCGCAGCGCTTAGGCCTGCGGGAAAAGAGGAGTACTATAGGCTCCTAAATATATTTCTGTGTCTTGACTATAAGTTTACACCGTTCGCTTCCAGTCCCAAATCGTCAGTCGTCGTTGAGAAGCCTTTGGAGCAGATCAAGGGGTCAAATAGACCCCATCTGTACTCGACGTCAATTTTGAGGTAAAAATTTAAAATTTTTTTTTACTTTATAAATCGACAGATTAATTTAAAAAAGCCACAAAATAAGTTTGCAAGAGTTTTTATTTTATTTGGTTTTTAGCAATATGGCGTATAATCTGCGTTCTAGTGTACGCAATAACTTGTTAGCTGAAGACAATGATAACAATTTTGTCGACAGTGATTCCTCGAAGACGACCATGTGTCGGTACAATCAGAATCTGATTATTCAGAAGATTATATATCTTTTGCAACCCTTTATATAGGGCTAATTTTTTATTATTTTACTATGTCTGGGGAGTATCCATATATATTTTTAGCTCAAAATATTAAAAATTGACAAAGTTATGCTTTTTTTTAAATATGCAAATTTTAAAATCTCCACAATCGCCACCGTAAATATGCAAAATAAATACCTTTTTTTCAAGGGCCACTATAGGGCTAGTTTTTTTATAATTTTGTCATATCTTGAGAGTATCCACCTAAATTTTTAGCCAAAAATATTGAAAATGAAATAAGCTACGATTTTTTTTGTAAAAAATCTGATTTTCGACAAAACTGTTTTTTCCCGATTTTTTTTAGATATGTTTAGGACATTTAAGGCACTTCTAATGTATGACAACTACTAAAAGAGGTCTCAAACAATATTTACAAATTTTTTCAAATGAAAATCTTCAGTGGCCGCGATTCTATAGACGTTCAAAAGTGGTTGGGGTCAATTTGACCCCAATTGTTCTCGATGATCGAAAAAAACAGGTGTGTTCTCGGAGTGTTAAATGGGCTCGATTCTTTGGAGTTAAGTAAAAAGTAAAGAGCTTTTTTCCCATCTTTTTTGCATTTGCTTCGCTTCTGTACAAAAGATTGCTTTCATCACTTTAAGCAGCCCTTTCACCAGTTTTCTCAAGCTTCTGGTAAAATAAATTAATTGGTCTTTCTTGCAGTAATTATCTTTTTTGTTATGATTTACTCCGCAAATAGAGAATGATTTTTTCTGCTCCTTAATCATCCGCTGCCGAAAACATGATCTATTACTGTGTCCTCGAATTCATCAGCTTTTAGTCAACTCTTATTTAGCCAGCTGACGTAACACGTTACATTGCATCTGACGTGAAAATTCCGATAAAACAATATTTGAAGAATCGGGTCACTTAAACTTCCAGATGTTTTTCATGTTAAATACATGAATTGCCATTGATTTATTTATAGCATTAAATGATTATTTTGAATGAATATTTTAATCGATCTTGATTACCACTGTTATAGTTTCAAGACACTAGGTTTCATTGTTATCATTTTCGTATTTTCGTCGATCGTGAAATTGCGTGAAGTTTTTAATTTAAAAACACAATATGTTCGCATGGTTTCGTTGAAGTGTTAAGTGCTTATGGTTTTTACGATATGAGTTGCAAAAAGAGTGCAATTTGGTTCTCCGACACTTAAACATTTAGCAGTTATGTTCAGTTAGTTCTGTTGGTTTGTATCCACAAATTTTCGATTAGTGAAATAATAGAAAGCAGTGAATATTTAAAACCAATTCTCGTTTTTCTATCATCCTACTCTGAACAGGCCAGAGTCTCAGCCAATTGTCCCGCTCAGTTTACAACAGCAGCAACAGTCCGCATCTGGTCTCGGTGGGATCCCAGGCATGTGTCATTGCGCTGGACTCGCCACCCCTATCGCACACCAGCAGCAGCATCAACAGCAAATACACGCAATCGGTGGGTCTTTCGGCGGATCTCAGCAACTCTGCGGCGGAGGAGGAGGACCAGGAGGAGGAGGACTTATTGGGGGAGGTGGATATGGAATTGATGGGGGCGGACCGATCTATCATCAGCCGGGGGAGTATTGTCCAGCAGTTGCAACACAATGCCACCCCAGTCCATTATAGCAATACCAGTTATTCGATGTCTAAACAATGTTTGCTTAATTCTTCGACAACAAACGCTTCGACAACCACTGACGAAAACACTGATCATATTATTTATGCTGATGTAAACGATCTATGTCACTACAAATTTCCGAACCTGTTGTCTTCGAAGGAAAGCTCAACCGCTGAATCGAGTCAGCAGGTTCGCACCGAAAACAATCTCAGTCACACATTCAACGAACGCGACATCTACGCAACGGTAAACCGGAAGAACAAAACAAAGGCACGAAGGAAGCACTTGAGCGATGAATTCATCGATGAAGCAATCGTTCAGTACACTCTTTCGAAACGAAGCCTAAATATTCTTTCCGATGGGGAGGGAAGTGGGCGTGACTACTATGTCAACCCGTACGCAACTTCTTCGCATCATCCGTACCACAACGACCTAAGTTACTCGAAGAACTCTTCGTCCGATTATTTTGGCCAGAAACTGACTCAAACCAACCATTACTTATCTCATTCGCTCGAGTCGCAGAACTCGCATTCAATGAGCCGAGCTACACACTCGCTTCCTCGAAACTCGGAGTTATCTGGGGTTGACTCAATGGACTCATACGACAGTCACTACCTTACACATCAGTCGATGGGTAATCTTGGCAATCGGGGCCTAGTTCCAATAAATGTCACAGGCTACACTCGAATTTATGCGAATGTGGTTGCAAATCAAATAACAGATGATCGCAGCTCGTCTGTCTCACCGCTCGACCGTTTGAAAAACTCGTCAGAGAGGTTAGAGTTCGAACTATCAAACATTAACTTGTATTCGGCGGTGCAATATAAAGACGGATATGAGGAAACCGCCATCTATGACACCGTCGAAAACAATAAGGAGACCTGGTTGAAGAGCACCTCATGCAAAGATCTTTACGACTTTTCTTCTATCGAGGGTGAAAAGTCCAAGCCGATGACAGCATTTGACCGTGAGTTCCTCGCATTCAGTCGAATCGATTCGCCAGTTACTCGCTACGACGATTCACGACATTCAATGTACATAACGAAAAACCATTCGATCGAGGCCACTCAGGATTTCAACCCACTCTGTGACGCCAAGGTATACTCCTCAAGCTACCCTGGTAGCACTTACAATACAGTGGACCACCATAAACGAGTGTATCCAAATCACATTGACTTCACTGGTTCACAAGACGATATATCACACGATAGCTATGAACTCATTGAAAAGTCAGACCACGAAGGATATTACGCGAAACAGGCTAGGTCATGTTCCCTGGATTCGGGAAACTACATCGCCAGCGATGATGATAGTGTGACGGACTTTGGTAAGTATCGATCAGCTCTAGATGTAAAGTGTAAGTCCGCTGTGGATATAATGAATGACATTTGGGACGTTGAAGATCCACGATACCTTCCTCGTGAGAAGCTTTGCGTTAAATCGGACGGCAGTTTTTATAAGCAAGTGAAGAAGGCTATGGGATCTCGAACCTCAAGCCAGGAATCGAAAAGTGACTTCTATGAGACGAAGGTATCACGAAGCTCTGACTCGAGTAAGAAGTCTAGGGACAGCCTCTATCACACGGACAGTAAGAAATCTCGAGACACCACCAAATCTGGATTGAACTCACGAACTTCCAGTCAGGAATCCAAAGAATCATTTGGTGAGTGTCTCACGCGCAACTACGAAATGCCCAAGACGACAGGAAAGAAAATAAAAAGTTTGACGAATAAAAAGTCATATGAAAAGAGCTCCAGCTTGGAATCGAAGAGTGATTACTACGACGCAAAGATGTCTGTGCAGAGTTTAGAGGCTGAACCTGTAGACAGTGATGGGTTGTATGGCAGACCGAAAGTGAAAAGTCATGATAGTTTGCTCACTGAACTAAAAGCAGCTACGAAAAGCAATTTCTACGACAACATGGACACATATTCCACTTTTCCGTCTAATCGTACACACAAAACATCTAATGTCCACTCGGTTAGTCTGCAGAATGTAGAAATCGAGCGCAACGCTAAATCTTTCGGGTCGATTAATCGGTCACCTGATGTCGCATCGCCACGACAGACTAAGGAAATCGAAGTGCAAACATGGGGTAATCCTGAAGTTGTAACTGGGCTAGGAACTGTCCAATCTGCTAAGATACAGGCATTCCGAAGGCGTTCGGACAGTGATAATATATTCAGTTTCGATCAAGACCGTATTGAGTCGCTGACAGGAAGCACCCCCGTAACAGACACACCAACCAGCAGCGAGAAAAATAAGAAAAGCCCTGAATATCCCTTGACACCTGAGCTTCTTTCAGAGTTTGATAAACAATCGCTCACACCCACTTCGAAGAAGGCGACACGAAAAGAGGAGCTTATCGCTAAAACGCATTTCGAAGAATACAATCCGAAAATGCTGATCGACCCGAAGAAACAGATCACGGGTATCCTAGTTCCCCACACCTACACGCACCCGACTGTAGAGCGAACAAAAAGTGATCCTAATTCTTTGGCGAATCGTTCTCGTTTAGGAAGCAATTCGCGTCGCCACGTACTGATGCACCAAAAATCAATTGACTTAACGCCCGCAGATTCGAGTGACGAAGATTACTTCTATAAACAGATACCGAGCGCACCGCCGCTCTGTAAAACCTACGGTAACTTCGAAATACCAAAGAGCTATGATGTACCTATCGTTGCTGTTGATATTCCAAAAACTGGATTCGAAATGCCAAAGAGCTTTTTCCAGAATTATGAGAAACGCATTTCGAAAACTCTGAAGGACGATATTCCGTACGTTCTGCACAAGCGGCATATTATGAATGGAACAGCTCCGTCGCCGTTGGACGGCAAGAAATGTCAGAAGCCTAAAAGCCCGAAGTCACCGAAATCGCCTAAATCTCCCAAATCACCGAAAATCGATACCAGAAGAGATGATTTGCTGGCAGCTGATATCCTTCCTGATATTCTAGACAATCTGCAGCCTGATAAAAACCAGGAGTTCTTGTTCACCCAAAACATCGATTTATCTAAAGTGAATCCAGTGACACTAGAAATTGATAAGTCTACACGGCCGTTAGAGCTGTCGAGTCCGAAAAGGGATATCACGAAATTAATGGACCCGACACTAATGGAAAAGCTGAATCATAAGCTGAGCCAAATCGAAAGCGATTCTGCTACCAGCTCTCGAACAGAGAGCTTGCAAAGAGAGCAGCAGAAAACGAAGCTTGAACAGATACAAATGGAGCTGATACAAAATCTAAAGAAGGAGCTATCTGCTCCTTCGAAGCGTGTGACGAAACCTCGAGTAATTCCGAAGAGCAGACAGAATGTAAAAACAAAAAATAAGGGTAAGATTCGAATTACATCGTTTTCATCGGATGATGAAAGCCTGGATTCGGACGACGTATTTGGTTCTGCTGAAGCCATTCCTTCACATTTGGAATTCTCACCACCTCAATCGCGGAAGGAAATCGAACCGATCCTTAAAATCGAACAGAACAAAATAATGTCTCAAGCGTGGGGGCGGGGGCAAACGATGAGCTCAACTGAAATCGAAGGTTCGCCTCCTCAATGTCGCCGTCTCGCTGAGCTAGAAAATCGATACACTCATCAAAAGTTAGATCCACCTTACGCAAATGCTACTGAGCTTCGAAGGATTTCCGAAAGATCAATCTCAATTCCAAGCTCCGAGGACGAGAGTAATTTTCTAATCAAAAAACGGTCCGATGAATGTACTGGCGAATACCAGCGAACTGAAAACATTCCCTCTCCAATTCTAGAATCTGTAGAGCTTCTTCGAACTGACGATGACGTCTATGAAACTTGTCACGAAGATAAGATTTCAGACTCCGACATAGCATATACGCTGAAAAAGAAGGAACGAAAAGACGCTGGAAAGAGTGAGCTCTCGAAGGCGAAGGCAAAATTGATTGAAGAACTTATTGATTCCTCGTTGATCATGCGATCGAAGGGTCACGCACCTATCCTTTTTGCGCATGCTCGTCTAAATCTATCGGAAGGGTCAGCTTTTGCATCTTTGCAAAGGCAGAAAGCAACCCAGGAGTCACCGACTTCAGGAAGGCGTGCAAAGAGTTTAGATACACCTGTAATATCTCTGAGTAAGCTTCCCCCTATGAATGCATTCTCCTCAAAAGATGACACAGTCGGCTTCGAAGAAGAAGAAGGTGAGATTTTAGAAGAAAAGCCGCTGAGTCGTGAGGAGACCGTAGACGAAGAGAAAGCCGATAGTGTTCAGTCGTGTGCTGGGTCAATCCCATCCGGCCATATTTCGAACCGGTCTCGCAGCAGCTCTTTGATTTACACAGTTTTCATCGATCCAGAAGAACAGTCTCTACTGAATCAGTTGCAGTTCATCGAGAAGATAACTCTTCAAAGTGTGAAAATCAAAGAGAAGAAGAGATCCAAAATGAAACTTAAAAGTGGCGATCATTTAATTTTAGACATTCCAAGGTACAAACTTGACCGGTCTCCTTACAGCTCAGCGAACAGCTCACGAAAAACGTCTCCTGGCGTAAGTCGAGCCAGTAGCGTTGAGAGTGGCAAAGGCAAGTCGAAAACATCGCCTAAAGAAAACGGCAAGGTTTCAACAAAATCATCTGATAAGACACCGAAGGAAGATTACGACTGCAAACTTACGAGAAAAGATGCAATCAAAAAGTCAAACTCCAAAGACCGGCCGAAATCCTTCGAAAAGGATCCGAGAAAATGTTTGAGCAAAGACAAAAGTAAATCTCAAGAGGAAAGTGAATCAGACATTGCCAAGCGCAAAGAACGCCAGCAAAAACTCTATGAATCCGCGATGAAGCAAACCATTACAATGCTGAGTCCTGTAAAAGATCAGCTTCCTCCGTTCCCAGCACCTGAAGACAAAATATTGGTAAAAACTGAAGGCGATAAGATAATTATAGAGACCGAATTTAAGAGCAAAGCCGAGGATCACGTACTCATTGCGAAATCTCCACGAAAACTTGACTGTTCTCTGGTAAAATTCAGCCGTAGTTTTGAGGAAGGCCGAAGTCAAGAGAAGTTGGAAAAAGCAAATCGAAGCTTTGAAGATCGCAACAAGTCATTCGAGGAGGGGGACAAAAGCGATGTTGGTGAAGAGATGGTGATAAAATCCCCTCGCAGGATTGCAAAGAGCCAAGAAATGAAACAGAAAATTGAGGGATCAGTTGTTCATAAAAAGTTCGAAGGAAAATCGAAGAGTTTAGAAAAGAAACCCGATCATCAGTATTTAGGTCCAGAAGTGAAAACTCGCAGCCTGGACACGAATTATGAAAGCACTAGAGGAAAGATTGTTCAGGCTGCAAGTGAACCTGCTGAGCGAGTGCAAAAACCGACCGCTACTGCCAAAGAGGACCATTCAAAATTGGCGCAGTGTTTATCATTGGACGAAAGAAGAAGCCGTCATGTCTCCAGACATGCAGGGCATGAACGCAGAACGTACTCACAGCCGGAGCAAGTAGTTGAAGAAATTGATATGCAAGCTGTGATTTCAGAGCGCAGAACTCTGGACCTTCTGAAACGCCAGTCACTTTCATCGATGGAAGCAAAAGAGTCCGAATCTGAGGTTCCTAGCAGAAAACATTCCAGGGGCGATAGTGGCGATGAGTCACTAACCTCTGTTAGTGATATAAAACCAGAGAGAAATGAATATGGTCATCGGGTTCCAACAATAGAATGCGAAGAGCCATCGATTGAAGAAGATGATATATCAAGTGAACAGAAGCATCTTAAAGTCTCGCAGGAAACGCACCGTCTAAGTCTGGAGCGTAGCCGAAGCGACGAGACTACTTCTTGGATAACAGTGGAGTGCGAAGAATATATTGGATCCGACAATTCAGAGAATGAACAGAAGACCTTAGAACAGCAAGGAACATTGGACGACGGAAATATGGATAACAATTTTGTTGGCTCTGGATCCATTACTCCGACCTCTGACATGAATATTATAGTCACTCCACCAGATGCAATTAGTCCGCAAGGTGAACGTTTTCCTTTAGAGTCATTTATTCCTCCGCCACCAATAGAAGAACCACCACCGCCTCCATCTCCTCCGGTAATCGAAGAAACTAAAGAAAATGTGGCAAGAAAGCACTTTTTGAAACGAGGCAGTGATAAGTCAAGAAGTTCAGACAGCTCGTGGACTAGTGGAGAGAAAGAACCTAGTCCAATAAAAGAAGAAAAAGCTGGTCGCAAAGATTGGAGTCTTTCCGTGAGCGGTAAAGAAAAGAGTTCTCTTGATGAAGAGTCCAGTGTTAGCTGCTCGATTGCTCGTCCACTTGGAATTTCCTCAGATTTTGGAGATATGGAGGAGAAAAAGTGTTTGGAATTAAAAGAACAAATGATGAAACTTGACCTAGAGAAGATAGAGCAATCGCCAGAGCCGTCTGTGAAGTCACCTATTCGGAAGATATCGACCCCAACGCTAGAAAAGCAATGTCCCATCGATTTGGGATCCGGTTCTGAATTAGACCAGGGACCAGAGATAGAGGAGAAAGTCACTAAGAAACAATTTGCTCGTCGAGACGATAGTGAGTCCAGTTCAGGAGGGTCTGCGCAGAATATCCCGAAGATCGTGAAGCCTGCCAGAACTGGTGCTCATAAAAAGCTTTGTCGAAGCGCACCACAGGAAGGCGGTGAGCAATTGCTGAGAACTTCAAACGGAAGCTCACTAGAATCAAAATCTAGTCTGGAGTCTAAAACGTCACTAAGTGTAGAAAGTCGAGGCTCCTTTGAAACTGAGAGCAGCTCAGGATCGTTAGGAGCCGCTCAACGAAAAGGAGAACTGATTCAGAAGGAGCAGCAAACGACTTGGAAACCGTTTCCTATAGAAAGTTCGGGGAGCTCTAGTTTGGACGAAAACTGGCAGCTTCCGGAGCAAGAGACCTACGAGAATTTCGAAACACCTATTATTCCTAAAGATGTATCGGAAATCGAAGCAAAGCGAGCTTCGCCGGATGAACAGAAAGAAAGCGACTGCAGCTTTCAGGATGAATTAAATGATTTCCCTGCTACTTTCGGTTATCCATCTATGACTAGCAGCATAGGAGGCATCGGAATAAATCCGACGGATATTTTAGGCTACAGCTCAGGATTTACCCTGGGGCGAACTTTATCTAGGATTTCCGAGAGAAGTACGAACTCTGAGAAATCGAGCATGGAGGATGATTTAAGTAAGGCTTCGACGCATTCTGCCAGTATGCGTGATGAATCGGCTGCTTCGACGGACCATCAGGCAAGCCTAAGCTCTGATTCGAGAAGCAATACAAATCTAGCTTACATTTCTGATGCAGATCGTAGAACCTCAGCGGAGATGCCAGAGATACCGTGTGACTCTGGTACTGGAGAAAGGCTGTCTTTGAGGCATAGTGAACCGAGATCACCCACTGTGATCACGGGTAGGTTTTCTGTTACTCAAGTCTGCGAAAAACACACAGACATCGAGGAGGTAGAAAAGCCTACATTACTTTGCTTGTCAAATGCTGGAAGCCAGGATTCCGAAGATTGGCCTCTTCCGGAAATCCCCTACGATCACGTGCCCATACACGAGCAACCAGTAGAATATTTAACACCGGATCTGGACAAACCACCACCAAAGAAATTTTATTGGAAAGGAAGTCAATCGTTCCAGTCGCAAGATTCAGTAGAATGGCCATCTCCGCCTTCAAGTGCTATGGATACACCAGTTGTCGAAAAAGTTGAAACATTTTATGTGAGCGAACCGCAAAGTGCTAGCCAAGTTATGATTGATTCCTGCACGCTGACAGATGATGTGCCAAGCGAGTCGCATGACGAGAAGATTCCTGACGATGCTGACGGCCAAGTGGCGGCAATGGTGAGAGAGCCGAGCTTATGTTTACCCTATGAAGACACTGCGTATTTGATGTCAACAGTGCAGGCAGAAACTAAATATGAACCAACAACTTGCTTGAGTACAGCCACGTGCCTCACAGCACCTTTTGATGTGACATGTTGTACAACGAACAAATCCGTGCAGGGGCAGAGTATAATGAAAGAAACTGGTCCAGACAAAGTCATAATATCACAGCCAACTAGGTCGCCCCAAAACCACAGTCCTATATCCGAAGAAGAAATTTATTCTAGCGATGATGTCTTTGGGCCAGGCACAGTGAAAATTGAGATATCTCCCGACGATACAAAGACATTAGATGTCGTGCAGAAATTCTCTCGGGGCTCCAATAACTCAGACACATCAATCGACGACATTCTGTCAGCTTCATGCGGAACTTATATGGAAGACACGGTGATTAGAAGGAGTTTCGAACATCGATTAAGCACTGGTTCCTGTAAAATGTGTAGCCATTCGAGTCACTCGGAAGAAGAAACCAGCTCCCTTGGGACTGACCTTGACGGAACCGTGAAAATGGGACTGCAGCAGAAGAAGTGCACTCACAGCTCTCACTCTGAGGACACTTCGATCGGACTCAGCATTTCAGAATGGTCAACGGGTACGAACACAGTGCGACAGTATGCGAACCTTTCGGGGTCTGATAGTTTGTCAGCGGTCTCGACACATTCAGGCGGAGCTCGAAGTGAAAAATCGAATCATACAAAGTCGAGTATGAGCTCAATTAATAAGTCGACGGAAAGTCTAAATGACAAAAGTACAAGTTTCTCGAGTAGTAAAAATCGGTTTTCAGGAGATAATGGATCTTCGGATGGTTTGCGTTATGATATACTATCGAGCTCTGAAACGGATAAGCTAACAGAGTCTGGAACGAAGAGCGATGACACGACTTTGACTCTGACTGAAATGGCACAAACTATTACTGAATGGTCGACTTCAAGTAGTAGGACTTTAGTAGCAGGTATGGATACAGCTCAATCATCTGAGCCTCGACTTTCGAAACGGGGCTCGTCTATTGAATATATTCCGCTAAAGCAACCAAGGGGCGGGTTGGGAACTCAGAAACAGTCTCCCAGTGATGAAAATCTTCCGGCTATTCACAAAAAGGTATCCGGCAATGGAGGCAACACACCAGAAGAACAAATTTCGACCGCTTATTTGACGCAATCTTCAGAATTTTCAAAATCGACTGAAAGACCAGTGAAAATCCCACCGCCGCGAATCGTTGACATGGAAGAAAAGAAACCAAAAGTAATATCAGATGACACATCGAAAAAGAGACGATCATTAGAGCTAATGTCTAAACGCTACCAAAGTCAAGATATTTCCTCGGAAGGAGAGTCGTTTGTAGAAAAGTTATACGGGCCGAATGAAAAATTGACAGAGCGTTATCAGAGTCAAGAATTTTCACCATTTAGTAGTCATCCAGTGGCGCAAATCCAACCTATGCCCGTTCTTCGCGACGCCGAGCCCCACGAGAGACCATTGGTCAAGCATCATAGCTACGATGACAAGACGCTTTCAAAGTCTCAAATCCGCGAATATAAATCCAACAAACTACGACAGTCACACTCATTTCACGAACATTTGGTAACCTCATCGAATGATTTCCCTAAAATCGAAGAAGAATATGTTGAAAGCTCATCTGCAACGACAACTGCAACGCAAAACAGCGAAACCACAACGAGCACTGACAACTCATCGCCAATGCCACAGCGTCCTGGGAAGCTAGTGAAGTGTTCCCCTTACTATTCGAGCAGTCTGAGCTCAGAATCACCTCCGCAGCAGCTTGTCCAGAAACCTCCGAGAAAATCATCTATTCCGAAAACAATGATGAAAAGTCCTCCGAGCGGCAATGATACCGATAGCTCATTGGATTTGAGGAAGCAGGACCCTAAGTTGAGAAATCGAGGCTACAGAAAGAAGCGTCAAGTGCCTACGAAAAAGACCCGATCTGAACGTGTCCTAACGGAACAAGAGAGCTCCGAGTGCTCGGAAGGATATTTTCCTGAAATTGATTCGGGAAGCTCAGATATGTCAAAGGAACAGGATGAGAATAAATATCCCGTGTTCGTTGAGGAACAGGAGCAAGGAACAGATGATTATGATGACCCGAAGTATGATCCGTATCCAAGTACTTCGTTTTGTGGACGTTATGAAAGCTTCGATATGACTGATAACGTTGATGAAATGGGATTTCCGCGATATGACCGTTTCGGACACATAACCCAGCCCATGTACAAGACAGATACCCCCATGCAGCCGGTCAAACCTCAACGACAACGTAAACGTCAATTGAAACGCGAGGATACCATGTCGGCGAAGGAATCGTTTGACATGGAGTATCAAGGTGTGCAGTATACACCTGATGAAAGTGGCCCTGAATCGAAAGCTGGTCTTTCCGATGATGTTTGCAATTCGAGTGAAGACAGCTTTATAGCTGGCGTGGATATGAAGCAATATGCAGCGTTTGGCGGGCAATATAAACAACGCGATCTGGAGCTACCGTATCCAGATTTTCTTTCAGACTATGAAAATGCAGGCGATTCGGATAGAGAGGAATATCACAAGAGATATAGAAATGAGTCAGATATCGGAAGTGATAACTGAGATGAGGAGGACGATCCATTTCATAGGTTTTTCTAAAGAGTCGTGAATTCGCGCGGATCAATCTAGAAAAACCGCATACAGATTACAATGTTTGAATGTGAAATGGATCGATTTGGTATTCGTCTCGAAAACACCAGAATTTAATTTTTTCAGCTATTTTAGAAAATCTGAAAATATCGCATTTATCTTCCGAGAAAATTTATTTGATTTTCAATAACCAAACCGATATGCACTTTCGCATTTATCTTCCGAGAAAATTTATTTGATTTTCAATAACCAAACCGATATGCACTATTCATAATCCGATAAAGTGACCTATTAAGACTGAAGAAGATATTTGAATGTGACCGCGACTGTTTACGCTTTGATCGAACCCAAAGTAAGCTTAATTTTAAAACTGCTACAATTATGAAAATGAACCAAATAAAATCTACTTATTGTAGAATAATTTTAACTACCGCTAGTACCAGCACTTACTATGCGGATCGAAGCAACAATTGTGCAAAAAACCAATGAAAGTCGAAGCAAACATTGATTAGACATCGAATATATTTTTTTTGGTTAAATAATACATTTACAGTATTTCAAAAATATAAAGCTGAAACCATAGTTTAAACTAAAAGTTACTGCTCATAGAAAAGTACTCTCTTCATAAATCATGAACATTATCAGCTTAAAATGTAATCTTTATATGTAAACTTTTATATAGTAGTGATTTTAGATATTAAATTTTTCTGCTCATGAAATGAGCAAAATGTTATTGGAGTCCGATGTAGCCAAAACTAAGTATTCATTGCCAGATTTATTAACGTATGGATAATTCGAGAACTTTTTTCAAAATGCATAGCCAAATTTTACTGATGAATAAAATTAAGTAAATATTTAGAGCATGAAATATATTGAAAGTATCAGGTTCGATCTTTTTCTAGCTTTCAAACCCACAGATTTTAAATGGAGGGCAAAATTTTCCTTTAAACGCTAGATATATTTCAATATTTTGATAAATATTGATATTTCGAGGATAGTCTGCCCTCTTCTTAGACCAATAGACATTGAGAAAGAAGACTGATTGCCCTCGAAGCATAGATATTTGTCAAGAAATTAAATATATCTGGTATCTAAAGGAAAAAAAATATTTTATTGAGATTAAATATCATAAATGCAGTATTACTGAATATTGTCCAATAATTTGTTAAATAGTGGTTTATTTATAACTTGTTGCATACGTTTGTTTGATACGGAACATATTTAAGAAAATACTTTATGATGCATATTCGAGATTAACAATTTTGAAGTGAAATATTATTGACGGCAGGTACCTAAAATGCCAATGCCGAAAAAGAAAAAAAAAACTCCATGAAGGCTCAGAAAATTGATATGTATTATTAGTCTTTTGTGTAAAAAAAACGAGCTATCAGTTACCAAAATTTTAATACTTGTTGCAAACCAAGCAATTAATATGCTTAGGAGCTCACATTTAAGAATCCATTCACATTGGATTAAAAGTAAATAGTTTAAAGAGCTTGTTTTACATTTTAGTTTCAGTAAGCGAAACTTACTTCAACTGCAATGTATAAAAAAGGTATTGGATTCGTTTCAAAACAGCTAGATGCGTTTATGATAGATGACATTACAGTTTAGTCAAATTCATCGGATTTATTTAGACCAAACGACAGCAGCAGAAGGTTTAATTTTTTATCAGTTCAGTTAAAATTTATATAAGCAAACAAAATGAAGTTCAGATGAGTCGCTGCAGCGTAGACAATAAAAGCTCACCCATTTTTATTAATCTATTATTTAACAACCCAGTACCAGAATTTTTATGCTCGGGCAGAAAGCTAAATATTATGGCACAAGATAATTCTTTATTTAATTTGCATACTTGCCTAAAACAATATTAGCAATTAATTTCATTTCCAATGCAACTATTGTGTTGTTTTGATCAAGTCTGAATGAAAAAAAATTTCTCACCAGCACAAATTGTACTATGAGTATGATTATAATTTTTTTTTACTGAAAACACATATTACCACTGAGCTCGATAAGATCGAGTTTTAAAATTAATTAGTGCATAAAAATAATCATACAGGAACATTATGATCAATTGAATCGATAGGTAATATTAGGTTTAAATCATCTTAAAGCCAAAGTAGTAGAAACTATCTCTCCTTTTTATCAAATAGTCGCAGATACTCACGCAAGGTGCTCAAAACGAAAGAAGAAAAATGACGGAAAGCATAGTAAAACAGTATTATTCATAGTTTTCGGTGCACAAAAGCAAGTCATACTCTATAAACATCGGTAATCGTATAATAACCATATAATACATTAATGATAGTTTAGAAAAAATTTGTAAATTTTAGATAAGATTTAATGGAAAGGAATATTGAATGTAACGTATGATAAATATATGATACTAAATATTAAAATGATAAATACAAACGTGAAAGGTACCTTTTAATTGTTAAAGTTTTTGAAAACAAGCTGATTCTAGTCGGTAAAATAATTTTTATGAGCATCAAGTTAAAATATATGTTATAAATATGTCAGAATAAAAGACAAAATATTGGATGAAATATTATTTTCGAATATTTAAAAGAATTATGTTTCATTTTGAGGTAGTGTCTTCCATATACTTGCTCTTATTTTTGAAAATATTTAATTTGATCTGCACCTGACTGATTCAATGCACTCAAAAATAATTTTAATTGAAACACGGACATAATTTTCCTGAAAAAGTGGAGTAGTATTTCTATTATCTAGTACTCATATAGATTTATTAATCGTTAGGTTATTTTGTCAAAATTTCAACATAAAGCAATATAAATTCGAAAATAAAGTCTCTAACTATTAAACATAGTTAAATCTGTTATTCATAAAAATGTTGATTAAAACCAATAATTCGACAGGCGGTAAATAAACTTTCTTTCTATTCTTATTCAAGCAAAACAAACTTATACATACAAAAACTCTTAGGCTTCTCAATTATGAAGAATGAGCGATAAATAGACGAAAAAAATCAAAACGAACATTACCTTTTAAAGAAAGTATTTAATATGCGAAATAAGCAAATATAAAATATATAAATGCATGAGATATAGTGGCCAATTCTTAATGCTGAGTTAATTATACAGTGTATTATTTTAAACGTTTAAAATTTGACAAAAAAATAACACAAAGATGGATTAATCTGATCGATAATAATGTGAAAGACCTGATTGACATAACTAAAGTGAAATTATGGCGGTATTATAACTTTAATTGTATTAGATATATAATAAAAATGACTACTGAATTAATCAAAACATAGAAAAAATGGTAGCTTTTGTTTCACTTTACTATAATTTATCAAGTTTTTTTGCGAATTATTTCACCTCTCGTCTTTTTGCTCCAGTTTAGCGTCATTTTCTAAAATTAGATACAATAACCAAAAAATTTGAGTGGTGTACCAAGGTGTACTAAAGAAATGAGAATTCTGCAGGTGCTATGTGGTTCACTATTTAGTTGACAGTCTTCAGCACCTATCTCGTAAGTTCACTTCGCACCAATCCGTAGGTAGTTGAATTCTTAATGCTATGCATTGATAATAGCATTAGATATGGCTATGACGTTATCTCAATGTGTTGTTCAAATCTCTTTCCTAATTCCTCTGTGAGTGGGTTGGGGGAGAGGGGCCTGGTACCTCTAAACACTCAGGCCAAAAGATTCATTGTACACTTAGCCGCCACCTACCACAGCTTCCCAACAAAATTTAGGATAAATGATACTGGAAAACAGTCTATCTTCTTCATACGCGCTACATCCTAGCCAAAGCATTAATATCTGAGACGCGCAAATGCGCGTTCACAGAGGACGAAATAGGACTCTTAAGGGTGTGACAAATTTTTTTTCAACGCGATGTTCGTGTCTTATAGGAATTCTTAAAAACGGTAGGGCGTTCATCAAACCCTCTTTCACGTCATCCAAAATGACAAAATAGCGTCTTTTAGCAGGTTTTTGATTCGAGAGAATATAAAAGTGGGCAAGAGAAAAATCATAGCTGTATGGAAATGAAGTAGCGTTAGAATATTGTTTTTTTGCAAGATACTTGCGGATTTTAGGGCAAAGCGGCTGAGTGCGTTGTTGTCGTGACGTACCTAGTCGTGGGCCTTTGCTTTCCTGATGCAATTCACCATTTGTTTGAGTCTTTTAAGCGTTCCCAAATAAAAATCGATGTTTGCTGTTTTCCCCCAAAGTTCAAACTAATGGTCGATCAACCATTTGCTATCAACAATCTAAAAACTAAAAAATCTAGCTTTCATTATTCAAATTTGAATGCTCCGAAAAGTTGGGATAATTTTGGACGCGTTCCAAAAGATCTTATGAAACATATACGTAAATATAGCGCAGCAACTATTTCGTTTTGTTTTCGAGCGGGAGATTGAAGACAACTGACATTTTACACGCTCACAACTGAGACTAATAAACTGCCCTTGCGCAAACAGAGTGTCAATGAGAGGGCCCAAAAAATTGGTCGTATAACTTTTCGGGCATACCCTGTGCATTAACTAGGCGGAGTACGTAACAAGTAAGCCCAACGCTGGAAGACAGTGTTGCAATCCTTCTTGGCCCCAGAAAAACATTTATCGTTTCTTGCGGATTCCCCACTCCTCGTATGCAAATGTGTTCTTTAGCAACCTGGAGTACAATTTCCATTATCTGGTTTCCAGTGTGATTATGTTTTACTCTCAGAGTCCTATTTCCAAAGAAATCTTTTTCTATATCAAATTTATTTTTCAAACAAACTGATGAATTGTGCAAGGTATTTGTGTCAATTTTCCTATACTTAGTCATTTAATAAAAACTTGCCAATCGGTTTTAACTAAAACTTAACATCTCTATCATAGATTATCACGGTATCAACGGAAATGTGTCGCTTGATCGGCGCGGAGAACTTGCTACATCGCCACCGAATCGTTATGATCTGACATTGGGATCAGATAAATCGTCCTCGTTATCACGATCCGAAGCCGGAACATACGACATTTCACAAGCCGAAACACGCAGTAAAAATAACGAAAATATTGCAAACAATAATGTGACGACTGGACCTACTGTGAATGGCAACGGTACACATCACTCAACAGATACTAGTGAAGGAGAACCGAGAAAAATTAGGGTAACTAAAATTAATCATTTGCTCTTATCAAGTTCGTGTAATAATTGTTTTATTCTCTTTTAGAAATGGCCGACAGAAAAATCATATTTCTTGGCGAAGGAACTTCTTATGACTGAAAGGACTTACAAAAAGGATTTGGACATTTTAAATCATTACTTTCATGATCAGCTGAGTACCGACGACATAGACAATCTGCAGCCAATGTTCCATCTGCTTGAGTCGATGATTCAGCACCATAGCGTATTTTTGCGAGACTTGGAACATCGACTATTATTGTGGGAGGGTCGCGGGACACACGAATCACATCGCATTGGTGATGTGATGCTTCGCAGTATGGCTGTCCTTCCGGTCTACGAAGAATACATCGAGAATCATGGCGAGATTTTGGAACGTCTCAACGATATGTTCGAAAATGAAAGTGGCTTTCAGGAGGTCTATAAAGGCTTTGAACAAGAAAAAATCTGTTATCTTCCGATTACGTATTTGGTATTGAAGCCGTTACATAGGCTTTTGCATTACCAGTTGGTGCTAGAGAGTAAGTTTCGAAGTGTAAATTGTGAAATAATTTTTGATCTATTCCTTTCATCCTTGTAGGACTCGTTGATTTCTACTCTGATGAACATATCGATCGTGCCGATTGCCAGGGAGTCTTGCACATGCTCAATCGAATTGCAGATACTGTACGACAAGCTCTCCCGGACTCAGAGAACTTTGTTCTGTTGTGCGAACTTCAACGTGACATGAACGGCTTCGATAGTCTAATGCAACCGAATCGTCGCTTGATTAGGCAAGGTTGCCTTCTAAAACACTCAAAACGTGGACTACAGCAACGGATGTTTTTCTTGTTCTCTGACATTCTGCTCTACGGAACGAAATCACCAGTTAGCCAGACATTCCGAATTCTGGGACACGTTCCTGTCCGATCTCTGATCACCGAAAATGCCGAGCATAATACGTTTGTGATCTTCGGCGGGCATAGTGCAATAACAGTAAGTGCGGGAACAACAGCCGAGAAAACTCTGTGGTTGGCGGAACTCTCAAAAGCATCGGCAGATATAAAAAATAAACCGCCAACACAAATAACATTCGGATCACTGAAAAACTGCAGTGAGTATATTTATGAGTTTGTCATAGATTATGCATATCTAGCATTGTGGGTCATTGTGTTAATTGTATTCAAATTGTATTTCTAACGGTCAATTTGAAGAAGTTTTGAAAAACTTTCTTGTTTCTGTTTTCCTTGGACGAGAAAAGGGTGTTGTAGGTGTACCGAAGAAAGGTAAATTAATGTGACGTGATGTTGTCAAGGCTTTTAATGTTTTGGATTTTTTGTGTAGTTATGGCTAGATGTTGTTTGTACGGCCGCAAAAAAAAAATGGTAGAAAGTTTAAATATTATATGTATATTCCATCCGGTAATTATTAGCCACAAATTTGGCAATAATCATCATCAGTGCTTTATACATAAACTTTAAACAGAATGTTTTATTTGAACGATAAAATTTTTCATTTAAAAGCTAGATGTATTTCAATTTCTACACAAATAGTAATAGTAGTCACAAGGTCAATAACGATTCTGTGTGAAAGAACAGATTTGATTTGAAATACAGTCAACTTTTGATTTTTTAAGAATTTTAAAATAACAGTAAGATGCGATTCCATTGCCATTTTGCCCACCTCTATGTAGCTCCTTTTAGTTCATCTCTAGATATTGTCCTTGAAATAGTTTTTATCTTAATTTATCGTCTTCCAGCAGCACTCCTTATTCCCTTTCGAATGTACCTGCCAAATTCCAATCTTCAAACGAATCATAATAGATAACTCCATACTTTCAGGTTCATCCGAAGAGGGCTTAGAAACGTGTGGTTTAGTTCCACCACCGCCGCCACCGCTTCATCAAAACAACGCCAGCAACAACAACAACTTGACGAATGGCGGGGCACCTACATCATCAACGGGCGAAGCGAGCGGATCACTCGCAACAATCGTAAACAAAATTCCTCCTTCCCGAAGCAACACCGCGCTCCACGTATGCTGGCATCGTGGCGCAACCGTTGGGTTAAACGATCACCTCGTCGGAGCTGAAAACGAGCTGTCCGGCTATCTGTTGCGAAAATTCAAAAACAGTTCAGGCTGGCAGAAGCTTTGGGTTGTTTTTACATCTTTCTGTCTATATTTTTACAAAAGTTATCAGGATGACTATGCATTGGCCAGCTTGCCTTTGTTAGGATATTCTGTTGGCCCACCGGGATATCAGGATGCTGTCCAAAAGGAGTTTGTGTTTAAACTGTCATTTAAAAATCATGTGTATTTCTTTAGAGCGGAAAGCGATCACACATATAACAGGTTAGTCTGAATTAGCTTCCTGAATGTAAAAAAGTCATGATTTTTTTCTCTTATTTCCTGCAGATGGATTGAGGTCCTGCGCAGTACGACTCAAACACAAGATTTCAAAAATATGGTAGCATAGGAAAAGACAATCAACTTCATATATATTTTATAAGAATTGTTGATAAAATATTAGATTAGCACTAAGAATTAGACTTTGACGTCTTCTATTGTTCACAACTTTTTACTGTCTAAAAGGAGCGTGTAACGGTCTTATGTAAATAATTTTAGTAATTGTAACGTCAAATGAGTTACTTTGTGGAAGAGAATAATGCATTTAATATCAAACATTCAAGGTTTATTTTTACGAAGGATATTATCGCTAATATTATGGTGACACACCATAATTAATGGCAATAATGAAGTATATACATACATAGCATAAGATTTAACGAGCTTATATATATATTAGAATAGTTAACATTATGTGTTTGAGATAAATACTAATTGCGGGACAAGCGAGTCTGATTTTTGAATGCATTTTCTTGATATATAGATACAATATATTATACACATACATTTCCTTATATGTATTTATAATAGTATTATATATGGGCATGCAATTCTTTGGCAGTTTATATCAAATTTTAAAATGAGTAGATAAATATACATGATATATTTTAGAATATATAATTTTTATTAACCGTTACAATTATTGTTTTCCTCGGTAGTCCGGTCTTGACCTACTGCAGAAGCGTATTCTGCCGCTTCCATCCAGTTCGACATTTTTGGTATATCTTTGACATCTTGGTGTACGACATCGCTGCGTTCAACAAAGAGGCAGGCATCATCTGTAATTGGTTGTCTGATATCTGTCAACAGACCATTCTGATATTATCTCATCTGTTGATAATATCCGCTCACTGGAACTCGTAAATATCTTTTATTAAACTTCCCGTCTTCGATAAATTAGCTTTCTTGTTTAATATCATGTGAGAGGATTTTGATTCCTTGCGATGTTGAACTCTTCATCGAGTTTTCGTATTTCAATGGCAGCCTAGGATGTTGCTCATTCATTCACTCATTTATTAATTTCAGCATATATACTCGTATATAAAAAGACATTAACTACAAGCTTTAATCGATTGTGGACCCGGCTGTAAAGAATTCTGAACAATCATTCATCTTAAGAGTGGTGCAAGATTTTAGATGCAATTTTTTAAAATGGAATTGCAAAAGTTTCTAAGCAACGTGAGCGATTTCGAAGAAGGATGTCATGAAAAATTAGTAGGTCTGACCAAAGCTTGTACAGAAAATACTGATCGAGGACGGTAAGTTCAGTTTCGTCCTTGAGTTCGTCCTTCAGCGTCGCAATACCCAAAGCTGATTCGTCGCCGATTCTATATTTTTTAGTATTTGGGTCCAAGTAAGATGCTTTGATAAAATTGAACTGCCATTCTACACTTCCTTCCAGCAACATAATCGATTCAAACTGTTTAAAGGTGTGTTGAGGCTGTTTAAAATATCGCTTAATCACTTCTGACTTCATACAGGTGTCAGTGGTTAGGAGTCGCAGTTTCACGGTGTGTTTTGCTACGAGGCAGAAGCCAGTGATGATGCCAACCAGTCGCTTGCAGTCAGTTTGCGTTAATCCAAGTGGGGATTTGGCAGTTGCGAGATTAATGACTTCCTCGTGATTTTGGTTTCCCTGCACACCGCAACCACCATCATATTGGAGTCGATAAAGCACTTGACGTTTGGATAGGAATTAGACGAAGACTGGCCCCATGCTTCCGCTTTCCGATTCTCATCAATTCCATTGTAAACGAAAGCCTAGAAGATTCTGATTCTTCTGTTGTTGCCTAGCCTATTCAGAGCCTATATTTATGCGCATGTTGTTTATCCTCCTGACTTTATAAACGGTTGTCGCGATGACATTTTTCTGGTTAGTTCCACTTTAAAAAAAGTTTCACTTAGCACAAATCACTTTCACTTTTACACCATTAGAACCACTATTATTGAAACAAAGCAACAGATTGTTTCTCATTACTAGACCGTATAACGACAATCCAAATGAAAAAAAATTTACTGAGCGAAAAACTCAAATTTCCTGATGCTTTGGATACGTATCTATTCTTTAAGGAAGAAACAATATAGTCCTCATGCTTAGCGCTTTTAGGATGTTTTTTTTAGATATCCTTAATCAGGAACCGAAGTCCCCGTATGAATAATTCAAGTTCCCGTATGGAAACTTTACAATAGGAGGTTGAACTTAAAGAGATTGGAGCATATTACTTTGGATAGATAAAAAAAATCACATGACAATCCTTAGTGGATCCTGTAGTTGGCGCTGGTAGAGAGCTTAATTCACAAATTTCCAACCAACGAGCTTACGAGTGTGACGTGATTAGTTAGACGACTCACTTTATTCCTGATTTATCTCAGGTACCTATTCAGAGTTAGGCTAACTCCAAGGTCGGCGGGGTTTACTTCCCGTCCGAACCTATATTCGAACCAGAAACCCCTCACTATATTTTTGAAGAAACTTTCTGCCAAAATTACCCCTCAGGTCTGCAACGAATTGTAGCGGAACAAATTTACTTTGATTATTGCAGGGTGTAGATAAGATTTTCTACTATTCTATTCAACATCCGCCCGCATTTCATCAAATATTAAAACATATCCGTATATTTCAGAACAATAAAGCAGTAATAATACAAATTTGTTGACATCGTAAGTTAAAAATTCACTTCTTACTCTTGCTGCTTCCAGCTTTTGGCTTTGAAGACCCTGCCGTACTTTTCTTCGAGTCTGCCTTTGCTGATGCTTTCTGCGCAGTTGGTTTTTTAGCCTGAAATTAAATCGTATTACTTTAATGTTACATGAACTAGTAAATCGGTTTGTCTCACCTTAATTAACGCATCATTCTCCAGTTTTTCTTCTTCATTCTCTTCGTCATCATCAATAACGATCGCTTCGCCCTCCTCCTCCTCCAAACCTTCCAATTCATTCTGCGCTTCGGCACGTTTTTTCTTAATTCCTGCCATTGCGGAATACGAGTACGCCAGGACTTCTTTATTATACGCTCGCGTTAAAGCAGCCTTTATTTTTCCATCAATTGAATCCATCGGATTCTTTTTTCCTGGCCACGAGGTCAGTTCAATTAGAGATTCCAAATCTTCACGAAGTAGTCGATACTCCTTGATAACTTCCAGTGCATCGCTGACTCCATCTAATCCCTTTGTTTTTAAAGGAAGCAAAATCGCATTCAGGAGAAACGGTGCATAGTCCAAACGAATTGACATCCTTGATCCCGACGTTTTGATGCGAGTGTGATCGTGGAGTTCTTGCGCCATGCGACTTCGCTTGTTTCTCTTTGAATTTTTTCCAAGCCAGCCAGGAAAATTAATTTGCCCCGTGAAATGTCCAGCCATGTATTCACCAGGCATCACTGAACTAAACATTGCCTGAACGGGAAGTAATGTCCAGGCCGAGCTCGATCGTATCCGTCGGTCAATCAGGTCACCAAGACTTAGTGAGTTAGCAGTGAGCGCCACTTGCCGTGGTATTTGTGGTCTGTTAAATAATAAAGTAATCGTAACCATTATATAAAAATATTGGGTAAAACTTGACTTGATGCAAAAATTGAAGAAAAACACACAAAAATATACAAAAAATAGACGAGAAGAGTACAAACTTAAGAAAAACAAACAAGCAAACTAAACCCACCCAAAACAAACACACAAACCTACTAGCCAGACATCTATCGGCAAAAGCGTCTAACGTCTATGTGGTGCATCAAGTCGACTTTAGCCAAAAAAATGAAACTTACTTTGGAACTTTTGGCAGCACAGAGAGATAATTTTCTTGCACAAACAACGGACCCATGCTGTAGTCGTTGAAAAATAGATCGGCTTTATCATTCAGTGACATGGTTTTGTGTTCGTCTGCTGAAAATACTTTCCGTACGACTTCCCACGGACCCTAGAAAGAATTTTGTTTTGATAATATACTGCTTGTTGAGAATGTGTGAGAAATTATTTTTACCAGTTTTAAGTCTTTTTTCGCCGTATCACTCTTCGTCCCACTTTTCTCCAATTCAATATCTTTACCAGCACTGAGTAAGGACAAATGGTTCAAAGTTTGCCGAATATCATTGTTGGTAGCTGAAATAATTTCCTCGAGTTTTCCCGGAGTAATTTTGAATTTCTCTTTGAAACAAACCGACATCATAGCACCTCTGATTTGTTCCAAGCGAGGCTTATTGAATCGCAAGTCGTAGCAGTAGTTAACTAACGATCTCATCTTTGGGTGGCTTCTGTCGTTACACATGCAAATAATAGGAACCGATGAGTCCTTGATAAGACTTATCAGTTCCTGGATACCGCCACGATCTTCATTTCCCGCCATCCCGTCCACTTCATCCATGATGAGAACGTGATTCTTACTCACTCCAACTTTATCGCCGTGGAAGTAGCCGTAGAGCGATTTACTGCTTAAAAGTTCGGATACTTCTGCTTTGAGCAGTTTTTTATTTCGCGTGTCGGAAGCATTAAATTCAACAGTGTCGAAACCCAGCTCTTTGCACACCAGAGTTGCTGTCGTGGTTTTTCCTGCAAAAGGAAAATTTATGCCGGCAAATCAGATATGGTGTCGTGGAAACCTCCCGACTTCTTACCTACACCAGGTGGCCCCGAGAGAAGCGCCGCCTTATAGTAGCTGCCGTCATCGTTTTTCGCCCAGGGGTTAGGTCTTTGCAATTTTTTCTTGCCATCGTGGTTCGAATGCCACTTCGTTAGCCAGTTCGTAAGCCTAACAATTAAATCCTTAATTTTCTAATTGATATTCACAATTTCAAGACATACTTTACGCAATTACTAGCAGCTCCTTGTTGGCCGATGATTTGCTTAATGTTTCCTGGCTTATACTTATCCACCCATGCCATATTCCCCTCGTCGACATCAACCACCGTAGAGACGCCTTCTTCTTTTTTTATCATTTTCATAGGACTAGGACCAGTTTTCTCTTGTTTCACTTTCTGGCTATCATCATGCTTTCTCTTTGTTGCAGTTTTAGCCTCGCCCGCTTCATGCTTAATTTGTTTCTTTTCTTCAGAAATAGGAATGTGCTTCTTTGTCTCTTCAAGCTTCTTTGTCTCTTCAAGCTTCTTTGTCTCTTCAAGCTTCTTTGTCTCTTCATGCTTCGTCGGACTAGAACTTGTTGCGTTTTTATTCGCATCAACTTGACCGGATTTTTCTCGAATCAAATCGAACAAATCATCTTCGCTGATGATTTTGATTCCAAGGTCTTGAGCGGTAGCGAGTTTTTTAGGTCCAGCTTCCTCGCCTACGACGAGATAGTTCAATCGTTTGCCTACGGTCGAACTAACTTTACCGCCATGGTCTTTGATTAGAGTGTTGGCTTCTTCGCGGTCGATGGACTCGAGAATTCCGGTTACAAGGAACGTGAGACCTGCTAGACAGTTGGGTTTACCCTGCAAGACAAGTCAGTTTCCCGATAATGAACAAGGTGGTATATGGACATAACAGAAGTTAAATTCCGTAATTCAACATAAAGTTAGTTGAAATATTTATGATTTACTCAACAACATACCTTGGGTACTTCTTTGGATCCAGGATTCAGGACACTTTGTCGATTTTTGTACTTTTGATATAGAACTGCAGTGAGACGCTTCCGCTCATGTCGTTCTTCATCTGATAAAACACCTACAAGGCAGAAAACGAACATCAAAGTAAAATCTTACAGTACTCTGCAAACAACTTACTTGACTCCAAGTCAACTTTCTTTGAAACTTTTGATTTCGGCGAAGTTGATGGCTGTGGATTCTCACTAGATCTATGATTAAGTCCCAAATCACTCAGTGGACTCTTTTCGATCTTACGATTGACATCCGATTCCTTGGTGGGCGTAACGTTCAGTGATGTTTTCGTATGTGAAGGTGATTTTGATTCCGACTTTGCGGAAGATTTGGCTGGGGATATAGAAGTCGTTTTCTGACCTTTATCGCTTTTTTCTTCTTTCTGAGATTTTTTAGAGATTGGGTTGCTTTTTTGCTCGCCCTCAAAATGTGATTCATCAAGCTGAGCGATCGATGCGTCGAAATCGTCCTCAAGCAGTTGAACATCGTCCTCTATATCATTTTGAGGCTCTTTAGCAGGTTGCGGACGCTTAACTCGTGCCGGTTCGCTTCCAAATAAATTAGAAACGTCTACGGCCTTTTTATGTTCATCTTTTTTATCCGTTTTCATGTCTAGTTTCTTCAAATCGGGTTTCTTCTTGGGAGACTGCTTTGGTTTGGGTGCTTCATCATCGGAATCGCTAATGCGCCGCTTCTTCTTATGCCCTCTGCTCGGTTTCGTGGGTTTTTCGGAGGGTGTGCTAGGAACTTCGTCATCGGAATCACTAATGCGCCGCTTTTTCTTATGCTCTCTGCTCGGTTTCGTGAGTTGTTCGGAGGGTGTGCTAGGAACTTCATCTTCGTCGCTAGAGATTACCACTGCTTTTCGTTTGACAATAGGCGATTCTGTAATTTTCGATGCAGACTGGGCTGGTTTTTTGCTGCCGGCGGCCGAAAAGTACGAACGAATATCCTGCAACAAGATGCTATTTGTAGACACGGAAAATTAACTTTTACTTAGAGGCTTACTTTTGACATTTTAACTGGATATTTAGGCTAGTTTTCATGTACATTCAATAGGGAAACAGGACACTGGACACATTTTTAAACGCGGCCGAAAAGGCGCAAATATACGTCGTTCTGACGTATAATTTGACAGCTGTTAATGCGCATGTCATTAAAGCGATTATCTCGCTATCTGGTAGTGAAATTGATAATTAGTTTTAGTTCGGAGATATGATTTGGAGAATTTATTGTAGAATATTCACAAGTGTAGGGCTGTGTTTTCGACGTGGAAATCCGAAATGTGCGAAAATGGCGAGAATGGAGAAATTTTTTTTGTGCAAAATAAAGGAAATTATAAATTTTGTTACATTTACAGCTCATTCTTTTGATTTTTTAAGCTAATTGAAGTTGAAAGTAAAGCTAAAACAATAGTTTTTTTTAGTTAGTTGATCCTTACTGATTTTGTAAATTTGCAAATTGTCCAAAAGAGATAAGTTTATATGATTCTTGAAAATTTTCGGTTATGACTATATTTTTTTTTTCATATTTTATCGATTTTATTTTGAAAGACTACTAAATAAAAAGCCTAAGCCTACTAAATAAGAAAGAAGATACTAAAAGATACTAAAATAGAAAGTAATTAAGTGATTGAATACATATGGTAAAATTGCCGCAAATTCGATACTTAGCTGTTCCTTGCGGAAGAATTGAAATGAAGAAAAATGTTGTGAGACTGATAAAATCAGAAAAAGAATTTGGCCAAGAAGCTAAACGAATTTTAGAAGCAAAGTTGTGCAAAATATGAATGGCCTTTCAAAATGTAGTTATCTATCTTTAAACATTGCTTCTAGGTCAATCCTAAATCAGGTAGCTTTCGACTGTTAGAAGCCGAGACAAATGCATGGCTAATCAGGTAGATTTGTGGTCGGTCGATTTAGCTCTACAGCGATCAGCTGATCGAAATCGCCTGATTTAGCGACAGTGTGAACGGACTATAAGCTTCTGAATGCTCCAAGTTCGAAACAATTGGATGCATTCTTCTAAACTTCTGTAAATACAAATTCAGCACTAAAGAAGAAGATGACACTTTAATTAAATTAAATTATTGAGCAACATGCACAAGCCTTCAGCAAAACAAGAACAACGTGACCATCGCATTTATATCAGGTTCTAAATGGAGCACCAAACAATGTTGTCAAACAGTGAAGAAGCAAATTTTCTAGATTTCGGCGAAAATTTCCGTCAATTTCCAAAGCTATACACTCTTCTCTTCTGGGGACGCACCGAGAGGTTAACGACCCGTGCTTCCATTTGGGTTCAAGCCAACATCAAAATATTTTCATACTCTAAAAAGTATAATAATCATAAATGCCTTTGCTTGCCTAAAGGATACATCGAATAAACCGTTCCTGATTATGAAAAATCAGTACAATTTGGCAGAATAATTGTAGAGGTGAGATCCAACATGGAATAGACCAAAATTGATAAAATCAAGAAACAAACCGAGCTCGCGAAGAAAGTGTTTTATTTCTGACAGGTGATACTGGCTGAAATTTTTTAACATCACTAAAAATATGTATTTCAGACTGATTAAATAGCTTACCCACACTGGGCGCAGTTTTATTTTTAGAAGAGCTGAGCCAAGCAGTTCTAACTATAGTCTCGCTAGTGCTGGAAAGTGTCCAAAAAGATACTCTACACTCTCTACCTGCTTTTTTGGTACTCTAGAGAGTACTTAATCGGTTTGCAAAAAAAAAAACGATCCTTCGTAGCATACAAGTTTATTTCTCCTCAAATTATTCGTGTGTGAGCCTCTTATTATTACCGTGATGTCATCCACCAGTAACTACTATAGTAGGGGGATAGTACCTTCTCCTGTGGACATCCTCTCCTAGTGTTCAACTTTACATTTGGTTTCTCCAGCTCTGTCAATACACCTCGGCATCTCAGTTCTTTACTCGCTCATTTTACCCCATTTTGAAGAACTTCTCTTCTGTGAATGATGCAGCGAGCTGTGCTTTGCATTGCCAAAGGCTCGTTTTTTGTCCATGAAACTGTATAGTGTAATTTCTTTACTGTCCAATACTTTTTTTTAATATGGTTTTCAATATGAAGGATGTGAGGCTGATTGATCTTTATGACTTCGGAAGGTCTGTCGGTTTGTTGCCACTCTTGGGGAGGAACACCTCCTGTGCCAGCCTCCACAATACTGATATGCAGCTGAATTTCAAGCTCGCTTTGAAAATGTGTACGAGGATAGTTTTCGGCATCGCTGTGGCTCTTTGTAGCACAGACACCTGCTTCAACCTGGTCCTGCTGATTTAAAGAATAAAGCTCATTCGACTTTATCATGACTTCTTTAATCAGTGGTGAGTAAACTATCCATTCAAGACGTGTATTTTCTCCCTCAACCTTACTATGATTACTAATTGTGCACCCTGTGAAATGTGTTTTGAGCAACGCTTCCACTGTGTCCCTAAATGTAGTCATCGTCTCTCCAACTGGAGTTTGAAGTAGTCATTTATGCCTTAAATGGCTTTTGGACAGTGCTTTCTGTATCTTTGCAGGCTCTGGGATGCTGTTGAGACTCTCTCAGAAGGTACTCTAAGCCTTTCGTTTGGATTTCCTAACTTCTTTATTGTACTCTGTATTCTTTTTATAGACCTCTCAATTCAACATGCGTTTGGCTCCGTTGAACACTGTTTGAGCTTTTCTAACTCCTTGTTCCACCAGGGCACCTCTGTTTTGGGAGTAGTTTTTTCGGGGCACTTTTCATGGTAGGGCTCGACGATTATCCTGGTGAACTTTGTAGTGTGATTATTTAGGCCATCTTAGTGTAATTTGGATGCAGGCTATGAAGTCCCGCTGTAAGGTGATTATATAGCCTTTCCCGTCTCTACCCTTTGATTGCCTTTTTTGAAACCAACGTAAGGCCTGTTAGCTGAAACGCCTGTTAGCTGTCAGAAGCGTTTACGCCCTGACCTGATTAGCAACAGCTAAACTGCTGGTTAGGGAAAATTCCAAGAGTGATTCAGATCTACCGGTGCTTCTCCATACTGTATAATGTACATTATCATCACAATCAATTATTAACAAAATATATCAATGTATTGTTCAGTAGAGAGAAGATATTTGAGTGTGATTATTTTCATTTTCTTCTTATTTATTCAAGACGATTAATATTGAAAAGATGGAATCGAAAAAAGATGTTAAGACTAAAATTCGTGCATGAAACTGATTCCACCTAAAGGATCAGCATCACTGAAAGGATCCAGTACTCTACCAATTTAATTTCTCTCATTACGTAATTGCTTTTCTAAACGGAAATCATAACTCGAACAAAATCTGTTAGATTGCAATCTGCTACAACTACAACTATTACTTAGTTGACATGCATTACGATCCATAATAAGCAAATCTACTTCAATAATATTCCCCATAATTATGAGGCACGGCTGACTACACATATGTATCTAAACTGCAGACAGCCCAAGTTGTCCTCGCGACTACTCTGCGATTGTATTTGCTTATTTGCGAATCGATAAGAACTTGATAATTGTGCATTTCTAAATGGCAATCGTAATCAAGAGATTGCCAGAGATATTTTAGAGGTGTTAAATGATTTCATAAATAATGAACATAATGCGAATGGAGGAATCGCCATTGATTTTTTTTGTGTGATTTTTATCATGCTGTTTTTTTTTTACTAATTAAACACTTTGAATGAGGTCCACTATTATTATTCGTATGAATTCTGTGAGGATAGGTTTGTTTTAATAGGCTGTCGATGTGACTCGGAGCCAGTTTTGCGACTCATTTTCAATTTGCTGTAGATCGGTTGAATTCGAAATAGTACATGATGATTTCCGAAACGGAAAATAAATATTTATCGGCCGCAGTTGGAAAAGAAAATAAGCTGAAGGGAAAAATAGTTGGAAATGGAAAATTGGACAGCTATATGATTATGGTTTTAATTTACATTTCTCGATTGCATATATTGGTTTGAAAGTTTTATTGCATGGGGATGATTAAGATGAGGTGATAAAGATGGACTTAAGAGAAAATGCATCGCATTAAATAATAAAATCAATGTCTTCGTATTGGTTTATTTGTGAATAAATGTAGGGTGAATTATTTAATTCATGAACTGTGTTCCATATTTATAAAAAAAACCATCAAATCTTTACACAAAAACTCTTTCAAATACATCTTATAAATTCTCAGTACGAAATAATAGTTGTCGCCAATATTTTATAGATTAAAACTAATTTTTCCATTCTCCATAGAATATTTTATCGCACATTATTTCTCACCGCACACTCCAACGATTTGTCAACTTTTGAGTGTATCACTGTCGACACATTACTCTCATTTTAATGCATCCACTTAGCCTTGATTTTCCGCGAGCACGGATAACGCCAGTCGAGCTAAAGTTCTTCAGTCATAAAAATCAACAAGAAGTGGAATCGTTTTGTAGCCACGTTTCGAACGAGAACCGACTTCGTGCTTGCTTGCTTGCAGTCAAGGCATATGCACCTGCATGGGTCTACACGACAAACTGCTTGTGGCTTTCGGGTAAACTTTTCCCATAAAATTCTAGTTCGAAAATTATCCAAAGGATGCGGGTCGGGAAGTCATCTATCATGAATGGACGATGGACACGGTGTATGTATCCTTGAGATGAAAAATGCTTTAACCCTCTGTATAACGGTCAGATGATGATTATAACGACCGGAAGTAAGCCATTTTTAGTCTACTTTGATTGTGGTTAGGAAGAGGTCGGTAGCAATTGAAGGAAGAAGTCGGATTGAAAATCTTCGGTGAAAAGTTCGAGTTTCAGATTTACGCCAGTTTTAGGGCAGAAAATCTTCTACTGATGTGCTAAATTATTCAACTTTTTGTTATTCATTTCATTGCATTTATGATTTTGTTTTGTGTTTTATTTTATTAGACTAAACAAGAATATTTTGAAATTGTTGAATGAAATGAAAGACATGAAAATGAAATGAAAGTTTGGATTTAAATTTGTTTAAAAAAGAACCTTTCCAATTTAAGCTTCCCTCTGCATTTCAATTGTTATTATAACAAAATCAAAAAATAGCACCAAAGAACAGATTGACCATTTACTTGGTCGTTACACTTCGCACGTTACGATGTACAAGAAAATGGTCGATCTGTTCTTTTGCAATGATGTATCTCACATTTCCTCTTTACCCGTTCTACTCGCCTTCACCCGGCCGTGCGGTTAATTTGATCGATGATCGGGTAGTGATATCCTTGTGATTTTAAACCACGGTGGAAGAGAAAGAAACTAAATGGTAGAGTCTCCGGTCCTCCAGGCTTCGGAGTTGGAGCGATGGATCGACAATCGGTCCCTTGCAAAATTTGAAATCGTTCCGAAACTAACAGAGAAGCCTAAGATAGGATTGAAACAACGGAAATGACCCGAAAAACGAAATGCGGACCCTGCATTTGGAATATCACATCACTTCATAGGCCTAGCGCTATTAAAGCATAGTTACAAACTCATTGTGCTGGTAAATCAGGAAACGAAATGAATTGACAGCGAGGTACAAGAGCAAAATCGTACAAAAATTTCAAAACAAAAAAAAAATGAGGAAACGATAGACGCATTTTTAACTATGTACCTTCAAAGGTATCGAACTCGTTGCCTTCAAATGACGCTAGGCACAGTCTCCAAGACGAAACTTAATGCCAACGGTCAAATCGGCCGATGAGGTCTGGATGGAGATGAGGACAACAATCAAAATCGTTGCAGAGCAAGTGCTTCGGTATGAAGCTTAGCGCAAATGAAATGACTGTTTTGATAATGAGCGCCAAGATTGCATCTGCACTAAAAATCAGGCGGACAGACAGTTTCTCGGAAGGAACACCAAGATGATGAGAGAACATTATGAAAACCTTCAACGAGTAGCGAATAAGATCAGCAGTAGTAAGGAATGTAAATATAATGACGAGCAATTCAAAAGCATTGACGAAAACGTAGCAAGTAATAAAAGAAGACAAGGCCAATCAGGCCAAGACGAAATCGCCAGTCTTATTTTGCCAAATGTAGCCAGATTAAGGAAGACTCGCTATTTAAAATAAAAATCCTTAATTTTGACAATAGTTCAGTAATATCAAATTCAACAGAAGTCTCCAATAAAGCCCCTATAGCCCCTTCAACACTAGAAGAAGTCGAGTCTCCCATGAGAAGCCAAGAAAATGATAGAGCGCCGGGAATTGACGAAATTCCGGCTAAATTATCCAAATGTGGTGGAAGCTGCACCACGAAATTCATCCACAAAGTGATCTAGCACATCTGGGATCAGGAATCGCTCATATGCCCTTACCACAAAAAATGAGACAAACTACTGGACGATAATTATACAGGCATATCAATATTTTGAACGTCCTATAAAATATTAACGAAAATATTAGAAAAGAAAATTGAAGTTTATGCTGACAATGTCATTGGAAAGTACCAAGGAGGCTTTAGGTCTAGGTGATCAATGATTGATCAACTGTTTATGGTCAAACAAGAGCTGAAGAAATGCTGAGTGTTTGACATTGACGTCTACCAGATTTTTGTAGACTTTAAGCAAGCATAAGACAGTATTGGCTGAAACGTACTGTATGAAATAATGCTGAACTTCAACATGGCAGCAAAACTAGTCTTACTGACCAAAATGACGATAAGTCAGATGATAAGTCAGCATTAAAAATATCTGACTAAGTCCTTTGACATAAATGTCGGACTAAAGCAAAGCGATGGCTTGGTTCGCCTGCTGTTCAACATAGTACGTAAGTACGTTATAAGGAAGCTGGCTGTCGACAAAAAAGATATGCTTTTATATAAATCCAGCAAAGTAGTAGCCTACACGCATGACATTAATATTTTGTTGGGTTCCTCTACAACTGCCAAAGAAATCCTGCAGAAACTTGACCAGAAAGCAAAAGTAGCCTTGAAAATCAATCTGATGGAAACAAAAACAACGAAGCAAACAGGAAAAAGAACCCTCAATACGCAAGATATAGTTCTTGATATTAATTATAATTCAGAAAATATGGACGAATGTACATGGGTTGATTGTTCCAAACGTAGGTCCCTTTGCTCCCAAAGTTCGAACTGCTGTAACTCTTTTTTTTTTAAACCTCTCTTGTCTCACAAAACGTTTTCGTTTTACGTTTTTGCAGTTAAGAATTTATTTTGGATTCTCGTTACGAGACAAATAAATTTTGTATGGTCGAATTTTAGAGCAGGCTGACATTAGGGCATTCACGATTTTCAGTTGCAAAATTAACAACTTTTGTTTTTAAAAAATGCTTACTGGGGCGATACTTGATGCATTGGAAGTGTGCCTCGATGACCGGAGTTAGCTATACAATGTAGAGGTTTGATGAAATTTCTCCGTAATTGACCAAATTTCTATTCAACTCTGTAAAATCTCCAACCTTATTTTACAAATAATGTAAAAGTGTGCACTTTACCCTGATTTGTTACAGCTAAGATAACTCAAAGCCCGATGTGTAATCATGGTCGGATTTACACAAGCACTAGCAGCCAGTTCTCTACCCGCTTGGCTACACGAGAAATATTTTTGACTTTCGTAAGTTCATCAATTAAACATCATTCAATACTTTGAGTGGATCAAAAAGTTTACCCACACTGGGCGCATTTTAAAACCACTGATATTTCATCAGTGTGGTCTTTTGGTTGGTGAATAGCAATAGTTTCTATAGAAGGTGATGGAAATTGGTAGTTATGTAACGAGAGATCGTTGGAATTTTAGTCGCCTGAACAAAAAACGAGGTGATAAATTTGGGGGATGGCTGAGCGAGTCTACAAGAAATTTTTTGTAAACATGCTCTTAACTATATATTTCAGAATGTTTAACTGACTTGGCATCTCTCCTAACTACTTAATTAAAAAATTTGTTGTATTTAAAAAGTTCAAGCTCTGCTGTTCTGGTTATTATTTTATGTATGGAATAAAAATAATTCCAAGAGTTTGATTTTAACTTTGAATTAAATTTGACTACTGCAGACTAGACTGCTTCTATCCAACTATACAACTCGTCTCACATTCGTTGAAAATTTATTGTTGCTAACAAAGTATAATATTATAATTATATTGGGAATACAAATTAGTAACAATATATTTATTTCAGAGCGGAAAAAAATTGTACATTCATCAAAGTATTGCTCATGGCTGGCTACTACTTTTTTCGTATTCTCAGATTGCATCTCGAGAAAAAATGTTGACCCTTAACTTCTTTTTATCTCTATAATGCAGTCATCGAATCGAGAAAAAAATTCACAAGCTGGCTTTGACATGAAACAGATTTGATATATTTTTGATTTTTGATTAGTGCTAACTAAGTGCTGGCAGCACCGGCCAGTTTTGTTGTTTTTGTACCAACAAATGCTATCATTAATTATTCATATAAGTGACCAAAGTGTAAAAATTTTCCAAATATTGGAAATTTTTCGGATGACAACCGTAAAAATCTTTCTATCCCTGTAATATTCGATGAAGTCGTCAGATGAAAACGACATTCAGGGTAGGTTGATTTTGACGTGAAACAGTTGCTTTAGACTTTTCGTTGCTGTTCAGGCAAAGTGTTGCAAGCACTGAGCAATTTCAAATTTTCGCAACATAAGTATCCGATAATGAATATAAGTAACAAATGTTTGACTTTCTTAAATTTTGAGATTCATGCAAGTGGCTACCCTGAGAAGCGTTGCATCCAATGATTTTCAATGAATCTTTCAGATCAAAGTAGTAAATGCAGTGGCGGCTCGTTAGGGTGGGCCCGGCCCGCCTGGCCCACCCTGACGAACCGCTACTGAGTTAAAGTAAAGTAGATATTTCTTGTTGGTATCCGCGTATACCTTATAATAGTATTTTTGTGTCGAGCGGGCCCAGTGGCGGCTCGTCAGGGTGGGCCAGACCTGACGAGCCGCCACTGAGTAAATGCTTTTCGAAACTGGCTGTAATAAGCAGCAAGTGTGGTATATTATGCACTTAAGATCTGCACGATTCGTCTACTTTTCTTCGAACATTAGTGTTTCTAGCGGTTCCTATGCGATGGAGTTTTTTGATTTGCCATTTAAAAATTGAATTCATCATCCAAAAATAAAAAAAAAACATTTTTAATAAGAATATGCATTTTATTTAACTAGCTTCTTTGATTGAAATTACAACCAGAGCTGCACATCAACTCTGACTTTTATTGAAATAATGATTTTACCTGAAAAACTGACTTTATTTCGATGCTAGGCTCATATTCTACGAATATCATGATTTGTTGTTATTGTTTGATGCATAAGACGGACGTCCAAACGTATCTTAAACATTTAATCAATAATATGAAGGTATGTTTATTTGAAGAATTTTGATTCATCGAACCTACTAAATTCTCAGTTTTGACCCAAATTATTACACAATTTCCATAAAAACCGACATATTTTAGCGCGATATTATCTTCGATTTCAAAACTTGTATAATCTAATATCAAATCATTCGATCTGTTACAAAAACCTATTATAAATTCTTCAACACCAGCGGCCTACACATAAAAAAAAACTGAACTTCCAGTCTGCAACAAATTTCTAGACAATTAGCATATCCGCCTCAGCTTTGTTTTCGGAATCTTAACAGCCATCAGACCTACGAAAACCTATCAAGCTGCGAAAATTTCATAATTTCACACCGAGGGTGTCCAGCTACCGGAAATAGTACTTTTATTGCTTTCGCATTAGCTTACAACTCGTCGACCGTCATCAGTCAGTCTCAACACTTGTTCTACGCTTTGTTTTATTACTGCTACAGCAGCAGTTTTTGTTGATGTTAATCCGAGAGTGGAATGGCATTTAAGTATTTGCACCGTCTGTTAAATACGTTGAAATAGAACCTTTTAATAGTTTTTGCAACTTCTATAAGTCACTGTCGTAACCACAGGACCACCACAATCATGAAGAATAACGAAACTCGCATAATGTCATTCAGTCCTATCAGATGAAATCGGTGTGAAAATAATAACTAGTTTCAGTACTCTCCTATAAAATTCCATCGAAACATTCCACTTATATATTTAATTGCCAGGGAATGAAACAAGGCACGGATGTTGTCCAGCGACTCTGTTTCTGAAGCCAACAAACCATATGCACACAAGTCTACACATAATGTGTACGTCTACTGTCGAATTGTGGTCGATTTAATGTGCGCAAATAGCGACAGTAATTTAATCTCGACATTAGATGCGTATTAAGCCAGGCAATAATACTTAAAAGGCACTTAACCTCAAAAAACCTATAAGTTACTACAGATCATTAACGATTCATTAAGTCTACGAAATTCAAGATGGCGACCAAGTCGAATGACGCGACGCCGTGAGAAATTTTATTATCAACGCCGATTTCAGCAAATCATCTCTGCGGGATAGAATTTTGATAAATTATTTTCGAACAAATTTAGACTACGTACTGATGCAGATTTGCGTGTTAGCGCTTATAATTGCGGAAAATATATAGCAGTACGTAGACAGAAATTTCTTAGGCAAAATACTTACATAGATCTGGTCAGGCCCAAAAATATGATGGCGTCCGTTGGGACACACGTAACGTACCCGTACCTACACTCTTTGGAGCCGAGTGAGATATGTGAAAAATGATAAATATTTCGCGAAAGCAGTTTCTTATACCTACTCGTACATTCTGATTGAAATTCATAGTAAAACGAAACAAAGCTGATAGTGACGATATGCAAATGGACTGCCCGTAAAAACACATCAAATGGCCATTAAAGGAGAACGTGGTAAAACGCGATACGAAACGAACACAGTCACAGTTCTCACATGAAGCCTTAGTAAAATAATGAATGGTACCGTGGCGGACGGGGCAGTCATTTTGTAATAAATGTGTTCGGTTTTTTAGAGTTTTCGTATATTTTTTTTGGTTTTTGTTTCAGACATTCGTCTTTCATCTGCATTCCTACTCGCGTCCGTATTCGCTTAAACCGAGACTGCATAGAATTTGAATATTATCCCAAAGTAGATTTTCTGTTTTCAGTTTCTCCATTACTAGTGCGGATTATAAATGGACATGTCGGAGATATCATTTGTCATGTCACGGGGCTGTTGTGTTGTGAACACGCAATCCGCCATAAAACGACCGTTACCACACTTCTTTGGCCGACGGGACAACACACGCGACACTCCACTCCTCCAACTCGCTATCATTCCTGCAGGCGGCCTATGAACTGCTACTTCTGCAGATTATAGGCAGGCATACGAGTAATAAGTGCAAGGAGGGTACTGTCCGCATAGGAGTTTGGAGGTATGTTCGTTTATAGTATGTGGCGTGGACTCTTAGTATGGGATCACGGCCTTCGCCAGTAAATAGGCAAAAACAATCTTGAATAGCCCACGCTGTGCGCTCCGTTAAAACAAATATGTAAATTGGGGAATGAAAGTTTAGGGCGCTCTTAGTTGTGATGGTAGTGATGATCCTGACGATTGGAATGTTTGTACTAATGGGGAAGACATTTTAGAGATCGGTCAGTGGGTGATGCAACATAAAGTGGTTTGTTGTTAAGAGATTTCAAATAAATTATTTTCGTCAACAATTTCTAACTTAAATCTACTTTAACGCATTAGGGACAGACTAGACGTTTGCGAGATCGAACTTACCATATTGAAGATGTTTTCTTAAAACTGTGATATCTTTGAAAGTAGTTACAATTTTTTTTTCCTATTCTACTATACGTTGGTTATGAACAAATTGACATCATTTTGGTTTGAATATATCTATTAAGTATTAATGATTTAGTAATCGCTAAATTTTAGCGCTTGAGAGCAATACTGCTTTTTTTTATTCAAGGAGCAATATCTCGGAGCGTATTTTCAATAGAGCAATGTTTTTTTTTTTAAATGAAACTACTAAAATGAAAAATGAGACGATTTTAATTCACAGGAAATTTATCAACTGTGTTTCATTTCAGGTCGTTCTATTTTCTCAAACAATTTCAAAATTCACTAAAGTTTGAAATATTTCGTTCAGCATTTACAGTAAAGAATAATGAATTTACAGAAAAAGAAAATATTGTAATTGAAGCCATAGAGACTGAAAAAATGTTCCTTGAATGAGAAAATATCAATATCAAACACTATAATCTAGCGACTTAGGAAAAATTAATGCTTGACGTATTCAAAGAAAAATGATGTAAACTTTTTTGACAATTAACGTAAAGTAAAACTTTTTTAAAAAAATTATAACTACATTTGAATATATCACAGTTTTTAGATTCTATTTCTAATATGATGCGATCAATCGTTCAAATGGCTAATCTGCCCTTAATAGATAAGCCGTCGATTTCCTTTTATTAGTATTTCAACATTCCAAGGGACATTGCATTTCATTTTAGAAATATTTAGAATCCTTTAGAACAATGTATATTTATAATCGTCAAAAGTCACTTTTTTCTTTTACAGACTAGTTTAACTTTGAAATTAGCCAAGTATTAGCTTATTTTCTTCAGACATGGGATGGTCATCTTTCAAACAAGGGGGGCTTCAATAAAACGCTACTTGTGTTTTATCCGCCATATACAAAAAAAAACGACTTTTATCCGTAAAGGACCAGAAATAGCTCTCAGGTACGGGCTGACAAAGCACGTAGCTAGCAAAAAGTGGAGCTGAAAACCAACAAAAGGAAACCTAATGCTGATTTTATTTAGGCAAGAACTTTGGCCAATGTTTTGCGCCGAAGTTTTTGAGCGGAGTGCCACCAGTACCATCAAGGGCCTGATGCTATTGGCTTCCGGGTTGCGGCCTTTTGGATGGAGGCAAATTTTCCCATTTCGGTTTATTTTTGTTGGCTTTCAGGTCCCCTTTTGCCAGCTATGTGCTTGTGTCATGATCTGGTCGTGAGTGTAAGAAAATTATTTAGTGAAAATTTCAACCATATTCATTATAAAGTGAAATCTACACATTTCTTCGGATTTGCTTAGAAAATCAGTTTTACTAGTGCTTTTTATGTGCTACCGTTTTTTCATATTTCTCTGATCCGAAAAGCATATTGCACAGTGATGTTCATCTCACTTAACTCTGTAAGATATGACTTTATATTGCTATTACACAAGCCTGTGTCAACTACATACTGAAGGCCAGTTACAAGTAAAAATACTTTTTCAGGTAAAAAAAACTTTTTTTGAAGTAGCAATCTTATCAAAAAGATTTTTGCTAAACCCATACCCGAGATATAGCACTATTTCAATGGTCATGCTGGGAGTCTTCGTACGCAACAGTTTGGTACACACAAATCTGGAACCATATGCTTTTGGTTCCTTTAGGCCTTAAAGATAAATGCAAGTTGAATGGTTTATATAAGAATATAAACAAGAAAGGCTCTAATTTTTGTAATATCATCAATATTTTCAGAAGTTTAAGAGGGATATTCACCCAAGGCACACTTTCTTGCAACTTGCATTATTGTTTCCTATAGTATGATGAGAATTCGGTTAAAATATGGTGATCGTATTTTGAAAATTGTTGTGTAGGTGGTTTTACAAAGACCAAAAATGGTAGTTTCGAGAAAAAAATAGCCGGCTCACATTTCCTTCGATATTTTCATATTCTTCATCAAAAACTCAAAGTTCACGCTAAATAAAAATCAAGAAGACCTTCTTCGACCTTTTTTTCACGTTCTTCATCATGTGTGATGCTAGGTATGCCATACAGACCCTAAAATTGAATAATAACATAAATAATTCAGGAGACTTAATATTGAAAATATTTGTTGCTGTTAAAAAATAAAACCTTATGAATTTACTGCTTTTGTAAAATCTACCAGCTACGCAAGAAGTACCTTCCTTTTTAATACTTTCTTATCTTTCCTCAGCTCTCTTTTCTGCTTTCTTTGATGTCTTGTAGCACCTCGCTCACTCCTTTGGTCATTCATTTCTGGTCAGCTTGGGTTGCTATACGATCAGCCATCATAGGTGCCTCTGTTCGCTTATATTTATGCTTCATGTCCATCACTTTATGCTCATATTGAACTCATCAGCTGCGTGCTCAAGGCCCAGCTCCAGCCTGCTTTAAAGATCAAACATTTTTGAATGCTTTGTGCCAAACTAAGGAAGGAGGACTTTTTTTTTAATGTTTTGAGTATTGACACTTGAAAAATAGCATATAAAATGAAGGGCACAGACAAGATAATTTAAACAGAGTATGAGTAAAATATAAAATAATAAAATAAAAATTATTTACCTTTGCAGTAAGTCTTCATCTGAGAGCCGTTCATTCAATTCTTTTATATAATCCACTACAGTGGAATTCAACCTGACAGTCATTTCTCTGTGTGAGCTGGGCTACTTCATTTCTGGTTTTGCCTTCTGTCAAATGCACCAAGAATTCGCTGTCTTTGGGCAAAGTGAATGATTTGGCTTCGTGTCAGTGGATGGGCAATTATTGAGTGCAGCTTTTTATTTCTGGAACACGCTGTATATTCCTTTTAATAGCAAGGCAATAGAGTCCACGAAGTTCACTGGCTTTATCAAAAGTAAATTTCGGTGCTCTGTATTTTTCGATAAGTTCTTTCAAGTTTGCATACAGTTTTATAGAGAAATGACTCAAACACTCCTTTTTTTCAATTATGTAATCTAGCCCATAAGACATCATTTCTAGTAGCATTTTGTTTTATTTTGGAATCGCCATTTCTGAGAACAGTGGATTATCTATCAGCATGATGGTCGGAGCGTGGCACACAGCTTTGGAAAACCCTTCCCCTACCAAAGCTAAATCCAATATTTACAATATATTACAATATTTACAATATTTTCCGAGAGGCATGAAAATTTTGCTTTTGGCTCTAGCCGGGTGAAATGGGTAGTAAATCTTTCAAAGAAATGTTCAAACCAAAAACGCAATTTCATCGATTTCATCGATTTCAGCATTTTTTCACCTGTCTCTGGCCTTAAGAAAAGTAATAAATAACGTCGTATTTCTTTATGGACTTGAAGTAATGACAATGTCTCCTCTGTAGGAGACATTGTCATTACTTACATGTTACTCCTAATTTTACTCGAGCTACCAGCATCGGCTTGTGACTTTGATTCAATTATATTCCTACTTACTTATGATCACTCATCACTCATCAATCTCATAATTGTTTAAATTACGGAGGATGTTTCAAAGTAGAGGAAGAATTCAATTTTCTTTTGAACGTGAAATGTGAAATTATTAGTCCTAGTCACCGCAAATCTATGAAGTACCTTTTGCTTAGGGCATGCAATCCCGAGATTTCGGGATCTCGGGATCTCGGGATCTGGGGATCCCGACACATTTTGGACATTTTCGGGATCCCGAATTTTTTATCGGGACTCCCGAGATTTCGGGATTGATAAAATTTAACCCATTTTGGGAATAAGAGAGCAGAATTTAATACTAAAAGAAACATTGTTTTATGAGAACGGAGGCGGAAGCCAGTTGTAATAATGAATTACAACTGGAGTATGATTACATGCTTAATATCCCACCAAAAAGTGTACTGCTGCAAAATCAGGTCTAGTTTAAATTTTGAACATCATGGCGAATTGTGTTTATTAAGAGCATACTTTCAAAATGAATCAGCAGTTTGAACCAATCGATATTATTACTTATCACTTGTTTCATTGAAAAGCAATATTATTTTCTAATTGATATGTAGTCAACTAAAAAGAATAATGTATTTTTATTATTTTGTTAGAACATCCGTTATGCTGATTAAATTTCAATTCGTTTTTAAATAATTTTATAACTTACTGTCATGACCAAATAAAGAGCTTTATTGGATAAGAAAATAAGAAGAAATTAGATCATAAGATTAATTTAGATGCAATTATAGATTAACGTCTTGCTTGCTAGTACCCATGTACATATGTGCATAAATTTAACATTATAATAAACTTAGCTTCCGGTTTTACGTATGTTGAAATAAAGTTTTAATTGAGTACGAATAAGCCAATATATCTGTTTAAATTCCCTTAATATAGGTTTTTTTTATAAAATCCCGAAATCTCGGGACTATCTCGGGATCCCGAAAATTCTAATCCCGAATTTCGGGATCACCATTTCAATCTCGGGATTAATGCCCTACTTTTGCTCTTCAAATGATCTGCGTGAAAATTATTGCCGCAGAAAATTTTCTAAGTCGAAATCGCAACGAATTCGAAGAAAAAATTAATTCAATTTTTTGGTTCTATTTACTTTAAAAGCAACTATCTTTTTTTAATCATTCGGATTCGAACTTACGCATTATAAGCACAAATGGAGCAAACAGACAAATAAGTCTACGTTAAACATTAAATGCAGAACATACATCGAGATAAGATCACTCCGGTGTTCTGTGTAACATATTTCTATGCACTGCAATGAGCTGTATATTCTGGCTTACAATAGTACGCGATGATTGAAGTTTTGACTAAAATCAAATAATTTGCTTTGAATTTCAATATACATTCTTAAATCATGTCTTTTTAGTGTAAGGAATCTTTAGCGAGAGAAGTATGGCTTCCTTTGCGTCCAATGACGAGCCGTCCCTGCGAGTTATGGTGGGGTCTGATCCCGGAGAAAAAAAACAAAAACATGACAACTTCGTTTTTCACAACTTTATATTGAACGATTTTACTTTAAATTTATCTCACAATTTCGATGTTTAATTGGGCAGAGTTTACCCTTACACGATTAGAATCAGACTCGCTGGGATGAGCTACGTATAATCTATTTATGCATTAATTTCTGCTGACCTAGGCGTCTGCAGTTTCGTGGGCACGCTTAAGTAATCTAGCATATCAGTTAAGCTGATGATGCAGATCCCACGAGAATAGACAATTGTTTATTGTCCGTTTGCTTGTTGCAGGTGTTTTGTTACGCTCTGCAACAAGGTGTCGTATTTGTTTAGAATGTCTGACATTGAATTATACGTAACTTACGAGGTACTATCATTGAGCTTATCAAAATTTGCAGATCGTCATCAATAATCTCTGTTACCATCAAAACTTACTGCTGTGCAAAAATCATCCGTTTACTTAACTCCAACTGCACCACTCATTTAAATTGTTTAGCCTTAAAACGACGGCACACTTCCACCACACCATTTACTCGTACTCCACTTAACAACGATTCCACACGCTATCTGTTAATTGCCAGAAGAAACACACAATTCCATTTGTCACCGAAAAGGTGCTAATTGCTGAAATTCCTCTCTAGTGCCGCGCCGGTTCCATCTCAGCGGGTAAAGAAGTCGCGAACCTAATTATGTGGCGTTTGTCACAATCCCGGAGACGAGACGACAAAAGTTTAATTTGTTTTGCCCAGATTGAATAGATTGAATCGAAATTTTACGTGTCCCTGCGCCCATTGTTTTCGCTTCCAATTTCACTATAGACGCCGCAGCCGTCCTCTTGTTGTAAATGCAGCAATTTCAAATTCGCGAATCAAAAAGTAATTAAATTGCGGATAGTGTGTAAAAAGTGTTTGGCGGGAAAAAAACGAATTGTTTGTAAGAATTCCTACCGATTGCATGACATCAATTATTCAACAGATTGGGGTGGATGCGCAAAAGTTTTTTCTTCATCGTACTTGTAGTTGTAACAATGAAATTTGAGGGAAGGATTGGCATTGATTAGATCGATGTTTTCGAAGCGAGCAATCGTTTCAAAAGCATCGAAAGAATGTTGATTGAGACCCTCGAATTCATCAAATTTTTTTCTCTGGGTCAGATAAAATCATTGATTTTAATCTAATTCAGTTTGCATACCGTTGATTTCAATCCACACTCTAGTGCGGATGCGAAAATGATTATTTTCATTTTGATTCAATAAGATTCGAACTAGCTGACCAGATTCTAAGCAATCAAGAATATATGAATTGCTCTCAGAAAAAGTACTTGCAAGTTTGATCTGCTTGCTCTGGACACTTAAAACACTGATAGTCCAATCCGCTTCCATCTTTCAAAGCAACCCTAACAAACTTATTTATCCGATACATTTGCAACTTCGATTCACCGAGTTCTGAGCTCAATCTGGACATTGTGAAGTGTGTAAAAAATGGACAGGCGGCAAGTGAGTGACTCCTTTGAATGGATTGGTATCCGATGCGGTAGGTTTGCTGCGACATAATGATGACGGAAACCTCGGGACTCTCAGTGTGCCAACTCAATCCTTTGATTTATGATGTTCGTCAAGTTTCCCGAGAGAAATATTGTATCAGGCAGCGACAGTGTATAGCATTCCCAACGTGTTTTTTTCAAACAAATAATGCAATACTGGTACTGGCGTGTTGTGTTGATAGATATCTACTTGAGAGCTTTGCCTAAAATGATAAAGGACTTTTTCGTCATCATAATGAATTTTAATTGCAATAACTAACGTAATTTTCTGCAAAATGATTTTATATGATGATCAAAGAGTTAAAGCCGCTGGCTTTTCAATGGAGTATAGTCTTGTGAGCGACCAGCTGAAAAAGTTGTTTATGATGAAGTAATAAATCTGTTGAAGGATTGATAATAATAATCATTTGCAGAGAGATTTTACAGAGATTGTGCATAAATCACTCAAACTCAAGTAAGGTAATTCCTTATATACACATTAGGTGAGAAAATCGATCGTCGATCTCATTCTTTACACTCTAATTTCTAAAATTGTTGTTCATATATATTCACATCATCTTGGTTTACCGTTTAACGATTCCATAAGAGAATATCTGATTGACGTTTGTTTTCGCAATCAAAACATTATAGCTATCACCTTCTACTTCTTATACCGCAAGTTACGTTTTACTTGCATTTATAGCTGTCTAGGAGGGAGTCGAGCCTAAAGATTTAATATTAATATAAATTATCTTTCCATATATCGTATAGACATATGAGAGAAAATGTTACTACTTTACTTTGGGTAACTTTTATCTTTCATCGCGCAATTTTTCCAAGTCCGTGGAAATTTCGATTCAAAATAATGAGATGATTTTAAATGTGAAGTCTTTTACCACGATATATTAGTAGCTTTGAACTAAAGAGCTCACTGAAGCTCAAGTGGACGCGTGTCCTGAATGCTACATTCTATGTGTGGTATCATTTGACATTAACAGTTTTAGTTGTTCTGCATAGTAGCTTTAAATCAACTCATAGAAGCTGGGCTACTGCTTGCATTTTTCATATCTCCGAAAAGAAGTTTTGGTATTTTTGATTTTAGAATAATTTATAATTATATTAAGTTGCAACAGAGTGCACCGGAGTTGCGCCCTAGATTGGAAAAATTGCCTTTGGTCCGCCTAGAAGATCATTTTTCTTTATACCCGGCAAGAAAAATTGCTAAGTAGTAGCACACAAATTTTGTCAGTTCGAAAGTTTAACTAAGTAAGTGGGTGACTACCTTGGTTCATCTGGTATCCTCATGAAGCAAATATCTTACCCACAGCAAATCGTACCACAGGCAGTTTTTGGAGGTCAGTCAAATTTCTGAAGATTTAATGGGTGAGGTCAGTTTTCAATTCCGAACAATGCCTGTTTCTTTGTCAGACATGTACAGGACCAAATATACCAATGACGTATTTTTTAATTTTTTTTGTCTAAAATAGTGAATTCCAAACTATTAGAAGAGTAGTAGAAACCAGCAAGATTTCGTATATTTTTGGTGTAAAAAACATCTTAGATATCAGATTTTGTGGTGGCGGCTTTGCGAATAGATTTCAATTGCAAGTCTTGGCAAGTATGCAGTCTTGGCCGTTGTGTTACATTTAGGCGAGAGCTGGTAGCAATGTCTGGCTTGGTATATTTTTCTGTAATCTTAAATTTTAGGCGCATAAACTATTTTAAGTGTCACACACCATATCGTCACGCCAAAAACACATAGTTATTTTTGTTAGAGATTTATTACTTTGCATACCCCAGAAAAGTGAATAATAATATCAGTGATTTCTGATCGTGATTGGCACTGGAAAAGGTTAATTGCTGGTCAACATTAGATGTGCATAAAACGGCATAAAAAAATATTGAAAGAAATATACTTAGTGACTTCTGAAGTCTAGGTTTTCATCAAATAGATTTTCAAAAAGCTTAAAGTGGCTGCACTACAGGTAGTAAATTAAATATAATTCAATAAAAGTCATCCTTGAATAATGATAAAATCTTTGTCATAATCAACCCATTGGTGCAATGTCAAATCGAGAGACTCTTCACTTTCGTCAATTGGGTCAATAGTAGCTCAGACATAGAGATGAAATTCAGCTTAATGAAAGCAGCTCTGAATAGTAGTTCACGTTCTTTCCCTCCCGATTCAGCTACCATATGCATAGCTTCAAAATTTGTTTTCTTGGCAATTATTTTTCTCTACTTCTCTCATGGCTAGAAATCGCATTTTCTTTCTATAATGAAGGTGTTGTGCAAGTATGATAGCAAAATAGCTGTATTGATAAAATGACCGTATTAGCTGGTAGATATATAAACTTGATACTATTCAGTTATTGAAGATGTGCAGAACAGCTATTTAAAATTATATTTTATTTTAGATCCTAAGCTTTTTATCCGCAGCGTCATAAAATCAGTGAATTTCGATATTTCAACCGATAAAAAAACTGGCTATAAAATGGTAAATTCTTTACAAATTTAAAACAACATTTTCTATCAATTTCCGTCATCTTATAAGAGAATGATGCGGTAGATGCATTATGTTACTCAATGCATCTACCGCTTATAGCCACCAGCAGTTTTCAGTCTAAATTCATCAGGAAAATTTTTAGCATGAAGCTTTGTCTCTCCTATGTTATATAAGTCATTTGCATCTTGTTATCTAAATAAACCCAAAAAATATATATATAATACCATAAAACCTATAAGACAAAGCTGCCTCATCGCAACCATTATATCATAGGGTTGAAATCGGTAGATACTTCCTTCGCAATTAATGTGTTACGAGTGTTACCATTTGATCATTTCTTGATGATGCCGCGTTTAACTCCTGATTTGACTAAGATATGTACTCAGTGCTAGTTTAACTTATAGCACAGTATGCGAACATGGTCGAACTCAAAACACCGACCACAGATGTTTGCAGACTATATCTCACCACATAGATACACAAGCTTTAGCTTTCAATTAAAGAGCTTCACCAAATAAGAATATTTTGGGTAGATTGAAAACCTTACCCACGCTGGGCGCAATTTAAAGTCCCTGATATTTCTTCAATCTGGCACTTTGGTCATTTCTACCATCTATCTATACGTGATAGGGCATGCAGTCTTGTACATTATGGACATTTTCGGGCTCCGGTTTTTTCTATCGGGACCCCCGAGATTTACGGATTGATAAAATAATAACATAAATTTGATACATAACAGTCTATCTGTCTGCTCTAAAAACTTATTCTCGAGGAGACTGTTGCAATTGTTATTACAGCCTTTTATCTTATTTTGAATCTGCTAGGTTGCTGTCACAAAAAATATACAGAGGGTGGTACATAGAATACAGAAAAAAAGTTTGCAAATTTATAAAAAGTAATTGAAGTACAATCAGATAAAATAATCTTCAATATTAAATTTAGCTGTACATACGATTTAACAGTCATTAAGATTTGAAAATAATTTCCTCAAGATCGTGGTAGTAAACACCATGCTGCTAAAGACGACCTTTGAAGCTTTGTACAGCTCATTGGGTTAAATCGCAGGGTATAACATAATTTCTATAATCCGCCTCCTTAGTTCTGGCAGGGTGTGAAAGTGAAGTTTAAATACTCTTTTCCGCAATTACATAATCAAATATGATGACCGTGCAGACCAATTTAAGTCTTCTTCATAATCTTCCTCAAAAATCGCTTCCATTCTGAGCTGCATATTGCCATAAAATGTTCGGAATTTACGTTAACGGTGGCGTTTGCGTTCTCGAAGAAGTACAGGCTTATCACTTATTTTGACATGGCAGTGTAGCGATCTGATATGGTAATCAAGTGGTCTTTCGTTAATAATTGTGGCATTTTGCCAGCAGCAGAAGTTTCGTTTATTGATAGCTGCATCGAAGTGAAAATTCGCTTTGTGACTGCTGAAGAAAGTTGCGTCGCGAGCCATCTTGTACAAATTAAATGTCAAGTCCTCCTCAAAATACGATCTGACATCATCAAGGCAACATCATGCCTTCGATGAAAACGTCCTAGTGATTGTTAGATTGCTGCTTTCATCAGCTGTACGTTTATTGTTGTTCCGATGGACCTAAAAGCATATCTTCTTATCTTGCGACTGGATCCCTTCAACTGTCTGGCCCAGAAACGAAGTTTGCTTTCTTTGGGAACAAGTGTCATAAAAAAATCTCTGAGCAGAGATCAGTGGCTCTCAAAATACTGTTTACTCCGATCTGAATCATGTTGGCTATTGAAATGGGGTCATCGCGGAAACATAAGGAATCTATGTGCATCAGTCTACTCTTAAAACGTCCTTTAACCACTTAATCCTGCATACTCATAAATTGGCCTATGGAAAAGCAATTAAAACTCAAATAAACGATTAATACCATAAATTAATCCCTAGGAAATTCACAATAAAACCAGTATCTAAAAAATATTACGCGATTAAAACAAATGGCCACAAAAGCATACTGCACTAAACAGACGCACAATTGACTGGCATACTGAAACAATTGGATACCTTGCAAAAATCAAAGAGTTATGTCTATGCAAAAAATCAAAGAGTTATGTTAAAAGAATACGAAATCACCGGGCAAGATCTCTTTTTGAAACAAATATGTGTTATTAATTGAAAATACAAAGCAAAAACAATTAAAATGCTAATTAATCTATCATACCCCCATACATGCGACCTGAGTCTTTTCAATGAACAGATAGACTTAAAATTTTAAAATCCAATGTGGCAAGTCGAGGTTTCAGAAAGAATTTCCTTTTTCTTCAGCAAAGAAACTAATCTTCGAAAGCATATTTATTATGTAGATAGCGAGTCGATATAATTATATATTTTCCGTAGATCCTATTTGTACGCTACTTTGCCCCAGATATTCCATGACATAACAACTTAGACTGAAAATGACATTAAACTACAAGAAACCTCTCAAGAAATACGTCCATGAGAGTCGTCCATATTTAAAAGGAGCATAACTGTGCAAAAGGACTTTTGAAAGCGGATGGCAGATGACACTGGGATGCACAGCGTCCTCCAAGTGTTCACCGCCCCATCACGACATCATGCCTAGTGTCCTGGATATCCAATAAACATTTTGCCATCACGAAGAAGATTCATATTTGTCCATGGCATTGCTTTCTACCCAAGCACTTATGAGACAGCAATTCCCATTGAACTGACTGGCCCGTGTCCTTCTTCATTCTCAAGATTTGTCACATTTTATCTTTCGTTTTTCATTTTTTCCGTTTCAACATTATTCCAACATGTTTTGATTTTTTTATTATCAGCCAGATACAATGGTCGACAGAGAGAGAACATATAGTGCAACTTGTGATCAGATCACCTGCTGCGATATTTCATGGGAAATTGAGCTCGACCTCTTGATATGATTTTCATATGTGTTTTTTATTTGTTACTTTTCATTTGAATCAGAACCATAAGAAATGGGTCTAATGTCCTACAGACGAGCAGCAGTGGAACGAAAGTTTTCGGCACAGTCTATTACAAGCACTGTGGTGAATGAAATTGGCTCAGCGGCGTAGGAGGCAGGTGTGTCAGCTGACAATTCGATGGCAGAACGAATGGAATTGAATTATATTTTGTCATTTTTTGAATAAATCGAATTCATCGTGGACGTGGATATCGAAATGTGAAGAAATATTTTAATTTTCATTAGCTCTGAATAGGCAGTGGGAGGTGTAAAAGAATGTATTTAATTTACTTGATGGCGCCACATTCGTTTGATATATGTATGTATGTATTGTGGGATTTTTTAATTCGATTTCATTTGTTTAATTTTTTGTGACCAGACTAAATCAGTTCTAATAACTTGGCAAGGCAAGTCTGTTATCAGGAAACAACATTATTTACCAATTTAAAATATTTATGAGATAAACTACTATTTACCGGTACGAGAAACAAAATCAGCACTACATTCACTTATATAAAACCGTTTATGATTGAGAACTAGTCAGCTGATTTCTCTTTAATACAAAAACTTCATAAGTAGGAATATCGTATCGCACTATCCTCCCAAATACCTAATTAACACCGCCGACTGCAAAATATCTTACTACGAGTATCTTCTTCATGAAGTCAATCGGTAATTAAAGCCAAACTTGTATCTGCGTGTTTGGTTGACCATACTTGGATAGCTATTCATAAGCAATCATATAAATTTGGTTTCGGCGTTTGTATTTGTAGACATGTTACTGTCACGATTACAGTCCATCAATCAAATTGTGATCGGGCCCTTCTTGGAAGTTCATAATTTTTCGGGAGTCCATGAATTTTTCATTTTTCGATGATTGATATGATACTGTAGGCTTCACATGTTGAATAAAATATTAGACTGGACATGGATGTGCATCAGAAAAAAGTTAAGGTAATTAAAACTCAGTCGTTCGGAAAATCAATGAGCGAAATTCAAGTTTGTTTCAATTGTAGATTTTTGTAAAAGTCGATCATATTCATTTTTATACATAATGCGAGCATATTTTATCTTAATATCTGAAGCATAGATCCTTTCGAAACCCATGTAGTCCCTCAGAAAATACTATGATATTTTAAAGTCAAGAAGCGCTCCAAGAAATAGATTGTATATTTAAATATAGTAAAACTACTTTACATCACCCTGCTTTAAATCAAACCATACGTTCCACTACTTAAGTATTTTTAGCATGTTTCTATGTCAACAGGTCAATGAAATATTTACTTATCCAGCGATGATAATCGATTACAACGATTACAAGAGATAATACCAACCCAATACTTCACAATTTTCCAAATCATATGAATAACACTAAAGTATTTATGTATGTCAACCACGAAAAGTCGATGAAGCGCCACCAAGATCCCGGAAATCCCCAGAGGCACACTCTTTGCAAAATAGTGCTAGACACGTGCCGGTCACGAGACACCACACTTCATAAATTCTACCGCATTAACAATTTCGGGTGGCTACGAGGGCACTTGGCGCGTTCGCCAACAAAAATTCATTATCTTTTCACTTTCACCAGGATTGTGGGAGTATCTAGTGAAACTGGTGATGATGATGGTGATATCACCCCTGTTCGTTTGCATCCGGAATCAACGAGTCAATGAGCCAACAATGCCCGAGACCAGCACAATTTTACTGCCAGTTTCCTTGCTCGATTCTCGCGAAAAGTCCTTGCCATTAAAAAAATATGAATCGCTAGCGAGTGAATGCGGTGAGTGCGTGCAAGGAGACTACGGAAAATCCTATTTTGATTTATGCAATGATTTTAATTGATTTTAAGTCGGGCAAAGGAAGTCATCGCGCTATTGTATCTTAGTTGAGTAAATAATTCATATTGAGCGTGCGTTCGAAGGATGAATGCGTATTGCCGTGTGTATGCAACGGAGGGAATGAAAGTGATGATTTGAAAACCGAACGAAATGGTTTTGACATGTTTGAAGTCATAATAAATGTATTTGATATATTTATGATTTTGAAAGATAGTTGAAGAAGAGATCTGACATCATTCTGTATGCTAATGATTGAATTTTACTTGATTTCTGAAAATGTAAGTATTCGAATCGCTCAATTCTTAAATTTTACACAAATATTGAATGTTATTGAAATAACATTTTAAAACGATAAGTTCTGGAAGACTAATCGAACCAACATTTAAAGGATTTGTTGGCGGTGAAGAATAGCTGTGCACACCTTGGATGATTAGTCCTTTGACTTTCAAACTCGTTTAAATTAGATACTAGGAGCTGATATAGGGGCATTCCACGTGAATCAGGCTGGTAAAATATTTTGAGGTTTTCGATTTTAGTAATATTTGATTATGTTATACCTATATATGTTCTCGATTCAGATGTAAAATATTTTTACAGTATTAAGTCTGGTTAGCGAGCTAGAGGGCTTTAAAAATTTGACTAACCGGCAGATATACCTACGCTATTTTGAATCACATTATCCAGTTTTAAAAAGTAGTAATAAAATAAATAAAGTACTCGAATTAATGCTTTATAGGCTTATTAAATGCATTTTTGGGTATTCAAAAATAAATTTTTTCTTGGAAAAAAATATATTTAAACTTTTGAAACTTGAATTTCACAAAGTTCAACCATTCAATTTTTTAAAATTTATTTTCTAAAAATAGCTAATAGTGTCTAGATAATCCTTGCCAAGTTTCATAATGGGCATAGAAGTCGTTAAGGAGCTAGACCAGTTACAGTTTCGAAGCGTAACGGCCTGCGCCCGGTTCGCGTCTACCGCCACTTAACGCCAGATTATAGAAAATTTCTATCATGCAGAATGCCTTTAGTCCGAATATTAGATCATATTTTGCGAAGCTTTAGTGATGTAAATTATATTTTGATATAATATTCAATTCAATTGCACATATCAATGAAATAATAATGAATCATTTATACATTATATTTTACATAAATATATGAACATTGATTTACAATGGCGCCATTCATATAAAATATAATGTATAAATGATTCATACGAAGGGAACTAAAAATTGATATAATGTTCTTTCTTCCGCTGTTCTGTAGACAAACTACCTTTGTTTTGAGCCAAATACCTTGAACTTTGATTGGTCAAATGTTTTTTTCCAGTTTTCAGCAGAAATGCCCACTTTTCGTGTTCGGCGGCCGACGATGCATGTAAACGCCTGAATTCAGACCGTTTTTCAGAGGCTTATTCAAAATAGAAGGAATAAATAAATCATTTTGAAAGTGATCATGTTTATTCATTGCATATTAAAATGCAAGAATCTGATTTAATTTAATTTTTTTTTCAAAATGGCCGCCGTAGTAGATAATCTCTTGAGACCCTCCCGACGAAAGGCATCAATCGGCGGGATTTTTAGCATCAGTTACAACAATTTGAAACCAAAAAAATAGGTTGGAGTGTGTTTATAAAACATGTATCTTCTAGTTGAACCAAGAAAATAAAAAAAAAGTAAAAAAATCAGGAATTAGCACGCTTCACAAAAAAAGTAGGATTTTTCACCCTTTTTTCGATAGTTTTTCGGTCGAAAAAGCTAAATTTTGAAATTTTTTTCACATTATTTAGGTTCAACTAGAAGCTTATACTATAGAAAAAACGTGTGCGAAGCTTAATAAGAGTTGGTAGAGAACTTTTTGAGTTATTTTGCCCGCCAATTTAAAAAAAAGTTGCGTTTCGAGAAAAACGCGTAGTTTTGACACACAGAAACTCTATGATTACAGCGACTTACCAACTAATCAGTGATTCCAGGGCCATACAGAAGTCCTTCAGTACGTTTAGTTTTAAGATGTTAATTTATTAAATTTTACATGTATCGCCGGCCTTAATTAGTCTATTCTAGTCTCTATTTTTTATTTCCGGCACGTAATAATGGTTGCCTGGAAGCTACTGGACCAGGAAGACCTGGTTTTTGGCATCTTCGTTTGGTCATTGAAATACTAGAGAGCTCAAACGTTTTCATATTTACTTGTGCTGCTATTTGTGGTGTAATAAGGTGTTTTTTTTACATTTGCAAGCCACCACAATCTTTGGCTGACGGGGTGATTTCGGGAATTTCGTTATCATCATCGGCACTATAACTGGCCTCTTTTAATAAACTATTCAACCGATTCCGATCACGAGCCATTGACATCCAGTTAGGCATCCCTAAGGTCCGAGCGTCCTTGTAAACGTCATCTCTACACAGTAAAAAATTTGAAGTGCTTTTTTACACCACACAGCGGATAATCTATAATTTTACACCCTTTGATGCATTTTATGCTCTTTAATACACCACCATAATGGTGTTAAAATCACAAATGACCGTTCAGTGGAAAATTAATTTCCCTTCGCCGAAAACGACTAAGAGAAAATCCAAAGATGTGAAAAACCCTGAAGGGAAACAAACGGACACCGATGCGATAAATGAAATGAATAATTTACAACCGATAGGGTATTGATGGATACATGTTCATTCTAGAGTGGAAAATTTTCTTCTCAGTGTTAATATACACCAAACGAATAAATTTCTTTTGCGTGTTTATTCATATGTCACCTCTCTGGAATAAATCTTGGTGTATATCTTAAGCTTGAGTAGCCTAGTGGGTAGAGCACTGGCTTCTTGCGTGTGGGATCCCTGGTTCGAATCCAGGTTCAGACGAGGGTCCACGCAGCAAGCTTTGAGTTCACCTAGCTCTGATTAGGTAGCTGATTTAAATCAGGGATAAAGTGAGTCGTGGAAATAATTACTCCACACTCGTATTCACAATGATTAAAAAAAAAAATTGTAATGAAGCTCTCTACCGGCTTCAACCCCTAGACCCGTACGAGGGTTGTCGTGGAATTACTTTTTGTTTATCTTAATAGATCTTGCGTAATGACAAGTACATCTATCGACTTTCTTCTTTAAATTATCCTGAATGAGGTCATAAATGAGCTTTTAGGTGTTTCTTTGCAACATGCAACCAGGAAAAAAATTATCCGTTTATGTCACATTTTCACCACTGAGGAATATTTCTGAGTTACTCCAACGGTGTTTATTATATTCACCACCAATTTGATGTCAAAGTACCCTGTAAAATGCTGGAATCCATGGAACACCGGCCGGTGTTTTTTTTCAGTCATTTTCATAACAGTGTATATACAGTGCAAACAAAGTCCCCCCATTGTCATCGGCCGTAAAATCTATCGCAAAGGTTTTCCGAGCAGGATCTTCTTTGCTCATCCAACTTAGGTGTTCAGCCCACCGGAGTATACTGCCCTACTAAGCATAAACGTTCTCTCTACATTTTAGTACTTTCAATATATTCAATGATTTGTGTTTTGATTTGTACTAGAGACATATGGAGAGTGCATTTTTCAATATTGATTTTAGCATACTTCCACAAAAGATCGCTTTCTCGAATGTTGTAGAATGATGTAATAGAGTATTTAGTTTTTGAATTTGGTGTTAGCTAAAAAATGAGTAAAATGCAGACAGAACGTTTATGTTTAGTAGGGCAGTATCCTGAGCTTAATTTTTTTAATTACGAGTATATCTGCTTCCAGGTAGATAGCGTACAACTCATGGCTGTAGGGTGCTCAGAATTCAAGGATTCCAACGGTGTTAAATATTTCAGCACTCGGCATTCAGTAAATTTTATACAAGTTTTTTTCCATGGAAACTGAAGACTAACTAAAAATTTGGTGCATTATTCACCCCACTAAAGCTAAGTTGACACGGTGCAAGTATACTTGGATCAAATATACTTGGACGTCCAAGTAACATCACTTGGACGCTACTTGGATCGTGGCAACAGTTGATCCAAGCTGACTTGGACAGTGCGATTACATCCAAGTATAGTAGGACGTCGGCCAACTTACTTTGATCCAAGCGCTACTTTGACACATTTCCAAAATGGCTTCGGTGAGTCAAACTGTGTTCTATCAGCCCGGAAAAATAAAAATAAGTAAACAAATTAGAAAACGGAAGCTGTCTGATAGAGAAAACATTAAATTTATGGAGCTTTACGAGTCGGAAGTACCTTTGTCTACTTGAAGCTCGTGTATCAGCATATCAGCCACTAGTTCCACTCCTTTCAATCACAAATCCGCCATCTTTCTGGAATTCACTTGGATCTCCAAGTCATTCACTGTGGCAACCACCTTGCTCCAAGTACACTTGTACAAGTGCATTTGGTACAAGCTGAGATCCAAGTATACTTGCACCGTGTCAACGTGCCTGATAATAATTGAAAACCGGAACAAAATTAGAGCAAAATATTAATTTTCTTTTGAAATTAATGCTCCTTGATATTCCATAAATATTATTATCTTCAGTTAAAAAGTGTAGATTTTTTTTACCTAGTAATCCAAACATCCACTATTTAAAATCAACTAGCTACCACCCTGAAGCTTTATCGTTGGAAGGTAATATTACTTCTAGTTTGACCGTTTTTAATTCGCTGTCCTTGGTGACCTTCAACTTTGCTTCTAATGGATTGGATTCAACTTTATTTTAGCAATTTGATTCAATTTTTATGAACCAAATCAAAGTTGTAACAGGATTTTTTTTACTCTTTTAAATCCTGGTTACAGTGGTGGTCATAATGCCCTCCCAAATGTTTTTGTAAAGCTATTTTCTTCGTTATTTTTCTATTATTTTAATGTACACATGTGACTTTCTTCTTTGCTAGGGTATAGAAAATGCCAAAGGCAACAATCGAACATGTCCTGGCCTTTTTCTGTGAAACATCGGCACCAGTCAATATATTAGCACATATTAGTGATTCGTTGAAATATACAAAATATTTGACAAATTTGAGAGACAAATGTTGATTGAATGGCAAGAGCTGGAATTGACAAAATGTGTCGAAAATCCATAGAATATTATTTAGTGAAAGAAAAAGAAAAAAGTCCTTGTCAGTCACTAGCCTCGTGATTGGTGTAAGCCTCAGTAGTTGCAGGATAGTGATGGTTACAAATAGCATGAGTAGATTAGGTATTCCGGTCGACAATCGACACAGCAACTAATCTTCAATAATGACTTAATTTGTATTCTAAGATGATTCAAGCTTCATCACATGCTAATCTCACTTTCTGAACCCCATCGAAAGTCACCCAAATAAAAGTGATACATTGCCTATATTTTAAAATACGTTCCCAATCGAATACCAAAGTATGCATTCATCCTATTTTGCAACTTTGATTTGCAGTCTATACCGAAACTGCCTGACGCCATCAAATTCCAATCTCATGATATGCTTCATTAAATGGCCTTAGCCTAATCCCATCTGCATAGTATCCTTAATGCACAAACAGCAACGGCTGCTTTACCATCGTCAGCTCCTCGAACACGAAGGATCGCTCACTCGTTCGGTATCGAAGAGTAATAGGTCTGGGTGTCGGAGTTTAATTTTTTCTGCTCAACCCCCAACTACTGTGTGTACGGTTCGGTTTTTTAATTAAATCGTTGCCAATTAATCAATTTGAAGGTTATTAGATGAAGCTCATCAAACTCGGGCACTCTCATGCGTGACTCTCGACGTTTACAGGCCGCCGCGACTACTACTACGAATGTAGGCAAGATGGATTAGACTCGTTCGCACACTCGAATCGAATGTTTGTTTAGCTGATTGACGGCGTGATGGATTTTACATGGCGAACTCATCCGAATAATAAAAAGAAATCATTAGAATAAATCTCGGATGGATTGTGTAGAAGGCGTTTATGAGAAATGATTTACGAGACGACCATTTCGACGTGGCTGGATCGGTTGTGTGTGGCGAGACATCAAGAATCGTAATGATCGCTTAATGAAGAAGCTTACAAGGAGCGGTGTTATGGGATTTGTGCACTAAATGCTTGATAGCATTGCCCGATGGAAATGAATTGGATGTAACTGATCTGAGCAGGGAGCTGATCTTTAGAGACGCTCAATTAATTTTCAGCACATTAAGTCTTCGCTATTCAAATGAAACAACGAGCTTGTGATACAATGAACTTTCACAAGGAACTGCCACCGAAATTCTACACCAACCCATCAAACAGTCCAAAGTCCGATACTGAAACTATCAATCGTTGTAATGTGTGTGTTTTTCAATTACCTCGCCTCACCTCAGTTCAATCTTAATTCAATGCAACATTTTTTAAAAAATATTCTGCAGTAATTTTTCTCATTCATCAATTTCCCAGGCAGATTTTTATTATCCGGGAGATTAATTGCACTTCAGAACAGTTCACTGCGGGAACATAAAGAACCTTTCAAGCATTTGCGCTACTGAAAATAAAAATTGATTTTTTAATTAGCCAATTGATTTTGTGCGATCTGAGTCTTATGAGATTCTTCGGGAGGCTAGTTGTCAGTATAGAATGTGGCCGGCTGCAAGCATGTACTATAGTTAGGAAGTGCTTTTTGGGTGGACAAAAACACGAGAGGCATTGCATCATTTATTATGTAGAAAATTTTACTAAATGATAAATTTGGAATACTTGTATATTGATTGCTATGAATAGTCATATTACTAACAATACAGTAGTGCTTGCTCGAGAGGAAATTTCATTAGCAACAAAAAAGTGAATGCATAAACCAACGTTTTCAAATCAATACTAAACGAATAAAATTGATTTACACCACATTCATGGCCCAAAATTAAATCACATCATATCGAATCAGTTAGCACCGAATCCTTTTCACCCTCTCAAACAACATTATGAATGATTTTCTCGTCTAAACCGCACAAATAAACTCGCTCTAATGAATTTGTTTACCCGGCAAACATCCCTCAGCATACGTTTCACAAACGCCCCGGCCAAGTGAATGAAGAAAGTCGTAGGAAAATCAGACTAGGCTTCATCTACACATCGAGGGGATGTATCAATGTCGTGTCTCGTGTCTCCGATGCAGCCAGTTGCCCCCGAATAACCAAATACACACATAGTATCAAATCTAAATCCCAGAGTGATTGACGAGCAAAATCTAATAATGCGGATTTAATGCATCACTTTGGTCGTTTGGCGCCAATGGCCTTGTACTTGCGCCTGACTTATGTTCTATACTGGCTTCCTGATACACCCTCGGTATGTTTTCTCCATTTCTCGAATAGCAGCACTTATTCACTGTGTCGCCAGAAAAACGATACACTGCTCTGCAGGTTTACAAGAGGAGGTTTAAAAAAACAAACGAAAAGATATGCTCCCTCGAGTCCTATCTGGTAAATGTAATTGTATGAATATTTAAAGGGGCCAGTAAATCGGAGCTATTAACTGGCATACGTTTTTCAATATCGCTCAAAGGGCACTATCGTTGTTTGCACATTTGAAAGAATTCGGAAGAAGTTTGCTGATCTGTGATGGAAGTTCGGGTTAGGCTGGATAGGAACTAATACATTTTTGTAAATGCTCCAAAGTGGGTAAGCATTTTTATAAATATATTTGTAGAAGGTATTTTCATATTTTTTTTAAATTGCAACAGCTTTTGATTCCACTTAACCCTTAAGTGCATGATTGACAAAATGTTTCTAAATAGTAAATGCCATTAAATTAGTGAAAAAATGAATTATAGTTTTGAAATTCAATTGTTTTCTCTGAAAATTTTACCATACCACCATGCAAATATTGATAGCAAAAAGATCGGTTTTCTCGATGTTATCAATTTATTTCTATATTTATTAGTTATATATTCAGAGAAATCCTCTTGCATGCACTTTTCTTAGATTCTGTCGAAAAAAAGTTTGCTTTATTCATCCTCTCATTATAATGAGGGATGGGATTCATTCTGTGCGTGATGTGATGTGCAATTTAATAGCAACACAATGTGTCTGCCAATTCGGTCCAAAAATTAGCCAAAGGCAATTATTTGTCATTGCTATCTTGTTTTAATTTGGCGTATTTGTATAAAAACCAGGTATTAATTACAAGCATAACTAAAAAGTGATAAAAAAATCGTATGTACCATTGTCTGCATTTTCTCCTTACACAATATCACTGTAAAAGGCCGTCCATTATGTCGACTCTTACCATATGAGCACTGAAGTCAGAAACAATTTAGGTACAATCTACAAGCACTATTTTCTGTTCTATCAAACAGGAAAGTATTTTTGTCACTAATCCGATATACATCATAAGGGCAAGCAAGAATAACTAGAAGCTATCGATATTTTCACCTTATAACACGTAGTCACGCTAACGTGGTAACTTGTTTTTCTTATGGAAGCTTTCATAAAGGTTCTCTTTTCGGGGAGCACATCTGCTCATCGATAGATTACCTTTTCAGTGGTGCTTTAATACAGGCGCCGGCTGATGGACTCGTCAAATGTCTAAATTTACGGAATCAGACGTGGTCTATTTTTATACAGGTCTATGAGTAAAATTTTCACCAAAATGCAACCGTTTTCGCAATTTACCAAACCTGTTTAAGTTCATCGTTTCAGTGATTGATTGAGCTTCTTGCTACCTTCCAGCAAGAAAACACGTTAAGATAATGAGACATGCAAAATATTCTCAATTCAAGGACTACAAAAGTTACTAACAATTAGCAACACCCGTTAGAACTTTTATAGATTTATGTGTTCACAGTAGCTCCTCGCCATCAACCATTTTTCCCACGCCTGATTGTACTTTTTCTACTTTTTTTTTTACTAATCCTTTGGAAGTCGAATCGTTAATGTTGTCGCCCCATTAGCATCAGTGCTGACGGCATTCCGAATTTTTTCACCAAATCACTTTCATCTTCACTGTGTGCTCCTCTGTCAATAATTTTTAACCTTAGCACCTCAATCGGTACCTGTCCATGCCTTTGGAAATCCGCCAACATATTTCCCATCCACAAAGCTGGTGATATTTCTTCGATTACTAATTACCGTCCCGTGGCCGTTTTGCCATGTTTTAGTAGACACCCGGAAAGAGTTGTTTACAATAGAGTGCACACGCTGAAAAATCATTGTTCTACCCTTAATATATTTTGCAGCTAATATATTTATATTAAAAACATTTCTTAACATTGTTATATTGACTTAGCAATAACATTATATTGCCAGCACATAGCATTCTTAAAATTTTGTGTGTGTTGAATTTGTCTGTTACAATATTATATTAGTAGGCCAATATTTAATAATAAAATGGCAATAAGTTATATTTGCATCTTACAATATTATTGGTATACCAATAATTAATATTAACATGCCAATATATTATAGTAACATGGCAATAAGTTATATTAACGTCTTACAATAGTATATTGGGATACCAATAATTAATATTAACACGCCGTCGATACGATTTTTCCATAGTCCCAAGAGGTCCCTCATCTAAGTACTAACCGCGCCCAACACTGCTTAACTTCGATGATCGCACAAGATTAGGTTATTCCAGTGTGCTATTGCCGTATTTGATATTAACATCCTAACTAACAATACAAGCAATTTACTTTGTTGTATGACCAACAATTTCACCACCCTTGGTTAATACATTTATATTGGCATAGTAATATATTTATGTTAAGATGTTAAAACATTTATATTTACAGATGTTCTTAACATAAAAAGTTAACAGCTTAATATATAATGTTAAACTGCAAATATAATATTGTAACTTCCTAACACAAAATATTGAGCTGTTAAAATTATGTATTAGGGACAATGCTGTTACTATAACAATATTAAGATATTAATATATTGATTTCGGTTATTTCTCAGCGTGTACCCTTTTATCCAACCCTTGCTGGCCAGGGAACATCATGGATTCATCAAAGGTAAGTCAACAGTTACAAACTTATTGTCTTTTACAAACACCGTTGCTTCCGCAATCGACCAGCTACGGCAAGTAGATGTCCTACACACAGACTTTGGCAAGGCTTTCGATTCTGTGAACCATGATATTCTTCTGTCTAAGTTAGCAGGGTTTGGTCGCTCTGGTGTCCTCTTTTCTTGGTTCTCTTCCTACGTTTGTGATCGCTCTTGTGTTGTTACTGTTAACTCTTGCTCTTCCACACCATTTTTCCCTACCTCAGGAATTCCGCAAGAATCCATTCATCATCATCATCATCGATGGCGCGACAGCCCAAATCGGGCCTTGGCCTCCAGTAATGTTCGCCTCCAATCGTCTCGATCCTGCGACCTGGTTCTCCAATTATTGAACCCCAGTATTGACCTGCTGTCTGCGTCTATCGTGTCTTCCCAACGTTTCCTCGGCTTACCAACTGGACGCTTCCCTTGTGCTTTGCCTTCCAACGTTCTTTTAGGTAGTCTATTGGCCTCCATCCTTTCGACGTGGCCGGCCCATTGTAATTTTCGTAATTTAATGCATGTGGATACAGGTGGGTCGTCGTATATATGGTACAACTCATTGTTGTATCGCATTCTCCACTCTGTCCCTTCTTGTATGGGGCCAAAGATTCGTCGTAGCACTTTGCGCTCAAATACGTCCAGCGCCTTTTCGGAGTCCGTAGTCAAAGTCCAGGCTTCGCTTCCATAGAGAAGCACAGGTTTAACGAGTGTTTTGTATATGCGAAGCTTATTATTCCTGTGCACGTTCGTAGACTTGATTATGGGGAGTATGGAATAGTACGCCTTGTTTGCTGCATTTATTCGCCGTAAAATTTCGTCCTTTTCACTGCCTGATTTATCAAGGTGGACTCCTAAGTAGATGAAGCTATCTACATTTTCGATGTTGTAGTCTCCTAAGGTCAAGTTTTGTCTGATTGGCGCCATTTTTCTTGTTTGGGTCATTAGTTTGGTTTTATCTTCGTTGACCCGTAGATTTATTTTTTTGGCTTCTGACTCCAAACTTAGGAAAGCTTCCTTTGCTTCTGGTATGGTCCGTGCCATAATGTTGACGTCATCGGCGAATGCTACTATTTGCGTGGACTTGAACAGTAGTGTGCCTGTTGTATCAGCTGGTATTCTTCTGATGACGTGTTCCAGAGCAAGGTTGAATAGCATCGGGGCAAGTCCATCTCCTTGCTTTAAGCCTGAGTTGGTATGGAAGCTGTTGGATAGGTCACTGTTGACTTTGACCTGAGATTCGGCGTTCATCATTGTCACCTTAGACATGCGGACGAGTTTTGTTGGAATTCCCAAGTCAAGCATGATTCGGTAAAGTGTATTTCTGTCTACACTATCGTATGCTTGCTTGAAATCTACGAAGACCTGGTGCACGTCGATATTATACTCCCAGCATTTTTCAAGCACCTGTTTGACTGAGAATATTTGATCTATCGTAGATCGTCCGGACCTGAAGCCGCCTTGATACTCTCCTATGATGTTATCATAGAAGGGCTTCATTTTACGTTCAATAATTTTGGACAAAACTTTATAGGACGAGCATAATAAAGCGATGCCTCTGTAGTTTTCGCAACTTAATTTGTCTCCCTTTTTGTAAATGGGGCATATAATACTTTTTCGCCAATCCTTTGGCCCAAATTTTTAATATTAATTGGTGGAGAATGTTGCAAAGACGAGTTCCACCATTTCTGAGTAATTCGGGAGGTATTCCATCTATTCCCGGAGCTTTGTTTATTCGAAGGTAACGTATGGCTGCCTGAACTTCTTCGAATGTTGGTGGAGAGATGTAAATGTCCTGAACTGCTTCTGGGATAATTGGATCTGCTGAGTTTGTCGTCGGCGCGGGATTAAGCAGCTGTTTAAAATACCGTGCCCATCTTTCTTTAATCTCGACCGAGTTACTGATGATGGATCCACTTTCATCCTTACAAAGGCTCGTTCGCGGTTTGTATCCCTCGCGTAGCTGTTTGATTGAGGAATACGCAGCTCGTAGATCATTATAGGTCATGTTTTCGTTCAGTTTCTGGATCTTGTTGTTGGTAAGTTGGCGTTTCTTTTGGCGACACATTTTTTTTGCCTGTCGGCGGAGGATGTTATAGTTTTCGGTTTTAGCGCGTGTTGGTCGTTGGATTAACTCTTTGTAAGCCTCATTTCTCTTTTTAATAGCATCTTGACACTCATTATCAAACCAGTCATTCCGAGGGTTTTGGCTTTTATGTCCTAAGGTCTTTTCTGCTACTGTTTTGATTCCTTCTTTTACCTTTGTCCACATGGTTTCGATATCTGCGTCGTGTTCTCCCGACAGAGGGATATCTTGGAGTAGATTTTCGAGCGTCGACATGTATGTAGTAGCTACCGAGTTTTCCTTGAGTTTTTCTAGGTCGTATTTCGGAATTCGTGATTTTGAGTGCTTTTCACACCTCGAAATACGACATCGGTATTTCGCTCTGATAAGGTAATGATCGGAGTCACAGTTCGCGCCACGTAGTGTTCGAACATCAAGAATGCTGGTGGCCACCCTTTTTTCTACGAGAACGTGGTCTATTTGATTGTAGGTGCGACCATCTGGTGATGCCCACGTTCGTTTATGTATGTCTCGATGTGGGAAGTATGTTGAGCTTACAAGAAGGTTCCTGCTAGCTGCGAAGTCAATCAGACGCTGCCCGTTTTCGTTCGTAATTGGATGAAGGCTGTGTCCTCCTGTGGTTCCTCTATGCGCCTTCTCGCGGCCGATTTTTGCATTGAAGTCACCTAGAACAATTTTCACGTCATTCGAGGGCAGTGCGTCAACGGTGCGTTCTAAGGTGCTGTAACAAGAATCCATTATTGGTCCCTTATTGTTATTTTTTTACTAACGATTTTTCTTACCTCTTTAACTCACCCTGCCTTTTGTACGCTGATGATCTTAACATTTTCAGAGTGATTGAATCCGTTAGTGACTGTTCCATATTGCAGAAAGATTTGGATGCTTTGGCTACCTGGTGCGCAACGAATTGCCTCACCTTGAATGTTATGAAGTGTCATCAAATCTTTCACCCACAAAACATCCCCTTTGCATCTCTCCTACTCTGTCGTTGGCTCCCCTCTCAATGCTGTTGCTAGTTTCAAGAACGTTCGCATGATTTTTGGTTCCAAGTTATTAGCCAAGGAGGGTGAAATTGATGGTGGAACAAAGTACAATGCTAGTATTACAAAGTACAATGCTAGTATAACAAAGTACAATGCTAGTATTGTCAATACTAGCGTTGTACTTTGTTGTTTCACCACGAATTTCACCACCCTTGGTTAATACATTTATATTGGCATAATATATTTATGTTAAGATGTTAAAACATTTTGTCGAAATATGTTTGCAGATGTTCTTAGCATAAAAAGTTAACAGCCTTAATATATAAAGTTAAACTCCAAATATAATATTGTAACTTCATAGCATAAAATATTGAGCCATTAGAATTATGTATTAGTGCCATTGCTGTTGCTATAACAATATTAAGATGCTAATATATTTATTTCGGTCATTTCTCAGCGTGCTGCTTTCATCATGCTCAATCCTATTTTCATAATCAGCTCCAGGCCTGTTCGAACCAAGCTTCAGTCTTTCAAGGTCTGGTCTGTTTTAAATTTTCTCGAGTTTTTTCTTTTCTTCTTGTAGAATACAAAGGAAAATTTTCTTTTACATTGCAGAACATTGGAAGCATCATCAATACACGTTGCAGACAATTGTCTACACACAAAATACAATTGAATCCTCGTTTATGGTAGGCTAGGCTTTGGTGCCTATGGTTACATAAAATGAATGTGTTCAAAAATTATTATAATTCAGATACGAGAGTCCGATTGAAGTAAATACAAACTTTTGGCAACATCTTGCATTTCAAAATTAGCAAATTACTATAATAAATGAAAGGACTGAATAATGTTTAAGTCCATAGTATTGGCCAAGTATATAAACACACAACTTTGATAGGGATGTAAATTAATCTTTCAATCAAATAAATAAATAGGTGTTGGCTTGAGATAAAAAGCCGTGGTTGGAAATAACCGAGCTGCTATTTTCATCCGTGGTCAAGCTTACAACAGGCTCTAAATATCCCTCAAATGCCAGCGGCTAACTAATTTTTAATTTATCGAAATCATCACATTTTAAATCGATTTATTATTCAAATATTTCGAAAGTAATATAAATTAATACATATTTCGAAAGTGCCATTAAATTTTTTAAAATATTTGTCGCCTTACAGATAGATACTGCACAGCCAGATAATATTTCAACAATTAAAATCATAATCCCGAAATATGAACATTTCATCTTTTCAGCCCCATTACCTACCACAATTAAGGCATGATCTTATCACTGCAGATTTTACATTTTTACGGCTGTATTTGAATATCTGATCACTTTACGATCGTTATCACGATCTCTAACAAATTCTTAACAAATTGGCCGGACGATAACATTCGACCCTATCGTTTCGATTATCTTCGTCGTATCGTCAAATAAAATACATACCTCCATCCAGACCTAGTCGCAAGAGCATGAAATTAAAACTAATTAATATTTTATGCAAAATATCGAACCCATTGGAACATAACCATCATTTTACAAATAACTCCAATGCTTTATCCGATCATTACGATTCCAACCTTACAGATAGAAATCTCCGCCGCCGAATTGTCTCCTACATTAGAAAACTGTCGAATTATCTTTGACTATAATCGTTGTTTTTGCTGCCGCTTGGTCGGTCGAAACTTTGCCCGAGGAGAACCAAAGCGGAGATGATCAAGTTGAAAGGATTCCAATCGACCGAAACGTGTTCAATCATCAAACACTTATTTTTCGAGATTATCTCGACCGAAATCAACCTGTGCCTCGATTTCTATGTGATGATCTGCGTGGACGCGATACGTAGATACAAAAAAAACTGAAACTGAAAGAAATATTGCCTAGAATATATTTTCTTGAGATAAATGGCATCGTAAAATGTATCATTGAATTTTGATGATTACACAAAATGATCAAAAACCGAAGAAAAATGGACAAGTCCTATACGGAGCGTTTATGGTACCTGCAAGGACAATGTCATCGTAACGAATAGAATAGTGAAACTGAGACCAGTTTGTTGTTCAAGATGATGCGACTGAGCAGGTTGTATTGTTGTTCTCATAATTGTGAAAGGAGTCATTAATTATATATTTTTTATCTTAGATCGAATTTGATGTCGTTCTGTTTGTATGATCATAAAACGATCGGACAACATTCAAGGGTGAATCCTTTCTTTGAGGGAGCTGCGCTTTCCGAGAACTAGGGCTGTAAATTCTCAAGACTAATATGAGGACATTAGGTATTCGAGTTACAAGTGGTGTTTAAGAGAATATTTATGTCTTAATTTCAATAAATTATATTGGATTATGTGACACGTTGGCGATTATGAGTTGGGAAAGGGATAGTTTTGGATTGTTGAATGTTGAATGACGATGATGCGATGTAATTTGGATTCTCTTTCGTGTGGTGGTATAGATGTGCTGACTATTGTACTTGTATACGAAAGTATGTCAATTTCAATTTAAAAGTCAGCTCCTCCACTCAGCTTGTTCAAACGTGTATGCATAGCATGCAATTGATTAGGTTACTTTTATAAAGTGTGTTCTTACAGGAAAGTACACGATTTTAGGAAGTTATCTAATAAAAGAAGCACGAGCGAGGGCGAGATCCCGCGCAACCCAGTAAAGCTAGTAACACTACTGTGAGCTTCCGATTGTGGTTGTATTATTTCTATAAGCTTATGATTACGAGTTGGTTCTTCTATGAAGCAAAAAGCATACATTTGGTAGTAGAAGTACAAACCTTGGCTGCATTTTAACTGCAAGTTTATGTGTTTTAAGTAGAATACATTATACATCAGACATTGTTTCCATAACATGCACACAATACTTGGGCTCAGTATCCTGTTGGAAGATATACCGATTCCTCAAGATAAGCATGCTCATCAATTGAAGAATCGACAAATTTTAAGGTACCTACTTCATAACTACTTCAGCATGTTTAATGTAGGAAGTAAGTTGCATTTTTTGAAAAAAAAGTCTTGAAGTTAAAATATGTATGTATATGACAAGCATTAGAAGATGACGTCAAAAAACATTTCCAGCTTAGATGTCTTTTCCTGAAAAATCATGATTTTTGCACTTATGTAGCTTTTTCTGAGGAAAATTTTCTCAGTAATAATAGCGTTGCGTTTTAAAGAAAATTGAGCAGTGGCATAATTATATTGGTTCAAAGATAAAGTAAAATTGCAAAAACAACATTGTATAGGGTTTGGAGTTTATTTCTTTGGTTGTAATATTTGCTGCTGTTTACAGAGCGCTTATTCTCAGATTAGGTTTTACTTCTGCTGGAATAACACATTTTTTTCGTTCAATTAATAGTTTCGGAAGCCCATATCAATGTTTATTTATTTATTTATTTATTTAATCCCTTGCGCTACAGATATAATTCCAATTACAGCAACAAGAAAGCAAAAATAACAAAAAAAGAAATATGAAAAAGGAAAAAGGAAAAAGGAAAAGAAATAACAGAAATAATTCAAAATTAGAAAACTAAAATTAGAAAACTAAAGACTAAAATTAGAAAACTAAAAACTAAAATTAGGACTAAGGTAAGTAGCAAAACTAAAAACTAAAATTAGGACTAAGGTAAGTAGCAATTCAAGGTAACATTTTTAATACATGCTTGAATTGTAAAAAAGATTGAGGGAGAGGACCAAGCTTAAGGGCATTGTGCGTTCTGGGTAGGCGCAGCAAAGGCGAATGGAAGTAGACTTCCGTACGTGCAAAAGGAACAGAGAAAACTTCAGAAGAACGACTTGGACGGCTGGATACCCGTCTGGTTATCTGTGAACCGAGATCTGTCAAAAAAATGCCTTGGCAAAGTTTGAAGAGGAAACACTCATCGAGGAACAACCTCCGTGATTGCAACGAGGACATACGAAGGAGGGAAAGACGAGAGGAGTAGGGACAATAGGGGATATTAAATTTAAAAAGAAGTGAGCGAGTGAATCTGCGCTGAACAGATTCAATAGCATCAGATAAGTATTGAAAGCGCGGAGACCAGATTTGGCACGCATATTCTAGAATACTGCGTACTAAGGAGACATATAAATGAATACAGGAGGAAATGTTGGTAAACATATAGGAAGAACGCAAAACAAATCCAGCAATTCTAGAGGCCCTGGACGTCATATTCATAACGTGAATATCAAATCTTAATTTCGAATCAAACACCACACCCAGGTCTCTAAAATGCTGGACAACTGACAGGGAAATACCAGACAAAGAATAAGAGAACACATGTGGAGTATTTTTATATGCGAAAGACATCTGGTGGCACTTCGAAATGTTCAGAGGCAAAAAGTTGTTTTGACACCAGAGATTAAGAGCAAACAAATCAGCTTGCAACTGGTGAAAGTCGTTCGCGGACCTGATTGCTCTGTATAATTTTAAATCATCCGCATATAAAAGACAAGGAGAGTTGATTACAGAAGGAAGGTCATTGACAAACAAGATAAAAAGTAAGGGGCCAAGAATAGAACCTTGAGGAACCCCGGATGTGGGAAAAATAGGAGAAGAAAAGGAACCATTAAAAGTAACTCTGCAGGGACGACTAAGAAGATAAGAGGAAAACCAGGAGAGGAGGGGACCAAAAACACCAAAACCATTTAGTTTAAGGAGCAGCAGGTTATGGTTCACAGAATCAAAAGCCTTCGAAAAGTCTGTGTAGATTACATCCACTTGATGCTGACAATCGAAGGCAGAGGCTACAAAATTGGTGAACTCCATAAGATTGGTCGATGTAGAGCGACCCTTGAAGAAACCATGCTGCTCAGGAGCAAGTAAGGGCTGTATGGAAGGATAAATTCTATTGTAGACAAGACGTTCAAGGATTTTACTGAAACAGCAGAGGAGGGATATAGGACGATAGTTGGAAACAACGGAAGGATCACCACATTTGAAGATTGGGAAAATATTGGCGGATTTCCATAAAGAAGGGAATACACCAGATGTAAGGCTAATGTTGAAAAGGATAGCTAAAGGAACACAAAGCGAGGATGAGAGGGATTTGACAAGGATATTAGGAATACCATCAGGACCGGAACTGGCATTCGAATTTAAGGTATGCAAAAGGATTTCAACTTCCAAAGGATTGGTACTAAACATAGGTAACGCAGGAGAGGTACGAGAAACAGTGGGAGCTATAGAGGTATTTAGTGGGTTTTTTTTAAAGGAGGAGGAAAAAAAGGCAGCAAACAAATCACAAATAGCCTGAGGAGTGGAAGCAGTAACATCGTCAAGAGACATAGAATCAGGAACTGAAGAATTGGATTTGAGGGAACGGATGTAGGACCAAAAGGATTTAGATTGATTGGAACAGATTGAAGCCTCGATGTTCGAAAAGTAATCACGCATTGCCTGCTTGAGCACTTTTTTAGCGTCAGAACGCAAACTACGGAATTCCTGAAGGTCAGAAGGTGAACCCGTCTTCTTCAGCTTTTCACGAGCTTTATCCTTAGCTTTAAGAGCATCAGAGACTTTCAACGTGAACCAAGGGACATCATTAGGTTTGAGAGGACGTTTAATGGGAGTAAAACGAAAGATAAGGTTAGAAAAGAAAGAGTAGAACTTGGACAATGCACAATCAACATCCAATCCTTTGAAAAATGAAAACCAATTGATAAGACTGATTTCAGAGGACATTTTTTGAAAGTCAGCTTTGAAGAAATTGTAACGCTGAAAAGAAGGACATTTATTCTTTACCTGGAAGTTCAGGTTAACATCAAGCAGGAGAGGAGGGTGATGAGGATCAGATTGCACATAAGCAAAAGGAGCAGGAGAGAGAGAAAGGGAATCTAAAGGAACATTAGTAAGGACTAAGTCGAGGATTCTGTTATTAGTGTTACGAAGGTGGTTAATTTGGGAACAAGAACAAAGTGAAAGAAAGGACGAAGTCACAACAGAGAGGTGGTTGTTGGATAATAAACTAAGGTTTTTGGTATCCCACTCCACTGTGGGCATGTTAAAGTCACCTAAAATTAGGAGGGGAGTTGAAGGAAATCGAGAGAGGATGAAGCTGGAAAGCTCAGCGTAAAAACGATCGTAGGCAGTGACAGACAAGTTACATGGTATATAAACACAGCAGACAAGTAGGTCGGAAGATGGGGAAAGGATAGCACGTACAACAATACACTCAACAGGAGGAGAAGGAACAAACTCGGCACAGATTGTTCCACGAAGAGTGTTGTGGATAGCAATTAAGACACCTCCGCCATCGGCTTTGCAAGAAGCAACCCGATCACGATCTCTCCGGAAAACAGTATGACATGGAAGGAATTCTCTGTTCGAAATATTGGCATTAAGCCATGTCTCTGTGAAACAGATAATGTGATGTAAGTCTAAAGTAGACGCGAGCAGAACTTCCTTAAGTTTAGTCCTCAAACCACGAACATTCTGGTAGAAGATACAAAGTGAATTAGATCTAGTTAGGCGTGTGAAACTCGTTTGGCGTTGTTCAGAAAATTTTTCCGTTGGCGTTGTTGAAATTCTTTAACAAGGATGCCAGCTGGCCAAAACTCCGGCGCAAGTACGATATTCAAGCCAGCCGATACGATGATTTTAAAAGAGGCAATAGCTCTATCCGGTAGGTTATCAGGCGTGAGTTTAACACATGATAAGATGCTAGGCGAAAAACCAAGCCTAGATGTGATGAAGTTTGTTATATCCTCTGCAGAAACTCCGTAAGTTACCCGGCTGACGAAAATTTGGAGAGGAGGCAATGCCACAGGTATTGGCGGAGCATCGCACAAAGTAACAACCTGGTTATCAGGAACAGTGACAGGCCCAGACTTATCATCCGAACGCATTTGGATGTTGGGCGCGTGGAGACTAACGACACGAAGCGGCGTTTGTCGCTTACGTTGAGCCTGAGGCTTGGAAAGAGTTTTAGGCTGAACCTGTATACTCGGTGAATTAATTATTTGAAGATCCGTAAGTGGCATCGGCTCCGCAGAAGTACGAACAGGCTGAGCATGATTAGAATGCTGTTGCAGCTGGGCTTGAGTTGAAATTTGCTGCTTCTGACTTCGAGTGCAGATTCCACCAGGAAGAGAAGGCGCAGGACAGAGAGGTGAGGCGGGAGGTACGATCGCATCACTGACAGCTAGCGTATCATGCGACGCGGAAGTAGATGGACGCTCAGTCAAAGCAAATTTAAGGAGCTTTTCGGTCTCCTTGCGGGAATCCTCAAGCTGCTTATGTAATGCGTTGAAGGAGACCTCAAACGCAGTAAAAATCCGTAAATTGGCACGAAGTCTATCTACGTAAGTAAGAATCGAATGTTTCCGGCATTTTTCACAGTAGTAATGTATACCCGAATCCGCGCGATTGATACAGTCCCCCATAGGTGCAGTGAGACCTGCACACTTCGCGTGAAAAGATAAGCCGCAAAATCCAAAACAAGTAATGAGTGGAGTTTTTTCGGCTTTATCACAACAGGAGTTAGCCGAACAAAGAGACATGGTCGAAGATAGTATTGCAGGAAAAAAAAAAACAGAATGTAATAAGAATCGTTAAATTCTCAAATTAAAATCGAAAAGTTCAAATTAAAATCGAAAAGTTCAAATTAAAATCGAAAAGTTCAAATTAAAATCGAAAAGTTCAAATTAAAATCGAAAACCAGCAATAAAATGTAGATGTGGTAGCACTTCGCAAACAGGATGCACAATTATGGCAGCACTCCGACAAAAGTTAGGTGAGTGTCCAGACTCCACACCGCGGTTTAAAAGCACAACACTAGCGAGCCGGTAAGAAAATAGAATGAAGTATGGATCGAGAGATCACTAAAAGCTTAGAAGCTCTAAAGTAATGGAAGCGTAGGTAAGTGTCTTAACTATAGTCTATCAGAGCACAGCTTCACACCACTTCAAGTTATTGATCAAGCTGTAGAAAGCACAAAAGATCACAATGTGAGGATTGGAGCGCGGATAGTGTCAGGAAACTGTCTAGTCTAAATGACACGCGAGCCGAACGATTAATAACAGCATAGATTCGCACCAACAATAACTTGAAAAGCGCGTCGGATTGGTATGTAGTAAACAGCAACAAGAACCGTTCACAGAAGAAAATTTTAAAATTATGTCTTGGGAATTAAGGAAGCTTTCGCACACTTCCACTATCTTATTTAGCTGCGTGATGCCTCGTTGAATCAATGTTTTGAAGCAAGCTTTGAACATATAAATGTGGCTTATCGATAATGTCACCAATTTTCCAATGACTTCAGCCTTCTTTTCGTAACTTTACTATTCATTTACGCAAACCGAAGCATAATTATTTTCTTCTATTTTTGAAGCATATTGTTTTTTCTCCTTAGAATTAACCATTCAATTTTTTTTTCCTTAGAATTAACCATCCGAATTATCTTAGTAGGTTTCATTTGAATGCACCATACAAAAAATGTGTGTAGAATTAACTGAGAAATATTTTGAAAAGGAATCTAAATCGGAATGAAAAATAATATTCCTTTTCTTCTTTGGCAATACCGGTTCTGACTGGTAACAATTTGGAGAAACAAATACTGCTTATGCTTCTAAGAATGTTTAGTGGCATAGATCTTCAATTTCATTTCTTTCTTCTTATCTTAAAAATTTACCTTCCAAAGGTAATTCAGAGAAATTGGAATGCAAGTATCTTTGAACATAAATAAGCAGTCTATGAAATATTTTTAGAGCTATAAAAAAAGTAATCCAATAAGCTTGAGTAGCCTAGTGGGTAGAGCACTGGCTTCTTGCGTGTGGGGTCCCTGGTTCGAATCCAGGTTCGGACGAGGGTCCGCGCACCAAGCTTTGAGTTCACCTAACTCTGATTAGGCACCTGATTTAAATCGGGGGTAAAGTGATTCGTGGAACTAATCACTCCACACTCGTATTCACAATGATCAAAAAATTGTAATGAAGCTCTCTACCAGCTTCAACCCCTAGACCCGTACGAGGGTTGTCGTGGGATTGCTTTACAATAAGGATATACTTTTTTCATCTACCTCATCAGAAACTGGTTGGAAAAAATACTTTTGTGGTTTCCCAACCTAATCTAAATTTGGACTCTAGTTTAAATTAGTTTGCTGAACGCTCATAAACTCTCATTATTTAAAGACGATATTAAAATGTTACTTTACTTCAACTCTCAAACAATAATTTGCGGCGATTTTAACGCGCGCCATCGCCATTGGAACTGTATTAGATCAAACAAAGCTGGAAACATTCTATTTGAACTAACGATGAGCAATAACGTACTTTTTCAGATTCCCGATAGCCCAACGAGTTTTCCTCCCAGGGGAAACCCTTCTACAATTGACCTTGTACTGAGTAAGGGACACTTCCCCATTGCAGTGCGATGATGGATCAATTGCCTACTCCGAGAAAGAAAAAGCTGACCTTATAGCCTCCAAATTTCACGACGCACATACACTCCGCTACACTCTCAAAACTATGGCTTTTCCGACGTAGTCAGGAATAAAATCTCCAATCTGAATGACCAACCTTATGACTTTCACCCAAATTATTTCTGTAAACCATCCGAAATTCGTTCCATTTTGAAAGATTTAAAATTAAAATCATCCCCCGGTATCGACGGATTACCCAATATTATACTCAAGAATCTCCCTGGCCAGGCAATTGTCATGCTTCCTTATATCTTCAATATCTGCCTAACATTAGGACACATTCCTTCGGCCTGGAAAACTATGTGCGTTCCTGTATAATAAGCACCCCAGGAGCTATCGCCTAATAAGCTTGTTGCTGTCATTAAGCAAATTATTTGAGAAAATACTGCTCTCCAGAATCCGATTATCCATTGAGTTGTCTGCAACAACCCAAGCTTTCGACAACGCATCAACTGTGCAGAGTAGCAATATATGTGCAAAATAGTTTCAATGATAAATTATCTATAGGCTCAGTTGCATTAGACACCGAAAAAGCATTCGATGCTGTTTGGCATGATGGACTGAGCTTACAAAATCTTCTGTTCCTGTGTACTTGTGCAAGATTATTCAATCCTTTCTTTCGCCCAGGACCTCAGTTAAATCCAAAACCTTCTCCGATAAATACGTATTACCAGCCGGAGTTCCAGTGGGGTCAACTTTAACTCTCTACAAAATTTGTATGTCCGACTTAGAAAAAATTCCCCAATGCCACATCGCCATGTACGCTGACGATACCGCCATATTTGCTAAAGGTCACAGTCCAGATGTGATAGTTTACACCCTGCAACAACAGCTGTCAATTAATCTCTGCGTCAAATGGAAAATAAGACTCAGGCAATATACTTTACTAAAAAGCGAGCACTAAGACACTTGCCGAATCCACAGGTAAATATCTTGGTTATGACATAAAATATCTGGGCATCCAACTCGACCAGAAACATACTTTTCATGCCCATGTCGAAGCAACAAGAGCATTTGCTACTTCTATCCACTTATTAATAGGAAATCCAGGCTCTCAACAGCGAACAAACTGCTTGCTTTTAAGGGTGCAATGCAGTCAATCATTCTCTGTGGCTGCCTTGTATGGAGTAATTGTGCAATATCACATATCAAAAGTCTGCAAATATTACAAAACAAATGTTTGAAAATTATCCTTAACAAACCCTTTTATTTCTCAACTAATCGGCTGCATGCTTCAGCGAAGCTCAAGAGAGTGCTGGATATCACTAAACATTTGACCCAAAAATTCCTCAACAAATGTGCAACTTCCAATAATCCTCTGGTCGCATCCCTGATACTTAATTTGTAACGAAAAGTCATGAATCTTAGTTTTTAAGTTTTATTTAATTTAAATTAAGCACAACATTAGGCTTTGAGCTTGTTTTTCCTATATGACTATACTAAACACCTCCCACGAAAACTTTCTGAAAATTTCATAATTTTTAGACTGGGTGATCAAGATCCACCCCGAAAAATCTATGAGCGAAAGAGATACACGGGCTGATTCTGCCTTCAGTAGAGCTATTGGTGTACACAAGGATCCCAAAGAAATGCTAAAGATATCGAACTTGAAAGTGACGGCGTAAAACTGGGACTTCTGGATTTCTCTGCCGTAGCAGGTTTAGACCAGGATACTGGCTCTTGCGACGTAGTTCATTGTATGTAACATTGGTGATTATTCTTTCTTTCAGCCATTTATCGACAGATTCAATAGGATGTAGCAAATCGATTTTTATACAAATCTTATAATTATTCGAAAATATTGATTTAAATAAATTTAATCAAATTCTAAATCCATAATAACTCCATATAATACCGTTTCCACAAGGAATATGTTTGAATTTCATGCATATGAATGCTGACTGCAATATTTGAATTCCGAGGAATTTCACGGACTTCGAACTTATCTGACATAAGGATCAATAACGTGCACGATATTAAAATATTACGTCCTCTACTACGAAACTACCATACCAGTACGATTTCGATGAACCAAAAGTTTGTTCTTTCGTTTCGAAAATCGTTTTCCTTGTTTTCGACTGGCATGTGACCGACCGATCGACCGACCAGGTCTGCAGAAAAAGATTGCAAATCTTTCGACTAAGCGAGCCAACGGCAGAGAAGTTCCAAGGAATCCGAAGAACATCTTGACATAACTGGGCGATTTTTTCTTTTCGTAACGTGGTTCGTGCGAAACAAGATGAAGCACTAAATAGCCATAGTGTTCAAGGTGGTTGTGTCAACGCGATACTAAACGCGTATAAAATCGTAATTTCACGAGAATTGTTGAATCGAAAAAAAATATCAATGAAAGAATCTTCGAACAGTGAGCTTTAGCTAAAATGTGACATAGGATGGTTTGCTCTAATAGCCACTTTTGGTTAACAATTACACTTCAAAGCATTGATTTTTTCCAATTTGTCTTAAGAAATCCACCAAATGACCCCAAGTCGATATGTATTAAGTAGTTTGATGTGAAAAGCCAAAACCAAAATTAGACTAGCATTTAGGTATTTATTTTCGCGTACTACTGTACGCCGGAAAAGAATGTTGAATACAAAATGTTTAGCGAGAAATGCCTGGTCTGAGACAAAAATCCGCGACTATTGTATACCAAACATCTGAAATGCACACGAGTTACTTGTTCATCGAGTCGACTCATTCTCAGCTCTTTCAGCATCTAATCGAAGTGTCGAAGTGGTGTTAACTTCACTTTAGCATGTTCAGATAACACTAAATGAAGAGATTCTGGCTTAGATACACTCTTTTTGCTTGTTACTGAGCGCTCAGCCTCGATCCAGGCCTCGATTAACTCGCGGAGATGTTTCGGTTTTGATGTATTTATCAAGGAAACAATAGCTTTGAAGTGCGACTACAAAGTCCAAAGGAGGGTGGATATGATTGCGTTTGTGAACGTATCTGAAGAATGATGATGGTCTGGTGTGCTAGCGACAGGTATAATGTTTCTACTGGTTGTGTCTACAATGTGTCCGATGCAGATCTCCCTAATCGCCGTGCCGGTTCGAAAATGTTCCGGAGGGAGATGTCATCTATGGAGCGATGACGATGACGTTGGTGGCATAGGCTGAAAGGACGAAAGCGAATGTTGTGAATTGGAGGCTGCGTAAACACCGCCTACACAATTGTGATAGCAGATGATAGCGTTCACGCTCAATAAATATTCAATGGAAGGATAGAAGAAAATTCATATGCTCAGACAAATCGTTGCCTTATTTTCTTGGACTTCATGCTATTGACTATTTGCGTACGAATTTGTCTATCAATGTAAGGAGCAATGTGCTTAAAAAATGATACTGGAGTTGTAAGTTTCATTTGGCTGAATTTTGGCATCTCTTCTTTAGTGCTCAGGTTTTCAGTGAAGTTTCGGAGCTCAAACCATTTCAAGCGAGTTAAGCCATTTCAATTTTCCATAATTTGTGTGATTGTAAAAATTATTCATTTGCTATTAAATCATATCTGCTTCAATGCTAATGCTCCGAGTCCACTAGTATCAATCACCCATATCACCATAACAATTTGTTTTCTGATTATCGCCATTTGTTTAACACATTTCACTCATTTGTCTAAAATCGTTTTATCAAATTGACATCCTTTCCCATAAATATCGTTAAATTCTCACCATTATTTACAATCTGACCAAAAAATCGATGTCGATGTCTTGAGAAAGACCTAACATTTCGCCTTATCTCTTCCTCAATACCAATTAAAATTCCAGTCACACTTCCAGAAAACCATCGAGATAAGTCCGCTGCCAAGTCGGTTTCGGTTGCAAGAAGTTGGAGATATGCAAGTAGGTAAGTAAAAGTAAGCCATGGCAGGTAAGGGCTCCGGTCTGTGTCCCACGCACGCAGGTGACACAATCGGACATGACGAAGAAATTAATTCACCTGTTTCAGTTTTCTTAGCCGATAACACACATAAATTGGTGTAGCGACTGCAGTTTATCGCTTCACATGCACAGAATGTTGTAGAACCAATGCTATCTTAATGTGACATAAGTTTGTCGCTACTAGGACAGTGTATTTGATTAGAAGTTGTCGAAGTGGAAGTGATCGTATTAAATGGTTGCGATAACACTAAATTGTGTGGAAGAGGTGACAGTCATTTGGCTACTGTGTTAGATATGTTTACAAATGGGTTTCCTGGCCCTCTTTTAAATGAGAGCACACAAATTGCTTGGTTATTATTAGATATCATGTCTACAAATTCTCACTAATAGATGCTCTAATGGATATTCGAATACATTTATGCAAAATTAAAGTCTTTTTTCTGCTGAACCCATTGCAGAGTTGTCACCGGTACTGACAAGGATTGAACAATGAAAAATATAAAATAATATGGCCCAATTATGCTCACACGTAGGGTTTTAAATATGGGTGGAATTATGACTTAAATGAAGAGGAAGTAAATTCTGATCCTCATCGATTGCAAACAATCAAACTAACTATTCGAGTCTCAATACACGCAAAGTTTTTAACGGGATTTATTTGCTTAACACGATGTGTAAAAAACGTTTCAAGCCCGCAATAAACACACGTAAGCAAGATTGTTCAGGCAAATACCATTTGAATTGCATTTTCACACAAATAATTAACTTCCTCTTAAATTAAATCTAATTCAAAACATTTTGAAATCTCATTTTGATTCGTACAACAAAATACTCATAGATCAGACTTATTTCGGACCAATAAATCAATGCAAGTACCAAACAATTTAACAATCTAACAATTTAACATTTCAGCTATTCACCCAATTATAGCTACGGAGTCGTAATAACCGCCAGCAGCAAATAAATTCCATTTGATTAAGGAAACGTAAAAATGTCGAAATTAACTTAATAGTCAACTGACGCTCACTTCGCAACGTAAATCTGCCACATGAACTAGATAAACTATGCTTCAGCTAAGACATTCACGACGACTATGTAAGTAGGTACGTAACGTACTGACTGTAGTTGGCTGGCTGATACTTATGGCTAAGGAATGTTTCCTCAATCTACTGCACCTGTTTACGTGCTCGTTTTTTTTTTCGTAATTCCAAGTGTATTACTTTTATTTATAGATGCAATCGTTCAGATCGAAAATGATTTTAAACAAATCGAACAGATATTACTGTATCATACATACTTACACTTAAGTGTGTTCGAAGAGATCATGTCGTGGTGCATGGAGTGTCTCGGGCCGGTGTATGCGCAGGTTCCTGTGACTGTTTTGTCTCCACGTTTTTACCGAGCCTCTACTAACCTACGCTAGTGGAGTGGAAGACAGAATATGGTAAATTGGCAGTAATATAAATTGATCAGATTTGCCCATAATTCGTTTCTACCAATGATGGAACCAATCGTCAATCGATTAAGCAACAGTCTTCGATGCATTGAATTATATGTCTGCTGATGTAGGGTCGGTGAAAGTAAGGAAAGGATCGATCTAGTTTTTTAAATAGTGAAAAATACAAATTCTGCTCAAAGATATATGATAGTTCCTCTATAGTTTTTTTTTCATTTTCTTTTAAGCTGCCCGAATTCAAAGAGTATCCTGGCCTTTATAGATATATGGGTGGAGCTCATCACCATCAATGCCTTTTCACCCTTGGATAAAGGAGAAAGTGCTGATGAGTATATCACTGTAGTAGTAGAGATTGGAAAACTTGGTGGAAGCACTTCCAGATTTATGGCCTCCTAGAATTCCATGAGGACGTCATTCGAAATCTCTTTCAGGTTCAAATTCACTAGTAGCTTTTGAAGCACGTATCGTCTAACCTTGCTAAGTGCCCAGGTTTCCGTCAGAACTGCTCTTAGGATCGTCTTAGTTGCTCCAGTATTGACGATGATTTTACAAACTTTGTAGTTGTTAAAGTATCCTTGCAAATCAATGCTTGAATATTAATATTTATTTCATTTCATTTATTTGTGTTATTTTACTCCTTCCAAAATAAGCTAGGCTTGTGGCATGGAAGGAGGAGTAATCTTACAATAGTTTTTCTTATGCCTAGTATTTTATATGTAGATATTATTTTAGATACTAAGTTATTTATAATCTTATAGTCTAATCAATATAGGTGATCGGGGTTTGGTTGATCAAAAGGTCATATACAAGTTCACATACAGGGTCACACAGAATAAATTCGGATTTCTTAGTGGGTGTTGAAAAGTTAAATAAGTTCGATTTTTGTATAAGAGGAACAAGATCAGAATTGCTATTTTTGTAATTTACTATGGATAAAGGTGTAGTCCAATGGGGTTATTCTCGGTCGGGGTCAAGTTGGCCAGGTGTCTGTGTTCTTAGTAAATGTAGTTTTAGTTGCCTCTTGAATGCCTGGACATTTCCTGACAACTCCTTCAAATGGTTTGGGAGTCCATTATATAATCTTGGGGCAATATACATGAATTGTTTTTGTTCTAGTGTCGTATTTGCAAGCATTGTTGTCACACAAACATCTCTCTGTCTCGTATTTGCAGTGTGATTCAAAGGCATGAGTATATTCTTTTTAATTACGTACGTCAATAATTTTACAGTGTATAGACTTTTTAGATTGAGTGTGCTTGTAAGTGTATATATTTGATTTGAAGGATACGTCAGGGGAACGCCTGCCATTGTTTTTAGTACACTTTTTTGTGTTATCTGCAAGTGTTTTAAATGAGTGTCAAATGTTCCACCCCATGCAATAATGCCGTAAGAGAGTACTGACTGGAATAAGGTATTATATGTCATTTTTATGTCTTCAAATTTTACTATTCGGTTCAATTTGTAAAAGATGTAGACGAGTTGTTTTAGTTTATTATTTAAGTTAGCTATATGATCTTTCCATCTTAGATGGCTGTCTATAGTTATTCCCAAGTGTCTTGTCGTTGAAGTTATTTTGAGGTTTATTGAACTTTGAATTTCGTTTTCTGTTGTAACGATATTTATTCCATAGTCATTTGGGGGGAGTTCATTTTGTTTAGTGGCAAATGGTAAAATATTAGTTTTATTAATGTTGAGTTTGAGTGAGTGGTCATTTGTCCATTTGATAATTTTTTCCATCGTTGCTGTAGCTGTACTGTTACATGTTTCCCAATCAGGCTCTGATACTAAGATGACCGTGTCGTCAGCAAAGCCTAGTATTTTAGTTTTATTGTTTGCTAATTTGAAGAAGGATATCACATATATAAGATACAGCAGGGGGGATAGAACTGTACCTTGTGGGAGACCATAATTTGTATTCAAATTTGGGTTGCTGTCTGTTCCATTTAGTCTAACTATATGTGGTCTATTGCACAAATAGTCAGTCAATAACTTTAAAGGTTTATTCGTTATTCCTATTTGTTGTAATATTTTCCTAAGCTTGCTGTGGGAGATTGTGTCAAAGGCTTTAGAAAAATCCAGAAAAATGCCTAACGTTTTTCGTTTGTTTTTAAAATTTTCCAATACGTATTGCGTAAGGCTGCCCAATGCGTCATCTACTCCTTTTCCTTTTCGAAAACCATACTGAGAATCGGGAATCAGTTTGTTGTCTTCTAGGAAGTTCGAGATTCGATTTTTTATACAACGTTCGAATATTTTCGCAAATGAGTTTATCAGTGCTATTGGCCTATAGTTGCTAATAAGCGTTTTATCTCCTGATTTGAATAGTGGAATCGTTATGGTTTGCTTAAATATGTTGGGGAATTTACCCTGCTTCAAACATGTATTAAAAAGAAGTTTTAGGGGTTTTGTGATGAAGTTTTTCACTACTTTAACAGTATCCATAGCTATTCCGTCCCTACCTGGGGCAGTTTTTCCTTTTAAATTATTTATTATTTCCCCTATTTCATATTCTGTTGTATTGTAAAAATGTAATTCAGATGTATTAGTGTACGATTCCAAGTACAATGCATTGTGGTCTGTCTCCAGTTCGGCGGCTATGTTTTTTCCGATATTTACAAAGTAATTATTGAATTCATCTGCAAGACATTTGGAATTTGATTTTCCATCTAAGTACACTCCCTTTACATTTAGGCCCTCACAATTTTTTTAATTTTCTGATCTGAATGTTAGCTCATTAATAATACTCCAGAACTTTTTTAGGTCGGACCCAGCATTTTGTATTTTGTTTCTGTAATACATCTCTTTGGCTAATCGTATAGTTTTCGTTAGAATGTTTCTGTAGTTTTTGTATGTCTCTCTTAGTACAGTGTTAAATGGTTGCTGTTTTGATTTCTGTCCCATTTTGTCCCGTTTCTTAATAGACTTAACAATCGACTGAGTTATCCATGGTTTGATAATTGACTTTTTTTGATTAACCGATATCGTATGTGATGCAAGTTTTATCTTGGTTGAGATGTCGATAGTTAATGCGTGGGCGAATGTTTCAACATTTGGGCATAATCTATACTTCAATTCCCACAGTTCGTCTTGTTCGAAAATATTTTTAAGTTTTACGTAATCTATTACTGTCTTAGACGGTTTGGGCATTTCCTGTTTTATATTGTGATGAGATGTAGGCCAAGCTAGGCTTATGATCTGTCCATAGTGGTCTGTTATATGTGTTTCATGAATTAACGCTTTTATTTTAATATGGCTTGTACTGTTAGTTTGCTTTATGAATGCATGGTCTATGCAAGTTCCTGTATTGTTTATCACTCGTGTTGGCTGATTTATGAATTGTTGGTAGCCCTTGGAGAGTAGAGTCGTCATGTAGCTGTTTGTGTCATCATTTAGATGGTCTAATAGGTCAATGTTAATATCACCTATAATAATGTCTATGTCAGTGTTGTTGCTAGTGTTGTTTGTCCAGTTTTCTAGATCATGAATATATTCGTTTACATTTTTATTAGGTGATCTATATGTACCTAGTATATTAACAGTAATTCCTTGAGTAACCACTTTTACATTTAATGCGTTTGAATTTATGAAGGAGTGTATTTCATCTACGCTGTAGCTTAGTTTTTTATTTACATAAACGATTACTCCTTCACATTTGCTTAGTTTTTTTGTTGTGTAGTGAATGTTGAAGTTATTTATTTCAAATGCTGACTGAAATTTTCCTTGCGGTATAGAATAGCTGTGGTGGTGTGTTTCAGTCAACACTATTACGTCTATTTCTAAGTTATTGTTTAGAAATTCGTTTAGTAAGCATTGTAATTCGGCTATATGCTTTTTAATGCTTCTTATATTCAAGTGAATGATATTAAATGTTGGCTGTGTTAGTAGCTTTACACACTCTGAAGCGTTTTTAGTGTAATCGTTTTGAATTGTGTTTTGCGTAAGGTAATTTCGTAAAAAATCTGAGTCAGTCATGGCGGTATTTGTGAATTAAATATTTGAGTCTTTGTTTTAATCCTTGATTGTAAAAAAGGGATGTTGATGAGTTTGATAGCGTAAATGATAATGTGATAAAAATTAGGAGAGATCTGTGCTATGTTTACAAAGTGTTTACAAAGTGGGTAATTTACATTATAATCAGCTGTATTCAAATACTCGCATGTTGGTGCTATTAGATTTAATGTGCGCTTCATTTTTCTGTGATTTGGTATTAAAAAAAGAGGTGATAACATTGTAGATAGTATAAATTTTGATGTTATGAAACTATTTGATTTCTGTGCTATGATATTGATGTGTGTTGAAAATGTTGATAGTGTGAATGATAAAGTTTTGGGATGAACTGTGTTTTGTGCTATGTATATATTATGAGGGTAATGAACAATGTGCTTAGTTGTATACAAATAGTCGCACAAAGTGAGTGGATATATGAATATAATTCTAATTTTGGTGATTTTTGCTAGCAAAGTTATACTAAAAAATTCAAATCTTCTTCAGTGTCGATTTTTAGTGCGCGCTCACCATCTGTTTTTCTGCATCTAATTATGCCTTCACGACACCACACATACTTAAAGTTAGTTTCTTTAGCCTTAGTTTTCGTTTTCCATAGAAGTTTCCGCAAGAATGGTGTTAAATGTTGGTTTACATAGTAAACATTATCACCTAGAACATTTCTACCTCTGCCCTTTTCCAGAAATTGAGCTGCTGCCTCAGTCGTTTTAAATTCCACCACAACTGACGGAATTTTGTTTCCTTTTTTTGGCCGAAGAATCGTATCATCACTTAGACCATGTTTTTCCTTACAAAAGTTTTTAACAGAAAGCAAGACACTTGACTGGTTTTGGAAATCTACTCCAGATATTTCAACTTTGTTTGCATTAGACTTTTGTTCCAATTGATTAACGCGCGTTTCCAGTTTCCTTATCTGGATGTCTTTTTGGGTGCATGAATTCTCTAGAGAATTAATTTTCCCGAAAAGTAGCTTAATTTCATCCGTCATTTCTTTTAACTGCTTCATAGTATCTTCTTGCTGTTTAGCCAAAAATGTGTTGCTATCAATTAATTGGCTTATTTTTAGGATTAAGTCTTGGTGCTCGTGTGAAGGGTTATTCGTAGCCAAGGTTCCGCTGCTGCTTTTTACTGGCGTATCATCTGAACGTGAGAGATTTCGCTTCTTTGTAGCACATTTTTTGCACATCCAATGGCTTGTCTTATTGTTTTCTTTTAGGTAATTTAAGTCTGATTGCGTTAAGCCTGCACATTTGATGTGGATTTGTAGGTTGCAGTTAGAACAAGTAATTGAATTTCCCCGTTGGGTGGCCTCGCTGCATAAACCGCACATAACCATTTTAGAGTTGTTTTGGTGTTAGTTTATGAAGAGTAATAAAGTGATATTATTTTGAAGAAGCTGTTAAAACAATTTAAATTTATAGATTGTGATCCCGTAACCGGTTTCGATTCCCGATACACTACACTGGTGATCTGTTTATGCTGATTTGCTTTTGATTTATAGAATATAATTCCGTAACAGGTTTTGCTTCTCGGTGCTCTACACTATCGATTTGTGTTAACTGGTCAACGGACAAGAGAATACTGAATACGAACTATATTTGGCAAACAAATGTCAATATGCTCTGTAGCTCACCGTAGGAGTCATGCATCCTTTGGGTGATAAAAATACTGCTCGTTTCATAAATTTTCAGTTCAGGTCAGTCGATGATTATGCATTTTATCATTTTCTTTTCATTCATTGAAACCTCCTTTAGTTCAAATGATTCTAAAACGTTCTTCATATGTACGTGATTTAAAATCTTCTTCTGCTATACCCGATTCCCTTTCTTTTGATATAATTCTTTTGTATCTGCTCCACAAGAAATATGTAATATATTTGCTGGCTTTTTTTGCTCTGTATATTCTAATCCTACTTCTTCTGGCTACTACGTTCCTTCTTGTTATTTTTCCTCTTGTCCTTCTTTATTTATGACCAATTCTCTAGAAATTCAATAAATTATATTAACGCTTGACTCCAGCTGTTCTCCGGGCCCTGATAGAATTCCTAACATTTTCGTAAATAAACTTACAACTTCTCTGTGTTTTCTCCTGCCCATCCTTTTTAACATCAGCATGTGTAATGATATTTTCAAAGTTTCTTAGAAAGTGTCAAGCATTTCGTTTACTCATAAGTCTGGTGATTGAAATCTAGTTACTAACTATCATCCTATTTCAATCCTTACATATTTTATCAAAACTTATTCGTATATGTCGTCCTTCACCATGTTTTTCGTACTGAATAGTGCGATTTTTAAAAAGACCGGAGTACTGCCACTAGCCTAATTATTTTCCCATATAGTTGTTTCTGCTTTAGATACCAGCCAACAAGAAGACGTCATCTGCACTGAAATCTCCTAGGCCTTTGACTCAGTCAACCATGAGCTCCTCCCACGTAAATTAGAGCATTCTGGTATATCTGAGCCCCTACTCAATTGGATATCGTTATTTGTATTGAATCGTAGTTGCTACGTTTTCTTCATCATACCCTTTTTTTCCTTCTTGCGGTGTACTTCGAAGATCTATTGTTGGAGCTTTGCTTATTAAGCTCTTCGTCAATGATCTTCCTAGTGTGATTGTTTCTTTTTGTCCAATGTACGCTGATGATATGAAATCTTTCGTGTTATTATCTTGTTCTTAAAAACGATTGACAAATTTTTTTTTCGTTATATTTAATATTGAAACCTTTTGATTTTGAGTTCCTTCACACTTCCTATAGCATCACTCTTTCAGTTGTGGATTATGTTACTGACCTCGATGTTACCTTCGATCGGAGCCATAAGTTTGATATTTACATTCATTGTTATACGTGTTTGCCACAATTCCTCTGACATTACCACTTATTTGCGTCTCTTTCTTTGCCTAGTTCGCTCTGTCATTAAGTATTACTCTGTAGTGTGGGGTCATCGTTTCTGTTATTTGACTGAGATGGTTCAATCTGTCCATTCCGTCCAATCTGTCTTTTCTAGTATAACCTACAATACTGGCCTTGGAGTGGACGTTTATCAAACCGTCTATTATTTAGGACCTGATAATCGCAGAGAGTGTGCTCGATGGTGTCCTCTTCCATCTACACCTCTTGCAGTCCCATTTTGTTCGCATGTGCGGTAAGGCTGTGCCCTGTAAGCAAACCGACCGCCACTCTCAAGCAGTTTCTGCTGAGCTTGAGCAGTTTCCTGCTTTTGCTTGGATCATGAGATGGCCATAATGTCCTGGTCATCCTGCAGTCCATCCTGTTTTCCCACTCGGACTTTAGTTTGGCCCATATGGCGGCATCTAGTTTGCTGGTGGTGCCAGCAATTGACCGTAGTACCTATAGTAACGCAGGGCTATTACTAGCTCCTGAATCTCCGCCAAATCATCGGCTTTTTTGTTGCCTTTGATCCCACTATGCTCTGCCTTGCCTTCTGCAAGCGTTTACAGTTTTTGAAGAACATCTGTAAGACGCAAGAGCGAGAATGGCTGCCCTTCTGTTGACGCAAATCGTCGTTGGTTTGGTTGATGTTCTGCTAATGGACTCAATTGCAATGCATACAGCATATACATACAGCATACGCATACAGCATATAGTAGCGTAGTCCAACAGTCTACACTATGATATCTAATCTTGTTAAACTTAACTTTATTTTTTATGGTATTTTCATTTTATAATTAGACTAATGAATTTATCGGAAAAAGTTACTACTACACTGAAAGAAAAACTCTTGGTTGGTTCAACTATTTTTAATAGTATTGCAACGATTCATTCAAAATCGTTAAACGAACTACGGAAAATAGTTATTTTTACTATGTTAATATAGTTAATTTAACGATATAAAAGTAGTTGGCTCTGGTTATACAAAAAATATCGCAAGGTTCATGAAATCAACTGTTTTAATTGTTTCAGAACCACGAAAAATAGTTCAAACTTCAACGTTTCGAATTATCAACAGTTTTTATGGTACTTAAACTACTTTGCAATAGTTGATTTCAACAAACGTAATTCAGTGAGTAACGTCTTTGGAATTATTCTACGCAAAGTAGAATGGTTTCAACATTTGGACGCTTTTCATGCTCCGAATGAAATTTTTTTTTTTATCAACCACGCGTCATGGTGCATAAAAGTAATCAACAATTTTTTTATAGTTGTTTTAACTATAGCCCTAGTTGATGCAAAAACAACTAAGGCAAACTGTTGATTTTTCATACTCCTCATACTCATGCTCCTATTCTATCATAGAAGTTTCATATGATACATGGCAGAATTGTGTTCGGTTTGCTGTTCGATATAATTCATATTCATGTTATGCTGTGAAGCCTTTATATTACGTTGTATGACGCTATTTTGTTCACAAAACAGCGTTTTCCGCTGTGGCAAAGCAGTGGGCTGCGGCAAAGCGCAGTCAAAAAATTAGAATGCACTGTTTTGTATGGTAACGCGCACAATGGCTGCGGCCGAATTTGCGGCAGCCGCCGAATTTGCGGCAGCGGCAGAATTTGCCAAATGTCTAATTTTGCCGCACCGCTAGCGGTGATACCTACCATAGGTTGGCATCAACACTAGGTTGAATTAAATCTGGTTGAATTAGGTTGAATGGTCTGGTGGCATAGACAAGCGATGGCTGATGTGTATTGTGATAAGCCCAACCTAATCCTCGTACAACAGGATTTAGCAATACAAAAGAAAAAAAAAGAATTTGGTTGACAATTGACAGCGACATTGTCGCTGCATTGTGATTCATCAAATTCAACTGCGGCACTCACGCCTCCCCTGCCTATATTTCGTACTATGTATATGGTTGGAATACCATTGTTTGTGGTTGCTTACTTTTTTTGCACCACGGACGTTGTTTATCAACCACGCGTCATGGTGCATAAAAGTAATCAACTATTTTTTTATGGTTGTTTTAACTATAGCCCGTAGTTGACGCAAAAACAACTAAGGAAAATTGTTGATTTTACCAAGATTTTTCTTTCAGTGTAAAAATATTTCCCCGGGCCCTGTATGCGCGTTCTTAGCGGCAAACGATGAACTTCTTCAGTTGATTTCCACCATGTCTCATAATCAGAGCGTCAATGAAACTAGAATAGTAAGGCTGATTCTTCACTGGGACTGTACGCAGGGCATTTGCCAGGACTCCTCCTAGTAACGCTATGCGAACCATATCACGCTCCCGATTGCTTCAGCGATGGTACTCTGCAACTGCTTGGAACTGCATCTAGCAGATGATCTAACAAATATGTTCTTTGAAAATTGGCACTTTGAGTCCTTTATTGGCAGCCGATTTAGATTGAACAATTCCTAGTTAGAAAATTAGGCTAGCTTAAACAGTCGAGTATTTTAAAAATTGATTTATCAGATCGATATTTTGCACGAGGATACTTTAAGACCCACTGTCCATCAAAGCGCCGCTTGATAGTTTCGTGAGCGTAGCGTACAACGAGATGATACGCTGCGGCTACTGTGTCTGTTCACCTAAGTGATTGCAAATAATATATCCTCCCTTTTCATTACAGATACTTCCATATATAAGAAGGAGACATCTTCTTATATTAAAAAGAGTGCGTTTGACATATTTTCTATGCCTGCTCGCGAATTTTTGGAGGATGATTGAAAATTCTAATCTTTTTATAGAATGAGGAAAGGTATTTCCTTCAGTTTTGGAAACTGATTGCACCGGACACATAAAAACACAGATAGATTGAATGTCTCCTGCTAACAGACTGTTATCAACTTTAAAGGAAACAATAATAATTCAAAGAAGGCTTGAATAACCCATTTTTTCATCATTACCTTAAGACAAAAAAAAATTGAATATCCGCATTATAATTTTGAAAAATGAGATGCAGTGCCCGCCTAGTTGCAAGCATTCTTGCCAACGGCCTACATGCAGCAATCATGGTGCGGCGAGAGCGTGTTGCTGACGCGGTGTTGGACACAGTATAATTGAGTGTGACGGTAAACTTGCAAACAGTGTAATGAAGTTATTCGTCGATACAATTTCTAAGTTCACAGCCCTATTTTAACTCGAGATCTCTCGAATAATTTTACTGTCACATCTAAGTCGGTACCACATTTACATATGTTAGTTTCTCTATGCTTCGAATATACCTTACTAGAAACTGCTGGTTATATACAATGAAAATGGGTTTCAAAATGAAATGTGCAGTATGAAACTATGAAAAATAATTACTTAACTGCTATTAAAGTTGCACTTCGCGCTTGGAATCATATGTGATAAATATATACCAACTTACAAAGCTAATATTATACGTTACTCCTACAGAGGGTGTTTCTTCTTTGGCATATTTCGCTTCAATTTAACTTTGTACACCTCAGTGAAACAATTAATGCATTTCACCAATTTGTGATTGATTTTCGTATAGCATAACGCTATGACTACAGTTGAATTTTGGTTGTTTCCCCCGGGTAGCTTTAAATCGAGTGCTATTTCAAATTATTTAATTTCGTACTTCATTGGAATCTGCATTTTAACCAGCTAAAAGCTCTAAAAATGGTTCACACAGCCCATACATGAAACACAACACAGCCCAGTAGAGTCAGATAGCTGACATAATTCTTGAATGAGAAACTACAGACCAGTAGCCTTATTCACATATTTATGACGGATTCTAATTTCTGAACTACATCAATTCTTCATCGTTCCATCAAAAAAATCTGATTTATTTCAAAAATTACTGCGAAAGTATTGAAAGCTCGCAGTCTAGAGATTTCATATTGCCCTTAGCACTCTTTGCGAGTACACAACATTTCATCTATTCAACACTAACTTTATGGTTAGCTTCATAAATTTCCGACGCGCTCTTCTTATTTGCCATCACTTCTCGCTTAAATAAACTATTTTCAGGGAAATTAATTTTCCCGTTTATTTATATCATCTACAAAAATTTCATTTCGATTCGGATATGATAAGGTCGTTCGAGAACACAACGTAATTCGGTTAAAGGATGTATCTATTGCGTGCATAGAATGTTTTTGTGCTATCCAGAATTTTCATACTACATGTAGCCAAATGTTATAATCTGCATAAATACGCTTCCGCATGCATAGTACGGTCAGGATTTGAATGAGTAAATATTCTTATCTGGCATCATCGATAGCAGCGATAGCTAAAAACCAATTCTCAAATAAACAAGTTCGTATCGACAGACTTCTGAATATTAGCTGCTAATTGCTAGCTGAATTGTATCATGTTCAGTGTTTTCTCTATGCCTGACTTCTATGACAGGGTGTTTTGATATGTAGATTGGGAACAGGAACCTATTGGGCTTGTGAGTGAAAGCTCAAGTATAATTGGTATTTTGCTCAAATTTGCTTGATCTAAAGATACGTACTTTATATCAAAATTGCTTTGTTATTGTTTCAAAGTACAGAGCACAGTCAAAAATTTCTATCAATCTGGGCTACTGTATGCTTACTAAAATCAAACTGCCATTCACCCTGTCCCTTAAAGTTTATCCAAATAGTTCATAATCGAACTCCGTGCACTGTAGTAGTAAATACTGAGTTGATTATGTTACGAACAGTATTTAGCTGCGAGTTGTTATAAACTGGGAAATCCCAAAACAAACACTCTTGCTGATAGATTTATGCTAAACTGAAATGTAAACTTGACTCGCTTGACACAGCACGGAAAATGAGATATTGATTCAGTTCGAGAGGATACACGGCCAGACTGCGCTCCTCCTCACTAACTACTGCAACTGTTGGTGCATGTGCGCCATATCACGTGTTGATGTGGTTGAAGTAGACTGGACGTTGCACTAGCACAAAACGAACAGAGTAGGGCACTTAGTCGAGCCCTGTGGCCACTTACCTTAAGCTGGTTATCGGTACGAAGGTGGCTAATCGTAATTGGACATGGAAGCAACTTGGCTTTCCCATCTGGAGTAATGAGGTGTCGAAGATATTTGCTCGTAGTGGAGTGTTTACCTATTGGAATCATACTGAGACACTGCCAGCGATCATGACATCCCAGATGCACTCGCGCACGCATATGCACTGCATCCTACACTCAGGGTGAATGTGCAAAGTGTGTTTAGAATCAAGCAACGGTACTTGCCTGGCCATACTTGAGCGACCCTTTGATTATTTACGTAAGGCTCGGGGCCCTGTTGATTTATTTGCCACGAGCTCACGAGTATTTGTAAATAGATCGCATTAGGTGTGAAATATGAGGTTAGATTGCACCGTTAATTTCTTGCACTGTTGAGAGTCATAAGGCAGACCCACTATCCCCAATGTCGATCTGTTTTGAATTTCGGGAGGATATCAGAATCGTTGATATGCTGAGTGTCGATCCGGAGCAATATCAGACGTTTTGGCACCTGAAAATGTCTACTCTTGGCTGCTTACGTCGGTCGTGATTTTGGAAATTGTTGTCTATTTCGAGAATTCGAAATTGTAACGCAAGAAATAGTTTCGAACGGTATGGAGAAATTTCCGAGTTGGATTAAAATGTGATGGCGATAGTATGCCACCCGTAGCTAGCTTGTTATACTTCTAATCGACATCGAAGAATTTATGGATTTGTAAATGACTTCCTTAATTGTGATGTTTTCAGTGGAGCAGATATACATTGCGAGGAAATCGTATGGGGCGTAAGCAGAGGCAATATTTGTGTGATTTAGATTAGTTTACAGTCTTAGTGTGTTTGTCTTTAAGATTTTTTGTAAATAACCAAACAATATCTGATAGCAGCGGGAATTAAATTTTTGTATCTAAAAATGGTTGTCAATATAAGCGTTCAGGACTTATTTAACGCATCCAAAGTAATTTGAAAGTGATTTATAGTTCTATGGTAAACTAACTCGGAAGTTTGATAGTTGGCTGTCAAAAAAGTCATAAAGATGTGATGATCTCATCCAAAATGTCATCAGAATACGATGAAAATAACCGAAGAAATCCATAAAATTAAGTCAAGTACGGAGATTTGATAAAGAAAAGTTGAATCGAAACTTCCCAATCATCGCAGTAAAATTATGAACACATAAAAATTACATAGAATTTTCCACAATGGTACATTTTTGTGCTTCGCCATTTAGTTACTTATTTTAACAATAAACAGTTTCTTTGCAGCTGGCTTCTTTTTGCGACAAAATTTGACTTGCAGCAAGAGTACAAAAAAAGACTTTCTGGGAATATATTTTAATATATTATAATAGATTCAGGTACGCGAACAGTTTGTTTTATTTTACTTTATTTGAACGCAAACGAAAATTAACTCTACATGACACATGACAATGACTTGCATTGACAATGCCATATACGCAGAAGAAACCTATTGTGTCTTTAAGGAGTTAAACGTAAAAAACGATTATTCAAGAATTTCTCCTGTAAAAATATTTTGATTGATTGACGTAAAAATTTATGCAGATGTTGAAGTAGCTTTTAGCCTTGTTTCGATATTTTTTATTTGCAAAATAAATGTTTTCTATAGCTGCTAAGACCGACCCTCAAAAGCTCCTCTAAAAAAGGCGTCTTTCGATGAACACGAGCACGATATATCATCTCAAAAGAAAAACCAAAAAATATTTTGTTTAAATATGGTGTAATCTAGAATAAACAAAATAGTAGTTATGGCGATTTCTCAAAAATAAATTTCGGTTTTCGGTAAACTTTTTGCGCTTAAATTGTTTATAAGAACAAAAATATTTATTGACGAATAAAACCTTCGACTAATCACTAAAAATATGTTTATAAAGCTTGTGTGGTAGTTCGAGACTGATCGATTAAGCCGTTTCTGAGAAATCTGAAAGAAACGCGTTCAAAGTTTGAAAACCACTCTGCATCGCTCCGAGACGCTGCGAGACTTTATAAATATGGGTGTAACTTCGAGAATATTTGTCGGATTGACATGAAAGGTAAGCTGATACTATACTCTATTGTTCTCACCCGTATGATTAGATCAATGAAAGGGAAAATATTATGGGGGTATTTTTATTTCAAACCAAACACGGTGTATACATAAAAAAATAACAATTTACATTTTTCTTAAGCTAAACTAAAATAAAATGAGCGTTATGTAGTTGCAAATAAATTCAGCGTTAATCAAGCCCCTAATCACATCAAAAACGAAACATAATAGCATAGAGCATAATATCGTTTTCCTTGAAGAAAGTGCTGTCAGATTCAAAAGACTTAGCCTGTAACTATAGGATGAAAGGCTTTCAAAATGACGGGGACGGTATAGGTCTCTCAGGGCGAAAAGAACAAACTGCTCTTGGATAGATTCCAGTCTAATCGTTATGAATATTGAATGTAGGATTTCAGACAATACACCCAGGTTCGAGTAATGGACGAATTAAAGGTATGTACTGAGTTTTTGTGACCCATATGTTCTTGCATTCTTTTGCGCGCCTCTTAATGAATCTCAGCTGCTTGCTGGGTCTTGCAAGTGCTTTGTCATATTGAAGATCCAGAACGACATCGAGAGTCATAACACTATCTACATACTTCAGCAGCTGATTACTCAAGGCGGTATAGCCAAAATTTACAGTAGTGGTTTTACGGGAAATGCTTGTGGAATGGCATTTGCCAATATTAAGAAGAAGTTTATTTCGGAGCTTTTAGTCAGATTCCGACTAAACAGTGTGGCACATCTTGAGGTCGTCCGCATAAAAAAGGTGTGGAATGTCCGATCACAATTCCGATAGACCCGAAACAAAAATATTAAACAGGAGTGACCCTAGGTGGCTGCTTTGCTGTACCTTGAAGAGAAAACCTTGGAATTTTACATGGTGTGTTCGATTTCATAATTAACAATCCAACCAATTTAGCAAGTTTCCTGATATGCCCCAATTTTTAGCTTAAAAGCTTAAATTTAGCAGCTTAAATTTCAAAACATTATGGTCGACACTTTCAAAAGCTTTGCTGAAGTCAGTGTATATAATACAACCCGACGTCCTTTTTCCATATTGCAAAGCACATTCGATATCATTATGATAAGGTTGATGAAAGTGGACCTACCTTTTTTGAAGCCATGTTGTTGCTCGTTTAAAAAACGATCAACAACAATTGTAAGTTTGACTTTTAAGAATCGGCGTAAAATGGGAAGACTTCTAAAAACAAGGAAATACACCACATAGCACCGATTTGTTGAAAATTATGTGCAGGGGTGAAGTAATCGTTTCTAAACTCACAATTATGCAGTTTGGAGGAAGTAGGTCTGGTCCAGGGCCTTTTTTTATGTCTAGCTCTCTTCTAGCTTTTGTAATGCCAAGCTCTCTTATAGCTTATAGCTTTTGAAGGTGGCATATTAAGTGAGCCGCTGAGCAGACAACAAACCTCTTCAAAATGGCCGGCAAACAAGTCACATATATTCTGTGGGTCATTTTGTTTTGTTGTGGGAACTCAGTTGTTTTTTTTTTGCATCGATTTAGAATAACCGGACGCTTTTCGTTTGGTGGTCACAAAGTCGAAAAAAGTTGTAGGATCGTTAATTATGTTTTCGCCAACTATATTGACATAGCCTTCTTGAAAACTCTTGAGCTAAGTTATTATATCTGTTCTTGATATCATCGCTAGCATTGATATTGATATTTTCGAGCAGAATTGTCCTAGCTCACCAAGTTCTCCGTCCTGAGGGCTTCAAAGAGTTTTTTTTTTTTTATTTACAATGCAAAGGAATCAGATTCTTTTTACGAATCAAATTCAACAAAAGTTTTCACTAATAGAAACAACATAAAGCGACAATTCGGGATACTCACTTAAATAAAGAGGTTTAAAGCATAACATTAAGGTTTTAAGACTCTTTACTTAGTTGAGTTATTTCACTAAGACACTGCTGATCTCACGCATTCAGCACGATCTGACAGAGCTATTTGGAATTCCACTTCTTTGTTAGATTTGCACGTTAGATCATATGACAATTTCAAATAACCAACTTCAACTATACAGCATAACTTTTTAATTTCAATCCCCAACCGAATCGAAGGAACGTGTTAGCGAAATATTGCTACGTATTGTTTCTTAAAGCTGATCCTTTACAATACGTAATCCAACATCCAATAACATTGTGTATGCGTTGCAAAACCTATCCACCGAGCAAATCTTCGAATTGTTAAACAATTTGCTAGGAAGCGTTCAACTACTCTGCCAGTACAGCGTCCAGTACTTGCAATAACTGGACACATAAACCCTATAAAAAACTCAAACAGATGCGTGATAGCAAATTTGTTCTTCGAAAATAAACGAACGTGCTTCAATACGAGAAAATCATCTCACGATCTTTGAATTATGATGGAACTGGTCCTTAGATTGTGTGCATCGCTGCCAAGTGATTTATCGACTCCATATAGTGTTTCACGGTATACCAGAGCGAATCTTCGCGATTCGCAGGTAATTTCGCGGACAAGAAGACATTGTCTACGTATGAGCCAAGTAAGAGCAGTTACCTGTGCAATCAGTCTGCAATCTTCCGGACTTGGAAACATGAACGAACTCAAGCTCGAACTCGAATAAATAATGGTTTTCTTTTTGCATAAAGTGCCCATTCACCACTACTCATCGCCACCGCCGCCACCACAATCACTACCATCATTGTCTGCGTCGCCAGTCTCCATTCTGTGTTTTGCGAGTTGTACGAGGCATAGTCCTCCCAGTTCCAGCCAACAACTAACTGGATTATGGACTGGACACTAACCCCCAATATCACGGATGCCATAATTTACTTTAATGGGCCCGGATTCAGATTCGAATTCTGATCCGAATGCGAACCAATCGAACTGCAGCCATAAACATTGTCTTATCAGAATTTACAATCAGCTGATTCAACGTCGCCGAGTTACTACGTCGGCCTTCATAAAATAATGTTTCGATTTTGGAACTTGATTTCGCCAGCTGCAGGTCCATTGGCCAGCCAGCCAGCTACATTTGAGTCCGACGATGACGACGAGAAGCAGGGCCTGTTCGAGTCAAGTGGGTCTGATCAAGTGTGGTAAGTGAGTGTGGGCATATTTTCGTTGAATGTCTCGGCTCAATCCGCTCCAGATGAAACTCAAACCTCGTTCAGTTTCCCATAAAGTGAAGTTGTTGGTCGCCATATTGTATTTCGCGGGAATATTGCACATCGGGCGGCGTTGGGAGGAAAGGTCGAAATGACTACATGTGAAGGAGCAAACTGCAGCGAAACGAGAAGTGACTGGAACAAGTTGAAATTTCGTGGACATGAACAAAAACTAGCCAGCTTCCAAGTGTAATACGATATGAGTTCATTGAATACTGGCGTATAGTATTTTAACATCATATAATGCTAACTACCTAAATATCAGGCCCATGGCTTTATATATAGTTCACTGGATACTTCATAAATGACTACCATAAAAAGTATTCCCGAGTAATGCTTAAATTTCTTCTTGATCTCTTTTCAAAATTATCATGTCTGAAAACATTATTCTACATCTTCGATAATTTCCAAGAATATGATTCGAACAAATTAAACAACAAAAAGTACATATTAGCCATGCCACCATTGCGATCTGTTTACCATATAAAATGAATGAACTTGAATTGGGCATCGGCAAATTGGTTTGGTCATTTTGTCGAAAGAAGAAAACTGAATGAATCGCGAACATTTGTCCGTTTTCGCATAAATTTTACGTTTTCTGGACTTTTGCGGACACAGTCGATATCTACATACGACGAAGATATGTATCTAGCAAAATACAGAGTGCCGCCCAAAGCCCCGCAAAGCAGCCACAGCCGGGCAGAGCAGATAACCAGTTGTCAGTTGAATTGGGAATCGTTTGGAATATTCATTTTTAATTTATGGTCAAATTTTCGTGAGTGTTTTGATCGAAAGAACACAACAAACAAGTCCATGCGGTGTGTTGATTATTTTAATGTGTTTGAACAAAATATGGATGATAAAGTATTGTAAGATTGTCGAGATTTTTTCGATAAAGAATGTGTTAGTTTGGTTTTATTTTTCCAGTGTAAATGATGATTTTATTGGTTACCTCCTTAAAATCTTTATGTTGGTGGTGGTGTGTAACCAGCAAAGTATTTATGGGTAAGGTCTTATTTGACCAGACCGGATTCAGGATAATTTATCGAAAATTTCTTATTGCTTGAAGCACTAAATTGAATTACAGTTATATTGTTTAGATATACATAGCTACGCGAGCTTGACGCAGCATTTATGGTCTCAAATGCTACGTACATAGTACCCTGTTATATGAAATATAGCTCAAAAGGCTAAATGCCCATACATTATGGACGTTTCTGCTATGTGCATATAATCTCTTATGTAACATAGCCAAAACTAACTACTATGCAAATAATCTCGGCTTATGCTATTAAAGTACGCTAAATAATAATAGCCATCCTACAAGCTCGAGTAGCCTAGTGGGTAAAGACCGACTCTTTAAGATTTGAATGTGGATTCGAGCAGGATTCATATGTACTACTCATATGTACTACTTGCGTTACCGAGCAAAACATGACGTGTCGAATGGAGATTTCAAGTTCTTTTCTCTCTCGCAACAAAAAGGAACCGTTTTTGCACCGAATTGTGACCTGCGATGAAAAGTGGATTTTATACGATAATCGTCGCCGATTGGCCCAATGGCTGGATGCCGATGAAGCGCCAAGACACATGCCGATACCAAGCCTTCATCCAAAGAAAGTAATGGTAACTGTTTGGTGGTCTGTAGACGGAGCTATCCACTATTCGTTCCTGCAACCTGGCGAAACCATCAATGCTGAGAAATACTGTGCTCAACTGGATGAAATGCATCAGAAATTGATAGTCCAACGACCTAGGCTTGTTAACAGGTAATACTGCTTCATGATAACGCACGACCTCATGTATCGAGAACAACGGTCCAAAAATTACACGAGTTGTGCTATGACTCTTAATCACCATCCATATTCACCAGACCTCTCGCCAACAGATTACCATTTCTTTAAACATTTGGATCACTTTTTGACAGGAAAAAGATTTAAAAATGAACCTGCTGTCAAAAATGCCTTCGAGGAGTTTCTTCGAACCAGAAACTCGGACTTTTACCAAACTGGAATAAATGATGATATTGTCTAGTTTGCCAGCTTGTGGAATCTCGAAATGAGCTGAACGAACGTAGGTTGAATTTTTTTTATACATATTTTATAATAATTTTTTTGAATTAAATTCATAATTTTCTTTAGCCAAATTCATAATTCGTATTTTTTTTTTAAGAGAATTCTAATTTGTGCACGTCAAGATCATAATTTATGAATATGATGTGCAAAATATAAACTACTTAAGAATGCATGAATTTGACTCAAAAAAAATATAAATTTCACTCGAAAATTTACGAATAGGTATCGAGAATTTATGAATTTGAATCTCGAAAATATTATGAATTTGTGCTATAGATCTATGAATCTGACTCAAAAATATAGCGGCTGTTGTGATCAAAACTAAGAAAGAGACATATTAGAATGAACTTCTGGTCGCCAAAAAATGAGCTTAAAGCTAAACAAAAGTGTAATGGGGGAAAAAGAATCATATACTGGAATCAAGAACTAAGCTAAAACGAACGCCAAGAACTAAAAAAAACTAGAAGAAGGGTTTGTGTAAAAACCAACATAAATAATGAAGTGGAGGACATAGCATTTCAGTGGTTTTGGGAATTTATACGGTATGTGTTTCGCTCTGACGAACAATATAAAAATGTTCAATTATTAATTATTAATTGAATATTTAATTGGTTTATTATTTATAATTACCATAATAACAATAATAGGTTATTCATATTCTATCATTAATTTTCGAACAATTTATGGAAACAATAATTTTGGTGTTTGTTTTTCGTTCAAGGGAAATCATAAATGTTCCATAATAAAAGGTTTTTTTTTTGTAATTTAGATCGATTATATCAATGAATTATAGGGGGTAATGTTCAGATTACTACTTTGACGGGTAACGTTCAGATCTACTCTTGGGTAATGTTAAGATTACTACCTTGATGAATGATTTTTGTGTTCTTTTTAATATGTAAATTTATTTTAAAAGTGGGACAAAAATGGTTTTGTGAAACAACAGAAATCGTTTGTTGGAAAACTTGGATAAAAGGTTTTAGGTTTTATCCAGCATATAATGGATATACTCATTGTTACGCAATATTATCAGTACACCTAGCTGATATATCCAAGAAGGGAGAAGAATTATAGTAAATAATGTAGGAATGATAACATATGATGAGAATGTAACACAAATGACACACGTCATTGGTCAGGAGAAACGTAAAATTATATCAACTGAAATTCTCTAAATTGAATTAGATAAAGATATAGCAGAAGTAAATAGGCAAGCGGATTCAACAAAGTCATGTCTTTAAATAATCATCCGCCCACCATCCATTTTCTGAGTGCTGCGACGATTTGCAGTAATTTTTATTCCTTATGAGTTTAAGTTTCAATACTCGCCGCTGCAATTTGATGTTTTTGTTTATAATTTAGCAAATAAATTTATTTTTAGCTCGGATAACTATATTTTCAGTTTTTTAGGTTTCTAGCCGAGTGGTGATAACCATCCCCTGAAAATAATAGTCTTATTGTTAGTCCCCAAGCGAAAAGTAAGTCCTGACATTAGTTCAGCAAATGAATTGTTGATTTACGCTTGAACGACTTTATTGTTCATTAGGTTTGTTTCACATGTACGAGGTTTCATTCGGTTCGGTTCGTTTTCGGTTGTAACCGACAACAAACCGAACCGAACGGAACCCCTTCACACATACACGGTTCTCACACGGTTCATATTAGGTTTTGTGTTTTCTTCCTCAACTTTGCGTAAAATTTCCACACAATCGTTTTTCCATGCCTCTTGCGTCTTAAATTTATCTTCATATTTAGCACAAGTCTTGTCCCACAGCGCTTATTTAGATTGTACAGCACAAATCAGCCGATCCACATCAACATCTTATAAATCGCTCATTATGTCAGGAAAACTACGACTAATAATTTCAAAAAAAATGGAGGTAATTATAAAACTAATTAAAACTGACTAAACTAACTAGGAAAAAACGTCTAAATATTTCAAATTAAGAGATCCAAACTGATAATTTATAAATTTAAAAAAAATTCAAATGATCCAATCAGTTAAAACCGAAACTAAACCGTGCATGTGTGAACGCTTTGATTGCTTTCTGTTCCCTGGACACGAATTCACACCTAATAGAAACCTGATGAAACCTATTCGTGCTCAGGGAGTATTCGGTTCTATACGATTTCTATTAGGCACCGAACAGAAACCGAATTATCGTTTCACACTTGTTGGCAGCGACCGAAAACGAACCGAAAACGAACCGAACCGAATGGAACCGCATATGTGTGAAACGAGCCTTATTATGTTGAAATAAGTAGGTTTAGTTGTGTGATAACGACCATGAATAAACGTTCTTTTAATCCTGCGCGGTTTATTGTCAAAATTAACGGCCAAAGTAAAATGTAACCAACAGTCTTTTTTCACAAGCCCTAAAAATTTCGAGCATGTTGTTCAAGAACACTAATGAACCGAAAAAAATCTCAGAGCTGATGAGGTTTCTTCTCTCTCTCTCTCTCTCTCTAAAACACACTAAAAACATCCATAGATTCATTTCCAAATAAATTTTATTTCCATTATCACACTTAAGTTCTGGTTTCTCTCCTCCATCTATAGCTCTAAATAATTTGCTTTTTACAATATTATTCATTTTACAGATACATATAATTAAAATACATAAGCTGTGTAAATATATAAAGTGATTTGTTCATTTGAAATAAATTAAATAATATTCATTATCTTCAATTAGTCGGTACTAGGGTTGTTTGTTGTTTCAATTTTACAAGCCATATAGTGTTTTTTTTCTGTTTTTAGTTATTCTTTTATTTTTTTTTTATTCGCTTCGTTCTAATCTCTATACACATTTTTCAGTTAACAATACATATTTACGACTACTACTACTACTTGGTTTTTTAGATACATTTATACGAAATCGAAACTGAAATTAGAGAATCGGCAGTTTAATTTGAAACATTTCATAGAGATTTTTATTGTTTTCAATTTTGTCGTTGATTGTGAAGTACCTAGTATTTATCATGTAAAATATTTTCTTTGTGTCATATTATGAGTCAATAGATTTATTTTTGGATACGCAGAGTTTTTTCTATACATTTATACAGTTATAACTTTTATTTTTATCTTTCAAGGAGACTCATATTTATTTTTCGCTTTCGTAACAATATTTCTCAGCTTGTGGCTGCTTTGGATTTTAAGTATCTGATTTGCCTTTGTTTTGTAAGAATTTTTTTCATATCGCATACATAATCTACTAGACTGTTTTTGTTATTTTAGAATATTTACAAGAATAGAAATGTCAAGCACAGGCACAATTTGGCTATGTACGATTCAAGAGATTTTTTGTTGTGCGGATTTGGACAAGATGGCTAAGGTGCGCGGTTCGTTGGTTGTATGTGATTGTTCCAATCAGCTGGGGATTGTGAAATATGTCATGTAATGTGTTGAAAATCCGATCTGTTAGCTTTTTTGGGTAGTTAGAATTAGCATTTAGCATACAAGACGCGATAATTCATTGCATTTCGTATACTATATTTTTTTGTTCGGAGTATCCTCGGGGGAGAGATAACGATAATTGAAAGAAGGATTATCTATTTCATTTTGACAGCTTAGTGTATGTATGCTACAGCTTAAACAAAGTAAAACTTATCAGACAAAGAGGACTGATTTCAGTAGGAGAAGATGGATAGTTTCTTTGATTTGTTCAGAAATAAAATTTACTAGAACTAATTGGGATTTTCTTTTCACAATTGCATTTTTGGCTACAGACAAACATCAATTTTCGGGGACAACGAATCTTCCTGACGACCACATCATGACCACTTTCGAACACTGAATCGATATTTATATACCAGGCCAATCATAAATAACAGGTTAGTTTCAACCAAATAATTTTCAAAATTTCCAACTAATTTAACAAGGTACTAAATTAAAGCCTAACTTCAATATGCTGTCGCAGCACCATGATGCATCAAATGATGGTGATGGCTGAAATGATTCAAGTGGTGATTCATTGAATCGCCTGTGGGTGGTGCAGCCGAGTGATACCACTCCGAGCTTGGGTGGTGCTGTGACGGATGGTAGAGCAAATGATGATTGTGATGACCAGTGACCAGCATCGTTGCTGTATTTGTCGTTGTACTACCAGGAGAGACTGCTGCAGGCGGCACACCCGCCGAAGAGCCGTGATGAGCCGATGTTGCGAACGAAGCTGGACCAAGTGGTGGTGGCAGATAGGAAGCAGGTGCAACTAGTAATGAAGGTGATTTCGAGCTTGTAGCGAGAGTATGATGAGGACCATGATGATGACCTGATTCAGACTTGATTGAGAGCGGTGACGATTTCATTCCTTCGCTGGTGAGTCGACTGGTTGGTGGTGTTTGAGCCCCGCCGGTTACTATGCTGGATGAACTCGATTCTTCACCTTCACTATCGTACGCGTGTGATGGCGATTTCTCATCCAGACTGCCGTGAACCTGTCAAGAAAGGAAGAAAAGAGCTAGATTAGATCACGAAAAACGTTTTTGGTAAACTTTTTGAAAATACGGGGGCTCTCTACAAATGAAGCAGAAAATATACGTATTATAGAGAATAAAACCAACCCATCATATATAGAATGCCGCTGATTGGTTCGTTTTTCACTGCATATAGAAATAAACGTTTTACTGTTAAAAGCCCTCACACTCAGTTGGAAATGTAAATTTGAGAAATAAACGATTTCTGATAAACTTTGAAACTTAAAGGATTCGAAGGCTCGACCGACTCTAGTGGAGTAAAAATTGAACATCAGAGAAAATCACTGTGATTTTGAATAACCGAGATTCGTTTTATTTGCGTCTATTGAGCTGAAAAAAGTTAGGCCTAACAGTTGATGTTAGGGCAGCTAAAGAATTTAGAGGATGCCATGCGCCCAACGTTTTTCTAAAAAATCCATTGAACCATCTTTTTCTTTGTTATTAGATAAAATGACGGAAAACATATTACTAAAATATATTTCCGAGAAGACGTCTTAATTTTCAAGACACTAATATCGGAAAACAAATGGTTGCCGTCACTTCCACTGTATGTAAATGGAATAAAAGAAAAATGAATATGCCCAGATGAAAATCATTGAAAATATTGCTCACAGAAGTTAAAAATATGAATAAATTCATGCGTAAGATTGATTCCACTGATATACAACAAATTAGTATCATGATAACCTGTAAACTAAGTAGGAAATCAATATGGTCAGGAGATCACGTTACAGAGCATTTTCAGGGAAAAGTTATGAAACGAATAAGAAAAGTGCTAAGAGTGGTATAGAGCATAGGCAAAACACTAAAGAATTAGTGGGCAAATAAATGCAGGAATGGGTATGGAACATTTCAGAAAGATCAAAATTGCCAGCACTGGATAACACTAACAGAATTAAATCTCGATAACTACTCTACTGCAGCCTATTGAGTCTGACATTACCAGCGTCTTCAGAGTCAGGATATCACATATATATTTCATCGTTTTCCAGGCGACGGAAGCGTCCATTACCCCATTTGGGCTCAAATATTCACCGCAGATCCTTCTCTCGAATGCGAATAAGATTTCACAGTTTTTATTACTAACAACCCAGGTTTCCGACAAATACCAGAAGAGTGGCAAGACTATGGTCTTGTGCAGCTGGTGTTTCAACTTTTTGGAGAGATTTGAGTGGTATAGCTTTGATAGACTGAATTCGAGGATTTTTGCCAGTAACAGGATAATCGTAGGCCGTTATTAATGTTGAATAGTCTCGAAAGGATTCAGTTGCCTTAATCTGGTTTGGCACATAGGTCACGATCAGCCTTGTCAATCGCATCTGTTTTTGTTTTTTTTTTGTAACTAACTCTCTCATGAATGTGTACATTTTTACTCTGACTGTTCTATCGTAGGCGTCACAGTCAGTTCAGAGACAGGTCCAGGTCGTAGTTTAAGAATTTTTTCTTCAGCTGCTGCAGAGAGAAAATCTGATATGTTGCTAATTTTCCTGAAACGAAGCCTCGTTGATATGGCTCAATTACTTTCTGACTGAATGGGGCAACCCAACTTAGTAGGATAGCGGAACATGCCTTGTAGGTGATACTCAGCAACGTGATACTCCTATGATGGCTGTATTCTGTAATTCCTTTTGTCTTGTATATGGGACGGATCAACTTAAGATGCGAACCTTTAGATATAGTTTCACTATACAATACCTTCAGCATTAGTTGCTGAATGGCATGACGTAGTTTGTCTACTTCAAATATAGCTAGTTTGGCTGGTATTCCATCGGCGCCCAGTGACTGGAACCGTTGGATCCTACGGGCGGTCTTTTAGATGGATGGTGGTGGCAGCTGTCGTCTGTCATCAGCTAACGAGACCACTAACTGATTGTCTTGCTCGTTGTTCAGCATTTCATCAATGCAGTGTCCCTTTAGTATCGTTGACTGGTCGGAAATCTGACTATCATTTTTTTCCTTGTAGGTAGGGCAGCGAGCTGTGTACTGTCTTATAGCACTCAATTGTTGGTAACACTTCTGCGTCTGGTGCTTTACTAAAGTTGATGAACTCAGAACAGAGAGATTTAAGGAAATGAAACAAGTGTATACATATACGAAATTTCGTGAAGCAATTTTACTACAAAGATAAAACCTATAAATATAATAAATTGAGTGAATTGCTATCTCAAATATTCCGTTTGGTTTCTCCGCTATCTATGTTGTAGGAGCTTTTGGTTGTAACTTGTCAAATTCGCGGACACATGGTCTGCTATCTCTATCTCTATCTTCCTGTTCACGGAGGAACAGTTTGTGAAAATTGCTCATAGTGCTCATAGTTTTCCTTCACTACTACTAACGATCAGATTCAGGCAAATTTCTTCAATTCTCACTGCTGTTTTCATTTTCTGAGTTGTTTTTTTTTCTTCAGTTTTTCATCCCAGTTTTTGTTTTTGCGTATTAAACTCGTTTCTCCCATGGTTGGAGTGTCTAATAAGTTTCCACGGGTGCTTGTGTTCTTTAGAGCTGTTGCTTGCGTTCTTACACTCAGAAGCTGCGAGCAGTCATAATCAGACCAGTCGTTCAGATTGTTCCTGGGAATGGGCCCTAATCTCAGAACAGAGAGATATAAGGAAATGAAAACAGCACTGAGAAATGAGGCAATTTGTCTGAACCAGAGCGTTAGTAATAGTGAAGGAAAACTATGGGCACTGTGAGCAAATTTGACATACTTTTACTCCGCGAACAGGAAGATAGACATAGTAGGCCACTTGGCACGTTATATCCAGAAGCTCGTGGATCTTAGTTATCGGAGACACCAAAGGGAATATAAGGTAGTAATTCTCTCGATTTGTTCTAACTATAGATTTTACCTTTGTAGTAAAATTACTTCACTAAATTTCGTATATCTATACGCTTATTTCATTTCCTTAAATCTCTCTGTTCTGAGGCCCTAATACTGGAGACAGACTCCAATTGAGCTTTGTTACACAAATTTCGTTGAGCTTTTACCCTGGTGTGTGATGCAATATAGATTTAAAAGGTTAAAGCTCATTGGAAATTAGCGATATGAAATTTGATTACAGTTTGCCTTTAGTAATATGTTTGTATTAGCTCCAATAACGGTATCCTTGAGCTTTTGCTAGAAACCGTTCACTTAAGCTTGAACTCCAACGTTCCTCAGGTTATCAGTGATTGCGGTATTTATAGTCGAGTGATAAGTGTTTCGGGTGTTTTCAATCGGTGTTGTTGTATGGTGTGTTTTGTCGGTGTATATTGTTTTGCAGACTACAGACTACAATCGAATCTGGTTTCGCGAACCTCCAATGAGCTTTGAGCTTTCAAATTTCCTTCGTTTGACATACTAAAATAAAAGCTCAACAAGATTCGGCACTGAAAGAAAAACTCTTGGTTGGTTCAACTATTTTTTAGTAGTATTGCAACGATTCATTCAAAATCGTTAAACGAACTAAGGAAAATAGTTATTTTTACTATGTTAATATAGTTAATTTAACGATATTAAAGTAGTTGGCTCTGGTTATACAAAAAATATCGCAACGTTCATGAAATCAACTGTTTTAATTGTTTCATAACCACGAAAAATAGTTCAAACTTCAACGTTTCGAATTATCAACAGTTTTTATGGTACTTAAACTACTTTGCAATAGTTGATTTCAACAAACGTAATTCAGTGAGCAACGTCTTTGGAATTATTCTACGCAAAGTAGAATGGTTTCAACATTTGGACGCTTTTCATGCTCCGAATGAGTCAATTGTTCAATTGTTTATCAACCACGCTTCATGGTGCATAAAAGTAATCAACGATTTTCTTATGGTTGTTTTAACTATAGCCCTAGTTGATGCAAAAACAACTAAGGAAAACTGTTGATTTTTCATACTCCTCATACTTATGCTCCTATTCTATCATAGAAGTTTCATATGATACATGGCAAAATTGTATTCGGTTTGTTGTCGATATAATTCATATTCATGTTATGCTGTGAAGCCTTTATATTACGTTGTATGACGCTATTTTATTCACAGTACAGCGTTTTCCGCTGTTGCAAAGCAGTGGGCTGCGGCAAAGCGCAGTCAAAAAATTAGAATGCGCTGTTTTGTATGGTAATGCGCACAATGGCTGCGGCTGAATTTGCGGCAGCGGCAGAATTTGCCAAATTTCTCATTTTGCCGCACCGCTAGCGGTGATACCTACCATAGGTTGGCATCACCACTAGGTTGAATTAAATCTATTTGAATTAGGTTGAATGGTCTGGTGGAATAGACAAGCGATGGCTGATGAGTATTGTGATAAGCCAACCTAATCCTCGTACAACAGGATTTAGCAATACGAAAGAAAAAAAAATTAATTTTGGTAGGTGCCTTAGTTGCATTGACAGCGACATTGTCGCTGCATTGTGATTCACTAAATTCAACTGCGGCATTCACGCCTCCCCTGCCTATATTTCGTACTATGTATATGGTTGGAATACCATTGTTTGTGGTTGCTTACTTTTTTTGCACCACGGACGTTGTTTATCAACCACGCGTCATGGTGCATAAAAGTAATCAACTATTTTTTTATGGTTGTTTTAACTATAGCCCGTAGTTGACGCAAAAACAACTAAGGAAAATTGTTGATTTTACCAAGATTTTTCTTTCAGTGTATGCATATGGCTTCATCCACAAAGATGATACTTGAAATGTCTGACGGATTTGCGAGTGAGCTATGTAAATTATAAAGGATTTTTGTCGAGAGACGTTGTTTGTGTCAAGAAGAAAAATCAAAAGTTTTTTTTTTGAATGATCCAAATCAACCTCCTACTCGTTGAATGACGAAATTCTAAAAAACTGATCTCAAACGTATTTGAATTCACTCCAGAAACATTTAAAGGACCTTGTAAATTGGCCATTTCCCGAAATAGAGGGTACGTCTATATTTCGTACAATTTTATGAGCAAAACAATGTCAGGGGAAAAATATTTCAAAGATTCATACATTTGGCTGCGTAGGCTACAAACCATAAGAGCTGACCGCCGCCGATCTCTTTCTGTTATAAAGCTCTCAATAATCTTTAAAAACGAAGCACCATTAGCATCGATTTAATGCTAAGAATGCTGAAACACTTGATTTTCGCAGAATACACAATATGGAGAATGTTGGGAAAGCCGAGTCAATGATGAGTTGAGACGACTAATAATAGTACACAAGCAAATATATATTAGAAAAAACAAATAATAGATGCTCTTATAGCAAAAAAAGGAGAAATAAGTATAAGGTTCCCTATCTAGTGATTGTAAGATTAATCATTTTCTTTTTTTCTATAGACCCACGAAAAGGTTGAGAAGAAGGAAGTCAAGAAGATAGCTTAAAAAACATAAACAAAGATAACATGATTGTTCCGCCTGTTAAGTTTAAAGGAAATCTCTTCCTGTTTGGCAGCCTATCGACATTGTTAAAAGCTCTTTTCATCAGAAAAACATTTTACTAATAGCATTTGATTGTTGAAAATACTATTTAATAATTCAATAGAGACACCAAATGGTCACTGACATCAATGAAAGAAACATTTTTCAAGTTCATTTTGAAAATTCATGAATAATGACCATTCAACAAGCGCGACTAGTACCTAATTGAAAAGTCAATTAATCAAAGCTCCCAAATATTGCGCTTATCAAGCAAAACTTCAACAAGTCAATTAACAGCACAACACTTACCTTCATATGTTTCCTCAGCGACGAAGGATGAGTATACGATTTGTCACAGCCATTAACACGACAATTATACGGTTTGTCTGATGTATGCACGTGCGAGTGTTTCTTTCGGTCCGATGAATTCGCAAAGCGTCGATCACAACCTTCGTGTTCGCATTTGAAAGGTTTTTCGCCTGAAATGGAAATAAAAATCAATTTGATTACAAAACTCTGAAGCAGTATTTATAGTCCCGTTCGATATGGTTTAATAAAAATTATCAATAAACTTATTTACTACGATGCTGCAGCAATTAACGTAATAGCCTTTAGACCAAGTTATTACTCTGATTTTATTCGCGTAAAGTCAACCAAAATTTATTTCTGTTTTCATTGTTTGCAACTCCTGTGAATGTGATTTCTGTGTCAAAGAATCGATTGGGCACATAAAAATGTTCAATGTCAGACAATTTTCGAGTTTTATGACTTTATGGCTACTAATGCTAAGTCCACACCATATTTTACGATTGTTCATCACGTTAGCTAGTTGATGCTGTTTTATAACGAGCAATTGCAAACGCAAGACCATACTGTTTCCGAGAGTCCTCCGCAGCTCGCTCGAGCCCTGTTGTGGCTGTTTTGTCGAAAAAAAAATTTGGCATCTTTGGGTCCTCGCCTATATACTCAACGAACTATTCAAATCTGTGTTTCTTTCGATGTCATAAATCATTTTCTGGGTTTCCTTTCTCGCGTTCCATGTAGATGATGCCGAGGCTATGATAGTGTTCTTTTGTTTTGCACGAGCCCAAGGGAATGCAACACCGATTTAAGGAACCAACATGCAGGACAAAAAAATATACAAAATTTATATGTGTGTTTCTAGGAGTTGGAACGAATTCCGAAAAACTGTGACGATTGTTTTTGGACAATGTGCATGGCTCATGGACGATTCGCAAACAGAGGAACTAGCGTTTGAGACGTGGTGAACTGTTGAGTTCGGCAAGTGGTGGTGATGGTGACCAAGTGGGATTGATATTTCTCAAGGTGACGGGACAAATAAAATTGGTTTTTCGAAAGATTTATGATCAGTTGTCTCCGATTAGGGTGTGAACGTGGCTTGACTTTTGACTTTTGGGAAACCGTTGCTAATTTCCGGCGATCATATCGCCAGGGCTAGCGAAAATTTTACCAGTAGGCCTCATTGACAACATTGGTATTTACTAGGCTATTGCATATTAATTTTTCAATCAAATGTAATAGAATATTTGAGCGCTATCATTAGGTTTTAAGAGATCGCGACCCCAAGTCTGAGATTGAGTGGTTGAAGAAGCAGAAGAGAGGCTAGTATCACAAAAAAACATGCAGATAAAGACATGAAGCTTTAGAGGAAAGGACATGGAACAACTCTTGGAAACATTTATGGACATACAATTCAAGTTACACCAACGAGAATAAGTATTTAAATTTTCCTGAAACAGCAGAGAGTCATCAGTATATTTGATCACCTGGACATTTTTAAGTCAACAGCATTACATAGTGCAGACAAGTGGTTTCAACCATGTAGATGCACTAAGCACTAAGCAATAAAGCACTAAGAAGATCATTGTTGAATAGATTGAATAAAAGTGGTCCTAAGATGAAACCTTGTTTTTCGCGGAGCAAGACATTAATTTCGGTTTTCGCAGGGCAAGACATTCATTTTCCGCGGGGCAAGACATTAATTTCGTTTATATCGTAATGTTTTCGTTTGACAAGAAGCAGCAAATGATCAATAGTGCCAAAAACTTTAGCAAAATCAATATAGATGACATCAACTTGAATGTTGCTGTCAATTATAGAAGTAGTTACATGTGAAAGCTCAGTTACATTGGTACAGTGCAGCGGCCTTTTAAAAAATCGTGTTGTTGCACTGCAAAGACACAGCTGAAAGCATTATAGATTTAATTGAAAACAAGACGTTCCAAAATTTTTGAAAAGCAAGGAAGAATGGAAATAGGGCGAGGGTTCAAAGTAAGGTTACGTTCACCCGATTTGAAAATAGGAAAAAAATTTGAGAGCTTCCAGTAGGAGAAAAATTTACCACCACAGAGACTAACATTGAATAATATGGATGGATAAAGAGACACTAAACTAAGCGAAGACGCAAAATTTTTTACGAAAAAAAAGAATGCCATCCGGACCAGTAGAACAATTAAAGTCAAGTAAGGACAGAAGCAATTCAACCTTAGTCGCGACAGAGGGGAGACAAGGAGGGAAATCAAAAGAAAAGCAGTCAAAAGCAGGAATTGACGGGTTGGTGTAAACTGAAGAAAAAACATTGCAAAGAGTTGGAAGCAGTAAAAGCATTAAATACTAGGAAGCCAGGAAGAGAGGCAGAAGGTTTTTGATAGACTCAATGCGGAGAAAAGAGGAGTCTTATTGTACAGAAGGCACATTTAAGCTGCAACCGATGATAATTGTTGACGAGCGTAAGTTGTTGTTCAGATATGTGCAAAGTTCAGAAAAAACACTGATTTTTCTACGCTGCCTGATTGTTGGATCAAGGTGGTCCAGAGAACGGATACCTAGCAACCAAGGGTATCCATTTTTCAGAAAGATCTTGCCAGCAAATGCTAGCCATCTATATGTTTAACACGAGCGGGCTTTCGCTCAGGTTCTAGTAAATTAGATGTTTTGCAAACCCAACATCTACCCGATAGCAATCAAGCTTTAACCTCATCACACAACCTCATCGCTAATTGTCGATAATTTCTGTCGTCATTAAGGCAACCTATCATGCGATTCTATCTTTCAATCAGCCTCTAATGATTGTCGCCATTAAAGAATCTATCCAATCTGTAACCTAATATCTGATTGTTGGTCTTCGACTCAAATCAATTTGAATTTTAACGTCGACAACACACATGCCATCTACACTACATATTGTTCGATTAAGTTTTGTAGGTATAAGTCGGCGTACGCGACGCGACCGCCAGAGTTTTTTGTCGGGCGCCAATAATAAATTTCAACTCAGAATTTTCTTCTCTATCTTGGTCATTGATCAGATTTCGAACACGGGTCCCCACAAGCTCCCCATATTAAATGAAAGGTCTTAAGATTCGAGAATAGAGATGGAAAAAATGTCCAAAACCGAACGTGTCGCGTAATCATTAACGTAAAATCAACGTGTAATGACCAACATTGTGGTCCGCGACGGAATACCGGCCGAGCGCCAGATTGTGTGATTGTTATCAGGGAAAGAGATGATTATTGTTTGATGATTTGGATGGAGCCGTAGTCGGGTCAATTCATAAATATTAACTAAATAATAAATTCAATTGGAAAATGATTGTTTGTTGTCGGTGGAGAGAGGCGAAGGTTTAGCCCAACACACGATTGGTATGACGCCAGGCACGCGTTTTACTCCTTTTCTATTTTGATTTCGCGACAAGATCTTTAGAAATTCTTTGATTATGTTTACTGAATGCAGTTTGTACTTGATATAATTTGTGGCCACCATAGTTGGTGTAAAAAAATTGTTGCCACACTAGCATGTATCAAACCCTATAAGTAGAATAAGTTTCAGCTAGGCGACAGAGAGGGTCTATTATTTTATTGACTTGTGTTCAAGAATCAAACCAAATTCTATTTCATGACATCGGTCCCAGAATATGAGAATATGAAATCCGTTAAAAATTTCAAATATCAAATCCACATTCATTGCCGTCTATCAATAATATCGTGGGACATTCCCGATTCGTGCTCTGACTCGGACCACTGCGTCTGTGTCGACGGCATAAATCCTATCACATTGTGATCCCGTGTCATGTTCATATTGTCTTTTCAGTTAATCAAATAAGAGAACACCGAGACTCTAGCGTTCTACAATATAACGATCAGACACATGTTTTTTCGTATTCCTACCTGTTTAGAAGTCATATCGTTTAAAAATTTATGCTACCAATATAATGTCTATTCTATTTTTTCAGTGCTCCACTGCAGACTGTCTTTTCAGTTTCTTCCATCTTCGTGTCGTTCGTCGCCTGCTTCGAAAACGTGTAAGGCCAGCCGTTGTGAACAAAAAACAATCATTTTTGATGTACGGCATTTAAATTGATCACCTTTTTGGAGTCGACCCAACGATACCCTTAAAAACCATCCATGTGACCGAACACCCATAATATAATTTAAAATTAGTCATAAATATATTGAAGTTTTATTCGCTTTTCATTCTTTCTCTTTGAATTTGTGTTATTCGACGTTGTCGTCGTCTGCACCTTTGTCTCCGATCTCGTCTCAGGATTTTCGGATTCAAGGGTACTATGTGGGTTCAGGTAAGGTTCTCGATTCGCTCCACATTTCTTTAGTTGCATCGAGCGCGTGTGTAGCAGGGACGACATGGTCTGGTCATTTCAGTACCGTTGGTGTGGATCGGCATTCGACATGAAGATTGCGATCCGAAGAAATTTTATTACCGCACATGAAATTGCATCTTGTCTGTAGGTTTTATAGTGTTCTCGATCGCAAGAAGGACAAACAAGGCTTTTGGGGTCTCCTTGGTCCATACTCCGGCTGGCTGACTTATTATTTATGGTGATTTTTACTGCTGGCACCACTATCAATCAATTTAATGAGAGTTAATGGAGATGTTTGTTTTGGGAATTGCATCGAAGTCTGTCAAAGGATTGTTTGGTAATTGTGGGGATACAATATCAACTGAGTGTTCAAGATTTTATTGCGGGCAATTTGAAGTGTATCTCAATGTAAGTGACTGTTTAAGTTGGTGTCCCGTAGACTGGACTCATAAGCAGCATGGCAATTTTTTCACACAATGATTCAAATCAGCATTCAAAATGTCTAACGGTTCAATTCAAATTCTCTAAATCATCGACCCTGTCATCAATATTTTGACACTCATCCCCTCATCATCAAACCAACAATTGATACATTCACCGTTCATTTGCAAATCGTTAATTTCCTCATCTTCCCAGTCCCTATCAACACTGCACCATTCCTATCTCATCTAACGAGGATACCTCTCATTTCCAGGTAATCATCGCAATTCATCTGTATCACATTTTTCCGCAACAATGCAAAATCGAAAAATAACTACTAATCATTAATCACTTCATTTACAATACGCCGTCCGTCGTTCATCGTTCGTACCCCCAATCCACACGTTTCCTCCAATATCAGAAGGATAAGAACTCTGTTGATGATCCTTGAGTTTCGATATGAGTCTTTGTTCTCGCGAAGAAAAGAACGAAAAGGAGACGAATAAGAAGAAAAAATTTGCTGTGAACCGCATCGGCGACGTCAACGCCGCTACCATCAATTTCTTGCCAAGTTCAGCCCCTCGGCCTTTGAGAATCGTTGAAAATTACGTGAAATGAAGAATCATTGAAGAGAAAACCCCAAAATGATTTTCGTTATTGAATGTGTAAACAGAAAGGTCACCACCGTAGAGGACAGAACTGCCATAACAAAAGGACGAGCGAATTTGATTCCAATATGATGGTCCTCGGATTTAGCAGACCGAGAAACAATTTTTTATGGAAGGTTAGGATTTTGATTGTTTGTGTATTCCCATTGGGAAAACAAATGATATTGATAGTAAATTCGAAGCTCATTGTAAGAAATGAGTCTTGTGAAATAACCATGCCTTATTGAAAGTTGGAGATAATTTCAGAAAAAAGAGCGAAACAGTGATTCCTTTCCTTCCATGGATACTGTTGTGACTAAAACTTGATTTTAAACAACTTCAGAGTGGTGCATAAAAATCCTATATTCTTGCTATTTAATATTGCAATTTATGAAGTGCAGATGGTACCTAGAACATAGACCAAACCAGACTCAAAAGATAATTTGCGCCCCGATTCTAGCAAGAAGCAGTAAACTTGCTTGATTGATTGGAACGTAATTGAAACTACGATAGAGGAACAACGCTTCCATTTTTTTTCTAGCTACCATTCTCACCTTCTACTTTACAAACTCGAAAACAAACACTTGAAAGTCATAGTTCCAATGGAAATTCCACCCCATGAATAATATTGCCACTTTCCTTAATATTTTCACTACAATACTTTTCTTCACTGTTCAAAAAGACCAGAAACCCTCCGAATATGACATTCCACACTGGTACCCAACCAAGCCATCTGAGTCTTCAGGGCAACTTCATCCCCATTTTGTATCTCTGCTCTTCACACAATATCACGCTTCATTTCACACATTCATGCATCGAAAACAAAAAGCACACAACCATATACTGCCGTAACCAAAAGAATACCTTCATGGATGATGTGATTCTCATAAATATGAAATTTTCGTCACTCCATTTGCCTTTAAGTATAAATAAATTGGCCAACTTTGGTACTTTGGTACTTCAGCGCCAAGTCGGAGTGGCTCGCCAAAAACCAGCTTATTGTGTGCATGGGTAGTATAGTAGCGTGAACACTGAGAACTAGTAGTCAACAAAAATGTATTTATAGGAGCGTAAAGTATCTCCTTGACTCAGGGTTCAGTATTCAAAGAGGAGAAGGTAAAGTGCCCTTACTGTTCATCGTTTTGTTTGCATGCGCTGTAAAATATTTGCTATTTTGCTATTGTATGGATTGTTCGAGGGAGCAAAAAAATAAAGAGAATTTTCCTTTGATTCGAGTTCGAAAGGTGAAAATATTTTCATGAAAGAAGTAATCGAAGGGTTTATTTGTATTGTTTTCTGATTGGGGGTTGATACTGAGTTGATGTTTAGTAAATATTTTGAGGAAGTTTTGTGATAGGATTAAATGTTTGGTTTATATATTTAAGTAAGGTACATAGATATGTATTCGAGCGTGAATACATTTGATTTGATGAGCATGTGAATAAGTATAGGAATGAATGCTGCGTACTAATAATGAGAGCTTAGACAGATAGAGGCATGCAGCGGACATCAATTAAGTGATACTCTAGGTTCAAAAAATAGTGTCTTCGAGTATACGCAGGAGTGACTATGCTCACGTTTATGTTTCTATTTGTATATCTACTTCCTGTGTGCATTTTGTCAATGCATTCTTTCTTAAATTACTCTGCTCACGTCTTTCCAAGTCCAAGTTCCTTCTGTATAAACCACAAGACTGACCCTTCTGCACGAGACTAACTAGTCCAGTTCTCATTTTTTCAACGAAATCCTGAGTTCTTAACAAGAAAAATTGCGAATTTTTTGCCGCGTTTGATAGGAGATCATCCGGCAGACATTTGTCGCCTGACATAAGTATTGGTGGTCTTTCGCCAATGCAACTACAAAGCACTAGCGACATCGTTTCGGGACCGTGAGGTTACTGATGAAATCAGGCTCTATAAGTTGTGGTGAGACAGGCACTTAGCTCATATGAGAAAGAAAGATGCGGTTTTACAGGGACTTAAAATTTACAGGGACTAAAAAAGGAGATGCCAAAGCAGGCCCTTGTTTTCGTGAAGCGATAGCGTACGCTAGAATACTAAAGAAATCATAAAGAGGCCTAATTAAATGCTAATGACTGAACCACTGGTAGTTCCGCTGTTGTTGATGATGATTCTAGGATTAAACCTTATTTCACACTAAAGATTAGTTTATAGGATATTTAGCCATAATTTTGAAAGGTACGATGCCAACGATAGTGTTCACCAGTTTCAGTTATTAATATAAAAGTGGGTACGTAATGGATTTCTACAGATTGTGATTAGTTTTAATACATTGAACAGTAAAATAGCTTTCAAGTACACATCATGCTTTCCAGACTATTCAAACAGTGATAGCAAGCCTGCTGAAGAAGTTTTAACCGAATACGCCTTCCTCAAGAAAGTAAAGCAACGATGGTCTTGAGAAGTTCGCCCCATCAATATACTCTGAGCGTGAACCTCTTTTTTCTTTATTTAAAGCGTTATCAAAAATACGGTGATTCAATAAACTAAAATAACAAAGCAACCGATATAGGATTTCTTAGCACTTTTATAAGAAATGAAATCTTTGTCAGCATAATGTGTGCCTAATTAATTTTATTCTATTTCAACTTAAGAAAATAATATTCTTTCAATTTTCTTCATAAACCTAGATTGTACTTCCAGGTGAATTGAATTCACTAAGCAAGATGTTGTTTAATTTATTTCAGAGATTAACACATATATCTTTGCAGCTACTCTTAATTCTCACATCCATTTCAAAAGCCCTTATTAAAGCAGCATAATTATTAACTTTGACACACAATCAGGGTCCCAAACTGAAGAAATATTGGTGCGCCCAGTGTGGGTAAATTATCTGATCCGTCCAAAGTTTTTATTTTTTGATGAAGCTACACAGCTCAGGGCTAAAGCTTGTTGAATTGAACAGATTGAGCAATGGAAGCTAGTGTGTGTGGTTTATGGGTCAAAACTGACCATGATCACATGGCTTTGAGTTAATTTAGCTCTGAATAAATGTCTGAGTTAAATCAGAGATTAGGTGAGTCATAGAACACGCTTGCATGATACTGATACACTGATAACGCATAAATAATTTTTTAAATCTAAGCTTAGGCTTGAAAAAAGATCAAATTAGAAGGGTTTCTGCACATATCGTTATTTTAATGAGCTTTTGGCTGATTATTTCAAAAAAATTATATAATGTTCGAAAATTTAATTTTGGCATTTTTTTAATTTTAGGATAAAATACACTCCAGGACGGTGTGTGTGTGTGTGTGTGTGGGTTGAGGGAGAAACACGTGACACCTCAGGTCAAAAGACTCATTGTACTCATACTCGCCGCCTACCATAGCTTCCCAGATCTCTTAACGAAATGTAGGATCAATGATAGAGGAAAAGAGGCTATTTTCTGCATACGTGCCACACCGCAGACAAAGCGTTGACATCTGAGACATGAAAACGCTTCACAGATGAAATGCTCCGCAGAATCAGCCCTTCTAAGTAGAATTGACAGAGGTCATCCTATGCAAATTCTATTTGGTACATGTGTCTTCCTAGACAGCTGTGTCATGGCCCTACAAACTTTCCTATTCTTGTTAAGGACCTTAGTTTGTAAAGGTTATTTATTTGCGATCACGGTTCCTTTCTTGTCTATAAATTCACTGAAAGAAAAATCTTGGTATAATCAACCATTTTCCTTAGTTGTTTTTGCGTCAACTACGGGCTATGGTTAAAACAACCATAAAAAAATAGTTGATTACTTTTATGCACCATGACGCGTGGTTTATAAACAACGTCCGTGGTGCAAAAAAGTACTGGTTCAGGCGGTAACGATGTATTGGTATATTTTTCTCTAAATGCTTGTATCATTAGAGGAGCATTGATAAGCCATAAACCATAGCAACATAATCCATCCAAGCCTTAAATAGAAACAGGACGTGAGACGTGAAATTGAGTTCATATGCATAGCTGCAAGCTGCAGCATCTATTAAAACAATTGAAATTGCTAAACAATTTCTGGCATTGGGACAATCGTAATCGTTTTCGGGACTCCCTGTTTTATAACAGTGATCTGCAAACAGAAGACTTATATTTTGTGAATAGAAGAAGGGAAATATAAAGGCTTCACTGCATAACATGAATATGAATTATATCGAACAGCAAACCGAACACAATTTTGCCATGTAGCATATGAAACTTCTATGATAGAATAGGAGTATGAGTATGAGGAGTATGAAAAATCAACAATTTGCCTTAGTTGTTTTTGCATCAACTAGGGCTATAGTTAAAACAACCATAAGAAAATCGTTGATTACTTTTATGCACCATGACACGTGGTTGATAAACAATTTCATTCGGAGCATGAAAAACATCCAAATGTTGAAACCATTCTACTTTGCGTAGAGTAATTCCAAAGACGTTGCTCAATGAATTACGTTTGTTGAAATCAACTATTGCGAAGTAGTTTAAGTACCATAAAAACAGTTGATAATTCGAAACGTTGAAGCTTTGAGTGAATTGATGAAAATTTTTCTATTTATCAACTAATTTTCGTGGTTATGAAACAACTAAAACAGTTGATTTCATGAACGTTGCGATATTTTTTGTACAACCAGAACCAACTACTTTTATATCGTTAAATTAACTATATTAACATAATAAAAATAACTATTTTCCGTAGTTCGTTTAACGATTTTGAATGAATCGTTGCAATACTATTAAAAATAGTTGAACCAACCAAGAGTTTTTCTTTCAGTGTTAGAATAGACAACGTATATAGTTAGTTTGCTTGGCCGCATCAGAAGACATTCATTTCTCTTTGTGAGCATCAACTACCACTGTCCGACAAAATGGCACGTGCATGTGTCGACGGCACACCCGGGTTCAAGACCCTGTAGTTGAAGCGCCGAACATTGCTTCAACATCACTGTGCCCCAGTTACTCGGAGGAGATGCACTTTATCGAATCTGGCGACAGAGTTCAATCGTGCCCTGAGCTCTTGGGCAATTCGCAAATTGATCAGGAGTCTCGTAGAGCTAGCAACGCAAAATGACTGTCACTACGAATAGCGTTTTCCCTTCTATTTTTCTTCAATGGTCTAGTAGGCAGCTCTCAAGATAGTGAATATTTCTGTTTGGAAAACAGAAACGTGCTCTCCGATAGAAGATGCTTACCTCCCATTCGATGAATGCAGATAGACACCAGCTTCAGCTACAGGCATCTGGGTGCCCCCAGTCATTTCTGCTCAAGAAGATTACTTGGTATGTTCTCCTCAGAATGGAATACCTACCAAAGTTATTGTATATAATATAATTTACATGGTGAAAATTACATAGAGTAAGCTCAGTTGTAAATTTCAGTTTATTAGAGAGTAACTAGAGCAATCTATACACTTGAATTTCGTTAGATAGGTGGCTTTCATAGAGGCTTGAAAATTTAGTTTTTTTTTTTGCTACCGTCATACTAAGATAGATTGCCTTCTTGCAAACGCTTTTAGCCAACATAGGAAATTTCACCACTTTCTTTTTCTGTTGCTGCAGAAACAGCAAAAATAAACAATCCGACTTTCATAAATAATAAATTATACATTACATCGGACTTCAACAAGAGCCCTGAAGAAATCAATCCACTGTTTGCTGACTTGAAGACTTGCCGCCAGTTATTTTTACTAGAAAATACCGGTCAGAAAGAACTCATATTCTCAAAGTTTTTTTTTTTATTTTATGCAAGAAGCCGTCATGCGTCCGTCTGGGTAATCATGTAAATAAATTCTGCATTTAGTAAAAAATATTCGGTAGTCCTTCGTGACGCAGGAAATTCGGTGTTCTAATGAGTGACCACCTCTGAAACCAAATAAGATGTGCGCAAGGGCTGCATTTGCTTGAAGAAAATTGTTCAAACGCTTTTGAGTTCATTAACCAAAACTTCTAGAATCTTTACTTACTTTAGGAATTAGCACAGCAGTTGCCTTAGCACAGGTTGATAGAAATTTCGACAGTGCCATGCAAATATTGACAATGAAGTTTATTAAACCGATGTTTTTCATTTGTCACTTTCACACTATAGGTTCTGCTGGCAGCTCGTTGGTTGACCGTTGAACTACTAAATTGGCGAATTTGCAGTGTTTTTTTCCAGTGATAGAGCGAGCCTCTTCGAATCATTCAATGATAAGCATTGATTTGTTTTGACCGTCCTAAAACAGCTGGATGTAGATAACTTGTAGATATATACAAATAAGAATCCAAAACTCAATTTATATCTCATGACAGTCATCGAATCTAAGAGCCAGCGGTGGATAATACAATCATCAGGAAAAGACACTGATTTGACCTTAGCCATGTCGGATGCATACATTAGCCCTACGATGCTAGTTTTATGACTAACGAGACAATCATGACTGGCGATTTCGAACAACAGCCATTTAAATAAAAAAAATCCTTAAAATGAGGAACTTTCGAATATGAATGATTTTTGACAATTTTTTTTAATTGCTGCTCAAACCTCAATATCAAACAACCTAAGAAAAATTAAGAATCAAAATTATTGTTATTGGCTCGATTCTTCAAGAATGTATACAAGAAAGGATTCCCCATACAAATCAGTCAAAATCAATGCCAATTTTCCGACATTTCCTACCTCACACAAACGTAAACTTACCTACATTTTCCAATAATTTCTATATTACATTCGACAATTGCGGTTTTTCTCATAGCGATCGTGTTACATACAACAATCTCTTGAACAATACAAATTCATGCATTCATCGCTCAACGCTTATTCTATGCCGATTTAATACAGATATTAAGAACGATTCCTTAAAAGCCTATCTCGCCATCCGTTCGTTCGCTATCAAGAAATTCAAAGCGGTATTGAACAAATGACTATTACAAAGAAAAGAACTAAATGCCTACGAAATCGAATCGTCTGCAACTGCTTCTACTTACTGCGCTGAAAAACAGATTTCCGAACGACACGACGACCTCAAATTAAGTGTAAACTGATATGGGTCTCGAGAATCCGACAATGCGTAAGATGTGTACCGTACACACTACGAACATAAAAAGGATACGCGAGTTTGGCGCGGATCACGTTAAATATTTGTAAATACTACCCATATGACACACTCGTAATACATAGTTGATTGCAATAAGCAGCTGGCTGACTGCCAAAGCTCAAACCTGCATTGCCCGAAAGCCAAATAGTATCATTGCGAACCTAAAGATGGACAACACTTTGATTTATCAATCATGTACTAAGAACAAAAAACTGAATCCAAAATTAAACCAAGAAATGACTTCTTATTAAAATTTTGACAGCTACTTTGCCTGGTCGAATGACGCGGAGACGAGCAAGGTAGAAACCCAGCAACATCCACGAAGGTAAAACAGATGCCTCATCTTATTCCCTTGCGGATTTATACAACATTCCGCAGATACCGAAAATGCCAGTCATTCCTGGGTCTCACACTCCTCATCTTTATTCGTGTTCCCGTGATCGCTTAGTCTGCTGGAGCCCCAAAGCTGAGTTTTTTGTTTTAACGTGGTACTGTTCATATCTGGGCTTCACCATCACTGGTCTGGTAATCATCGAATAGCTAGCAGATAGCTGGCAGCAAACAAACGGCAATATCGAATGCAAGAGTAAAATCAAAGCAGAACAGGTTAATCTAATTGTGACATTATAGAATGCCCAATAATTAATGAGTGACATAACAAATTGTTTCGTAGTAGTCTGTCTTGGCTGTGTCTCGAGTCTCAGGACACCAGACTCGAGGCGCCTAGTACGAGTTTAATTTAACTAGACATCATTTGTACATGCATGCTTACATGTGTATCTATCTTCATCGGAATTTGTGCATGTCGCGATTTCGTGAAAAAAAAAATTGATTTCCAAACCGACGCCGGAGAGAGTGAACTATAGAGAGAGACAGTTTTGATGACCGCGTTTTCATTTCGAATTCCGCAATTGAAAAAATGAAAAGTTTTCGATCAGAACAATACAATGGTCGATTTACCAACCGGCCTGAACGCACAACCGCCCCCTTCCTGGCCTCTTTCCGAGTGCAGGCTAAGTTTGGGAAATAACTTTTCGAGCCAGAGACTCAAAAATACCGAGCCCTAGCCTGCGAACTATCCTGGCCTGTGATTACGGTTAAAGACAAAAACATGAGCAGTTCCAGCACCAGTCAACCTGAAGAATTGATTGATTATGCATATTTTGATTGATATTTTCGATTGAGTCGAACTGACTGTCCGTGTCTGCTGCGCCTGATGGGCTTGGTTGTGCGAGCAAACCTAGTGTCTAGTTTTTCCTCTACTCTACTGAATTGCCTAGAGGTGATTTTTATTGTTATTGAAATTATCAATTATTGTACACTCCCATTTCGACAAAGAGTTGGACCGTGTTGTTTTGAGTAGTACATACGTATATATAAATGTGACTACACATTCGATGGCTGTATATCTAAGTATGATGGTTTTTGCAGCCCTACTCCTAAAGCTTGTGCTGGATGAAAAAGGTTTGGTGGCAGTCAAATCTTCTGTACAACGTTTCGAAGACAAATGAGAATTGGAAATCACTTTGGATTGCCATTCATTTGTTATAGTTACTGACCGAATAGTAATTATATAAACATAATGACTTTAAAGAAATTAGTATTCAGACTGAAGAAAGTACCAAGCTTGATTTTTTAGGAGGGTTTTTACGACGGGACTGTGATTGAAAGGAAATCCATATTTCATTTTTATTGAGTTTTGATTCCTTTCAAAACTCAATTCAACTTATTTTCACATAATGGGATCCGAATGAAGTGGAAAGTTATGAAGAAGTAGTCATTTATGGTGCAGCTCTTGAGATCTTTTAGTGTATGACACACGCTACTCTTTGATAAAATATTGACGGGCTGTTAGCTTTTACACGATTCGTGGCCTAATTTTTCAAAAAAGGTTGGATGATTTCATCTATTAAAAGATAACATCTAACGGTTTAAGTTTGTAGGTGTGATTGGGTCCCATGAATCTCTTGCACATCTGTTTCACTCCACCAATAGCAGTTTTGCTTGTTCCCAAGTCCAATGAGATAAAAATTAGTCCCGTTAGTAAACACGATTCGATATTTCGATCCATCGAAATTCGATTGATTCGTTAAACAATATTGATTCTAATCCCACAAACAACCCTTATTGGATCTAGAGGTTGAAGCTGGTAGAGAGCTTCATCACAAATCTACAATCAATGTGTATACGAGTGTGGAATAAATAGTTCCACGACTCACTTTTCAACTGATTAACTCAGGTACCTATTCAGAGATAGATGAACTCAAAGCTCGGTGCGCGGTCTTTCGTTCGAATCAGGGTTCGAACCAGAAACTACACACACAAAAAGCCAGTGGCCTACCCACTAGGACACTCAAGCTTCTGATTATAATAGGTATTATGGTTAATAATGTGGAATAGATCGAACAATTTAAGTGTTTAATTCCATAACAAGATAAATTACCTTGATAACACTGTGCAACATGATTTTTTGCCGAAGAACGAAATGTATTTTTTCGGTATCTATCATGTGTATGTATCATCAGAAAAATAATAAAAACTTTCGGAACCATCGAGTTTTTGTGTAATTACACTTGATAAAAAAAATATGTGGACACCCCGAAGAACAGCAAAATTTATAATAAAAAAAACCGTTATGGCAAAAAAATTTACGAACAAAGTTTGCTTAACATCTTAACAATTTTATTCATAAAAAAATTTTACCAACCATCCAAAAATAAAAAATTTCGTAGAACAAAAACAAAAGCAAACCCCCCAAAAATCACTAAAAATACCTCAAAAAACTTGCAATTTCTTCACAAAAGGTGGTCTTTTGAGTAGATCATTAGATTTTTTTTTATTTTAAAATCTTCCTCAGCTAAAATTGCTTCAAATGAAGGTATTTTAGAAGGAAATTGGGGCTATTTTGATAAATTTTTCCCCATTCCCTCTAAATGATCCAATTGGCTCTTTTAGAGCATTTCCTTCGAATTTTTGATGGATGGTTGTTTTTTTCACATACGAAAATAAATATGTCGTAAATTCCATTTAAAAAAGCCTCTGAAATGTCGAAAGCAATTTTGATTGCGAGAAGAAAGTTAGTTTTGCACTAAGGAAAGAACTGCTGCGAAAAACCGATGCTGCCAACAATTTTACTTCAGATGCTAAGTATGGCTGCGATGGTGTGATAGTGTAGGGGTGTATTGCGGTGAAAGGAGCTGCTTAATTTGTTTTTTTTTATACTCAATGATGAATAACTAGGATAATTGAACCATTTCAACGTTCTCAATGGACAAACACATTCGACAATTTATTCTTGGAGATGATTTTTGTGCTTGGAGATGATTTTTGGGCCCCTGCACGGCGGCGAATGTGAAGCTTTGCCAAGTAAAAAAACAATAATAAGCAAACGCAAAGGCACTCAAGTTGTTCTAAATTAATCCTAGAAAACGTTTTTGAAATTTGATGGGGCGCGAATCTCATCAGCACAATGCAAAAGCAAAAATTCAAAGGAAATACTCTAAAAGAGCCAATTGGATCATTTAGAGGGAATGGGGAAAAATTTATCAAAATAGCCCCAATTTCCTTCTAAAATGCCTTCATTTGAAGCAATTTTAGCTGAGGAAGATTTTAAAATAAAAACAAATCTAATGATCTACTCAAAAGACCACTTTTTGTGAAGAAATTGCAAGTTTTTTGAGGTATTTTTAGTGATTTTTTGGGGGTTTGCTTTTGTTTTTGTTCTACGAAATTTTTTATTTTTGGATGGTTGGTAAAATTTTTTTATGAATAAAATTGTTAAGATGTTAAGCAAACTTTGTTCGTAAATTTTTTTGCCATAACGGTTTTTTTTATTATAAATTTTGCTGTTCTTCGGGGTGTCCACATCTTTTTTCTATCAAGTGTAATTACAAAAAATGTGGATGGTTCAGAATTTTTTCACTAACATATTTTGACTACTGTTATGCAAAGGTATGCAAAAAAAACAATTTCGAGCAACGGCAAAAAAAAAAGAATTAATTTGTTGCACTGTGTAATCAAAGCTTTATCTATTGTTAACTACGACTTTTCAAATATTTCTGACAACAAATGAATTCCACTCCATGAGAACTTTTCGTTTTTCGTGGCCAGCCATACTTCAAGCTAATTTTTCACTTTTCGTAAGAGTGCAAGTACTGTTCTGAAAGTCCATGTTGCATCCAGTGAATACGGTAAATGGGCAAGGATGAAGTTTTTCTTTTGTTTTTCGGTATAGATATCCAGTAATCGTGGCACCAGATTTAAACAATTCTTAACAAACAGCTTCCCTACTCTTCCACAAAATGCACAGAAAAACCTTTCTTTCTTGATGCTGAGGGCTGGCCTGGGCCATCTGTCTATGATTTTTCTGTTACAGCTCAATGCAAAAATCTGATTATTTCTGCCTGGAATGCAAAATTTCACAAGTGGTGGTTTTTTGCCTTTGAATGCATCTTTCCTGGAATTTATATAAAGTCCTTTTTCCTTCCTTCTACATATTGTCCAATGCGTTTGCAAATTATAGACTATGCAAGATGAAATACTTCTGCCAATCGTTCCAAAAGTTGAACTGAATTTTCATCCATTAATGATTGCAAATTTGCATTTTAAAACTTTTTCGGTTGTTTTGAACGCTCTTTGCCTTTTATATAGAAGTCAGTACTTTTAAAGCGTTTAAATCATCGTTCACAAGTTCTTTGGGTGAGAGCATGTTGTAAGAACATTAGAGCATGAGTAAGCTATCAAGACAGTGCCAGAGCATGTACTTGGATACGATACCCAATGCAGACCTAACAAATCGTTTGAAGACGAACCCCAAGATGTACTGCACAAGAAAAACGAGACACAAAGATGATATAGAGCATGGAATACAAGGATGAAGAGAAAAATCTGCGAAAACTTAAGACGAGCAGCGAATCGAATATTTAGATAAAAAAGCTTAAATATTATACCGACGTGCTTTGGACAATAGCGAACAACAAAATGGGATAAACGTACAAAGTCGAGGAAAGTTGTAGGAGAGGCTTGCAACTCGCAGATAATTATCTGTAAAGATAAAGATGAAATGATCCAAGAGCTCCACAATCCTGCTCATGGCTCTCAAGAACAAGTGCCCTCTGTACTGTTGGCAGAGGACAGTACAGTCCGTTGATTCAGATACTGGCAGAATTTTAGCTAGCCATCAAAAGCCAGAAAAACAACGATACCGTGACCATCGATGAAATTCCAGTAGAATTCATCCAATATGGCTTCCGAAGCAGAATGTATGTCATCGACAAAAGAGGCAAAGCCCAGTGTGCGACTTACCAAGCTAGCTTGTAACTCTTGTACCTTCTGTTCAAAATCGAACCAGAGTGTGCCAATAAAACAGCAACATTTTGCAATATTTAATACCCTTCAAAATAATCACCATCGGAGGCAATTCAGACCAACGTATTGTCCAATCTTCAAAACAAGTTTTGTAGGCCGATTTTGGCATGGCTTTCATTTTCCTATGCGAATTCTCTTTATGACTTGAATCGTCTCAAAATGTTTTCCATGGAGCCACAATTTGAATTTTTGGAAACAGGAAAAAGTTACCCGGGACCATACCGGACAAATATGGTGCACATACGTACAAAGTGTGATGCATGAACAGTTGCATTATCGTTGTGCAAGAGCCATGAACTATCCTTCCATAGTTCAGACCTTTTTCGACGAATTTTCTCTCGCAAACGATTTAAAATACTCAAATAATATTGTGCGTTGACCAACTGACCTAGGAGAAGAAATTCTGAGTGCACGACACTTTTTCATGGAACAAGATTGGCTGTTCTCATATGGTATTATCCACCGGGATCGAATACTTATTTCAATAAATTTTCACTTTTTAGTATTATTAGATTGCTTTTCACTTTTTATTAATTTGAACTTGTACTAGCACTAATTATCGAATGCTTGATTACAGAGAAAAGTTACATTTCCGAGAAAAAGTACATGCACCAACCTACATTGAAGTGAATTTACTGTTTAGTTATCTTGACCGCAACCTTCTACCACACTGAAAGAAAAATCTTGGTAAAATCAACAATTTTCCTTAGTTGTTTTTGCGTCAACTACGGGCTATAGTTAAAACAACCATAAAAAAATAGTTGATTACTTTTATGCACCATGACGCGTGGTTGATAAACAACGCCCGTGGTGCAAAAAAAGTAAGCAACCACAAACAATGGTATTCCAACCATATACATAGTACGAAATATAGGCAGGGGAGGCGTGAATGCCGCAGTTGAATTTGGTGTATCACAATGCAGCGACAATGCAGCGACAATGTCGCTGTCAATGCAATCAAGGCACCAACCAAATTCATTTTTTTTTCTTTTGTATTGCTAAATCCTGTTGTACGAGGATTAGGTTGGCCAGACCATTCAACCTAATTCAATCAGATATACTTCAACCTAGTGGTGATGCCAAGCTATGGTAGGTATCACCGCTAGCGGTGCGGCAAAATTAGAAATTTGGCAAATCCTGCCGCTACCGCAAATTCGGCCGCAGCCATTGTGCGCGTTACCATACAAAACAGTGCATTCTAATTTTTTGACTGCGCTTTGCCACAGCGGAAAACGCTGTATTCTGAATAAAATAGCGTCATGCAACGTAATATAAAGGCTTCACAGCATAACATGAATATGAATTATATCTAACAGCAAACCGAACACAATTTTGCCATGTATCATATGAAACTTCTATGATAGAATAGGAGTATGAGTATGAGGAGTATGAAAAATCAACAGTTTTCCTTAGTTTTGCCATCAACTAGGGCTATAGTTAAAACAACCATAAGAAAATGGTTGATTACTTTTATGCACCATAACGCGTGGTTGATAAACAATTTCATTCGGAGCATGAAAAACGTCCAAATGTTGAAACTATTCTACTTTGCGTAGAATAATTCCAAAGACTTTGCTCACTGAATTACGTTTGTTGAAATCAACTATTGCAAAGTAGTTTAAGTACCATAAAAACTGTTGATAATTCGAAACGTTGAAGTTTTGAGTGAATTGATGAATATTTTCTATTTATCAACTAATTTTCGTGGTTATGAAACAATTAAAACAGTTGATTTCATGAACGTTGCGATATTTTTTGTATAACCAGAGCCAACTACTTTTATATCGTTAAATTAACTATATTAGCATAGTAAAAATAACTATTTTCCTTAGTTCATTTAACGATTTTGAATGAATCGTTGCAATACTATTAAAAATAGTTGAATCAACCAAGAGTTTTTCTTTCAGTGCACAATAAATCATTCGGGAATGGTTTGCACAGCAATAACAAAGACCTTACGGGACAGATCGCGTTAAAAATTGACACAAAGGCCTATAACAGTTTTACCAACCATCAGGACAAAAATATTTTAGCTATATGCTAACAGCGGTTCATTTAAGGGAGGGGCAAGGGTTTCAGCGTGAGAAAAAAACCTCATTTCATAATTTTTTTTATAAATTTATTTAAGCCTTTTGCATCTTATTATGCGTCACTTCAATAATAATCTGCAATTTTTTTGTGCGAAAATATAGACAAACAAACCGGTGATAAAGGATTTTCAAGCACGTCTTTGGGAAAAGACGATTTGCGGTGTTCATTGTATCTCAGCTGGAAATTGTTTGAAATCAAAGAAAATTAAACTTTAGTCACAAATATCATAAAATTCTCCCCCCAACGTTCTCGGATTATTATTTTTCTCATTTTGAAATTTTTGGTGGTCATTTGAAGTGAAAATTCCTATTTTGCACGAAAAATTTGGCCTTTTTGTAAGTAAAAAATCCCCTTAATGTAAAAAAAAATTCTAAAACTTATCGTTGAAGGGAAATATTTTACATGTTGAAAGTGTGTACCAATTTTGAAATGATTCGGCAATGTGGTTTTTAATGGCAGTGAACACGGACTTTTAAAAAGTGCACTGAAAAAAATCCACATAGCGCCCAGAGCCATGTAACATAGCGCATTATTTATGGTCCCATACGCCATGTACATAGTACCCTGAGCCATGCAGTATAGCTCCCAGCGCCATAATTACATGGTGCAGAAATTATGGCCCCACACGCCATATTACATAATGCCATGAGCCATGTAATATGGTTCATGGCACTACAATTATAACTCGCAGCCATACTGTGTGAGGGGATCTATAAATGTCAGCAAGTGATACTTGAGTATCGTCGATAGATCGAGAACATTCTCAATCGGCTAAGGGCGCATATTATTGAATGGCTCCTTCGGTGACTCTAAAAGCAGCCAGCGTCTGTTTGTTGCAAGCAAGTGACTTCTCCGTGTGCTCATTTATGGTAAGTAGCACTGTTTTGACTGATTTGCTTCTTCAATGTACTATAGTCCTCCACGCCATGTACTATAGTCCTCCACGCCATGTACTATAGTCCTCCACGCCATGCAGTATAGTCCTCCACGCCATGCAGTATAGTCCTCCACGCCATACAGTATAGTCCTCCACGCCATGTGTTATAGCTCTCCACGCCATGTACTATAGTTCTCCACGCCATGTGCTATAGTCCTCCACGTCATGTAATATAGTCCGCCACGCCATGTACATGGCGTGGAGGACTATAGTACATGGCGTGGAGGACTATAGTACATGGCGTGGAAGACTATAGTACATGGCGTGTAGGCCTATGTACTTTTCGCCATGTATTATGGCGTGTGGCGCTATATTTTATCACAATCCCTAAATCGACTATGTACATCGCGCCAGAAGTCTATAAATTATGGCGTCTGGCGCCATGTGTTTTCTCAGTGTGGATTTGAGAAAATGATCACTATACTCCGACCTGTCGGAGCTACAATGATAGAGGAGATGGGACTAAGTAATCAATAACTTCGAGAGTTTTGCTCTGCTTGACTTCAAATTTTGGGACTATATTCTCGAGTTATTTTTTTGTCACAAGTGCCTACATTAAAATGGTCCTTGAACACTTCATCCGCAAACAAATCCAGGCAAATAGATGTATATACGGATGATATCAACATTTTACCACGATCATTTACATCCGCAAAGTAAACATGAAAGGTTATTTCGCGAACAAGGCTTTTCACTTTACCCTGGTGATCGTCAAATCCAGCAAACTAAGGCAATGCTCCAAGTTTACAAGTCAGTAATTAGACCTCTGTAAACACTGCGGCTGTGAAACTTAGACCTTCCCACAAACTTTTGAAAAAAAGCTGAATACTTTCGAAAGGAGAGTGCTCTGGAATATGATTGGAGCTAAAAGTGCAGAGTACTGATGGCGAAGGAAGCATACATTGTACGAAATAAACAAGCAACAAGATTTGCAATTGCCTGGCCACGTATTTTGTATGGGGGAAAGCCAAATACCTACAATAGTGTTTCAAAGGAAAACTGAATGGCGAAGACCAGTTTGAAAACTCAGCAGCTCGATGGACAAAGACTGGAGCATGCGGTCAGAAAGTCGCAAATTTTAGAGGTGATGCATTGAAAAGATTAAAAGCCGGGAAGCCTGTAGCACCAAAAACAGAAGGAAAAAACGATAGAAGAGACCATTTACTTTGTGCCCTGACAAGTTGATGTTGACTTTCAAAGACAATCAACGAAAGTTTTAGTGCGATTGGTTAGCCCATTCCTAATTTCAGAGTACTTTGATTGGCTAAGTGACACACGGAAGTCACATGTTTTTTTTTTTTGCAAAAAAACGAAGTGAAGATAAAGCCAACGGCACAAATTGCATTATCCATCAATTAACCCAGGCTAAAAATTTCAAAATTCTGTTATCACTATCCATGACACTGGTAGAGTTCGGTAACGATACTCCAACGAAAATTAGGAGAAAATTTCATGAATATAGAATCAATATTACTTTATTGATATACTATGACGGCTATGAGCAAAAATGTACGTAATTTTACAACATTCTTTAAGCAATATTAACGTAGAAGAATGAAAGAATCACTTTTTCAATTAGACTTAACAGCAAAACATCAAAAGAAGCGCAAGATCAAAGCAGAAATGTATGTAAAGAAAATGTGAAATTTCAGCGCTAGATGACATCAGTTGCTGCACAGGAAATCTGTAAAATAGTCTATTGTCGGCACATATTAACACTGCAGCTCAGTTGAATGAGTTGAATGTATGAAATCTCACTCACTTCAAACCAACCATGAAAAATGTACGAAATAAACTTCATTCGGATGAATAAAAGCTGGTATTTCCGCCAGTTTTGATAGACAACACTTTCATTTCAAAGAGAATCACTCAGACAATACTAGAAAAAATATCTTTGTAGTTTAGAAATAAATGGAAATAAAAATAGAAATACCAAGCTATGTTCTACGTTACTGATTTAACTTTTGAGCGATATATGGCATACTCAATAAATGAAGATTTATAAATTTAATCGATTAAGTAGACCTACAAACTGACGTCGTTCACATGACAATTGATAAAAATAAAAATTTCAAAAAAATAATGGAAATTTTCGATCGTCTGTTTTTTCTCTTGCGTTATAAATGCTTGTCACAAAGCACGGAACACTTCCAATTCAATTTAAGAATCCTTTATCCTATTCGTTAATATAGTTGTTTCAATTGCGATTCACCGATCAAAGTTACTCTTATAAAAGATTATTAGCATGAAATCAAATTCAATTGCCCAAAAAAGTACCAGCGCAGACGAACCAGTATATGAATATAAAAAACTTGAAACCTGAAAAACTAGCGATTAACCGCATAAGCTTATTAATCAGCTGGAAAACAGCATCAATAGCTTGATGTGCTGCAAGGTCAGAGTATAAAGGCAACAAAAGCAGCTGAAACAGCTCATTACAAATTACTGCACAAACAGACAATTCATAACAATGGCTTTGATAGGAAAATAATGATTCTAAAAACAGCTTTGAAGTACAATTTTTTATCAGCTCTATTTTTGCTTTTGTGCGTGTATTGTTAGCTTTTTTATTAGCTTCGTTTTTTCCCGTTTTTCTCATCAGAATAACTTGTGTCAAGAAGTGGAACGCTTTGTTAAAATGTTGGATTTAAATAAGCATAATCTTTTCTCATCGTTTCGATCAAATCCAAGACCTAAGTGTTCATCCTTTAAAATGAAGTCACCTACGATATCAGTTTTCATTCAGGTTCACCTCAAGCCACTACCACAAATTGGTTGATTATTAAATCCGAAATCTGTAATCCAAATATTCAACAGCAGAAAACCACAAGGAAAACAACCAACCGACCCATTTTTTTATCGACGGCAGGGATTTATGTCCAACACCGCAATATCTGTTATTTACAATATCGAAACTTTTTTCTAATTCCTGACGTGTAACTACATAAAAAACATTTCCACTACCACGACCCATTCTATTGTTTGATTCGATAGATACGTATTTATGTATGTATCTTTCCTCCCCGAAATTCCGTTACGTTACAATGAAAGGCATCTCTTTCACCAATTTCACGCATTCATCCCACAAACACTTGCTCTCTCTATTTTCACCAATAAGCAAAAAAGCAAACACACACCAAATCAAACCAAACTAACTATGTACACAAACAGAAATAATACTGTTTTGGGGAATTGATCTGAAAATTTCAGGGAAAACACTCCAAACAATCTTGTCCTCTGTAGATATGAAATTTACTAGTATCTCACAAAATGAACGCACTCAAAAAACATACCAAAGTAACGCACACTACCAAAATCCTGTTCTCTGTACCGACAGATTTTTGGGGGAGCGCGTGCTCGTAAGATATCGACAACAGTTAAACGCATACAAGCACTGCAAACAGATAGACGAAAACTCCCATAGATCACTCGCAAAATATTTCATCCCCAACCGAAGACTAATCGCTGGTTTGGGCCCAACGGGTGGATGCAATGCAACACACGTCACAAACAGACAAACCTTTTGAACAAGTAAAAACCGTATGTTCAAGCTTCCTTCGCAATCCCAGCTCCCAAACGCTGCCTGCCAGCCACAGACATAGTATCCTGTGGGGAGAAGGGTAACGGTGAATGGCAAACGGATGGTTATTTTTATAGCAACCCCAAACGAAATGGAAAGCTTCCAAGTGAAAACGTCAATACAGCCAGTAGTAGTACAAATCTGAAAACATGTCCTCGGATCCTTACCCACTTCCCGCTGTCTCCTTTCCCGGACGATTCGCTCATGTATCCTTTCTTCGGCAGTAACGGATCGGGAGTCTGGGATTGGACGGTAGGCAGGTGGATGTTTTCAAATTGGCAGGGGAGACCTGGAGTGTATGGTTCAGGAGTTACCAGATCGAGTCCGAAATTTATAAGTCCTCACAGCACAGCAGTGCGTGCCTATTTTGGCATCGGCGTTTGTTATTGCTTTAGGCCAATGACAAACAAGGTGGTTCGAGCGAGGCGTTTCCCAAGAGGAAAACCGAGTCGGTTTAGTTTTGCACTGCAAAACCGAGAGGCGTCCAAATCGCGGTGTGTGTCATCACAATGCTAAATGAACGCACGACTAAACCGACTCGATTTTCCTCTCGGGAAACGCTTCGCTGGAACCGCCGTGTTTGTCATTGGCCTTATCTGGGGTTGCTGGCAAATACCGACTGTAGCTTGTCTGTGATGCGGAATTCATTTCTTTGTCTGTTTTCCATTTATGTTGCCATTGTCGCTTGTCAAGTTTCTGATACTACAGCTCTTACTCGAATACGCTTGGTATGTATGTATGTATGTGTGTATTTGCACGCATCCCTATCCATACATTCCTATCGCATAGATATGTGCACATTCCAACCAGAAAGCACCCGGACTCGGAATCCGATTTCAGCCAAAACTTATCAAGGGGTGTGTGCCTTAGCGTAGAGAGTACATAAATATTAATAAAAAAAAAAACGGTTCACAGCTTACGTACATCAACAACAGAAACATATAGTCACCGATAGAGAGAGGGTGCTGTCTCTTCCCCGAACGTTGAACATTATAAGCATGCTACCCTCGCCATGCTTGTCTAGCTGCCTGTTTGCCTGCTTGCTTGCTTGCCCTGATCAGATTCGGCCATTTTTTGTCACTAAGCCGCACGCGAAACGTCACCCTTGCATACGAAAAACAAACTATATTAAAAAGTGGATTTGCTGGCGAGGTACTTTAGGACTTAAAGCCATTTGAATATGTACATTTGTTTGCAAGTTAGATTCACTAGAAGTGTGGAAAATATACGGGCAATGATGTATGTTCCTTTCGACATTTGGATTTCGTGTGTGTGCAAAAGAGAATACAAGGAAAGTATGCGTAAAAGTTTTTCAAAGAAGAGCGATAGTTACGTCAATTCAAAGATTGTATGCATAACTACCGTAAAGAACAGATATAAAGTGGAAAGCGCTTAATTTGAATTGTAAATTTCGAAAATGAGTTTTATTTACACGGTTCCCAGCTTGTCTCATGGTTTTTGGCGTTCAGTATTTCTCGACACCAAAGATAAACTAAAAGCAAATTTTAACGCGAGCAAAAATTTTGATTTTCTTGCTTAATGTCACCAGCATAGTAACTATGCTCGTATGTGTAATGTTTTAATGGATATACAGCGGTTAGGAAACATATTTTTTGAAGGACGTTCAAATTTTTTTTTTTAATTTACAACTTGTGAGGAATCTTTTAAAGAGTCAGTTTAAAGAATTAGAGAAATACACTGGATGATTCTTCAGTCTTCAATACAAATTATCAAAAGTCTGCACACCTGATCCTCCAAACAATTTCATCAACCATTTTGTTTTCATCTTATACGCACCACTCACATATTCTGTGAAAAAAATTTCCAAATCCAATTTATTTGCGAATAATTATCATCCTGGATAACCATACCAATAAAATTTCTTGACAAATTATACCCTACAGCCAGTTAGTCACTCTCTTTTCACCCACACGACGACACAACGTGACATTAAATCGAATAAGTCCGCATAATAAATTTTAAGATTTTCACGGTTTACTGAGCATGTGCGAACAGATCGTGCAATAACGCAAACAATAATAATAGTACGCGAGCATTTCAGAAAATATGAACAAATCCGATTGTTATTATCACAATATTTATATAGCCATCAAATGCTATTTATGTCTTTTGATCTCTGACCCTTCTCTTCAAAATACAAACGTTTCGCCGCCCGGCTTATTTGTTGACCAGTTTTTTTAATAATTCCGAATGAAAGTCGTGGAAAAGAGTGTATGAAAAAGGAGTCGCAGGATTAGTGTTTCTATAAACAGATATTATGTCTTCTATGTCGTAAAGGTGCAAGAGAAATGGAAAAAGGGATAAATTACAAGTTTGTAATTCTACCAGTATAAACTGCATGTATTCAGGAAATCAATGATCTGAAATTTCGTAACGGTTAAATGGGAAAATGTTTTCTCATGACTTTCATTTTATGTCGCGTTAGCTACAAGCACCTACAAACTATTCACCTACAATACAATTATAAATGTCTTGGCTTTTAAAGTCTTCAGTCCTTGGAAAAGGTGTATCCTTTGATCGGTTTAAATAAGTCTCAGCAGATATATTTTCCTGTTCAACGGATGGGTGTTTTTTATTGATGAAATATATGATGTTTAGCCTTTTGGGCTCAAAACTACGGTAATATTATGGACGCGCACATTATACTCTTATCATGATGCTTTACAGCAAAATTAATTGGATAGAATAAATTTTAGACTATGGTGAACGGATCTATGTCATTTAGCTTAGTTACTACTGGACGGTGAAATTGGGTAGAATTTAGCCATTTGTAATGATTGAATATAATTTTGAGGATTGATACAATAGCAGTTGAAATTATTGATGACAAAATGTAAGCAAAAAATTACTGAAGCAGACTATTTGGCTTCTTCATAATCAGCTAGAGCTTATGCTGTAAGACAGTTTAAAAGTTATTGCTTAAATCCTGTTTAACTTACTTTTTGAGTACGTCCATAAAATAGACATTTTGAAAATTTTAAGTAAATTAAAGTTGTCAAACTGTTTCAATTAGGTCATGATACAAAGAGTTCTTAAAACGATGCAAAGAAGTAAGATTTGAAATATTTAGGTTTGTTGACAGCTTTATAATATACTTTATAGTATGCTTAACCTATCGGAGCTATCAAATATTAGTTGATTGAAAAAATCCAATCCTCACCGCTTGGGGTAACATCTTTAGTCGGAAACAGAGGTCCCTTAACTTAAAGAAATTTTAGCATTTTAGCCCATCATAACTTTGGACATTAATGTACTGAAATTAAAATCTCTGTATCTATACGTGTAAGATAGATAGATATCGAATCCTTTTTCAACCTTATCTTTATTTTTTTGGCAACGTCTCTCGTACGGGGTAGCCTAAAAAGGCCATTTGAATCGGACTCAAAAATAAAATGCGCCACAATGCAACAAATTTAAAAATGACTTTAGGTAGTCGGTACCAAATGGAAGATATATATATGTTTTTCACACCAGAAGTATTTTTATCATGAGTCATTTATATAAAAATAGACCAAGATATACATGAGAGGCAAACTTATTCGATTCCTCTCGAAATATGGATATTTATCTAGCTGCGTGTCAGTAGAAAAAAACGATTTTTTTAAATAAAAATATATTGATTGCGATAATCGCGCAGAGTTTGCAGCACGGCATCCCTCAAAAATCTTTCCTTACCTATAACTTCCGATCCAACCACCAGACCGAACCGAAATGCACAGAGTCAGTTGGTCTCAGTGAGAAACAGATTTTATATAATTTTGGTGTTAGCAAAGTGTTGCCAGAACCATTCATTTTGTCGTAGTTTTAGCAAAGTGTTGCCAGAACCACTCATTTTGTCGTAGTTTTAGCAAAGTATTGCTGCCATTACATTTTTAAATGTTAAACACTTTATAATGGAAACAAGCAGCAGCTGTTTGAATTGATTGAATAACAAAATTTTTACGGCCAGTAACTCTCAAAGTCAATGTGCTCCTTTAGCTTCCGATGCAAGCAAAATCAACATATTTTCTTTGCTTTCCTTCGGGACTCAGTATTTCTAGCAATTGTTGTACGCTAGGTTTTTTCAAATTCAGAAGCAACTTTCTTTTAACAGTCGCCTAAACGAATGACAAGGTGGTTGTATAAATCGTTTACTCCGTCTTTTTCCCTTAGGCTGAGTCTCACTAGACGATTTGTTGTAATAGTTTTAAATCAAATTAATGATTCGAAACTGTTATTTGAGTGTATTGTGAGCAGCAAATTACAGAATCTATTGCTAAAAATTCATGGGATTCCGGTACCATTCTTCAAGTAAGTCCTATGCTTTTATTGCTCTCAAAAACAATTGCTTGCTGTTTTATTGAAATATTTGTAAAAAAAAAAAAGTAGCCCTTGTCCTGGTTGATTTTTATGAAAAGAAATGTCATAGCCTACACCTCTACAAAAAATTAATGATTTCAAACAGGAAATTTTTGAAGAAGATTTTGGATATTATCATGAATAAAAATCTCTACGGAAACGACTACATTGAGGATACCACTCGCACGCGATTTTATGATTCCATAGAAAGTTTAAAAAAGGACACGTCGTTAGTCGCCAGAGGTCGATAGATATGCAAAGACTTTTTTTTAATTCCAACTACCCACATTTATGAATGTTCCATCTTCTGAATAACCTGAAAACTTACATAGAAGTAAAAAGAGATCCAGCGTACATGCAAGAGTAAATGTGAACTTGAAACACGGGTGAAATTTTTTTGAATAATTTACTGTTCCTAATGATTTTGAAGGGAAGAGCTAATCTCTGTGTTGATTCTACCGCTGCCGAACTATTTGGTCAGACAATATCTTCGAGCAAAAGGCACTAGGTTGCATTTATCTCATTTTTATTAGCTCCATTGTGAGCTTTGAAATTGAATTGGAAAAATTGAATGGAAATAGGAAAGAATTAAGTAAAAAACTATAGAATTAAGAATAATCATAGAATTAAGTAAATAAGTTGTTTATTTAATTAGTACCAATATCTTCACAGATAATCATGCTGACGATAAAGCGCTGGGTAACGTTTTTTGTTCTTCAAGGCATGCCAAACTGTAGACTTACCTCTTGCATCATACTTTGTGCTACACGAAATAACAAAAGGTATGATTTATTTCATTATCAAGTAGCTATGATAAATTCTGTCAAAGTTTCTAGAGCGAGTTTCGTCCTCTGGGCACAGCCAGATTAACGAACACCGCTTGTACGCCCAAACCACACTTTCCGCGTCACTCTGATCAGTTCTAAACAGAATAAAACATACTTTCAAAACCGTATCTTACTACAGGTGTCTTATTAACATCTGAGCCAAATGGACAATGCGTTTCTTGGACGACTTTCTGTCCAATTGTTTCCAAGTCTGAACGAAATTTCTTCCAGTTTGCTATGATTCAATAAATAATTCAATGATCCAATAAATAACACTATGCAATTCCTCCTACAATTTAAATAAATGTCTAAATGATTCAATGAACGCGACCGCACCAAAAACAGCTCAGGGCGTTGTGGGGTATCCTATGCCATTTCAAAATCTGAACGCACACATACCAGTACGAACTTCAAGTTTTCTCTGCATTCGAGTTCAATCTCGACTCCTCCATGACCCACGCTTGATAGCGTCTTTTCGCCATAGAAAAACCTCTCTTTTCTTCTGCACATTTTGCCCATCTCGTACTGGAGCGTATTTATAATGAGATTCAATTTTTTGTTTCTTTAAAATTCACCTGACATTTATATCTCCACCTTGTTCTTATCCATACTCGCGTACTATTCTGATTTGTTATGTTCTCGGTTGATCTTGTGTTGTTTTTGTTGTTGGAATTTTTGTTTTTGCTTATTTCCATTTTTTCACTCAACTTCTTCGGAAACAACAACGATGAACGCTATACAGGTATTACAAACAAATCGTGTGTCTATTTATAGTTGCATGTACAATGTTCTGTTGGTAACTGTTGTTACTATCTGTATCTTCCGATTCGTTACGATGTGAAGAGCTCGAACAAATTTCTCAAACATGCAATTAATTTGAATAGCAATGTTTGTAGCAGTCATATAAGTATAATAAATGAAATGTGGACGCGATCAACGACGAAGGTCTGTTGTGCAGTGTACGTACTGTCCTTGTCACGAATCGATTTGGTGCATGGCACGACGAAGAAGAAGGAAGAATGGCATGGGAATGTGAACCGGGTCGTTGGAGCTGTTTTGATTTGAAAAAAGCCAGATTCTGACTTGTAGTGTTAATTGATGAATTTTGAGCCTGAATTCTCGATATTGTGGTGAGATTTTAAAGGTAAAATCAAGCACAAGAATTGATTGTGGCGCCCTAAAGAGGTCAATGCAGCACAAAGCAGCCTGCAAGTTTTGATCTAATCCCAATTAAGCTTCTCTCAGTTGACTTATCAGCCGTTTGCAAATTACACTTAGCTAATTAGTTGACTAAATCTTGAAACAAAATAGTATATTGTACTCTTTACTTTATATGACCACGCACCGTAGCATACTACACCTGGTTGTAATGTGCCTATATATGCATAGAATATACTTCCATATCAAAAATCGCGTCCGAATCTAAAACATTCCCAACTGTCCATTTAGCAAACGTTTTCTTCAGTTTTCCCATAGTATCTAGCTACAAACCATTAAATTAAACTGTCACTTCGAATTGTTTGCAGTTCGATAAATTCAAAAAGGTGGCATGTAGACACCGTGCTAATCCGCTTTAATCGCACCCTCTAGCGAAATTTGACGAAACAAACGTGATCCCGCGTTGTCTACCACGATTCTGTGTCATATGTGCAATGCGCTGTCTGCCTCACAGCCACATATGGATGTATGTGCATACTAGTTACCTACTTACATATTTGCATATGTGTAACTACAAACTTGAAGCTTTTGGTTTCATTCCCGTGCAAATGATTAGATTGACTGGCTTAATTCAAAGAGGAAGAGACGAAACGAAGAAAATAACTTGTAACCAACTAATCATTCATGAAGATCTAAGGACACCGATGATTTCCGAAACTGGATTCCATCTGCTCGAAGATGCGTATGTGGATGACATGGAATTTTATTTAGCTTTTGGCGCGATTTTCGGATGTGAGTGTATGTATGCTGGTAACTGGTAACTGGTAACTATATCTTCTCTAAGCCAACGAGTGTAAAGCTTGCTGACGTACGTTAGACAGAGCCATACGTAGTAGTGTTCGGCAAAAACCCGTACCGGCGAATCGAGCACAAAGCGACTATGATGATAATTTATCGTTAATAATTTATTTGCGAATGCAAATCAGTTTCAAATTAGATAATTAAATATAAAAGAAGGTGGATCTAATTCGATGCATTTGAATAAGATGGCGCAATCTATGCTAGATATTTGCAGAAATGTTTTTCGCATTTGATTCAATTGATTGTTCTTATTAAAATTCTTGTCTTGGTGATTTGTCACGGGTAATATAGAGGTAATACACAGGTAGAGGTACACAGGTAATATAGAGGGCATTCATTTTGGCCACAGATTGCCCAGAGTTTTTCAATCTTTTCCGCATAAGCAACTCAAAATTCAATTCTAACTGAAAATTACAAAAAAAGGATTTGCCTTTACTTTCACCGCATCAACATAGATGGTTCTTTTGCGAAACTGGATTGAGAAATAAAAGTGAGGCTGACTGTTAAACTCAACGTTAAACCTTATCAGCAACATAAAAATACAGCGAATAAATTGATTCCATAGGTAATTGATTGTGGCTGCAGAAAAAAATTCCGTCAAAAATAGAAATTTAGAGAAACGAGACGGGAAAGATTACAGTTTTTTATCATTAGAGAATGCATTCACCAGTTTTCGGTACAACAACAAGCACTTATCGGCCGTGGAGATAATTAAGTTCCGATTTCTTAGCGTCCTAAAGCCAAAATAATTTTCATTTTGGTAGTTCTTTAAATTTTCATAGATAACCCAGTTTGGCAAATGCTTATACCCATCCATCTGTATTGAAGATAGTTCTGCACAGTTCTGATTATTATCCAATCCAAACGAAACATTATAATAATCACTGCTAAGATTTTGCATTTATTTGTCAGAGTAAGAAGCATTTACCATTCAGGAGGTTTGTGATAACACGAATATTACTCTGTTAGCCCCTCTACTTTGCAGACTATCTAGTTCTTTTTATAAACTACACAATTCCTTTTTATTCAATAAAGTATGAAGGAAATGGTGCTCTGAGTGAGGTCATTCTTCTCCTCGCTAGTGCTGGATGCTGGCACATAAGATAGAGGGCGATTTTCTCTTAAACGTTTGAGCCCCAGTTCCAACAAAAATCGTAGAGCCCTGTGCCTGCTGTGCCCTACGTGCCATCCTATGAAGCAGAACTACCACAACACAGCGAAGAGCATTGCTGATTGAACTTAACAGCTGCCTGCCGCGTGCATTTGGAGACCCAAGACTATCATGCGATCGAAAAAAATAATTTTAAAGCTAAGAACTTCTTAATATTCTTAAGGTATTTTGCTGATGGCTAGTTTGGTCGGTACTCAGGTACTGTCTAGTAGATACTATAATGGCTTAGTGAACAGTCTTAGATTCAGCTTATCTGTGTTTATACCGCAGCATATTAAAACCAGATTAAAACCATCATTCCATTCATTTCTACCAGGAATGCGAAAGTCCACTCGTGCAATGACCTCTTCTTTCGGATCGTTTTGGTCCAAGTGTGACAAATACTGTACAGAAACTGCTCAACTAGACTCGACTTCAATCCTTGCAATTTGATCATAACTGCAGTATGAGGTCAAGTGCTATCGTGCGTGAGCTTAAAAGTAAGACAAACACTAAATTGAAAACAAACAGTTGCGGCACTTTACTAGCTAGCAACCAAGATTCGGCTTTCACTGGGGCTCCTTTGCCATTCGCCATTATTTGTTACTGACATTTTAGCTCCTGTCATGATTACTAGGCTGCTTATATCTAGCTATAGCTTGAGTGAATGATTGAATTTGACCCAGATGGCCCGTAGCACTGCAATTTCTGGTGTCTATTGTGCCTCCCGAGCGTTATTTCTTATAACGTACTCAGGCTTTTTATGAACTTGGTCATTTTTATGGATCAAAATTTTGTTATTTCTTGCACTGCAGGAAAACATAAAGCGTGTATTCGTCTGTAGCATACCGCTCTCTATATATCATATATGACATATATAACACTCTATACATAATAGCCTGAGGTATAAAAAGTAGCTTTCAGTACTATAATATGATATTTAGAAAAATTAACATCGTGTATACTACCATATATATCATAGCGTAGCATTCGTGGTCGCATGCGCTTTGTAAATACTACTCTGACCTATATAATATAGTCACAAGGATAAGTAAAATTGGTTTTTGCAACTTGCTTTTTTGTTATCGAAGCTGAATAAATTTTTGACTGATTTAAAGTCTTTTTTTGTAGTCCATATTTTGATACCCTTATCAATGCCGGCCTTCGTAAAGCACCAATCTGACCAATGTAGACAATCTCAGCCCCATTTTTATCTTTGGTATAAGCTTTCTCGTTTCATGGTTGCCCTTCATACCCAGAGGTTCATATCAGTTCCAGACAGTCCTATGTTATTATTTCATTTAAGGCGTCTCTGAGATTGTGATTACGATTAATAGTCTTGAGAACCGCTTGGTTATCTGATGGTACCATAATTCTGACCGTTAGAGTGTTGCTTTTCTTTGTTATATATGAATGGCCTTAGAAAGGACAGATAACTCTCCCTTGGGAATTACTATACAACTATTACTACTTTGTGCCATCCATATGCTACATTTATGCTCCTTTATGCGAGAGAGTTGTTTTTTTGTTTTGAAAGTTACTTTAGCAAAGTTACCATTTGTTTTTTGAAAGCTACTTTAGCTTTCCATAGCTTAGTCTAACCTGATCTGTAATTTCAGGAATTTTCTGACGTCAATCGTGGATGCCGTTGCCTGCATCCTTCAAACTCAAATGCTCAGGAACAAAAGTGTCGTGTCTATATGCTGCATTCTAGTAAATTTAAAAATTTAGAGTGCGAGTTGGATTGATTTCACTTGTATTAGGAGCAATTTTCAAGTCGCTGGTGAAGATTTCAGTTAGAGTTCATCTTTGTCGACTTTTTCGGTCGTGATATTCTAGTATCTTTCGTATTGCCCATACTCAGCAGAATTGTCATACGTTCCACTTTTTAAACCAAATTATTCGTAAATATCACATCAAACACAAGCATCACACGAGCTTTACTAAGAAAAGCAATTTCAATACGAACTTTTCAACTGTCACATCGACCCAAACGTTATGAGAATTCGTATGTCTGTTGTATTCATCGTCCTTCCTTTATCATGCAATTCAATAAAAAAAACAAAAAAAAACAATATAATGTTGATAATGCATATGCGATGGACAAACTCCAGCACGATATACCACGTATCAGTCCGTTGGAACGGTGTGCTACAAAGGTTTCATCTCCTTCCCCATTATCTTTCATTATTCCGAAAGCGTTCCTTTAGCTGCCTCACAAATGCGAATTTCTTGCTCGTTTTGCATGTCTTTCGTTTCGTTATGTTTCTTGAATTGAAAATCGTTTAATCTTACAAATTGGTTATGATAGCTTATTGATATGCGTAAAACCATATTTTTCATGTGCAATTTTTTTGTCTTCGTGACAAGAGATTTTCAGCGAGAGCAAGAGATCGAATAAATGAAATGACTGCATGCGGGCAGATTTCATGTTTATAAATAAAGCAAAAGCATTTACAGTGGCAAGTATTTGATATCTTTAGGATGAAGCGACGTAACACAGCACTCTTTTCATCGCCTATGAAAATATTGTTCCAACACAAATGACAATCAATTCAGCCAGTCACTTAATAAACTGCCTACAGTTCACTTATGATTTTCCTGCTTAAGCACATTTCCCCATTTCGACTTAACGATTTGTCAAATGAAACGAAGTTAAATAAATACGACATGAAGCATAGTTTTAAGTGATACACCGCTGTGAAACACATTAACGACACTACCGGTCCCGACAGATCTAAAATCGGTACATCGGCGAAGACCAAGATGATCAACATCGATCTGCAAGTGATCATGCTGCGAATGTTTTGCCACCCAGTAATAGAGTGAAAACAGACGAAAAAATATCGGTCCGAAGCGCTACAGATCCAATAATTACAGTGGATTTGGCACACCTTGTCGTTCTATTTTCGCTTTTCTTTCAAGACGGTCCAAGTGGAAAGATGCGCATAAAAAAGAGTGTCTGGAATTGGGATGGCCTCTCTCGCACGCAAGCAGCGAAAGCAACAGATCAATCCGGGGATCAGCTGAAGATCAGTAGTAGTTCTTTCTCTCTCCGCACAAAAGACCCTTTCTGTTACGTATTTGTGCGATCGTAAAGTCTATAACGACCTGAAAACCGGTGCTTGATAATCACCCCAACAAAGCCCACTTCAGATAAGAGCAGATCAACAGACAGGAAGACACCTTTTCAATAGGGCCTGTGTGTTTGTCAGTCAAACCATCTTGTATTCGCAAGCTACTTACCTCTCTATTGGCCCGACCCGGCAAATCGAGGATCATCGTCTTTCGAGGATCCTTCGCTCCTTGGTTCGACGATTTCAAGCACCAATTCGACCCGGATTAGCCGATTGTCGGCTTCGATTTTCGCCATCAAACCACAAAGGATCGAGGTTTGCAGATAAGCCAAGGTCAGTTTTGAGTTTTCGATAATCTCGTACGGCGGCCGGACGAGTGGTTTTTGAGGTAGGCCGCCTATTCTACTTCGGCGATTATGTAATCAGAAAAAGGTCAATTGCAACACTGATAACAAGCACTCCGGAGCAGCACATTGTGCTGCGTAACATTACACCTGATTTGGCTCAAACGTTTCAAGCCAGGCAGGGGTCGGCTCATCAATCTCCATCAATTTGCTCGGATCATCGATCGTGATTCTCATCTTCGTAGGATAACACGAGCAAAATTCTCGAATCGATTCGATCTACATTCGAATCAATTTGTTATTCAAACACAATCAAGTCTCGGCTTACATTTAATGTCTTAATCAAACGTCTCAAACCAAATTATAGATCTTTACCGTTTATAATTAGAAAATTATCCATAAAGTTCCGAGGACGTCTCTGATCACGACCGATGGACGCTGGCGATCCATTTATAAAGATCAAGTGTGGTTCGCCTGTGTGGCTCGGTAACGCGAATAGATCACTTACCTGTACCGCGTTTCATATATTTGAGTAACCTTTAAATCAGCTTCAGTTTTTTCTCATCCGATTTCTTGTTTGTTTCAAGACTGATGATGGTGACGCAGACGATCATCATAATGAACCGGGCTGGTACTGGTGGCCCGGCTTAACACGGAACGAAGCTCGTTAAGACGAGAATATGCAAACCAGATCGTTAGCTATATAGTACTGAAGAGGAGTTGTCGGGGCTTGGATTTTTGGTGGTGGTGATAGAATAACCGTGGGGCAATTTCAAATGAAATTCGCTATCGGACTGTGTTTGTTATTCTAGTGCTTAGTGTTAATTCGAATTTAGTCTGATTTTGGAGGAAAGTGTGGGAGCGTATGAAATCAGTTTCGAAAGCTGTTCAAAGTAACATTATTTAGAGGAGGAGAGTGAAAGCATATTTTTTATTTATATCCTTTAACATGCACCGAAATGTGGAGGAACAATTTCTAAATAAATAAAAAAAAAGTTTTAGAAAATTCTATTGCAAAATATCTATTATCTTGCACTCGCTTTTATTGCAGGATTCAGTGATACTAATGATTGAATTTTTTATTCAAGCAGCCCAAAACTGTTTCAAATTGACACCGAGTACCAGAACAATTGCAACCCCAATTGCTAAACATCAACTAAAGTTCCATTAAACTATCCTTCTGCACGCGTATATTTATAATTATTTCTCCAATAAACTAGATGTCGTGGCAGTTTCCTTGTATGAAATTTCCTTTGTTTGTTTTCTTAACAAATGACAGATCTATTTTCTTTCATTTTCCAGATTTCCCTGCGTTTAGTATCTATCTAACGTCGACTTGTGTCTGTCTAAGTCTACACGTTTATCGAGTGGAATAAATGAAGGAGCTTATAAAAGGCATGACTGAGGAGAAAATCGTTGTTAAATCGAAGAAAAGATCAGAGTGCTGTCATTTGCAGTGACAGCTCCTTCCAAAAGAGAATATAAGGTGACATGACACAATGACGAATTTGTTTTCTTTCCTCTTCATTTACATGTACGCAGTGTACCTTGCAATAATACTAGTATATGTACTGTCTATCGACTGATACTGCGCATACTAGATGTATGAATACAGACTGTGCTGAAAAATTTCGTATTGTGGAGCAAATAGGTAAGGTTGTAAATTTATAACAGAGGGACTTTTTGTTCATTTGATTTGAGTAAAGTGCATATTTCGCATTCCTTCTCAATGATAAAGAATACTAATTTTTTGAATTCGATACATAAATCTGACTAGATGAAGCCTACAAAATATTTTTTTTTTTTTTGGAGAAAGTAGCCATTTGGAAGTGGAATTTGGTCGCAATCCACATCCTCCAAATTATTTTTGGAGGCAAATTCAAAATTCTGCTCACATGACACTCTCTACTTTCAAAGCATATCTGATAATTTTCATATTTCACATTAAATCAACAACGAGTGATATGTTCACGTCATTTCAATTTCGAGTTCAAAACAAAATTTCAGAGATGTAGACGTTTCTCATTCAAACACACACACAAACCTCCAAGTATCATAGATTGGAGCACAACGTGTGTAAAGTCCCCACTTCGCACCAGGATTACGTATCATACGAACATTCAATCCATACATACACACACACATTTCGTCCGACTTCGATGATTGTTTGTAATTGTACATCGTTCCCAAGTACTCTGCGGGGTGCTAAGTGCTATAAGATATTTCTTAAATTTCGTTTTGTTGTTGTTGTTGTTGCTGTCGCTCCCTCCTGACCAGCCTGCTGCAGCAGTAAGAAGAGTAACAGTAACAATGGCGAAGATACGACAAACGAAAAATAAGACGTCATTTAAGATGCATTAGGTTATGGACTATATTTATTGAAAAAACATCATTCAAGTGAAAGGAAGGAAACAACATCACGATAATACTATAAATAACACCGCAAATAATGAATCTGTAATGCTCACTTCATTCGGGTGAAAAATAGATGTTTGATAATTTCGATTGGTCGCAATTCAGAATATGTAATAAATAGGAAATAGTACTTACGATCAAAGAGATGATTAGGACATGAAACATACCTGGAAGGAAAAAACAGATTTATTAGAAAAACAACGTCTTTTATATTATTATGCTATCTTATGTATAGTAAAAAACCATTTGAAATTCAGGATTGCAAATCATCTATTATAGTTTTTATAGATAATTTTAATGATTCTTCGAAACTGAAAGTATTCTTTTTGGGTGGTCCGACAAAAATCATAGTTCTGAAAAATAAAGTCGGAAAAATAAATGAACATCAAACGATTGCAGCTCAAACGAGGACAGTTTTTTGAATAGACACATCATAATATTTTTGGAAGGTAAAAGCTGGAGAACAAAAAATTTAAAAATAATTGCTGCATTCTTCTCATACGTATATAAAACAACGGCGCGTTACAGACAAAAGAATTGAACAATTGAAACGTACAGTTCGATGATAGCACGTCATTGAATGAAATAGTCATTACTTTTTACAAAATACACTCAAAAAAATCGTTCTACTCTTTGAGGAAAAATGAACACATTGCCAAAGAAAATTGGGAACGACTGTGCGTCAAAGAAATATTTACTCAGTGGAAAATGTGGGGAATGAAATCGAATCCTATCCTATTATGACATCGAATAATTGAGGCAAATTATTTTTCCCCCAGAAAAATACGTTTTCAATCTGGCGTTGTCCTTTTTTCATTTGAATTCCAAACGTAATTATCTATTCTTTGTTAGTTATACAGTTTTGAAGGACAGATCTCTTAAGTTGTAGTATTTGTTGGAATCAAAAGTGTTTGACGTTTTTATTGAATTTGAGGAAAATTCCTTGCTTATAATCAGTTAAAGTAAAAATTGTAAGTATTCCGTTGAATGTAAGAAACTTTTACACAATATTTATACAAATTACTGACATCAAATAAAAGTTTATTTGATTTGTGGAAGGTTTCACATCTCGTAAACAAGTAAATATTTTCTTTGATTCTCCGGAACATATTTTTCTGAGTGTGTAATGACTAAATTGAAGACTAACCATAATGACTAAATTGAAGACTAACTAAATTGAAGACTAACTACTTTTATATCGTTAAATTAACTATATTAACATAATAAAAATAACTATTTTCCGTAGTTCTTTTAACGATTTTGAATGAATCGTTGCAATACTATTAAAAATAGTTGAACCAACCAAGAGTTTTTCTTTCAGTGTAGAATAAAAAAAAATGTTTTAAAATGAAGGGTCAATTTGAAGATATCACTGTTTTAAATTAACATCTCCGGTAAATTACGCAAACGGGTAGTTTGCCTTTAACCCTGGAATGGTACGGTAAATTTTTGGATGATTTTAGGTACATGTTTTTACTAAAAAGATGGCAACAATAATAATATGTACATATAATTAATTATTTATCATTAAACATAAAAAGATTATATAGCTTCTAGCCTCATGGCAGTCGGAGTGGCCAACTGGCTGGTGTGCGACGAAATGCATACCCTTTGTGAGTAAAATTTACTCACCGGTACCATTTTAGGGTTAATACCAATACATTTTGCTCTTGAATCATGTATTTGATTTTGATCTGATTACCCGGCTGTGCAGAATTCAGCACAATCATCAAATCAGATCTACTTCTCACAATTTATAACATCAATATGCCCTGTAAATTTCGTGATGTCCTGTCGCCTCTGTCGGAAATTATCGCAATTTGAAATTTTACAAAATTTCTTTGCCTCATTTTAGCGATTTAGTGCCCACATAGGTTTAAAAATTTAAAAAAATTATATTATCATGTGATGTTCAGATGGAAATATGCAAAAAGCAACACGAAACGGCAAATCATGAAGCCTGCAACTTTGTGATCACTGGAAATAAAATTCAAATTTTAATTTGGTGTCAAAAAAAAATCTCTAAGGTATGTATTTATACTTGCTGACCTACGTAAAGCAAAATATTAGATGAGGGAGAGTAATAAAAACCAAAAAGTTATCTTTGATAAAGAAGGACATTTGGATACATTTGGATTGTACACTACGTGTTTAGGGCTCCAGATCTGATTGCAATAATATACAATGTTTGACAGAGGTACTTCATGGAACAGCTTAAAATAGGCATCGCAGAGGGATAATTTAGAACTTAAAGAACGAACAATAAAGTGACAAGAATGGAATCTTGCGGTACATCAGAAGTGAGATAAAAAGGTGGAGGAGAAAAAGCATACAGACCAAATTTAGAAGTACAATTGAAGATATAAGATGAAAAGCAGGAAAATAAGGGACTGGAAATGCCGAAGCAATCATCGAAAGGTTGACTTTGCCGAAAGCTTTTGAAAAATTAAAATATCTAGAACAAAAATCGAAAATCGACGAATCGAAAATCGACGAATCGTTAATGAAACTATAGTCGTGGTTTTTGCGCCTCTATCGAGAGCTGGTTAGGATAGTTACATTCAGTAGCAAAAAACAACCACTGAGAAAGGATAGTTCTGATTTTCAATACTACTAACCTAACCAGCTCTCGGCATAGGCGCAAAAAACGCTACTTGTGCTTTATATTGAAAATTTGATTGCAAACAGCACACTAAACACGATCTCCATAAAATCTTTCCAGCAATTAAGGAATGCGGGAAAATGGCATGTAAGCCGATTGTTGAGATTATTTTCAATATCGCCCGACTTTAGAATCGGCGATGTACAGGCGATTTTCCATTTTTTGTGCTAAGATTTCACGATAGCCATGTCTTAAACATCCAAAAAGACGCTCTTTTTCAAGGATACATCGTAATCTACTAAGAAAAAGATTTTTCGAGTGAAACAATCCACCTGAAATTGAGAGCAACTTTCACGTAGAGAATCTTGCGTCTGTCGTAGACTATTGAACACCAAAACCTATTTGCTCTACGGTCCAGTAGTATCAGCTAGTAGACTGTATTGCGATTAGACATTTCCCCGACTACAGTCCAACGTACACATTTATTTTTTAAGATATCTCTCTTAACACAATATATCTTTAAACATCAGCCCTGAAATGAAGTTTTTAGTTGACTAATTGAAGCAGTATTTATCATGAATATTCGATTACAGCTAGCCGGCTACTTAAGCCGCAAAAGGTAAGTCCTGAGTACCAATTTTATACATAGATGTTGTACAAATTAGCATCGCTCACTGACACATACATTCATCTCATGATTATGATTTCAGATTCTCAATACCAAACAACTACCCAAAAGGTTCATATTCAATCCCTTTACGAAATATTACAGTCCCCTCGCACTACTAAATCTGGGCAAAACGAAGTTTTGTAAATATTTTGCAATATACCTCTGAGGGCTACCATCATTCATCGTTTACGATCACGGCACTCACGGCTCTAACGACCCTTGATAGTTCATTTAGTCGTCATCGATGTGATCACAGGAAGATTGTTACCCGTCATCATCACCAACCCCATCATAAATTTTAATCCCCTCTCATTTCCAATGTGCGGTATTCAACACTCACGTATATTATGATTTGCGTTTCTTCACGCTTAATAGTGATGTGTTGTAGTGGTAAGCGACCCCGTTTGTTGTTGATTCACACTGCACTAAATAGGGTACGTTAGAAAGGGAGGGTGCAAGCATTTTTTGTTTATGATATTTTGTAGCAATATGGACCATCTGTAATCACATATGTTACAGTAAATCCGTAACGCCATTTTTATATTAGATTTTAAGGGACACCGAGTGCGGCATGATTTTTGAATACTTTATTGCAATTAACGATTCAAATTTGATTAGGCTGTGAACATGCATAATTTATCTGACATAATATTTCATTACCGGCTTAACCTGGTTTGCAGCAACAGAATCTTAACAGGTATTATCGAATATTCATTCGGTTTCGTCCCAGTCTATTCAGCTCCAAACACAATTAAACATCTAACGGCGAATAAGACTTAGTAATAACCTGCACCAAGGTCAAATCCAGACCTCTCAGACATAACAAAAATGTAAAACATCATTCCACCAAAACATAATCCTCCAAAAACTCATCTCGCCACTTATAGGTGCGGATACCTGCTACACGACACCAAGCAAAAAGCTTCATCACGATGAAAATAAAAGTTCCATAAATAATATTATCGAATATTTCCGATTAGTTGCTTTTCATCGTTTCGGTTATTTAACAATTCATCGAATTTCCATAGAAATACCGAAAATTCTCAATAATCCGCCCATAATTTCAATTTTAAATGAATGAAATGAAAAACGCTCAAGAAATCAAATCAAGCTTCGACTGACTTTGTACATTTGGTCTGTGTATAAATGACTCGCTTCATTTCTTCATTTTTTCATAACAAACGACTGGAAAAAATCGATTGAGAACCAAACTAGAAGAAATGTCGAAGACTATCTATACGAAACTATAGACTATGATTATGTTGACGACGGTCGTACAAAACGTGTTAAAGAATAAGGAAAATGAATTTCTTGAAGACTCTGGTAGGTACAAGTGCTGAAAAAAATACTGAATCTGGCCGAACTAGTGTCGATCATAAATCATTGTTTACGGACAATCCCGCCCATTAAAAGAATACCGAGTCGAATATAAATGTCGCCTTACGAATCGGCAAAATGAGAATATTTAAGAAGGATTGGATAATTTATTTGTTGTCGTATTCCAGTGAATGATTAGTTTTTTTATACGTGGAATGAGAGAATTGTTCAATGTGTCTATTTACATGTAGCAACAAATGAAAGTGTCAATGTGATGTTTTTCAATTCCGTTATCCATCAATTTCAGATCAGTTACTTTTTTTGATTTTTTGGACTCTCACTTCTTCAAACTAAGGCTAACTTAATTTTGCATCCAATCAAAGGTGTTCAATTTGTATGCTGATGGTGGAGAAATTTTCGAAAACTATTGCAGAGGCTTAAAGTATTTTTGAATTCAAATGATGTTTAGCGCATCTGTTTGAATCTAGCGGAAGCCCCAACTGAATACAGCGTAAAATATTTCTCAGGGTTTCCGCCGTTAATTTTAGAAGTCACAGTGTCTCTGAGTTTTGCAATTGTTGACTTAAATATAACCATGGTAGAATGCTGCCCGATTTTGCGCTATTGATTTTAACATACTTCCACAAAAGATAGGTTTTTCATATTTTGCAGAATGATGTAATTGAGTATGTAGTTTTTGAATCTGGCGTTGACTCAAAAATGATTAAAATGTTGATAGAACCTTTATGGTTAGTAGGGCAGAATGGCAATGCATGATTCTAGCTGAAAAAAAAACAGGAAAAAATAATACCACATGTAGTACTGTTTTGTCTATGCTGGTACAATAAAATAATACCACATGTAAATAAACCCAAAGCAATATTAGCAACAACTAGGATACTGATGGGGAAACAAATAAAGGAATGAAGACCTTAGATAAATACTATGAACAGTAACGGATCAAGCATCGAATCCTGAGGAACTAAAGAAAGAGGGTAGAATAGAGAATAGATGGATATACACACAGTTACAGGACAAGTACGACCAAAAATATAAGATATACATCAGAACGAAAGAAGGCCAGGTAAGGTACCCAATAGCATTCAAGGTTTATAAGAAAAAGAAACCGATGTCTACCACATTAACATATTTCTGTTGGTCTAAACTGAAATCAGCCATATTAGTGGATGCCTTGAGATTAGAAATATAAGATCTATCTTTGATAAACATATGCTGCTCAGGAGTAAGGAAGGGATGAAACCTATTGTAAACAACTCCTCTGAGTACTTTATCAAAGCAAGAAAAGCGTGAAATAGCCGCAATCGCCACCCGGGTGATTCGATTTGTGGATGGATAGGCGAAATATAAGTAGGCTTCCAGCAGGACCAAAAGGGGTACTGTGCTGCTAAAAGCACTCCAAGTGGAGTATGTGGACTCCTCAAAGTCCACCTACACCATCCATTGGAAGTTTGTTATACTTATTCAATTGCTGAGAATATATACGAGATTACACCTTCAGCGAATCGCATGTCTTCGTTCCTACGTCAAGTTTTGATTGCAAATAATGTTCGTGATGCCTCTCCATGTGATTTTTCCATATATTCTCTTCGACCTATTGCCAAACGTTTTTAATTTTTGCATGGATTTTTTATTTGCTTTTAGTATAGATTTTTCTAATGCTTTATTTTTCAACTTCTCAAGATTTTCCTAGTGACCTCTATTCATCTGAGTATATGACGCTAAATATCATCTGCTTGGTTTTAGTTTATTTGCTGCTTTTTGGCATTTCTCGTTTAACCAGTATGGATCTCGATGATTTCTTTCGTCCATGATATTCATTCCATTATTATTACAAATCAATGCTTTGATTTTGAGTATCTCATTTACATATTTTTGGCAGCAGATCAAAAGAAGTAGAATTGAAGGATTTGTGTATAACTCAGATCTCGAGACGGAAAAATTACACTTTGGTATAACCTTTTTTGTAGATAGAGACACCTAGTCGTACTATGCTTGAATTAATTTCGCACTTTAAAGGCATATAACTATCGACAATCCTACTAACAACATTAATTGAAATGCCACCGTTATATCGATATCAAAAGTCAATCGAGTGATTACGTGGCGTTATTACACGGGATTCGATTTTCAATCTACATGGAATGATTCGATAAAAAATTTGACAAAGATAATAATGATATTAACAAGGTCACTCCTACTAAAATGGGCAGTTGTTCATTACGTTTTCGATTCGAACAAGTATCTTTATGATCAACAGCTAGTGATCTGAAATGATTTCTCGAGGAAAATTATACAAGTTTAAGTGCACGTCTGTTACTACTTAAAGTGAAAGTCGTAGGATACGATATTCTGGAAATAATAAGCTTTACTGGCTTATTGCTTCAAGTTTGCGTCAGATTGCCAAGCAACAAAAGACTACAAAAAGCACTGATTTCAATTTGACCAGGAGGTTGTAGAAAATCTGTTACCACCCTTACGTGCTATTAACTTCTTTACGATGTTAAGTTGTCAATTGCCAAATCCGTCACATACTCAAATCGACATTATGATTAAATTTCTTCACAATGAAACTCTTTCAGGCTCAGATAACTGCATCACAACCTCTTGAATTTCTAGATTTGCAACAATTATACCAATACCTACGATCAAAAGTCAGTTGTCATCATGACCAAATTTCACCTTTGAACGAACAACATCGAACGGCACAAATTTCATTCAAAACGATTCGTAAATAAGATATGTCAAAAATCGTCTCGGAAATTTATTAAGTATCTGCCATTGCGATTGTCTTTTTGCTACATTCTCTTCATGCTACAAGATCGCTGTCCGATCCTCTTCCCCCAAAACAATCAGTGTTGTTTTTTCGTCTCTTCACTTCAGTCATCGTCGAAATCAACTGACCGCCGCCACCGAGACAGATCGTTCTTTGGAAAACACACGATCAGTCGCATATTATTTTGGATTAGCGATTCTTGTTGAATCGACGAGTATTAATAATATCTTTCGCATTCAGCTACCTTTTTGTTGGAGAAAAACTGCTCGAACAACTGGTCTGCCGATTCGATTTGGTTATTTGCTTGGATTTGGTTTTGAACTCATCGCGTTTTTTCTGCACTTCTACGATGTCTTTGTAGATTTAACATTATTTATCATTTTCATGAGATCTGTTTTAAATAAGCCCGAAAATCGGCTCGAGATCATCCAGCTCAGGCTGGCGTAGGTACATATATCCCTATCTATATGTATCAAAGAACGAAGAGATTGCATTCTTTGCAATAATTCGAGTAAAACAAGTGAAAAATATCGCCAGATATTTTCAAACTTTGTTGTTGTTCCTGCCCAGAACCGTTTAAAAACAAGAAAAGAAACAATTCCCTGGAGATGACAAGATCCGAAAAAGGTTCAATACCGAAAGTCACAACGTCAGTTGTACAAGTCTAGAAAAGAATCAAAAATGACTCGAACGAAAACCAACCTGAGAGGACACAGGAAAAAAACTGTTACCGTAAAACTGATCGACACAATCGATAAATGGATTTGTGTTTTGTGCTCTGACGATGTTTGTTTAATGTGGCAGCACTATCTATCAGATCAGATCGGTTTTTTTGTGTATATTATGTTTGTTCTCTGCGCCTACAACTGTACAGCACTGCTACGTTCCTACTCTTACGAACATGTCCCATACGAAGATCGCTTTATTTCTTTTGACTTGTCGATGATTGAGAGGTTGTATTTGACTAAATGGATTTCATGTTAGATAATAATAAGATTTGTAAAGATTTGAGAGAAAAAATGTATTTTGTATCTGAATGAATTAAAGTCATCGCATGTAAATTTTTTTTGATTTGTAATATTGGAACGGGTAATTGACTGTAGACGAGAGACGCCTGTACCTATTATACCTATTTCAATTGCACAGTGATCGATTTATTAATTTTATGCATAAAATGAAAAACAATTACTTTCAATTATTTACGAATCGAGTGTGCACACTTTTTAAAAAGTCCTTATTTAATTTAAAAATTATTCGAACTGCAATCTGCTTAATTTGGATCAAATTGACATGACTGACAGATGGACCGTTTACTAAGCCATTTTTTTGAATTGTATAGTACCTAGCAGCATAGCTCTCCCAGAGGTGATACTAAATCCTGGTCAGTAAAGCAAGCCGAATGTTTCAGCACATAGTTTCTTACACACGAAAACATTTCGCACTTTACATAGTACCTGCTAACCGCAACAGACAACAACCTACAACCGTTCTACAATGTTTCCTATGGATATGGCATTTAATAAAATCTCTGGATACACAAAAATTGCAATCAGCAACATCAATATAAAAACAAAAATTCCCATTAAAACAAGACTCGAAAATTCACATCCTCTGTTTCCATCAACCAAAGGTCCATAATGAAACAGCCCATAGTTCACTTTTCGTAAATCAGGCAGCCAAATATAACATCCGCAAAAACTCATCAAAAAGTGTTTTCATAAAAAAAAATCAATCAGCCCTGTCAACTCGTTTATTTATATCCTTTTTAGTATGCACTACATAAAGCTCTACAAAATCACCAGCAAAAGTGTTCTCAAATTAATGCAATAACAGTGACACAAAGAAATACACCTTGATAGTGTTTTATTGTCGCTTCGCCAGATTCCTGCACATCCACACGTAGAGGAACGTCAGTTCAGCAACTGCTAGATTTGCCTTTTCAACGGTACCAACGCAACCAACGACACTTTCATCGGGAACACTGCGAAAGTTCAGGCGAAATAAGAACGACGGCTCTTGGAAATGCCGTCACTTTTCTAAAAACGTTTACCTACATATAAAGTAACGGTGAGAAATTGCATTTATATTGCAGTGCAAGTACGTTGTAGTTCAGGTGCATGGTTTTCGTTTAAGTGATTGTTGAGCGGGCAGAAAAGTGGAGGAGGTTCTTTGTGGTGGCAAATGATGGTAATGCTAGTAGCTTATTGCATGGTACTGATTAAGTAAGGGAGTGAAGAGTTGAGCCGGTATTAGTTTGAAAATGAATTGGGCTACATACAGAGAGAAAGAAGACTAAAACAATTTGAATTACTATATGTCAATCTAAACTACAAGAACATGAAGCAACCAAATATTAATAGGAGTTAAAAATAACCGGGTACCTATGGCACCAAAATATATGACTTCAAAGTTCATGTGTTTTAAAGTCAACAGAGCTAAAACAAGATCCTTCAAGATTTATTTTTACCAAAAATATTAAATGATAAACCAATTTTCTTTTAGAAGCTGCATACTTATAATACGCTCGAAATATCGATATCTGTCAAGAAATCGAAGTATATCTAGCTTCTAAAAGATGTACCGGTCTTTCATTTAAAATTTTTGGTTTTAAGACAACTCAATTTTTATGAACTTTCAACTATAAAAATGTTATGCATCCCAGTTTTCGAACGAATATGCATTTTCCTAGAACAATATAAAGTTATTATTCTGTTTTCATCCATCTAAATTAGTAAATCCATGCAGTTATGGAACAAACTTCTGCTTGTATGGTCCATTCATTTATTGATTGTTTTAGAATTTGTTGAAACTCATGCCCGCCCAACAGGCCTCACGTTTATCTGGTTGAAGTCAAAAATATCTACACATCAAATTTGAATGTTGGACTTTTTAGGCTGATTGAGAGTTTATATCACATTTAACTAAGCTGCCCAAATATTGATTTTGTTATCAAAACAGATCCGAATAAACGAATATTGAGAACTTTTGATTATTATTAAAAAGTTTCGACGAAAAAAGTGAGTATAACACTGCTTCCTTTCATTTGGTCATTCCATGTTACAACGCGTGTTTTTCTACTGTGTGAATTTAAAGTCCAGGATTAAGGGATAGACTATTTGCATCAACTTTCTGTAAAAACTAATCTACGTGCCATCGGAAAATTCCGTAAACTTGATCCTCCACAAACTTTCTGAGCCAATCTTTCGGAGAGCGTGAACGTGTGCTTTTTTGTACTCTCATGACTTCAGAATGAACCTTTCTCGAACTGATTTGTGACCACAAGAATACCAAGCACAGAAACCTGTGGCTAGAAAAACAGGAATAACGCGATGGCCCAGCCTACGGGTGGTTTTTGTAAAAGCCTAAAGGTGGTGTTTGTGTCCAAAGATTTGACACACATATATTTGCTAGGATGTAAATAGGTTAATCCACTTCGAACTTTTAAATCTCATTCAAACAACAACCATGAACATCTACTGCAAGGTGTTTGCGAAGGCGACCATTTTTGATTTCTAGACGAAAGCTTCGTCAAATACTGAAGGAGTTTGATTGGCCCATCTATTCGCCGGACATTGCCTTTTCTCACTATTATTTGTTCCTTAATGTTAAAAGTCATTTGAATGAAAAAGTGATGAATTCTGTAGAAAATGAAGTGACGCTCAAGGACTATTTTTCGTCAAAGCCAAGCGGTTTTTGAAAGAGAGACATTGAAATTCTGTCATTAGAATGATTAAACATGTTAGAAAGTCAATAAAAATTTTTTGTACCTTATTGTTGCTAATCACATTAATAAAATTGCTAAAGAGGCTCGCAGCTTGCTTGGCTTTGTTATAGGGAATTCTACAGAGTTTAATAATATGAATATGTACTTTGAAATTGTTGTACACGTCCATAGTTCATAGTAAGCTCGAATATGATTCCGTCCTCTGGAATCCATGTCACAATATACACATTTGTCAATTAAAGAGAGTTTAAGATGAATTTTTAAGGTACACTTATTTTAAACTTTGTTTGAATTGTGTTAAAAATATTCATTCTGAGATCAAGGCGTTACTAAACAATATAGATTTGTCGGACATGCTATGACGTAGCATTCCTGTATAATTTGATTAACGGCATTTTGGATTCCCCTGATTTCTTTGGTCTATTGCGATTTTGGGTTCCCGCCAGGCTAACTTGATCAAACGATATATTTCTTTCAGATAGCATTAGAGGTCTAATTTTCACCAAAGTTCTCTTCTTATGTCGAAATTACACGCTCGGCAAATGTTGAGGAGCCACGTCTATTCTCAAGCCTCACAAGCCAAAACATGGCGGGAACTAATGTAATATAAATAGCGAAAAGAATCGGACCGATGTGGCTGCTTTGTGGCACACCCGAAGTGGAGATTATGTCAGTAGGTAGAGTGCCACGAAATCGAACGTTCTGTTTGCGATCTGTGAGATAGGATTTAATTCAGTCAATAAACTTAGTAGGGAATTCAAGAAGATGCAATTTACATGTAAGAATATTATGATCCAGCTTATCGAAAGCCTTTGTGAGGTCGGTCTAAATGCAGTCAACTTGTTTACCTTCTTCAATCGCAGGGATGACTAGATTTACAAGTTCTAAAAGATTGGTAGTGGTAGATTTGCCTTTGATAAAGCCATGCTGTCAAGGCGAGATAAATGCCTTAGAGTGGAAAGATAGCACCTCGGCAGCTATAGCTTCAAAGAGCTTAGCAACGCATGGTAGTTTGGTGATTGATCTATAATTGTGCACGACATCTCTACTGCCTTTTTTGTGAATTTGATCTACAGACGAATATTTTTACAAGTTTGGAAAAATGCCAGAGGAAATGGATAGATTAAAAAGGTGAGCCAACAGTGGTGAGAGAGAGGATCGGTGCAACGCTTAAGGACTATGGTCGGCAATCCATCAGGTCTAGGATGAAAACTATTCTCAAGATGAGGATAGTGGCAGTGTCGATGTATAGGACTTTCATTCCCAACGTCGTATTAGGGGAGTCCATTGAATAATTGAAATTAGTTATGTCGAAGTCGCAGAGAGGTTTCCACATGAAGATTGAAAGTAATCTGTAAACAAGTTACTGATAGCTTGTGAGTTGTTAATTACCATGCCGTCAGAGATAAAAGAACAAGGGTATCCATCATGACACCTTTTTGAATCTACAAAATTCCAAAAAGGTTTAGGATAGCTTATGAAAGACTGCCTTAGTGTAGTTGGAGCAGACAGATAAGGTTTCTCATTCTGTGAGTACTATCAAACAAGAGTTGTGCACTTTTTTCGATTGATGAATTAATTACAGGCATTAGTATCGTTTAGTTTTCAGTTTTCTTACCACTAGCTTATTAGTTGGTATTGCTATGATTATGAGTTGGTATTGTTATGATACGTGCGAAATCAAGAAAAGAACGAAAGGAATATTCACACTTTCAGAAAAACATCTAACATTGAGCAAATTTTCAAAAAACATTACTAAGCAGCCACCTTAAATCCATAGCACTCCACACTGCTGTACTCCACTGCCTGCACTTAATGCACTACCAGTAATTATATCATTCAATCGAATGTTAACCTGAAGCCCTAAGCACTGCTCACCTGGTCGATGTAAAAGAAAATCGCACTCAATCTCATCCCCATTTTTAAATATCCATAACCACGATTCGGTTCTGCTATTTTTTCAACCAAAGTGATTAACATCGATAGTGCAACAGCCATACAACCAAGCTAACGTGAAGTAGGTACTTGTTTCTGATACTCTCCACGTTCGATATTTTATCCATCATCCAACGAGCAAGCAACGAAGCACACTACGAAAGCGAAGAGTACTTGGCTATCACCTCGCCAACCACCACCATAGACTTCATCATAGCTTACACTGACGACATTCCAGGAGTCTTTTCACCTTAACTCGGTGTTTATTGTTCATAAGAGCTCTTCGGTTTTTGTGATTATTAGCTTATTATGAGATCAATAAAAGAAGTTTGTTGCCAGCACGATGACGGCGATACGTGCATCGACGAGGGAATAATGAAAAATGAAATTAAATTTTATGAACGCACTGCAAATGGGCAAGAATCAACTACTATATGTTCTATAAGTCGTTAGTATGCAGTTTGGAAACTATCGATGCCTGCTTTAGAATGATTGCAATCCATAGTTTTTGAAGAATTATCCATTAACTACCAACAGTGGAAAACAGCAAGATAATAGTTAGTTGTGAGTATAGTAACCGCATAATACTCAATGGTTACCGAGGTTCGATCACTACTGGTTTGTTTGATGTGCATGGTGGTCTTCATAACATACGCATTTGAGGCAACAAACCTAAACTCCTACAAAGCATAGTTCACAGAAGCGAATTGAGGTCATTAAAAACTAGCATTCATCATACTTCTCCATCGATGGACATGTCCTACGATAGGCGACTCATCATCAATAGCTCCCAGCTCGTACGGATCTCATGCGGACAATAACAATCCATTGGTTACCGTACCGGTTCCCAGTTGGCTACCAGCCATGCCAAGAACCGTCGACTTTGTGAATTGCTCCGGATCTCGATCCCGGTCGGTGATCAAGTCAGGGTGTCAAAATGATCGGATCGAATGGACATTGTTCGAGCTGTTCATGTGGACACAGAACTTCTGTTAATCTGTTCATGGTAAATCGGTCGCGCAAAGAGATTGCGCATGGAATTTGTTTTGACAGAAACCATACCGCGTAATTTGAGATCATGATATTCACGCGCAAAACGATCATATATCCAGCCATCCATCCGATACCCTTCCTTAGAGTACGTGTATGTTTGTATTGTTGGTTTTCACGTTTCCTTAGAACGTTGAAATGATTTATTGTTTGTTAATTAATAATGGGCTCTCGAGTTTTGTGGGAAACTTGAACTTGTTGGTTTGTTTTTGCTCTCCGCGAGGATGCTAGTGATTAGTAGAGGACACAGTTATATGATGGGTATATTGATATTGGAGGTATATTAATATTTAGTCAGTTTAATAGTCCGAACTCAAATAAGAGCAATTAGCGTGTGCTGAGAAGAAATTGTCTTTGCTAACGTATAGAACAAACGCTTAATCCAACGTATCTTTACTCAGCTTCATTGAAACATGTTGGCTAAACTAAGCACGTTAGTCAACTTGCGCAGAAGTAGTGGCAAAATGGATAGCTCTATAGATCGATTTATAGCTACCGCCACAAAATAATTCCACCACTCTAGAGTGTATCCTGAAAGAGTTGGGACATACAGCGTTAGCTACTGGCTTCAAAATAATTTTGTCAAATATTGTCGATGTATTCGATGTTCGAACCTTTTTTTAGATTAATGCTCAAGCTATATCTGTTGAATCTGTCGAGGATTATTTCAATTCTATGGTAGTCTGTAGGTGGACAAGAAATGAAATCCATGAGCGAAAATATTTCACATTGTTAACAAGTATTCGAATCACACCATCTCGCTGTTGACCATTAAAAAGGGTACATTTCGCGAGAACAGTTCGTGCTGTTCAATTTGCTGGGGGTTAAAAAAGTTGCAAAAGCCATCTTATTTCTGTCGCTAGAACCGAAATTAATTTAACTGCAAATACATTGTACTTCAGGGTTGTGTTTACATACATACATCTACATAAGTACGTTTCAACTAAATAATCCTTCGTCAAATATTACATACCCATGAGCAAACCCATGTTCCTTGATTTCTATCAGAGCGCAGACACAACACCTTGACAGCGTCTCGATTACCTACTCTCTCAATCCCATCTACAAAATGACTAATCGATTTTTTTTATCCCAAAACACATTCACCGAATCATTTTTCACTGTTCTTTCCATTAGCCTATTAAAAGAATGCCAATCAGGTGCTAGTCACCTTCAATGATTGATTGCCAATATTTCTACGAAATTTCTTGTCGGACCGACAATGTCGTGATTTACCACCTCATCGAAGACGCACCGGACGGATACCTTTCAGAATATAGTTTCCTTGCCGAAAACTAAACTTGCAAAAAATCCGTCTGGTCTCAAGTCCAACTTTAAGAAATTTCAATATGTTTTTTTCTGCTTGGCCTGAACTATTACCAAGTCATTTTTTGCCTATTTCCTCTTTGGATATGACACATTTCCACCCATATCCTTGCGTTCTGCGATAGTGTCGCCTCTCGCACGGTCGGCTCCTTATGTACGATTTCTCTGAACGTTGAGATGTATGTGTTCTGCATTAGTTACTACATAGACAGTAACAGCAATGCGACCAACAACGGGGACGATGACAACAACAGTAACCGTACAATTGAATTTCGCCATGCACAACGAATAAAAACGAGCGGCAGTGGCAGCATAGCACAGTCCAAACCGGTGATAAGATATATGGCAATGCCATAAATGAGGATATCTTGTTTTTGGCTCGAACAATATCGCAAAGAACAGGAGACGTTTGGTTCGAGAAAAGGTCGTTGAAACGATTCGTTCCATTCAAGAGGATAACAAGGCTCATTGTTCATCCTTGGGATTTGTTTATAGTTCTTCTTTTTTCGCCGATCCAAAGTAGACAAGGACGAGCAGACAAACGGCGATTTTCTCTTCGTTCTTTTGTCGCCAACGAGGAAATACATTCTGTTGTATGCCGTTGTCGCCAGCAACTCTGTTTGGTATTACAAACTACAAGACAGGGCACATTTAGCGAAAATCCTTATCCTTCCGATGATCCTGTTTTGTTGGTGGTGCCCAATTTAAGACCTATTCAGGATCTATTGTTGTTGTGGCTCTTGTTGTTGATGATTTTCGGAGTTAATGTTTAATGTGTTTGGGGGGGTGATGTTTGTGTGCGAGCAGAAGGTATGCGACATTCGTGACCTTGCCTCTATTAATAGATGAGCCTAGTTTTCTTCAAATAGGAACAAACTAAATGAGGCAATCTAACATTTCCTAATAATGACAGAGCTAAGAGACAAAAACATCAAGACTACCAAGGTCAGCTTTCAAGAGTTCTTCTTCGTCCAATAATACCTCCAATCCATACATAGAAGTATTCTCCGAAATTAGAACTTACCTCATCCAAATCGTTACTGTTTCTGGCACGTACACGTGCAGCCCATCATACTCCTATACCGTTTCTGTCTGCAGCAAAAATTCAATCCAGCTTGTCACCAGATATTTGAAATGTTGTAATTTACTTTTCCCAAACATCCTTTCGACATTTTAATGCAAATATTTTCAGTGAAACAATTTCAGCTTGCTTCAATTCTATGAAAATCCTATCTCAAGTTCGCAAAAAATATCCCCCGAAAAGCCACAACCAACTTCATCATCCATCAGCTCAAGATATATTTAAACATCTCTTTCAGCAATCACTTGATTTCCCTTTTTGACTTGATCCCTTCTCGTGCGCCCGCTAAGCTCTCCCATCTTCTCCTGCGCTAATCACAGCGTTCATTATTGTGCGAAAGCAACAGCAATGCTTCAGCGAATTCATGAATGTCCTTCGAAAACGAGAAGCGAACATTTAACTTGTGTCTTGATGTCGATGGAGTCAAGTGGTTTCCAGAGAACAAGAAAACCAAAACGTCGTTGATTCAAGGCGTGCGTACATACTAAAGTGTCATTGATTATACCGATTTTGATGTGGATTCGAAGCACGTGTCATTAGGCGATTTTCATTTTTTCTATCAAGGACTCGGGAAATCTCTGCTCTCTTCAATGAATTTCAACCTAAATGCTTCGATCCCGGAATGCCTGCTATTGACTCTTCTGGGTATGAAACTGATTTGAAATATATTTTTCAAGGGCGTATCCTGACTCGTGTTCTAATTATGTGAACAAGTTTGTGATCTGTGTAAGTGTATCACTTACTTGTCAATACATTGAAAACTCCTACACTCAGAAAAAAAATCGTTGTATAAATAAAAAAATAGATATGAATCAAATATTTTCAGATATGATTTGGCGTCATATACGTTTCTTTTTAATTCAAATAATCTGACTTCATTTCAATAACGCTGTATCAAAGTGTGTCTTGTTTGTTTTAATGTTTTGCTTTTCATTCAATAATGAAAATTTTGATATGAAAATAACATTTTTATGATAAAGTGGAAACATTTTTATTGAATGTGGAGGCTTATTTAATTCAAATAAGATTCGTTTTTTATTTAAAAGTGTTTCAACTTTTGATTTAAATTTGATTCTATTAAATTTTAAGTGGTGAAATTTTTCTGAGTGTAGTCAGACCGTTCGTTGGTCAGTTTACCCAAATTACATTGCAATAAATGGGATGGAATAGTAGACAATTGATTTTTGCGAGAATTCGGGTAAAAGGCATCTAGTTGATTGCACACGATCCCAAGAAATTAATAGATGTGGTCAAGTGTTTCGAAAAAAGGACGAAGGCTAGGTTAACTTAAAGACTTGCCATTATTATCGAAGCTACTGTGGGTGTAGTAAAGTTAATGGTGGTTGTAATTACCTGCGTGGTGTGAGGTATTGTCTTTTAGCCATGCCACTCATAGTAGAATATGTTTTTCTTAATGTTGTTTCGGATCATGATGAATCATTTATTTATGAATTTGATTTGACGCAGACTAAAACTTAGTTGCTGATTAAGAGAACCAGAAAAAATTGACAAAACCTGGAATTTTTCGGGGTACTTGAAAGCGGTGGAGTTTATTAAACGCGTACAAAACATCTAGATCACGATGAGGTCAGTTTCTATATGCTCGCAACCTAAAATATACTTGATGCAGATGCAGCCTTGAGCTATTGGAAGTTTTTGGATGATTATGCTTAAAAAAAAGCCAAAAGATCCAACATCCTCGATGGAATCGAAAAAGAGAGTGATCGGGGCTGCCTCCTGTTTAAGCAGGCATTGATAAAGCTGAAGAACCGTTATATAATATAGGGAGCAATAGATGAAAATATATTGCAGTCGTCTACGAAAAAGAGATGTTGAACGACTTTAAAAAAAAGTGTTTGTATCATATAAGCTGGGTTTTTTTGCGCCTCTATCGAGAGCTGGACATATCATCGAAAACCACAACAATCCTGTCCCAGTTTTTGTTGTTTTCAGTGCCGCCTATTCTAACCAGCTCTCAGCAGAGGCGCAAACAACGTAACTTTAAAAAAAATCACGAAAATTAGGGGACCCAAATGTGACTCCTGTGGAACGCGAGTAGTAGCAATAAGTGGCCAAGAAAGGTGCCCAACAAAATTCACAATCAGATATCGATGCTGAATATCACCCAATAGTCATAGATTTCCATGAACGCTGATTTTAAGGAGTTATTTAAGCAACATATTAAGATTAATTTTATCAATTGCCTTGCTAAAATCAGTATGTGTAGATGGCTTGAGCTTGAAACGATAAATGATATGAAATGAAAATATAATAATGGTATGTTGAAAGATTAGTTGCAGTAGACTATTTTATGCAAAAATCATGTTGATTGTTTATTATTATAGGTCTAATCAAAGGCGTTAATTAGTAAGTATCTAAATATTCGAATACCTTTAGTATGGTCGATAGATTCCAATTAGGACGGTAGTTGCATATTTTCCATTTATCTCCTGATTTGAATACTTTGATAACGTCAGAGTTTTTCCAAATCGCAGATAATATTGACATCATTAGAAGATCCTATCTAACTGTACTAGAATCGTTCACGCAGATTGAACGTGCGGGACAAACGTTGGGGATACACATAAATGAAGGGAACACAAAGTACCCGACGATATCTTCTACAGGAAGAACCCCTGGAGTGATCAAATCCTCAAGGTAGTGGAATGTGATTTTCAAGTAGTGCAGTCATTAAACTACTATATAATAATATTGAAGAAGAAATACGCGGGCGGCTGCTCAATCCAACAAAGGCTACGGCAGTCTATCAAGGCTCTTCAAATCCCAAAATTTAAAAAGGCTTTTGCGGTACGCTTTATGGCAGACAGCAGCGGGAGAGATCTTGCTTCTGGTGGAGGGGTGATATTTACCAAGACGGCCAGAGCTTAGCCATGCCTGATTCGATGCCATTGGCTAGCGATCGGGACCGTTGGAAACACTTTTTCAGAGAGGCGCGGACCGGTCCGCGGTTTCAGTGGCGATGACGATAAATATATTTATTGAGGGGAAAAATTAGATAGTTGAATCGAAAAAAAAGTTTCAGGACACGACACAGCAATAAGTCTTATAAAACAAGACTAGATTTTCCCTTTTCGAAGGTAAAATTTTTGAAATTTTAGCACCATAACTGGAAATATCTAAAGCAATAACCTCAGGTTCACCAATTCCATGGGACAGTGATTACATCGCTCTGTGGGAAACACCATTGAGTCTTCAATAGGGCAACCAGGGTTAGCAGCAGTAGTTGTAGTGGTGGCTACGTCCAGCAGTGTTCAACTAACTAATCACTGAGAAATAGTGCCTATAGTGACCATCAGAGCGCCAGAGACCATAATTAACATACATACTTCTACTTGCAAAGTCGTGTATTATAGTAGCCCTTAATAGCATGCATTATAGCCCTGACAAATAGCAAAGTAAAAGCGAAACTGTTCCGGTTTTGGACCAATTCGTTATTTTAACAATCGTTGGCGAGAGAGATACCTAACTTCATTATTGGAATTTTATTTCTTAATATTTGAATCTTATCAAATAAATCCTGTTCGAATTCGAATTCAAGCCCGTGACTCTATTCTTTAAGAGCCGATGCTACATCCACTATTCTACATGAGTTTATTGGAAACCTAGTTCCATTTAGACTTCTTTAATGATATGCGCCGAAATTCTGTTGGTAATAGTTGGCGCTATGTTACATAAGAGTTGAGACTAACTATGTGCATAGCAGAAAAAACCTGTAATATAAGGAAATTTTGTTTCTAGCTAGTCTTTATTCCTGAGGGTACAACAGGGTACAAATTGTATTTTGGAAGAACTAATATTATAGATATATGTTGGATAGTCCGCTAAAGTCAATTCAATTGATGATCGGACTCATCATATGCTAATGGTCCATTCTAGCCCAGTCAGATATCTGGCGGGGAAAATAATATTTCCTATAAGATTTCTTAGGGATGAAGGCAAAGCGCTGTAACGATATAAAGATGAAGGTCTTTCAAACTGTTTTCTGTGCCTTTTCATCAACCAGGAAAATATTAAGCAAATCGATGTGGTGATTATACATTTATAGCCTCCCTCATAAAAATCCATCTATCTCTTACCTGCTCTCATCTGTCAACACAGCCATAAAATGTCCTTCAAATGCATACCATAATTTACAAGTGCCTTCACTTTCTGTGAAACCCAGCATATCACACGCAAATCCTATTATATATCTGTAATATTCATTTTACATAATTCATGATCCAATCTGATTCTAGCTAGTTGCCGATGAGCAGCTTATTACGTTAGCACCTATTGTTCATGTCTATCATTCGTTCACTAATTCTCTCAATTACACTTTGTATTTATGATTTGTGTGCTCAGACGAACAAAAATTAACAAACCATTCGTGATCAAACTTAATTCAGCGTGGCAAATTATGCAAAGAAAGCCTTTGTGTTGGCCATAGCTATAGCCACTGCCATTTCACTCGCCATTTCCTTATCAAACATCCAAACACCATGCCCTGCGAATGATTCCGTGTGGCCAGCTAGAGCGCAAACACATACGAGCTTGAGTACAGCCAGAACAGCATTATAATTTCCGTTTTGAGGCTCGCAAGCCCGTCTTGCGAATTTCATTGTACTGCACTAAATAATTCGAAATTAATCATAAATCATTGCAGTGTATACATGTTAAAAATTAATGGCTGAAATAATACATAAATAATTAGAAGTACATGAGTGCATTTTTACTCGCTTCACCATCATCTTTTTCTTGTCGTTCGTTTCGATTTTTTCTGCTGTTTTACTTTTCATGTTTTTCGGTTTCTTTTTTGGTTCAGTTTCTGTTTTCTTTTCGTCGATTTTCATCTGATCGAGCATTTTCAGGTGGATGGTAGTTAAATGCTCGCGTGGAATATTTAATGGGATTTGGAGGAAAACACGAAATCGAATTTTTTTGAAGTTATTTTTTATGTACATATTTACGGGCGTGCATGGACTATGCAGCTATAAATGATTCAAGTTTCTTGCACTTCGAGGAATGTATATTTTCCCGAATCTGCACTGAAAGAAAAACTCTTGGTTGGTTCAACTATTTTTAATAGTATTGCAACGATTCATTCAAAATAGTTAAACGAACTACGGAAAATAGTTATTTTTACTATGTTAATATAGTTAATTTAACGATATAAAAGTAGTTGGTTCTAGTTATGCAAAAAATATCTCAACGTTCATGAAATCAACTGTTTTAATTGTTTCATAACTACGAAAATTAGTTGATAAATAGAAAAATATTCATCAATTCACTCAAAACTTCAACGTTTCGAATTATCAACAGTTTTTATGGTACTTAAACTACTTCGCAATAGTTGATTTCAGCGAACGTAATTCAGTGAGCAACGTCTTTGAAATTATTCTACGCAAAGTAGAATGGTTTCATTTGGACGTTTTTCATGCTCCGAATGAAATTGTTTATCAACCACGCGTCATGGTGCATAAAAGTAATCAACGATTTTCTTATGGTTGTTTTAACTATAGCCCTAGTTGATGCAAAAACAACTAAGGCAAACTATTGATTTTTCATACTCCTCATACTCATACTCCTATTCTATCATAGAAGTTTCATATACTACATGGCAAAATTATGTTCGGTTTGCTGTTCGATATAATTCATATGCATGTTATGCAGTGAAGCCTTTATATTACGTTGTATGACGCTTTCTTCCACTGTGGTAAACGCAAATGCTGTGAAAAAATTTGCTGTAAACACAAAACAGCGGCATTGCGGTAGCGGCGCCACAGGGGGAGGCGTGAATGCCGCAGTTGAATTTGGTGAATCACAATGCAGCGACAATGTCGCTGTCAATGCAACCAAGGCATCAACCAAATTCATTTTGTTTTGTCTTTTGTATAGCTAAATCCTGTTGGACGAGGATTAGGTTGGCTACCACATAATTGTTTGTGGTTGCTTACTTTTTTTGCACCATGGACGTTGTTTGTCAACCACGCGTCATGGTGCATAAAAGTAATCAACTATTTTTTTATGGTTGTTTTAACTATAGCCCGTAGTTGACGCAAAAACAACTAAGGAAAATTGTTGATTTTACCAAGATTTTTCTTTCAGTGTGTAACACAATACACTTTTGAATTTCTTGGTTCACATGAACAAATAATTCTTGTAATTTTGTGCACCAGCAAAAACTTCGAATAGTTTAAAGATGTGTCGAGTTTTTAATTTGATGCTATCGCTCATCGAATGAACAACACGATTTCGAGCGAGAGACAAGAAGCAAATTAAATATGCAAATGATGTTCAAATGTCGAGGGGGAAGGAGAGGAGTAAGTAAGAAATTAATAATGAAATACGAGAGTGTGAATTGACGGGTCTAGTTGGATTATTGTAATGTGGAAATGTTTCGTTTCAAGTTCAATGGAAATGTCTGGTTTTGAAGGACTTTGAGTTACTTTCAATGGAATATTTGCAAAATAATCCAATAAATTAAATTTGGTGCTATTTTATATTTTAGAAGCAAACTTATTTCATGTTATCTATATTTAAACATAAACTTTACTGTAATAGTAATGGATGCCAATAATCCCAAACCAAAAGTGCTAATTTCACCATTTTTATATACCAATGAAAATACGTCCAGCAATTATTTATTTGCAAATCAATTAAAAAGACGACAAAATAATTTTTCGAAGAACGAATAGCATAAGTAAATAGTATATTTTCGTTGTCCTCATTTTTGAACAAAATATAAAAGAATAAAGCAGGATATAAAGTATAACAAATATAAATTTGAAAACATTCTGTTATTGATTCTCGGACAAACACAATCCGACTTAGACATAAATGTATTAGCAGAATAAATTTTAGACTTGTCCTTAGAAAAAATATTCAGTTGACAAAAAAGATTAATTTTTATGTAAACAATTTTTATGGAATCTGTATGTTGGATGTTAGCGAAGAAGTTTATGAGTTTTTCGGTATCATCAAGCGCGATTTTATTGTTTAAACAGTAGTCTCTCTCAAAGTCTCTCAAATTAAATAGATAAATTTTCGGTAATTGTTCGACAGTTTCCAATTCAAAAATGTTAATGGAAAGGGTTCTATTGTCGTTGGCTCGTATGTCTTTATGTAATAAAAAAGTTATGTGCATTTGCAGAGTTCCGATATATGGGGAAAAATAAGGTTAATTTTTTTTACAATATAATTACAATTATATAAATTACTTTAAGAAGAAAACTCTATCAACGAATATTCTTATCTCTGTATAACTTGAATAAAACAGTTTCTTTTCGAGTTTTCAGAAAAACTCACATCAAAATGATTTTTTTTTCAATAACAGTGGTTTGTTTTTCATGCAAGAAATGTGCGATTGACGGTTCTTGTGAGAATAAAGAGTGTTCTTGCGAGAATAGATTCGCCCATAAAACGAAAATTATTACTGCACGGTTAGAAATTTTCGGATAAATTTGATAAATTTTGGAATGCATATAGGTCCAAACGAAAGTTAGTATCAATCCAATAAGTTTGTTTAAGATCAAACAATTTAATCTGATAAGATAAATTTTATCTGATAAGATAAAATCAATACCAATTATTCATATAAATTGAATAAGACGCTCTTATAAACGGTATCCGAATCGCATATAAATGAATACACCACATTCTTATTAAATGTACACCATTTAGAATAAGAAATATATTATTCTAATTTCGAGGTCACACGATAAATTTATCCCATTTTCAAAAACCCAAAATCATTTAACCCAAAATCTTATTCTGGTTTTTTCCCTCCTTTTTATTATGAATATATATTGGGAACAATTATCCATTATGATGAAAAAAAATGAAAACAATTGAATATTTATGCATTCAAAGATAAAAGTAGGTTGGAATTATTTTTGCGGGATGATTAAAATTGAACAACTTTTTATTTACATTAGAAATTTTAATCTACATTGAAAATTCTATTTTGACAAAGTGGTTTCGAAAGTATGCACTGATTCTCATCAGACACCAGCGCACAGTGCATACTTGACTGGCGTGACCACTTGCAGTTGGAAATCATTTAATTTGTATTTACGCTAGTTGTGACAAATTTTAACATCTCCGACTTATATCCATCGATATAATTTTACTTGTAAAGGTTATTGAATGTGATCATGGTTCCCTTCTTGTCTATAAATCAGCATAGACAACGTATATCATCAAAGCTTATCTAAGCCGAGAATATTGATACGGGAAACTCGATCGTTTTGTGGAACCAGCCTCCGAAAGCAGAATCAAATTGGAATTATTTTTGCGGGATGCAGGTGTTGTGAAAACACTGGGCATAGTACACCAAGTAAAACTTTCGAGCATTGAATTCAATTATGTACTGTGAGATGGATAACGATTATTTGTTTTATTATTTGAAAAAAAAACTCGATAGATTTTATTCATATATACTTTATTCACCAAAATCAAAGTTTTACAATATTCCTGTAGTGATTAAAGTTGTTCCTTATGGCTACCAAATAATTTTCACAAATAACTTTAATAAACACTTTAATAAACACTTCCAATTAACTTCACTTACAAACTCGAAATGCTAATTGCACGACTTGCGACCCAAAAGTAATTCTAGACAATCCGTTTCACGAAAACACTCCCGAGTAAATTTTTGCGTCCAATGCAGTTCACTTAGAAACTTTAAATACGAACTTTACGACTTGCGACGCAAAAGTAATTCAAAATAATTCGTTTTATTTTTTATGAATTTTTAATATGAATTTATGATAAATATTATCCGATCTTGGTATAAACCACCCGTTTATACGAAACTCGTACAAAAGTTATTCCAAAATAGGATAGAACAATTTTATCCAACGTCAACATATATAATCTATACGAATATTAGGATACATAATAGTACACCATTGTGAAGATCAATTTTATCCGAATATTTTTCACCGTGTGGCTTGGAGTTTAAAGCGAAAAAAAACTCATTCATAGTCTAAGAGCTAAGATGTAGAAGTAGTGTCCTTTAGATTGGGAAATGCTACGAAGCGACGAATTCTAACGTAAATGAAATGAAAAAAATACAAAATACAAATTTTTAACATGTAGCATTTACGTTTTCTGGACCGTATAAAAGAAAGTTAAACATCAAATATGGAAAAGGCTTTAAATAATAGGTTTGGAAAATAAATGCCATCACCTAAACAATTTCCACAATTAAAAGTTTAAACAAGTATTAAGGATCTATCGAGCGATTGTTGACTTCCAAAGTTCAACAAAACCTTTGCAGTTTATTTTTGGCCGTTTTTGGTGAAAAGTTTTCTACACATCCAGAGTCGATTAACAGAAATTGAACCAGTCAATGACATATGCAATTTTCAGTTTAGAGGAGTAGCGAAATATAGATGACATTGGACTTTAGTTGGAAATGCTTCCAGATACAGCTTTCGCTACGAAATCCGAAAAGAAACCTATCTATGTATTTCAAATTCCAAAAAAAGAGGGTAACAATTTTTTCAATTACAATACAATTTATCAGGAATGCACAACGGTAATCAGATAATTGCAAAAGCAATATCTGCGATAGGTCAAAAGATATCACTCTTCGAATAAATACACGCTGAAAAATCATTGTTCTACCCTTAATATATTTTGCAGCTAATATATTTATATTAAAAACATTTCTTAACATTATTATATTGACCTAGCAATAACATTATATTGCCCGCACATAGCATTCTTAAAATGTTATATATTGACATGCGTGTGGTGAATTTTTCTGTTACAATATTACATTAGTAGGCCAATATTAAATAGTAACATGGCAATAAGTTATATTAGCATCTTACAATACTATATTGACACACCAATAATATATATTAACATGCCAATATATTATAGTAACATGGCAATAAGTTATATTAACGTCTTACTATAGTATATTGGTATACCAATTATTAATATTAACACGCCGTCGATACGATTTTTCCATAGTCCCAAGAGGTCCCCCATCTAACTACTAACCGCGCCCAACACTGCTTACTTCGATGATCGCGGAACATTAGGTTATTCCAGTGTGCTATTGCCGCATAAAATATGAGCATCCTAACTAACAATACAAGCAATGTACTTTGTTGTATGACCAACAATTTCACCACCCTTGCTTAATACATTTATATTAGCATAGTAATATATTTATGTTAAGATGTTAAAACATTTATATTTACAGATGTTCTGAATATAAAAAGTTAACAGCTTAATATGTAATGTTAAACTGCAAATATAATATTTTAACTTCCTAACATACAATATTGAGCTGTTAAAATTATGTATTAGGGACAATGCTGTTACTATAACAATATTAAGATGCTAATATATTGATTTCGGTCATTTCTCAGCGTGTACGCATATTCCAAAGGCGCTAGGATAGCTTCCTTGATTTCAAAAGAATTTCACAATCGTAGCTGTGAAAGCGCATTAAAAAGGAAATATTTTATCGAGAAATGAATTTTGAACTTGCTCAATCAAAAAAGGTCGAGCAAAAACGTGCTCTAAATTGCTCTAGTTCAACTTAGGCAGGCTTATGAAGCATAAATCAGAGCAACTTCGGGCAAGTTAGAGCAGCCGAAGCGCTCATTAAACACATTTCGCTGAGATATCTCACCCTGGAGCAGCTCATTAAATACAGCTATTAATTCTTCCCACTACGAACTTTAATAAAAACTCTAGGGCATACCGCTAAAAAGTTTCATTTTCGAAGAAAAGTATAGGAATTGTGTAAATTTTAAATGAGATAGCTCACAGATTTTAAATGGGATAGCTAAAGGATATGGGATAGCTTACAACAAATACAGAAATTTTCAAATTAAACTTATAAATTTTCATTTGAAATAATAAGATTTCCTTAAAAGACAAACTAGCGTCAGTATGTAGTATAATTATAGCCATAAAATTTTATTTTCAGATCATAAAATATTCACTCTATGATTTTCAAATAAATTTATCCAAAAATAAATAGGAACTATTAAATAAATTTTCAATCTCAGAGTAGACACTAGCAAAGAAACATCCGTTGTGAATGTTCTAATGTTTTTTTTTCTATTATTTTTATGAAATTGGATGCAGTAAATTGCAAATATTATACTATTTTTGAAGCTACATTCCTTGAAAGTATTTTACTTAACAGATTGATTCTACGGTTTTGTCTTGTGTAAATTATATATTTTATACGGTAATATAGGGTGAACTGATGTAAGATGTGAGTTTGCCGCCATTTGTCCGGTAAAATGATCGCAACCAAAAAAACAAATCAGTTCGGAAGCTGATAGTTAGTAGAAATAGAGCGCTATAGGCAAGAACAAAGCGTTTTCATGTTGAAGAATATTTAAAAAAAAAACAAGTGAATGCTGATTTTTCAAGCAAAATCATCTTAAGCGATTAAGCTCATTTTCACCTTCACGGTTAGAAATTTTCGGATAAATTTGATAAATTTTGGAATGCATATAGGTCCAAACGAAAGTTAGTATCAATCCAATAAGTTTGTTTAAGATCAAACAATTTAATCTGATAAGATAAATTTTATATGATAAGATAAAATCAATACCAATTATTCATATAAATTGAATAAGACGCTCTTATAAACGGTATCCGAATCGCATATAAATGAATACACCACATTCTTATTAAATGTACACCATTTAGAATAAGAAATATATTATTCTAATTTTGAGGTCACACGATAAATTTATCCCATTTTCAAAAATCCAAAATCATTTAACTCAAAATCTTATTCTGGTTTTTTCCCTCCTTTTTATTATGAATATATATATTGGGAACAATTATCCATTATGATGAAAAAAGAATGAAAACAATTGAATATTTATGCATTCAAAGATAAAAGTAGGTTGGAATTATTTTTGCGGGATGATTAAAATTGAACAACTTTTTATTTACATTAAAAATTGTAATCTACATTGAAAATTCTATTTTGACAAAGTGGTTTCGAAAGTATGCACTGAATCTCATCAGACACCAGCAGACAGTGCATACTTGACTGGCGTGACCACTTGCAGTTGGAAATCATTTAATTTGTATTTACGCTAGTTGTGACAAATTTTAACATCTCCGACTTACATATATCCATCTATATAATTTTACTGTAAAGGTTATTGAATGTGATCATGGTTCCCTTCTACTCTATAAATCAGCATAGACAACGTATGTATATCATCAAAGCTTATCAAAGCCGAGAATATTGATACGGGAAACTCGATCGTTTTGCGGAACCAGTCTCCGAAAGCAGAATCAAATTGGAATTATTTTTGCGGGATGCAGGTGTTGTGAAAACACGTGACATAGTACACCAAGTAAAACTTTCGAGCATTAAATTCAATTATGTACTGTGAGATAGATCACGATTATTTGTTTTATTATTTGAAAAAAAAAACTTGATAGATTTTATTCATATATACTTTATTCACCAAAATCAAAGTTTTACAATATTCCTGTAGTGATTAAAGTTGTTCCTTATGGCTACCAAATAATTTTCACAAATAACTTTAAAAAACACTTTAATAAACACTTTCAATTAACTTCACTTTCAAACTCGAAATGCTAATTGCACGACTTGCGACGCAAAAGTAATTCTAAACAATCCGTTTCACGAAAACAATCCCGAGTAAATTTTTGCGTCCAATGCAGTTCACTTACAAACTTTAAATACGAACTTTACGACTTGCGACGCAAAAGTATTTCTAAATAATTCGTTTTATGTTTTATGAATTTTTAATATGAATTTTTGATAAATATTATCCGATCTTGGTATAAACCACCCGTTTATACGAAACTCGTACAAAAGTTATTCCAAAATAGGATAGAACAATTTTATCCAACGTCAACATATATAATCTATAGGAATATTAGGATACATAATAGTACACCATTGTGAAGATCAATTTTATCCGAATATTTTTCACCGTGTTGATGGCTTCATTAATCGTCCAAACTGCTGCATTTGGGGTTCAGAGAACCCACATGTGCTTGTTGGAAAGTAAATGCATCCACCACGTGTCACTGCTTGGTGCGGATTTTGGGCTGGAGGCATCATTGGACCATACTTTTTTCGGAAATGAGTTACTGTTACCGGTGCTATTTTTTTGAATCAAAAATGTTCAAATATGATTTGGCGCCATATACGTTTCTTTTTAATTCAAATAATCTCACTTCATTTCAATAACGCTGTATCAAAGTGAGTCAACGTTGTATCAAAGTGAGTCTTGCTTGTTTTAAAGTTTTATTTTTCATTCAAAGATGAAACATTTTGATTTGAAAATAAAATTTTTATAATAAAGTGGAATTAAAATAAGATTCCCTTTTGATTTAAAAGTGTTTCAACTTTTGATTTAAAGTGATTCTAAAAAAATGTTAAGTGATGAAATTTTTCTGAGTGAATAATTAATACTTTGATAATAGGAAATATATTCATTTTTACGTTTAAAATAACGAATCACAAACTTTTTTACACATTCGATGTGCATTTTTTTGCTTTTACGTCATATCAGCTGAATAATACACAGCTTTTTGTAAATTTAAGCAAAAAGAGTGTAAATTTACTAGTTTGCTATTCAAAGCCAAAAAATTGCATCATTTTTTAGGGTAAAATTACACGATTCGGTCGTAAATTCACATCACTTTTGTAAATTCACATCTTTAATAGTAGGAAACCAGTTTCCTAGTAGTAGGAAACCAGTTTCCTACTATTATAAGGGTAAAATTTAACCAACATTTTTTTGAGTGAAATTTTCGAGTGAAAAGTTGCTTTTGCTAAGAAAATACAGATGGTTCTAGCCGCATGTCTCCACTCATTCCGCTCCAAATTAGAATGATACGGACATTGTTTTGAGTGCAAAAGTGACATTTGATGTCAATAATAGTTTAAATTTTAAAATTGAGTCGTTAGAACGCCTTCGGCACATAAAATGAGGAAAGAATCAATAGAAAATTGAAATAGTTGACATCTCCGCTTTTCTGCATTTCCAAAACTTTCACTCCATGAATAACCAGATAATAGAGAACTATCAAAACTTATCTATTACGGATCTCAATACTGGGGTTAAACCGCAGTTCGTGTGAAACGCAATTTTTCCATGTCTATAAATTTTACTCAAAGCAAAAATTTTGCTTATGCAATATTTATTATTTCACAAAATTAGGTCAATATTTTTTTTTGTGAAAATTATTTTTTATAGACTGTCAAAGGTGCAAAATTAATGATGGCGATGACGTTTCTGAAACTGCATTTATCATTTATTTTGTGAAAAAAAAACTTCCATAAGACAAGAAAAATCATACTTGACAAAATATTTTTCGAATTATTGCCGTGAATTCTATTCGAGTTTTATTTCCCGAATCTCCATACTAGCACAAAAAATCTAGCTTAAGTAGGTAACTAAATGGACCATTGGAATTTTCATCAATACGAGCATAGTATAGTAATCAATGTTTTCTCCTAGTTAGTACCTATTTTCTGTTCTAGCTTTGTATTAAGAACGTCCTGTTAATAATGCATTAAAAAATGCAACTACATTTTCAAAAACTGTGAGCTCATTGCTAAATAATATTTGGAGTAGTTTATCGATTTATGGAAATATTTTCAGCAGAAATAAATATTTGTCTAATGGAGATGCGGGACTCGCAATTCGCATTCAAAAACAATCACTTTTAAAATATAGCGTCTAAATATGCCTCAGGAATTACGCATTAAAACCTCCAGCAAAATAAATTGGTGTCAATAACTGATAAACTCATTTCTTAAAATATTTTATTTTTCTAAAATATCATTAAATATCCAATAGTTATAGCCTAATTGAAGATTTACTGAATATTGGCTCTCATGAAGTCGCCTGCTAATCTTCTTAACTAAATTCAGAGTTTGTGTATTTTCAACTAAACTTTAAGATATATTTTAAGTACCAATACCAAATCGATGCATAATATTGAATCGTAGTCTATGCTAACTTTATTGCTAGCTCATTAGGTAAGCATATGCCTACACTAAAATACATTTTTCTAAAACAAACAAAACCAGCTTTACAGAAGAAAATGTTTCGTAAGCTAAATAACTAAAGCTTCCTAGATCTACTTCTGTAGGTGGATTTGAATACAGCCTCAACTCAAAATCTGTCACTTCAACTATTTATTCACCCATAATTCCAGCGCGAGAATTGTTTTGTGAAGAAACCATTTTCAGTTCTAAAGCACTTTAAAATATTGATATTAGTTGTTTAATAAATCATAAAAAGTACCTAATGATTCCCACATAAGTGTCTTTTTAAGATAGAAAACAACCACTACTGACAACTTTTCAAGGCATACAAGAAATGCCAGTGAATTCAAAACACCAAAAACTAATTGCTCCCTATTTTCAAACTTTGACCCCATTTGAAAATACACTTTGTGTATAAACTACCAATAATTTATTGGACATACTTATATTTTTACGAGCCTCCGACTGACTAAAAATTAACTAGAAAACTGTAGACAATCGTTAGTTGCATAAATTTGCATATAGACTAGGAGTGTGTATTTCACACTAAAATAATAAGCTCTCAAAAATATATTTATTATGACACGCTGAAAATTTGGGCTTATATGAAATAGGTATACCAGCTCTGCTTATTTAAAATATGCAGTTTACATCAAAATAATCACATTTGAATTTAAAATTCTGATCCCCAAGTTCGATGTTCAATATTGATTCAATATCGCTTTCATAGAGATACCGGTCAATTTTTCGCGAATCTCGTTTAATGTTTTATAATATCTACAAATAAATTCTTATCTATATTTAGCTGAGCACGCAGACGGCATTGATAGCTACTTTGCATTTTTCTTTGACTCGGAATAATGTCTGAATATTCCACTTACAACTAGTAATTATACACATCTCTCGATTTCCATTCAACAACAAATAACAAATCAAGAACATGAAACTCACCTGTATGCGTTCTCTTGTGAATTTTCAAATTCTCACTTCGTGCAAATACTTTTCCGCAACCGCTGAACGGACACGCGAACGGCTTTTCGCCGGTATGCACGCGAATATGATTCACCAGCTTGTACTTGGCCTTAAATGGCCTTCCGTTTCGGGTGCATCCCATCCAGAAGCAGGCGTGAGTTGTGCACTCTGGCCCGCCAACGTGATCCACTGTCAGATGCGTGACGATCTCGTGCATCGAGTGAAAGATCTTGCCGCAGGTTTTACGACTTTGCGGCCCGGGGTGGATTTGATCGGGATCGACCCACAGGCATTGCATTTCCTGCTTAATGTTCATTGTGTTCGGGGGCTGGTGGCGCATATAGCGGAAAAATGCACCTGACGCGCCGTGGTTCATCGACATGGGATGATGGTGATGATGAACCGACGGGAAATTCGCCTGATGATGGGCATGAGGGTGGTACGGGTGAGTGTAGTCGGCGGCCGCAATGCCCATCCGCATCTGGTGCTGGTGATGATGGTGGTGAAAGGGGTGGTTGCCGAAAGTGCTGGACGTGTCGTGCATTGGATGTGCGTGGTGGATAGACGGGAAGAGCATCGAGTCCGTCCCGGGTGCAGTTTGTGCAACTCCCGCCGCCGATGCTCCCGCCGTCATGTAGTCCTGATCACGACGCAGCAGGAAGTCGCGAGGCGAATACGATCCCAACTGACTGTTCAAGTGACCCATATGGCCGTACGCTCCTGCGGTGGCGTTCTGATAGGAGGACGACGTCATGTCACTGGAATTCGCCAGCGTCGCCATGGAGCCGCTCATCAAGCCACTCGAGTCCATCTGCTGCTGAGCTACGGCCGACGACGTGTCCTGCGACGATTGTGAAGCCTGCTGCTGGGCTGCGGATGCCTGCGTCGTTGGCGACATTCGCAAACCGTACGATGCCAGATGATGATGAGATGCCGTAGGATCCATGAACGCGTTCATCATCATTTTGATTTAAGTTTCTGTCAATAAGTTCCGCGACAATGTATACTTTCAAACTTCGAATCACAAATAACATTCACTAAGATAACACTGTTCGTATGGCTTCAACCCTTAGCATAGTAAATCGTTGATAACCAAACCCTTTGGTTCAATGTAAGTACAAAACACAGTACACAGCACATTCGATTCGTCTCCGGCACTAGTTGCACAATTTCTCAACGTTCCGCACAAGGACAACAAAATAGCCGATCTTCCTTCGTTCTACAATATTTTCACTAATTTCTATCTTTCGCTTTGCTTTTTCTTCACTCGCGACAAACCGCCCCGGTGCAAAATCTTTTTCCCGATATCCTGATTTGTTTTTAAATCTTAATTAAAACACTTGCGATTTTCTTGTTCAATTTGAGGAACGCGACACCGCGCGATAAAACACAGTCTGAACTCGAGGTGGCGCCGCGGACTTTACAATACGAACTATACGGACACTCGCAGCAGGACTGAATGCTGCTGAGAGACTATTGAGAGGTTCAGGCTCCTAATTCCCTATCCAGATTTGACCTTTGCGTCAGCAGGGTTTCCTACAACCCCATGTCGCGTCCCGTGCTGTGTGTGCTACTCGACTGCCTGCTGACGGCCTTATACTGTCCCTCCGACAGGAAATCGACTGCGAAGCCACGACCAGCGCAGGCCCGAGACCCGACCCTCTTCGCGCCATACCGACAACACCAGGCTGGGCAACCACCAGAGCCAAACGCACAATTCCCGAAGTCGAACGGGCCGAGCGCTGCACGAACACAGGTAGAATCCGGACTCGTTCCATCTCGTGCACGGCCATTCTAATTTGACTCAGCGCACAACGTTGTGTCATTGGTCGGCCACCGACATGCAGAACAAAACCGGATTAACAACAGTAGAGACAACGCAAGCAGAGCACTATGGTTGTCTCTGTCGCGTGATGATCCCAGACAGTCGACCCACCCTCCGTGCGCCATCTCGTTCAGAACCGGTTGCAGTGCGGCATTTTCTCACGACTATCTCCTTCTTGGACTACATCCCGCCCACGTGTATCTCCGCAGAGGGAATATTCTTGTCTGGAACAAGCAAAACGACCATTCACCGATGGGAGGACTTCTGTGTCCCATTCACGTTAGAGCGACTGCGTGCTCCCTTCCATGCCGGGTATAATTCAAACGACAGCGATACGTTCCGCCCTCCATTCTCCTCATTCCATTCGGATTTCATTCGATTCGACTCAAACCGGTTGCAGGGCTGTTTGTGTTTTATTAATACCTGTTTGGCCCCCAGAGGCGGTCCCAGGCAAAACACAAGCTGCTTAGTGGTGGAGAGCACACCAATCAGCCCGAGTAATTTCAGCGCCGGATCTAAACATGGTGGTCGGTGCTCAGATGAATGAGCCGAAGCAGAGTGGACGGCTTGTTCGCAAAACTCGCCGATTCGCCAGCCAAACGAACGCACATCGAACGCTTACAATGTCCAGGCTACGCGGCACACGAGAACTTTGCCCTTCTTCCTCTTCTGGATGGACACTCGTTTCCTGGCTATTTCTGCTCAACAGGTGAAAACTTGTTTTGTTATGATTTGAACAGCGGGCGGCGCAAAGATTCCATCGCACCGATGCCTTCTGTACCTGTTCGGATCTCGCTAATGTTTTTAATTAGACGTTTTTTCTTTCGATTTCGTCGGGAGTTTTCACGTTCTCGCATATAAATTACATTAAGTGCAGCACTCTTGGTTTTTATTGTTGTTATTTCGCCGAGAAGATAATGCTGGTCCATGTGATCGAGTGAATTAAAAATGTAGAAATCGTTTACTGTGTTATGCAATGTCGAGTAGACATGGATGTTCTCGAAGCGCTTGGAGTTGTGATTAGTACCTGATAGTATCTACGATTTGTTCGCGTTTTATGAGTAAATATTCGAGCAAGAAAAATTTCGATTTCTCATTGATCACGAGCATTCGATTCGGTAATGGGAGGAAATGAAATAATTTCAGATGAAATGAAAGAATTTGGTCGAATCTTTTGGTTTTTGAGAATTTAAGTAATCGTGATTAAGATGTAGAATTTCATGCAATAATTATTAAGTGGCATGTGAATGAAATTATCATTCTGTAGAAATAAACTAAATCAAGAAGAAATAATGTATTTGAAGAAGTATACACTGAAAGAAAAATCTTGGTAAAATCAACAATTTTCCTTAGTTGTTTTTGCGTCAACTACGGGCTATAGTTAAAACAAACATAAAAAAATATTTGATTTTTTTATGCACCATGACGCGTGGTTGATAAACAACGTCCGTGGTGCAAAAAAAAGTAAGCAACCACAAACAATGGTATTCCAACAATGTACACAGTACGAAATAACTATAGCCCATTTTGGTGTGTTCTGGCAGGGTTAGCTCTAGAAATGTACAACCCGGGCATTTGTCCGGGGCGGTAAACGTAAAGGGTTTAATAAAATCCTAATGTTTTGCCAAAAGACTAAAAAAAAATATTTGGAGCCCATAATTCTTAATGTTTTTCAAAACAGCCATATAAAAGCGGCACAGATAATTAAGTAAAAAAAAAGCTAGATCAGAGCATATACACTGTATGCGCTCACTGCTTCGGCGCTGCACTGCATCGCAATGCGTGTCCTTTACATGCATACATTCATTGCACAAAAGGCGTCATACAGCGTAATATAAAGGCTTCACAGCATAACATGAATATGAATTATATCGAACAGCAAACCGAACACAATTTTGCCATGTAGCATATGAAACTTCTATGATAGAATAGGAGTATGAGTATGAGGAGCATGGAAAATCAACAGTTTTCCTTAGTTGTTTTTGCATCAACTAGGGCTATAGTTAAAACAACCATAAGAAAATGGTTGATTACTTTTCTGCACCATGACGCGTGATTGATAAACAAAAAAAAATTTCATTCGGAGCATGAAAAACGTCCAAATGTTGAAACCATTCTACTTTGCGTAGAATAATTCCAAAGACGTTGCTCACTGAATTACGTTTGTTGAAATCAACTATTGCAAAGTAGTTTCAGTACCATAAAAACTGTTGATAATTCGAAACGTTGAAGTTGTGAGTGAATTGATGAATATTTTTCTATTGATCAACTAATTTTCGTGGTTATGAAACAATTAAAACAGTTGATTTCATGAACGTTGCGATATTTTTTGTATAACCAGAGCCAACTACTTTTATATCGTTAAATTAACTATATTAACATAGTAAAAATAACTATTTTCCGTAGTTCGTAGTTCGTTATTTTGAATGAATCGTTGCAATACTATTAAAAATAGTTGAACCAACCAAGAGCTTTTCTTTCAGTGTGACGATAGATAGCTGTTGGCCGTTCGCTTCAAATTAACAAAACCAAAAAGCATTTTTCGGGACGCGGATTATGTTTTCGGTAGGTTTTTAAATGTAAGCGTGAGACTTTGCTTCACATTACTTAGCTACTTCCTTATGTTCTTCCTTAACAGCAGAACTTGTGTCAGTATTTTCTTACATCAGCTTATAAAGTTTGTTTCTACAATTTTGCATATTAAAATTTTTTATTGCAAATTTCAAGCCATATCTCAGACAGATGTTCTGTGTTTTATCTGAAGAACATATGTTTCAACGGCGTAAAATAATATATTTTAAAAATCAAGATTTGATGTTGAAAAAGTATTCGTCCAATCGGTAAATTCAAGAATATGGTGAATGCATTCACAGCTAGCATTAATAAAGTCAAATACATAGCACTGTACATATTAAAGAATTAGAGGTGGAAGGTTCAGGTGGCTAAACAGAGAGAGAGAGAATGCTGTAGTGTGTAAGCTATTGGAAAAAAATAAGCTCTACGTCATTAGTTGGAGTCTGCTACTGCACCATCAGACTTCTTTTTAGGAACGGCAGTCCGGCAGAACTTAGACTTATCACGCTACGGCAGTGATAAGTCTATTCCGTCCGGCAGAAGTTAAGCAGTTTAGTTGCTTTATTCCTTTCAAGGCAAGCATTTATTTTAGCCAGTTCAGACTCACTGGTATAAACCATTTTTTATCACAGACCCTATGTTGAGTTTTTTTCGTTCCAGTAGATGGTGTCCTCCAAAACTTTTTTTGATGGAATGAATTAATGAATGTGAAATTTTGTTAAAAAATAATGATCCGATCATTGCCGTGCAGAAGAGAGTGCAAAAGCGGGCAACTAACTCATTTTACAGCGTGCTATGGCGAAAGGGGCAATCGCCCTATCAATTGCATATATGCTTTAGAACATTTTTGTTGCATTAATTTGGTAGAGTTGACACCATTAAATATTCTTATGAATTAAAAAGAAGAAAAGATTATATTCAAGAAAAAGAACGACCAAATTCACTTGCTTATGTTTTGAAATATGACCATCCTTACACAGCCACTTATTGCTACCAAAAGTTGTAGTATAGTTGTAAATATAGTTTCGGCATTTAACCAAAATCAACAGTTTTAAATGTACACAGCTTCAAAAACACAACCAACCAAGAAAAAAATGCATAATGAATTTTGTTTTTATCCTATTTTTCTGTTTATGTTGCTTCTTGCAGGGTTTTTCAATAAAAGCTTATCAATTTTGTATTCAAATAAAACACAGAATAATTGAGATATTGGGCTGGAATTTATTCCAAATGTAGTAAATATGTTAGATTTAAGTAAAATATTCGATTTTCTTCATATGACTCCCGCGAACACGTTTGCAGTGATGCACTCTTTAGAGCCAATATCCCACCACTCCAAGCGGGTTCGAAACGTTATCATATGCATGTTTGAAACACGTTCAAAATTCATAAAAAATGCTTAGCTTTTTGAAAACTTATTTATTAATAGAATTATAAAGGTATTTAAAGTGTCACAAATATAAGCGCCGGTACCAAAGAATTAGCCCTAGAATGGTAACGCTATTTTTTCATCCTATGCTGGTAACGTGGGGTGAAAAAACGTCCCAATTTTCAAAAATTCGTATCTCACACTCATTATGACGATGAGAGTCCTATGGGGAAGAATTTTTTGCTTTTTAATGTAGAATCACGTGACACAAACATTCTTTTCAAAGTTTATATGATGAGAGACAAATGAGTAAGAAAGGCGAGAATCGTGCAAAATGAGATTTTTTCGTAAATTCACAGGCAGCTTTAGATATGCGGTGTTTGTCAAACACCTCCTATTCGCCAAATACGAACACCTAGTCAACTCATTTGGCTTGGTGATTGCGAAATGACAAGCACATTGAATTAGACATTCGGGCATTGCCGAATGTTTGCCAAAACTGGTCGTCGTCGTTTTTCACTCCCGCCATTTTATTGTAAAAAATAACGAAATACTTTGCTGCATCTCTGAGTAAATAATTAAATAAATTTATGTCATTTAATATGGATTTGACAAACGCAGAAAAAGTAGCTGCATATGTAGTGGTAACTTGTGCTGGGCTAACTTTGCAAAATGCAAAGAAAAGAAGAAATAGAAGGTGGTGCATGACGAGCGTTAACAAAAGTAGAACAGTGTATTTTCTATTATTAATTATTTATGAAAACTATCTAATTGGATTTCCTGAAAATAGTGATAATCAAGTCATGCTAAGCGGTGATAAATTATCGCCACAAAAATATTCCACCCTCAAAGCAACATTACGCAAAAATTATGTTGCTTACCGTGCCAGATTTGAAAATTTGTACTCGCGCCACACAGTTTGACACTTTTCAGTATTTATCAACAACCGCAACAAATATCGAATGTCTAAAGCGGGGATCCGAACATACCCAAACACATTGCTCGTCTACTTTGATTTGGTTGAAAGTTCCACAAACTACGGGAATAGCGAGCACCCGAATTTTTGTGCTTGGCCTAGGGCAAGCACTAGGCGAGCAACCCAACCACACATGCGAAGTTTGCCAAACTAGGTGCTCGGTATTTGACAAACACCGCATATCTAAAGCCGCCTTACGATTCTTAATAAATTTTCAACCGAATTGAATGAATCTAACGGGATTATAAAGGGGAGATATTAGTTGTTTTTTACAGTTCTGAAAAAGTGGTATTTATTCTAAGAAATCAAAGTGCGCGAATTGTAAGAAATCGAAAAATCGATTTCTGCCGCGGAAAAGGTATTATTAGTAAAAATTTCATTCAAATTGGAAAAAACCGGCTTCGTTAGAAAGTAAAGAGCACATACACCGTCATAGTACAAAAAATATATATATCATCATTGCGAAAAGTACATACATAGCGAGAGCATTTGGCGCGAGATTTAAACCGCTCTGGGGTGTTTTTTTCACCTCCGTTACCGTTCTAGAGCTGAAGATACCAGCATTTTGTGGGAGTTGGACCTATTTCACATAAACACCAATGGAATTGGAAAATTATGGCTTAATCCTGTGAATCGTTAACGAGAAATGGTGACTTTTCGGTGAATTATTATGTTCTTATTGAAAACTCTATATATTTTTATAATTTTCAAAGAATATTTATACTGGTAAGGGCGTTTGAACAAAACGCGCTGACTGAAATTCGACTGAGTATATGACTGGTTTATATGTTTAAATATCGCAAATAATTTAATTCAATTTTTCAAATGAAATGAGCGGGTAAAAGCGATTACCACCAGCTAAATTATTATTTTTAATGGTTTTTTCCAGCTAATTTTTCGAAGAAAATATTTTCTCAGCCCGTTTGTAAAAATCGGTAGACCGCAAATTAAATCTTTGATTATATTAGACAGTGCAGTGTATGGACAATGTAACTATTTTAAAACATTCACTTTTCTAAATATTTATTAGGTACTATTTTCTCCCAATGAATTAAAATGAAAAAATCTTAAGCGACGTCATCCATTTCTATGCTACGGCTCTATGGGCTAACCAAAAATATTTCATTCCATTTTTCAAGTTTTATCATTGAGAATAAATCGCTCTTTTCAGCTATCTACACTAACGTCTTTCATCTTTACTTTAACAGTGAATTCATTTATTGAGAATTTATGGATAGTACCTGTTTGGACCCAAAGATACCCACTTATCAAAAGAAGATCAACCGTACCGAGATATTTCTGAGATCTCACCGCGTCATAAGCATAGATCGCTTACAAATCCTACAAAAGCATTGAAGGATCATAGTTCAGTTGTAACTACCAATTTTTAAGGATATTGGCACACAAGATCGCCAGTTGTCAACACTTTGGCACAAGCTCGAGTATGTCTGGTCGCAGCACGCTATTCTGAATCGGAGATCTGATCTGATCAGATCATCATTGCACGGTCACAATGTGACTGCAGATTAATTGGCTGATTATTGTGTTTTTTGTCGGACTATTTTGCAAATGAAAGCTCCATCGGAAATTTATGGACTCTAAATAAAATAGTGAACGATGTTTCGGCAGATACTAAGTGTATCCATACGATGACACCACGGCCATTCAATTTCGGAGATTGTTGATAATTAGATTTGAACATCTTCGGATATCGTAGATAAACGTGATTGATAGTTATTGTACCTAATAGCTCTTGACTGATTTATCGCGTAGAGTGAGATATGACGCAGAAGAAATATGTTTGCTCAAGAATTATTTCACAACAATAAATCAGATAAATTTCTTAAGGTGGGCGAACTAGTTCTGTGAATGGTCACATCGATTTTCGGTTGGTCGGGTTTCGAGAGTCCAGAGAACGAATGGACACGAAATTATTAGCGCTAATTGGTCAAACTATAAAACGTTGGAAAATCGATTCGGCAATATTTATTTTGCTAGGCAGGTTCGTATCGGAATTCGCCATTCCAATGAAGAAGAATAACGAACTTTGCGATGAATGTGAGACCATACAAGAATGAGGATCGCTGACAGTATATTGTGGTTTAGCATAATGCGTGGTCCGTTTAAATTATTCAATAGTTCCAAGAAAAATTCAGAAGCATTTGATACATTTTATTGCGCGAAATCCAGAAATATAAAACTAAAACGTTATTAGGGACTGTGTAAATTATTAGATGAATGAAAATACGTTATTTATGTGTATTGAGAAAAATTTATGAGAGTTGTATCTATTTCGAAGAAATTTTGAATTTTTCATGGATATGCTCGCAAATAAACTTTTAATTATGGACGCGTTAGCGCCGATGCGAATGAACAAAAGTCTATTATCAATTTGCTTTGGTTCCTGAAGGTCTATATTTTATAAACAAAAAAAAAATGAAATGGATAAAGAGAAAATTTGTCACTTGTTATTAATTATGATATCTGTTAAGAAAATAGAGCAGTTACACTATGATCGTGTGATTTAAAATATGAAATTATGCTAACTTTATTATTTTATTTTGACAATATTCAGAACATAGGATTTTGCCACTTGGCACTCGAATTCCAATAATAACATAGGTTTCAAACAAACTAAACCACAAAATTAGGCCGCATCAATTCATCCATCCTTCTGGTTTAATACTGATGCATTCTTCTTCAACCAGCCCCATACTTCCGGTGAAACCATCATGCATTTGCATAAAACTATTAAAAAGGTAAATATTTATCCAGCCTACCGTTTCTGTTTGCAAGCCGTTCAAAATACTCTGAGCCTTTCAGATGCCATACGATGTTAAGAAATCAATGATTTTATGACAGGTTATCTGTTTACGGTACTCTCGAGCACAACTTCGTCGTTGTCCATTTCGACTTCGAACCTGCGCCGCGAATGGAACAAATCAAGCGAAAACCGATGCAAACACCTTTTCAGAAGGACTCGTCTCTCCGAACAAAACCTCGAAGATCATAAACGCTGCCAGACCTAATCCTAGCGAGAAAGTCAGTGACTTTCTTTTGTTCGGCTTAATTTATGACCGCCCCGAAATCCGACTTCAGAACTTTTAGGACGATCGATCCCGTAGCCTTCAAAGTCAATTTTGTGGGCTCATATTCGGTGTGATAGTCTTTCTGCTGAATTCCAAGATAAATTCGTCTGTCAACCGATCGAATGCAGTCTGGCCAAGGATAATAGCAGCAAGTCGCAGGCAATGTTGTAAAACAATTTACTTCAGGCGAGTTGAGGTCAAGTTGGAAAACTGATCGTTGTTGAACGCAGGATTTGTTCAAAAGAGAAAATTCAGTATGGAGAATCGATCTCTGGCGATGTGAATGCAACTATTGTGAAGAACGTTTTGAAACATGTTGTTTTAATGGGATTTTGTAGTAATTATTGACGAATTGTAAATCATTCATACGAAATGCGAAAGGAATGGAGAATGTCTCTGTTTTTTGTTGGCAAGCAAGCTAGATAATTATTTTTGGGAGAATTCGGAAGATATACGACTTACTAAACGGGAAGAAGAATAGAATGAAAATTGAATAGAAATGAAGTCGAAGTTTGCCCATAAATTTTCAGAGAGAAGAAAGTTAAATGTTAGTTGAAATTTTTAGAAAATTGTTCATGGGAGATTCCTAACAATGATCCAATTGGCAATACTTTGAGCAAAAATAGAAAAGTATATTAATTCAAAAACTGAGTCCCCAAACGTGAAGCTCTCTATCTACTGCGTATCGAAGATATCAATTTTTAAGTGAATAGACTTTAATTATCGTAACAGAAGCTTTAAAGTAAATTGATGTACTGCTAGCAATCCGATGCTATGGGTAGAATCAGATAAAAATTTTTTAAAATAGCCCCATAGTTTCTAGACAAATGTTTTGATATGGAAACCATTGCACAGGAGGCATCCAGAAGATCAACAGCATCGACATTTGAGCAACATTATATGTCGTCAAAAGATTCATCAAAAATAAGAAGCAAGTGATTGAAGAGGGATCGGTTATTCCTATCATTATTGGAACCTTTGTGTCAGATGAGTATTTAACAGAAACCAGAAAAAATGCATTATCAATACAGAATTGACAATGCATTTTCCTGATTTCTGTTAAATACTCTATCAAAACATCCACAATACTTCATCGTCCTTCATCGAATCAAACTCGTGCACTAGCCTTTCGATTGGAATATTGTTGCAAACACAAATACACCATAATAACAAACCGCAGTCGTCAAAACCAAGCGACTTCACCGACTTTAATAAGAGATCGAGGAAATATCAACAAAAGACACAAGTTCCGCAGTGAGAACTGGGGTGACTTTCTGCACAATATGCCACCTGGGTGTACAAATTATTCGGGCATGACCAACTATTTTCGACCTAGACACAAAATCGCCCCACACACGGACCTCATGAGCTGATATTAGATAGTGCTGGCAAGGTAGACGCCTTCACCGAGGTACTGGAATTTTTGTTCCATGATAACCGCTCTGCAGATGATGATGCTGGCGACGAAGAAGAAGTTGCTGAGCCTGTTGATCAAATACTTTCATCTGCAACAACAAGACACTCTCGAAATTCTGATTTCAGAGAAATCAAACAGCTAGTCAGTGGACTATATAAGCGGAAAGCTCCTGGACCTAACTTAATTGGAAATTAATGACTAAGACACCTTTCTGATAACATACTGTGTACTTTGACGGACATAACGATCTTTTTCAAAGGAGGAGCTTGTCTGGGATCTGGAAGACAACGTTTATAACAGTTGTGTCTAGCCCCGGTAGAGACATGCACTTTCCAAAAAACTCGAGATCTATAATTTTCCTATCCTTCATAGGAAATATTAATGAACGTCTTTTTCTCGGTCGACTTGGAAAAATCCATCATCTCTGAGGTAGAATTTGGTTTCAAACTACTACATTCCACTGAACTCTAGCTCTCAAGATTGGTGGAGCACATTTGCGCAAGGTTCATCCCAGGAAAATCAACGGACTTGGTCATTTTTGACGTGACCAGGACACTCGGGACTAATTTTCAGACTACATGCATTCCAAATTCCACTACCCATCATACGACTTCTTACATTTTTTCTTCAGGGCGGAACTTTCTGTGTTAGAATAAACAACCGCCAGTCCATAATGCGGACAATAGACGCTGGAGTCCCGCAAGTTTCTCCATTCTTCCAAATATTGTATAATCTATACACAGCAGACATTTCCAATGTGCCCCATGCAACAGTAGTCCTGTACGCCGATGACAAATGCATATACTATACCTCAAAGCAATCAGAAGCTATATAGAAGTTTCTGCTAAATGGTGATCAGCTTCTTCCCTTCCTAAGGCTTAAATCCACAAAATGACCTTTCAGAGGCTAACATTGTGGGTCAGATATACGCTGTCTATGATATTGCAGACAGGGAATGAAAGAAATGATTAAAACAACGACTTATTATGCTTCTAGTCTTTTCTCTTTTCCTGCAGCAAGCTAGGAACTTCAAAAACTTGAAGGGAACGGACGAGAAAATTTAAAACACATGAGTGCCACATACAGTTTCACGAAGGCAACAGCTTGAATAAATAAAACGCACGCCATTGTGTTAAGAAAGAGGATCACTGGTGTGAAAGTAACAAGGAAATTTTTAGAAAAATTAAAAATACTACAAAAACAATTTTTTTTTAACCGTAGATTTTAATTAGGGCACAGAGAACAAAGGAAATGAGGGAAAATCCTTTGTCTTCTTTTATATATGCCCTCAGATCCATATTTTTCTTAGTAGTTTGTGAAAATGACCATGATTTGGTCTAACAGTTATTTATTTTTCTCTTTTTTCCTAATGGAAAATAATTTTCTGAAACATTTATTTTAAATTCTATAATGGAGAACATTGTTAGGATTTATTTTCTGCAATGATAAGTGACGCATATATGCTTGCAGCACGCCATTTAGAAATCACTATTGACCTTTAGAAAATCTAAGATGCTACGCAATAAGTAATGATAATGGATATAAACCAAGTTGATTAAACTTAAAAGATATATTTATTTTTCAACATAATCTCCTAACAAGTTAATACATTTAGTCGATCTTTTCCCCAAACCCAGGATACCTTTAGAAAAAAATTATTGATATTGACTGTTCCAAAATTTCTGAACAGCGGCCATCGCTTCGCTATCATATTCAAATTTCTTACCCCAAAGGTGTTGTTTGAGCCGAGGAAAGAAGAAGAAGTCACTGAGAATTAGATCTGGCAAATAAGCTGGGTGTTCAAGCAGTTCGAATCCTGTTTCTTTAATTGCATCCATCGCAACTGCAGCCTTGTGAGCCGGTGCATTATCTTGATGAAACAGAACTCCGGCTCGCAGTTTGCCGCGTCTTTTTTCCTTCATTGCCTCTCGCAATCTTCTGATTTGGTAGGCGTAGTAAGAGCCTGATATAGTGGCTCCCTTTTCCAAATATTCCACCATAATAATTGCTTCAGCGTCCCAAAAAACTGATGCCATAACCTTTCCTGCTGAACTCGACACTTTGAATTTCTTCGGCGTCGGTGAAGAGGGTCGCTTCCTGGTCATCGATTGCATTTTGGTTTCTGGATCAAAGTGGTGGATCCAGGTTTCATCCATGGTCATGGTCAAATTCTCCTGATCTGCCTGGAACTTCTCGAGATCCATCCTTGAAATGTCGACTCGTTTCTTCTTATGCTCGTCCATTAACATTCTCAATACCCAACGCGCATATACCTTCTTCATATGTAATTTGTTGGCAAAGATTTTTCGAACACTACCATATGAGATACCTGTGACCTCAGCTACATGACCGATTGTCACTCTTCGATCTGCCAACATGACATCTTCGATTTTTTTTACGTGGTCTTCAGTGAGGGATGTGGATGGACGTCCTTCGCGGTGTTCATCTTCAGTGGATGTTCTTCCCAGCTTAAACTCCTTGGCCCAGCGCGCAACGATGGAATATGGAGGAGCAGAGTCCCCTAATGTTTCTACCATGTCGCTGTGTATGTCTCTGGTAGACAATTTTTTCAAACAGAGGTACTTAATGACAGCTCTAATTTTGTTTTTCTTCATTGATGTTCTCTCTTCGACTGTTCGTATTCAAATGAATTTACCTTTCTGGAATTGTGGCCTATTTAGATGTTTTTTAGTGAGTATAGTGAGAATATGTAGTAGTAAAAAAGTTTTTTTGGAATTCTATGCGAACTGGAAATAACCGATTATCACTACTTATTGAACAACACTCGTATGTGCTCTGATATTTATCAATATTTTCTCTGATATTTATCAATAAAAATAATCTACTTTGCTACTGTTCAGTCGCTTGAACACTGTGAAATGTTGTTCTGCGACAATGTGTATCCAGCAAATATGCAGACTTCAAAAATCTTTACATGAACCACTTCCGAATTTTAATCGATGATACTGATCTTGGAAAAATTTGGAGTCAAGAATATTTTTCGATTTTTTGTGTATTTTTAATTTTCGCTGTAGTCAACGAAAAATCAACAGCATACGAAGACAATTCAATGAGTTAAATACTCAAAGCAGATTTTTAAGAAATAGAGAACCTCTCCGCTATCAATACAGCTTCAACTCAAAATGCAAACTCTTCTTGTCTACTCGGAAATTCAACACATAGTAACACGAATGATTTCAATACGACCATAAGTCACAAAGTCCATTAAAGCCATTTATTGGTGCTGTAAATAACTTCGACATCCAGCTTGGAATGCAGCAAACACGACACCTGAATCATAAATAAAAGTTAACTATAGATTTACAAACCAACTGTACATCTTGAATGGCCTGCCCTTGAGGAAAATTTTTGTAGGGAAAAGATTTTACGATCTCGCCTTGCAAGTGTTCCAGGATGCAATTGAGCTGACTTAATGTGAATGGATTCAGAGACTCATGAGATAGGTGTGAAGTTCGAATCTCTGCTTTTCAAACTGAATGACAGATTTCCTTAGCTCATAGATATTATAACACAGGTTCAAAGTTTAAACTAAGTAAGTGCAACTTGTAAAAATTCAGTCGTATGAACCAACGTAGCTCTATCCGATTGGAGAATATGCGATTCAAAGTCACTTTGAAAATCTTTCCCATTTATTTTGATATAACAAATTGAGGTGTTGCACATAAACCGGTCAAATGCTATTTTAATGACCGTCTCAACAACACAAGGCTCCTCAGGAGGCAACAGTCTCAGATCGAACAAGACATTTTTAGCGTTAGACCTCATTGACCGCACGAGCCATGTCGTCTTTGTCCTTTTCACGTTTATTGTCTGCCTAATGGAAATTTCCTAATTTTTAAGGACCTTCTTCTATTATTGTCATTGGAGTCATCAAAGCAGTTCTCTGAACTCGAGCGTTGGTGATAATTAATGACTTCCTTCGTTCGCATCTAATGTGGGTGTTCTATGTTTTGAGGTCCTTTAGCAGTGAAGCGATCAAAAGGCGGGCAGTTACAGCTGCTGTCCATCTGACAAGTCAGGCGAAAAGAATGGCCATGATGCGGCGCTGTTAGGTGGAGAATAGTGTCGCCTTTGCGTGTCGGCATGCTCAGAAACTCAATACGGGGAACGTTGTGTGGCATTGAATACGACAAATTTTTAGATTTAAGAGCATAAGTGTGCGAGAACGATTAATGTTTTTTTAATTTTTGGAAAACAAAATATTTGACTTTAAACTTTTTGCAGATTATGGACCAGCGAGCAAATTAATAATGATGAATGTACTTACTGGTCATTGCAAATACATTGCATCCAATTCCGACTCGAATTCAAGAAAAACGCCTCAACATTCTCCAAAGCACATCTTCAATCAATCCAACGCAATGTCGCCAGACTGTCGCCCACTTTATTATTAGTTTTCTACTTCTTCTCCAGTTTATTTCCGCTCGCATCTATCGCATCGCTTCCATACCGAGCCAGTTCACAAACATATACGTAGTGTAGGTACATATCTGCAATTCAATTAACGATACCACACAAATTTCATTTTTCGGAAAGTAAATCTCATCAATAATTTGCTCCAATAAATAATTTCTTTATTGCATTTTTCTCTGTGAATTCTTTATCACAGTCGAGATGGCAACCGACCCAGCCATACACTTTTATGTTGAACCATCCGTTGTCCATCGAATACGCGATGACAGTTGAGGGATGGCAAAATTACACGCAACTTGAATCCTTCGTCCGTTCGTTTCGAATGGGCCAAGCCACGCCAGGCCAGTTCAGATCGAGGAAGTACCGCGATGAAGGTCCGAGCCCGAGAAAGAATGGCTAGAATATTTGTGTTTTTGTGGGTGAAAAATGATATCGGGTTCTCAAAACCAAAGCGTAAAAAATGGAGACAAAGGTGGCCATGAAATAAGAACAAATGGAGAGTTTAGGGCAAGATAGGCCATTTTCGACTCCCGTGAGAGCAACCAAAATAACAAAAATTCTTTAAATGGCATTGCAAACCTTGAATTTTATTCAAACAATTAGACAACTTAAGAAGAAGCAGCTATCCGTGCTGGTGAAGCTGATCATTGTTTACTGAATCGATTTTCCTTGCGGGTTCCTTGAGCAATCTGTGAATTTTCTTCGAATAACGATAAATTCAATAAAATTCAATCGAACCATAAATCGGCAATTTAAGTGCACTCTTACCCTACACGCCGGACCACAATAAAACCGAATCGAAACAAACGGTTATGAACTGCTCCGTTGAACCAAAACGGCTTGACTGGTCGTCCTGTGTAATGTTTGTTATTGATGAGATATTGCCTGGGGCGCCATTGGGGGGCTGTACCTTGATCGCACCACAAAATTATTAAAATGTGACAGCTGAACGATTATGAGTAATCATTTGGGTCCTCACATATTGATTTATGCCATACTTAAGCTGAGTTTTTTCGACGCTAAGAGTCTGGGACTCAACTCGTACAGTCGACTGTGTTGTGAGGTTTAGGTTTGATTGCTGGTAGAGTGCTGGATAAATTATTGCCGAATAACTGAACCGAATATGAGAATAATGTTTCTTGTTTTTGTCTCGTATTTGTTATTAGGTATGCGTATTTGTTTTGCAAACAGTAGTCTTATAAGTTGAGCTACGTGCCAAAGATATCGCGGGCTTTCGTGAAAACTAACTAAAAGAAGATTATTAAAATAAGTGTATACAACAAAAATTACATGCTGTGACATCACCTAGCTTGATGTACTTTCGCAATGCGTAAAATATGAAATACTGTCATAAGTATGCACTGTAAACTGATGTAAAGCCAAACTAACGATCGGACAGGATCATTTGAAAGATACGTTCAGGCAGGACCTGAAAGCGCCAGAGCTCCAAATGAAGACTGTTGAGGATAACAAGCTGGACCAAATATTCGCAATACTGGTGGGCAGAGGTACGCGCGAACGGGACGCTTAACACGTTTGTGGATTTGTTATAGCGATCTGTTGCGCGAATTGAAACTTAGGAACAGAGATCACATAGTGCAAGTTGACGATGAGGCTTGAAATAGGATCCATCAAGGAACAGACTGCGTGATTCCAGGGAAGACATTTTTTAAAATGTTACACGTGCAACATACGTAACATAAGGAATGTTGAACAAACAACGAGTAAACTTACGTTGGACGGATTCCAAGGCAAAAAAGTGTACCTAAAATAAAGACACCACACTTGATTATAGTATTCAAGAACACCACGAACGAACGATAGGAATAGATGGAATAGAGGAATATTCGCAAAAGATTTTGAAGACTTAAGTATAAAATCAGATAATCGTGATGACGTGACGATGATATGCATGATGTGCTGATCAAATTTAAGTTTGAAGTCATCGACAACATCGAGATCTTCAAAGTTATCGAGTGTATCAGAGAGAAACAAAAAAATAACAAATTAATTTTCTTAAGATTGCAACACATTTTATGGCAAATTGAGATGTTCAGAGTGGCAGATCACCAACTCTTCAAGATACGAATGTCATTTTGAATGAATCACTCTTGAAGTTATCCGCTTATAAAAGGCAAGTAGAATTTATCGCCGAAAGAAGGTCATTTATAAAAAGCAAAATCATTCAGGGATCAGCAATGGATCCTGGCGGGACTCCAGATATTGTGCAAAAAGGAGTTGAAGAACATGAATTGGTAGGATATTTACTACACATAAACGGTAATGTGCATAAGAAGAAAACCAAGAAAGAAACGAATCGAAGAATTCATAGGATTCCAGGAGTCAAAAGCTTTGGAAAAATCAGTATGTAGAATATCTACTTGTCCTTGTTGATCCAAAGCAGAAGCACCTGTGTTTGAAAATGACAAAAGGTTTGTAAGAGTGGACTTTTCTTTAGCAAAATCATGTTACCTTTTTACTAGGATAGGCTGAATACAGGGATATAGCTTTTTATACAAAATGCGCTCGAGGAGTTTGTTGAAGCACAGTACAAGCGATATATATGGGAAGGTAGTTGGATATGCTGGTACGGTCACCAGACTTGTTTATTGAGAACATTTTTGCAGTTTTTCAACATGACGGAAATTTCCCAGTTACTAGATTGTAATTAAAAAGTATCGAAAGAGAGAAAAGCAACCGGAGAGAAAATCAACCGGAGTATTGTCTGGACAAAGGATTGTCATATTCGTTGGATAGATAATGAAGGTTTTAGAGCCCTAAGCAATGCATATTCAATTGCACATGTATTCCCTTCGGGCGATCTACTTGTGATTTTGGAATCCCAATGAATCTTGACATTTTGGGGGAGCCTGAGAGATTTTTTTTTCTGATGCCACGGCATAGCAAGTATGTTTAGATTTTAATTTAGCTCCTTGCGATGGTTTTTGATAGCTCTTTTTTGTAGTCATCTCACTGTTTTAGTTAAACATATATCCAGTGATTATTCACCCAATACGAATAGTCATTGGCAGTATTTGTGTAGCATGTATGTAAGCTTTTAAGTCACCAGTCAGCACTATTGAAAACCACGTCTTTTTTATCGCACTGAACAATGAACCACACTGAAAGAAAAATCTTGGTAAAATCAACAATTTTCCTTAGTTGTTTTTGCGTCAACTACGGGCTATAGTTAAAACAACCATAAAAAAATAGTTGATTACTTTTATGCACCATGACGCGTGGTTGATAAACAATTTCATTCGGAGCATGAAAAACGTCCAAATGTTGAAACCATTCAACTTTGCGTAGAATAATTCCAAAGACGTTGCTCACTGAATTACGTTTGCTGAAATCAACTATTGCGAAGTAGTTTAAGTACCATAAAAACTGTTGATAATTCGAAACGTTGAAGTTTTGAGTGAATTGATGAATATTTTTCTATTTATCAACTAATTTTCGTGGTTATGAAACAATTAAAACAGTTGATTTCATGAACGTTGTGATATTTTTTGTATAACCAGAACCAACTACTTTTATATCGTTAAATTAACTATATTAACATAATAAAAATAACTATTTTCCGTAGTTCGTTTAACGATTTTGAATGAATCGTTGCAATACTATTAAAAATAGTTGAACCAACCAAGAGTTTTTCTTTCAGTGCACCCAAAAATTTCCCTTTCTTTTAAAATGTTGGAGCTCCTCTTGTGCTATCAAAAACCTGCTTCATAGTTTCTTTAGGAATTTTCAACAAATACTCGTCACGCAGTGTAATACAATTAAAATACACCTCAATTTATTCATTCCGCGGCTTTTCTCCTTGATCGATCATCCTCATAAACGATTCTAATGCAACATGCTTCTATATACAACAGAAAAACTGTCCAACGTTCAATTGATGATGACAACTATCGAGAAAAAAAGATCCTCGATCAAATTGAAATGACATTTTTTCCCTAGCCTGTCGTTCAATGAAGATCGTCTCTCCGCCTCAGATAAAATCTCGACTCTCCAACAACACCGACCCGAAGTCACGTAAAAAGTGCTGTAGTACAAGGTAATAAATGACGGCGCTTGCCTTCAATCAAAGCGCCATCAAAAAACGATTGTTTCGGACGCCAAAGTGCACGATGACGACTGCGACGTCGAAGCTCGCTTGTTGCTCTCGTAGTGGTTTTGTCAATCTTTTTACCGAAACAATCTTGGGGGCTAAAATGACTGAAGCTTCTTCTGCCGGACACGCTGGCAGACTACATATGAATACGCGATCTTTACGCTCTTATGATGATGCTCGGACAAGATCCTCTATGGCATGCAGCGACCGCATTCGATTCGGACCATAATTACAAGAATACTGGGCGCTGAACACTTAAAGAATTGTTATCTGAAAATCGGATCAAGATTGGCCGCGCATCGCAATCGAAATTCTCTTGGCGACATCAAAATATCATTGGGATGATGTCCAGAGGAATGATAATACGAAGTCCCAAGTGGAAATCGGATCGTTGGGTATCTGGGAGAAAATTAACGTTTCCTTCGCTTTATAGACTTTGCAAATATTTATAGATTTTTGCTATGAATAAAAGATGTCGGCCTCTATTTGCTGTTGCCATTGGATATTTCTTTTTACTAAAGTGGCGTGATTTAAAAATTAAGCTAGAAAAACGATCTACTAGCAAATACTTAATGGCACCCAAGAATAACTGATTTCTTTTTCAATGGTCGCATCGTATCGACATCAGATGTGCCGCAGTCACAGCCGCAGCATCTCAAGAGTGAGATGAGAACGATACCCATCGAGTGACAAGTCCACTACGACGTCCAAACAAGCATTTAATCAGGTTTGTCACTAAAATCCCAGGATCGGTAATAATTTCAAGTTGGTGGCTTGTATCGCCGTCGCCATCATGTTCACCTGCACGTTATCTTGTTGTTGCGTTGCGGTCGGTAATCGAAACGCTTGTTTCCCAAGTCATTTGAGTGATCTTCGAGGAGCGCCTACAGCGGAGTCGCCATCGTGATCGGCGGGGTTTTCTCAACATCAAGACAAGTCGTTGGCAGTCGTGTGCCATGGCGGGTTATTTACGACTTGTTGGGAGATTTAGCACATTCGAGGTGCTACGAGGAAAGATTCTTTCGATGATGTGAACTTAGACGAAAATTGCAGAGAATGATGTTTGCAAATAGGTTTAGATTGCTTATTTCGTAAATTGACGCAGACGATAAGTGAAATTGTGTTACAGAAGGACATGTGCTTCGATATTTGAAGGATCTATCAGCCTTAACTTTCGAATAATCCTTAGTTGAATCTGAATTTTTCGACGAACATATTATTCGTTGGAAAAGGTCGCAATCTTATAAGTGAAAGCTGTAAGAACTCATTTGAAAATTTATTTCAATCAAAAATTATTTATGTTCTATGTGTGTATCGGGCCTATTCAACGACTTATTCAGATTCCACTCGAGAATTAATCATACAAACACATGTATGTATGTATCTGTCCAATTGTATTTTCATACAGTCCAAATGCCATCCTATTATATTTTCTGAAAACAGCTAATAGCTATCTCCATTATTCTGTTATGCGAGCTCATGAAAACATCATTTGTCAAACTATTCCCATCGCTATTGTAATCGACTTGTTAGAAAACCTTAACTACAATGCCGCCCATCAGTTGACCCTTGGCCACAGAAACCAAATCGAATCGAAATCCAGATGCCTTTGAGGAATCACTCTTGTAGAAATAATTAATTACAAACGAACCAAACGTTTCCACGAGATGCAGGACAAAAGGCAAGCAACTTTCGGACCGAGGCGAAAAATTGTTCTCCTGACACCGATAGGCAACCAGAGCACTGATAATAACTTTGCAACAAGGATCGTATTATAAATATCATTTCTTTTTTATTTCTGTCTTCAGAGGTAAATTAATTGCATTCCGGAGGTATCATCTGAGCGGGCCAGAGGTCTGCATCGCATCGCCGAGACCATCGGACACGCATGCAACCTCACCTGTTGTCAAAGTTACAAACTGCTCACTGTCTTAGGAAGGACTCGAGGTTGAAACAAATTAATTAGTGAATTTGGTGTGTTTGGCGATTGCATGGCATACGTTTGTAGCGGAATCGCAGGTCATCGCTAGGCACACCGTGAATTAATTAAATGCTATATAATGCGGATACGCCCTTGAAACGCCCTGTTGCAGGCTCGGATGAAACGAGAGTGATTTGTGTGAAGATTGATGATGGTGGCAGAAGCTAATGCTTGTTTAAGAATTTCGCAATGTAATATAAGATGAGTGGAAAGGCAATTGGCGTGTGGCTTCCTGATAATTGCGGGCTTAACGCAAAAGCCTTAGTAGTAACGTGTGTAGTGTACGTTAAACATCGATAGTACTATCGATACTATCGATAGTTCAGAACTATCGAAAACATCGATGATTTTTTTTGTAATCGATAGTTTTTCAAAACTGAAAAAAAAATACGTAAGGTAACATTTCGATATCATCCCATCCACTGTGAGCATTTTACGTTTGCTTCGTTTTTCGCATTTAATAATATTTCGTTTTCCTGTTTTTATAAAGCAGCACAAACCAAAGATGGCAGACCACTCTTATATTTTGTTAGTTTTGTCACTTGTTATTTGTTGTAAAATGAAATAGCATGAAGAAGGAAAAAATGTAAAATTTAACTGCACATGAAAATCATAAGCGTAGAAAATTGAGACTGAGAGAGAAAAAATTCCAAATAGTGATTTTACTAAATGTTATATATGCCGCAATCAATACAAAACAAGTAAAAAGACGAAAAATTTATCAAATCATTTAAAACCGAAACATAAATCATAGTGGAAATTATTTTCTGTTGAATCTATAGCAAAAATTCATGGTCCTAGTAACATCTTTGAGAGCAGTTCAACGAAATCTAGAAAAATCGTCAAAAATTATTTTGGAAGAGCGCGAAATTCTACGCAGATGTTTTTGCCCGAAAAAAATATTTGGATAACTATAAGTTCATATTGTTGTTTTGGACATAGTGCCTTTGCGGAAAGGAGAACATGAAGGCTTTCGTGATTTCGTGGCTGGTTTAAAACATACTTGCTACCAAAATACTTCGAAGATGTTAAAACGCGGGTTATAAATGCCATAAATGCAGTTCAAAATATTTCTTTAACTACTGATATGTGGACAAATTCAAACAAAGAAAGAATACTGGCAATCACACCTCATTTTTTTCATAGAGTTAAATTAATTTCTACATGATTAACGGAATTTTGCATAAAAGGATTTCAAATTCGAAAATACTTCTTCAATTTAAAAACTTCTTCAATTTAATTATATTCCATGTCTCGCGCATACTTTAAATTTGATTGTGTCTGATATTGATGGCACCTGATTTTCATTTTATCATCAAAAAATGCAAAGATATTGATACTTATTTTCAACCGAGCTCAGTTGTTTCAGATATACTGACAATTGCCCAAAGACAACTCAACAAACCTGAATTGAAGTTGATTGAGCAGTTCCGTTCACGTTGGAATAACGCATACGCCAAGATCAAATATTTCTATGAAATCAGACAAGAATTGACTTTGGCATTAGCCGAATGTGAGAAGGCATTTGAAACGTTACTCGCCGAAGATTTAAATGTGGTGCCTAATATTATTCTGCTATTAGAATCATTTTATGTGGCTACGACAACAATATCTGGCGCAAATTACATTACTCTTTCTTATATAAATCCGTTATTACGAGGGCTTATTCTACAATTATCGAAAGTGGGAATTAACTTAAAAAAAACCTTGCTGGAAAGGATATTTATAACACTTTATGCAAGTCATTGCGGGAACGATTAATACCGTTGGAGAGAAAGGCTCTTATAATGTTAGTCACCATTCTGGATTCAAGGTTCCAAAAATAAGTGAAGACGATGGAAACATAGCTGCGCAATCTCTTCAAATAGAATATACTTCTTTTCTGATGACACGAAAGCCGGAGTCAACTCAGAGTACTTATGAATTTACGGCGATTGCATGCAACTAACGAAGAAAAAGTCTAAAGGAAAAAAATCCAACGAATTATTATTTCTACTTGTAGATCTATTCAAAGGCAAAGCTTATAGCTGCCCAAATAATGGTGCAAAAATATATAGATGTATACTAAAACCTGGAGAAACCTCCCATTGGAAACGACATATGTCTCATCGACTACTTGTTTGATTCAAATACTGAGACAATGAAAATGTTTTCTCTGTAGCATCCATGTATACTTGCGTCTTCTGTTCCGAGTAACGGTTTTTTTTCGAAAACTGGTGTAATTCACAGTGATCGCAAAAACCGCTTAAAGTCTCAAAGCGTCTCAACGAATTGCTTTTCCTAAATCAAAATGCTCAGCATTTTGGAAATGAATAAAACTCTATATTTCGGTGTTTCTCTAGAATAGTAATTGAATTCTCAGTTATTTTTAAAATAAATTTATTAATCCTGGGTGTATATACTATTTTCGCAAAAACACATATACACCATCGATAGTCTATCGATAGCCTATCGATAGTTTTAAAAATAACATCGATATTATCGAAACATCCAACTATCGATGTTTAACGTACACTACGTGTGAGCATTTGCTGTTTTGCTTTCGGTTCAAGCGAGCTTGAAGTATTATTATACACAAATCTATATTTATGCAAGTAAGTGAAAACTATCACTCTGAAAAGTGATAATAAAGAGGACCGTTACTGCACCTCATGAGTGCTCAGGTTCCTATGCACTGCGGACTTTACATATTTTGTTTAATAAGGTTTCATTGGAATCTAAAGTAATGGTTGGTTAATCGGTTTTTCAGCTACCAAACTGTTTGCTTCCTTGCATTGTGAGACTCATTTTACTTTGGAGAGTGTCGTGAGGATGAAGTTTCTCAGCGTATGCACGAGACGATTAGATAACAGCTACAATTATTGGAGAAGTAATCAAAGTCAGTGATTTTTTGATGCTATAATTTCATCCTAATATTAATTAGTTCCAATAACCAAGTGGAAAATTAATACAAAACCTATTGGTGCTAGAGCCAACGAAAAAGAATATGAGTAGCTGCTTTTACCTTCAAAGATGAAAATCCCTCAGTTTTTACAGACTCACATCGCACATTTTCACCTTTGCGCGACTTTGTAGTCTGCAACTGGCTCTTTGCAGTAACCGTATTTTCCCAGGAAATTCAAATTGTATGCAATAGTTGAATATATCATGCCTTGTAGATTATGTTCATAGATATTTCGTCAAGATAGCGATCCGTTAATAACGTGGTCGCTGATTTCAAAACAGATCGTAGGAGCTACAACCAATTTTCTGCCCAAGAAATTCTTGCTATTCCGATTTAAATAATTTTGTAGAATTATTCAGAAGCAATTAGATACTAAGCAAGAGAATTAAGATACATAAACGTACTCCGAATAGATTCATGAAGTAATTGCAAAATGATTTTGAACAGTGAATACAGACAAATAGAACCAGCACTAAGCTGAGCACGTCAATGCAAGCAGAAGTCTTCAAAATCTTCATAAAGTCATTGATTGAACTACCTTCGAAAGGATGCACACCGAAATCATCACGCGACTTAATTGCTTATACTAATCTTACTGGAAAACGGAATGTCGGTCGGCTATGATGCAAAACTGAAAATGGCTTAGGGTTAGTGACCGCATATATTGTATAGTATGCAAAATATATATAGTTGTCGAAGATAAATATGCATCACCAATCAATATACGTTTACGTAATAGTGGAGTGCATTCATTTTAAGTTAATATTTAGCAAGATAGAAGTGACAGTTTTGAGTAAAAATGACAGTTTGATGTTAAATAGCAAAGTTAAATATCAGGTTGGCAAGCATTAAATTTGCTGCTAATAATATTTCCAACTTTAGCTGCTTATTATTTGGCTTTGGCTTAATTATTTGTGTTTTTTTTTGTGGGCAAGTTATACATTTTGCCTGTGTAAAGAAATCATTGTTAAGTCTAAAATATATTATAATTTTTAGAAACAATATTTTTTTTTGAAAATGAAACGGTCAGAAATTAGCACTATTATGAAATATGAGCTCTCACGTCGAACTACGAGATCTCAGACCGCGCGAAACATTAAAAATGTATTTGGCTTTAGTATTATTAAGCAGTAGACACTATCAAACTGGTGCACCAAATTTTTTATAGTTAACTTTGATCTCACAAATAAGCCATGCTGTCGCCCAGAATTAAACGTCAATAATGATAAACTACAGATCAACGTTGAGTCGGATCCATCCCAGAGCGCCTACAAATTATCGTTGAAGTTTGGTCCTAGTAAACCAACATTATGAACACAGTTAACTCAAATCGGTAAAGTGAAAAAGTTGAAAAAGTGAGCTTCATATGAGTTGAATGAAAATCAGAAACCAAAGCATTTGGAAGCCTGCTTGATGTTGCTTTTTCAATACAAATCTGATAGATTTTTGAGTCAAATTGTCACTTGTGACAACCGTTTAACACAGTGGCTGGACAATGAATCACCAACATACACTGAAAAAAGCAAAAGTAATATTCATCAAAAAAAGCTTATGGGAGTGTTTGGTGCTCTAGCGCAAGTGTGATCCACTATACTACTTCTTCCGCAACTTGGACAACTCTCGTCTGCCAGAGTTTTATCGTAACGAATAAAATAACTTATATTTGTTAGTTATCATGAAGCTTTGCTTTTTTCTACAAATTTCATCCTTGACCACCGGATATATAGGAATTATTACAGACAGCTGTTCTATGTCACACGCAGTCATGCAAAAAAGGTGTCTTGGGGGCAATTGCACTAATTCAGTGTTATAATCGCTCACACGATTGCACTCGAGCTGTATTTTTCAAGCATTGATTGCTGTAGCCGTCCTGGGGAGGGAGTCGTGATATCTATTACATACTTGGATGTCTTTTTTGACTCCGACTCCCCTACAAAGCTTTAGATTCCATAACCCTGACTCCACAGCTCTGCAAAGTACAGAGATTTGCTAATAAACTACTATTTTCCAGAATGATTAAGTAAGTAGAAGTAGTTTGGCATAATTCGTATTCAGGTAAATGATATTGTTGTAGTTTCTATCCATTATAAGAATATTCGTTTATAGTTTCTAAGAATAAACTAACTTCTAAACTGGTTTAGAGCACTTAGACTTTCAGAGTGGAAACATGGAAAAAGCACAATTTATAGTTTTTTACTCCAAAAGGGCAAGCGCAAAGCATTTGGTATGAATTAATCATCATTCGCTTGAGTCCTATTCTGTTGGATACCTTCTAGCAAAGCGGTGATTTCCTGGCGATTCTAGCGCAATTTCTTTTAAAACATATTCCGCCTGCCCGTCAAACTCTGTGTTAAAATAAACCTCTCAAAAATATATTTCTAATATATTTCAAATGGATATATTAAAAGACAATGAAATTCATCGGAATGACCTGATTATCAGTAATATCATACTGTAAGCTGATCAACAGTAAACATTCAATATTCTTTAACTTTTCATTTCTGCATCTTTTACTCGCATCACACAAATGATAATAAAGACATTTGTAACCATGCAAATCACTCGTTTGCAGGCAACACAAAACATTTTCTCTATACACAACACACTTCTATGTAGACAGCCTAACATTTTCCTTTCACTAATTGGACATAGCATTCATTAATGCAAAGAAGACTTTGATTGTTTTGACAAGTAATCGACAAGAACCCTTTGTAGCTTACCAACTTCTAAGAGCGCATCACAGCACGACATAACCGCCACCGAGTCTTACAGATTTCATTGTTATTATTGCCAAAGAAATACCAAAACAAAACGCCACCAACAGCAATCTTCGTGGTACAAGGCCTGCGCACAAGATTAATAATAAATAATTTGCACAAGTCTGATTTGTTGTTGAATCGAAAGCATTCGACAGCGGCAAAATCGTTTGCAGGCTTTCATTCAATTTCTAGTAAGTAATTGTACGAGCAAGCACTACTGCTGCTGCAGCAAACAATGTTGGTTCTCTCTTAAGCCACGCCAAGCGCTTGTTGAACTGTTTAAAAAAAATGAATACGACGACGATGGCATATGAGCGGCCGAAATTGTGAAAGGTCCATCAAAAGCGAAAGAACGAACGTGCCTTTGTAAGCTTCTTAACGCAAACTACTATTATTAGCGCGTGCTGAGGTGTCTCAATGGGAGGGCCGATTCAACATCCTGCTGGGTCTTTTTTCGTCGCATCTTCGAACCATTCGCCAAATTCAAATTCAATTTCGTTGTATTAATATAGCGGTTAGCTGCGATTTGGCCGTTGTTAACAACTAACCGAAAAACCAACAAAACGACATCAGTGGTTCATTTACCGGCTGACAGTTCCCCACGGAACGGCAATTACGAAATGTGAAGCGAACGGATCCTTGGGTTCGTATTGATAGCTGGCCCCGTCACCATTTGACGGAAGGTGAAAATAATCAGAAATTACCGTTTCGATTTTGCGCAGCTCGTATCCACGATCTTGGAAAATAAAGCACAAAAGCCGTTCAGTCAAGGATCTGAGCGGCAGGCCACTGTGGCCGCTTTTAATCGGTTGTATCTGCTCAATGAACCCTAGTCTGATTTGAATGGCCTTTCACAGTTCTCACATCGCGCATTAGCTACGGTCCATTAGGCATGGCCGCAAAAGCCCCGGGAGCTCTGCTAGTAACCTTGATTAGTCCCGTTGACAGGGCTCGATGCTGGATTCAGTGAAACCACAAATGAACATAAACAATAATAGCCTGAAGACCCCCGAAGGGGCACACAAATATGCCCTCTGCTCGCCGATACGAAAAGCCAATGTACGCTGTGCCAATTCACAAAAACAAAGAGCCGATTAAGAAGTCCTTTTATGGCTCACGCAATACTCGAACATGCCTGCGACTCCAAACTGAATTGAACAGCAAGAGCAACAGCTAAAACGGCATTGAAAATATCCATTTCCATTGAAACGACAACAAAAGGATCTGTCAAATGAGTGGAAATATTCGTCCCACTTTTGTTCAGTTTTTGATTTTTCATTGTCTTAACGTCTTGTCGAGACTGATTTTGTTAGGATTTTTTTGACTTTTCCGTTTTCATTTCTGAAAAAAACTGTATTAGACTCCGTTCCCTGTTTGTTTTTTGAATACGAAACCTTTTGAAAATATCCTGGTTTTACCCCGGCGTTTTTTTGATTTGTTTACGGGGCGATTTGACTTTTCTAGGACCAAGCTTGGTCTTTTAAAAGCATTCATTTATCCTGGAGTCAGTTGCTTTGCCATTCATCGTCTTAGTCATCTCCCGTCTGTTAGTAATTTCATCAACTTAAGACGGTATTGTTTTCTGGGCCCTTGATTTGATATTGAGTGACGTTTAAGCACTCAAACACTATTCAAGAGGCTCTTCGACACATTCGAAGCATAACTGATGTGTATTCGTTACGTATGGAAGAGTGTTATTTAGAAGATATAAATGTTTTGGAAATGTTTTTACTCTAATGATATTCTCATAGTAGCATTCTTATATCTAAATAGAGCAAAGTCGTATAAGAATCTTTTTGGTTTTTGGTTTCAATCAGAATATTGTTTACTCAACAATTTTCTGAAATTCAAACACACTTTTCTGTTCTATTTTAGTATTTTTCATAGTGACAGAAAAATGTCATCAACGCTCAAAATTCCATGACCTACAAACTTGAAAGGTTTGCAGTCATTTCCTTTTTGAGAACGAGTACTAAAATCAGGTGCTATTCTTATCTCCAAAAATAAACCAAATTCAACTTTTTATTTTCTACTGAGCCCTCGCCTCGATTCAACAAATAATGATCTCTTTATTCAATTAATTCGCATTCCACTTGTCCTGATTAGTTATTATACGATTGCTCGATTATCTCTCGGTTGCTGATTGAAATAGCGATGATGCTGATGAGCTTGTTGATGATTGCGATGACGATAGTGGTTCTAATTCAATTCGTCTTGTATATGTACTTGTTCTAGTCTTGTTTGCCTTGTTTGTTTCGATTCATTAATCTGAACGACCCTTCACGGAATCATCAACTTCCTTCGTTGTTCATATCGTACTCAATAGAATATGTACGAGTGTCTCTCCCCTTGGCGTAGTCTGCTTTCCGAATAGCTTTTCAAATGTAGCCAAGGCACAATCTGACAGATCTACATATCGTCGCTAGTTTTGGAATAATGTAACATTTCGGATACGAAATCGCTGAACACGATTCGGAGAGTGTGTTCGATATAATGACATTAGAGTTCAAAAGATGATGATGATGCTGAAGTGAAGTCAATCACAAGAACTGTCAGTCTGCCATCGAACGACGACCTAAATTACTTCTCGATATTCATGAGATAAAATTATCTCAGTCTTGTTCGTATACCCAGATACAATATTTTGATAAAGAAGAAAGCAATTTTCCTGTTGATATGCGTAAACATGTTTACAAATTGGAAAATTAATTTTCGAAATGTTCTCATTCATTTGACTTGAAAGAGAGTATGTGCAAAATGTTTTTAGATCATGGTCTGGCAAGAAACATTGTGGGCATTTGCAATAGCTTTCTTGAATTGGTCTCAATTAATTCATACTTCAAATTAATGGCTGCTAGTCATGGGATTTTGATTCGCCTGAAGACTAAGTGTAGAACAGATGTAGTTTTGCTCTGCATTTGAAAATTATTAAAAATGCGGCTATACTGGCGCATACTTAATTCTGGCATAAACGATGGTTTTAGTTGTGTGTTTTTTCTTAAATTAAATTCACCTTTTCTCCATGGTTGAAAATATTCTTCACTCTGATGTAAGTAGAAAATCACAATTTATTTGTTCAAATGTCAATACATCAAACTTATGTATATATATTCAATTATAGATTAGAAAATAATATTCTAGGTTACGTTCCGTGGCTGCCTCTTTCAAAAAGACTCGAAAGAAGGATCACACCGGAACACAGGGGCCCATTGTGATACCACTTGGCACAGTGTACAATCCTTATTAAGCGGAGAGACAGCCTGAGTCGTCGATAGACTGAGTGGTCCCCTTCATACACTGAAAAAAATCCACATGGCGCCCAGAGCCATGTAACATAGCGCAATATTTATGGCACCATACGCTATGTACATAGTACTCTGAGCTATGCAATATGGCGCCCAGCGCCATAATGTCAGAATCTACATAGCGCGTGGTCCTATGTAACATGGCGCAGCATTTATGGTTCCACACGCTATGTACATAGTGCCCTGAGCTATGCAGTATGGCTCCCAGCGCCATAATTACATGGCACAGAAATTATGGCCCCACACGCTATATTACATAGTGTCATGAGCCATGTAATATGGCTCATGGCACTCCAATTATAACTCGCAGCCATGCTGTGTGAGGGAAGGTATAAATGTCAGCAAGTGACATTAGAGCTTGGGTCTACACAATTGACTCATTTTGAACTGAAGTACTGGCTGCGATATTTTCGATACTTCGACCGGTGAATTTTCACACTGGAGCAGGAACATTCAATAGTGAGTATGTTGACTCGAATTTATCGAATTTATGTTTGGTAGAATTTATATTTGGTGGAATTGATATTTGGTGGAATTGATATTTGGTGGAATTTATATTTGGTGGAATTTATATTTGGTGGAATTTAAATTTGGTGGAATTTATGTTTGGTGGAATCTATATTTGGTGCACTAAAAAAACATATAGCGCCAGACGCCATAGTTTATAGATTTCTGGCACCATGTACATAGTCGATTTCAGTCGATTTGTGATAAAATATAGCGCCACACGCCATAGTACATAGGAGCAGATGCTATGCTTATAGCCCTCCACGCCATGTACTATAGTCCTCCACGCCATGTACCATAGTCCTCCACGCCATGTACCATAGTCCTCCACGCCATATACTATAGTCCTCCACGCCATATACTATAATCCTCAACACCATGTACTACAGTCCTCCACGCCATGTACTATAGTCCTCCACGCCATGTAATATAGTCCTCAAAGCCATATACATGGCGTGGAGAACTATGATACATGGCGTGGAGGACTATAGTGTATGGCGTGGAGGGCTATAAGCATAGCGTCTGCTCCTATGTACTTTTCGCCATGTATTATGGCGTGTGGCGCTATATTTTATCACGATCCCTAAATCGATTATGTACATGGCGCCAGAAGTCTATAAATTATGGCGCCTGGCGCCATGTGTTTTTCAGTGTGTTCACCGAAGCCACTTTGGTTAGGCAAGTAAAGAAGTATGAGGCAAGGAACTTCATTTTTCTTCCAGCGAGGACCAGGTATTCACATTGGAGATGAACAACCGTTTCCTTTATCGACAACTCCGGCAGAAGTCATAGGGCCGTGCTGCATGTCTGCCGACTGTGTCTAGCTAAGGCAGCCACCGCTGTTCGGAGGGAAACCCCTCGCTAAATCGAGACGTTTCCTGGGCGACAAATATATACAGCGTCGTTTAAGTATTTTTCCCTGATGGTAAGTTAAATTGAAGCCACCGGAACGTCAAACGGGAGACTATAGAGCACCTCCGGTAAAAGCGTGCTAGTTTTTCCAAATTAGTCTGCTTTACAGGTCCCCTTAGTGCCCCTATGTCCTGGTATCAAAAACAGCTGCATCATTGAATATATATTGTTGACGAGGTGCTAACTCCAGCAAGAAACTGTACAGCTGTTTAGCTTTCAATGGAAATGCAAATATTCACTCCCACTATGTGGACATTGTCTTTCATCAACGGCCTCTTTAAGAATGGCCAACAACTCAGCCTAAAAGACACTGCAGTGGTCCAACACTCGGAATGAAAGTTTTAAGTTAAGGTCAGTGAAAAATATATCACAACCCCCCAATTTGGAGCCATTGGTATTTATTTCCAGCACATCTATTCCCAGAGATAACTCTCTCGTCCACGGCTCTCTACTTGGGATTTAGGCCTAGGCCTAAGGGATCCGGAGACAGAAATGGATGCACCAAGATTTTGACATGGCCCAGGCCTGTCCTTGTCGCGAGACAAGCATGGAAGCTTGGAGTCCAGGATAAATTCCAAATATTTTACTTGGTTAATGAGGCTTAAAGAAGTTCCATTGAGCATCGTTAGTTCGAAGAATGGAACCCTATACCTCCTCGCAAAGTGCAATGGTTCCATTTGGTTAGAGTTAGCGCTAAGGCCACACTGTAGAAACTGAATGATTTAATCGCTTCAATAGGGTCGAGATAAATTTCCCTGATATAGCAATAGCAATGCCCTCTGCATACAACATCAATTTGCCTCTAGTTTATGTAAAGTAAAGGAGACAGAACACAGCCTAGGGGGATGCCCGTAATACTCCCTAATTGCTTGGTGCTCGAGCTACCTAGAGACGAGTATAATATCCCATTTTTAACCGCTGATTTATAAATACGACTTGATGCGAATTTATGACTAGGTTTTGGTTGTTTCAACTTGAATGGGCCAAAAAATTAAACGGAACATTTTATGTTTGCACTAGAAGCTTTAATGGTATTTTGAAGATAGAAGATAGAAGCTTTAATGGTATTTTGGAGATTTTTTCTCACTACTAGGAAAGTGAGTGGCCATCAGTGTTCTAAGAGTGTCGCAGATGTTTTGAGTCCAACTTCCACCAGACCTTTGTATGCAACCAGAAGCAATGGACGACTGTTCTCACTATTCCCAGGCAAGGCCCAAGTATCACTTGCTGACATTTATAGATCCCCTCACACAGTATGGCTGCGAGTTATAATTGTAGTGCCATGAGCCATATTACATGGCTCATGGCACTATGTAATATGGCGTGTGGGGCCATAATTTCGGCGCCATATAATTATGGCGCTGGGAGCTATACTGCATGGCTCAGGGCACTATGTGCATAGCGTGTGGCACCATAAATGCTGCGCCATGTAACATGGGACCACGCGCTATGTATATTCTGAGATTATGGCGCTGGGAGCCATATTACATGGCTCAGAGTACTATGTACATGGCGTATGGGACCATAAATAATGCGCTATGTTACATGGCTCTGGGCGCTATGTGGATTTTTTTCAGTGTAGTGTGCCATATAGCATAAAGCAACCCAAAATGATTTCGGCTTCTCGTCGACCACAATAGCAACATTGTCCTTGTCAGTGAGCTTTGAAAGGATAAGGGCATTTATAGACTTCTTGATGGTTACACAGGCTCTTGATTTGTCCAAAAATTCGAATGACACAAGTCTGTATCCGTCAATGAGTAATCGCCAAACCTAGTCCTTAACGATCCATGGTTGTTTGATTAGAATTGTCTTCTCCGCATGTTTGATCAAATGAGGGAGAAGAGCAGCCGAAGCCGCCTTGGAGTGGTGAACCTTCACGCTTATCGATTACGGTGCAGTCTAGAACCTCATCAGATTCAATGGCAATCTTCTCCTCCTAACTCGATTGAAGGTTCAGGAGATGAATAAAGCGACCTAGGTCATAAGTTGTGACAGCACTCACTTCATCCTCCAATGCATCGTATAATAATCGTGATATTCCAGCCTAACTTTTTCAGGTCGGTTAAGGCCGTGTATTGGGTTTTTAATCAGTTTTTCTTAGTATTCTACCCTAAGGATGTCGCATCAAAGGAATCCTAAATTATATGCTTGACCCTTCTTCTATATTATTTTTTCAATGATCTGAATTTTTTAATTTTTTCCTATCAAGCTATATATTTGAAGCTGTATATTTGAAATTCTAAAAATATTTCATAGAAAAACATTTCATACGAAATACATACACTCAATATTACTTTTAGATTAGGATGTCTGTACGATTGGTTGCTAAAACACCCAACTATCCATCCCTTCCTGATTAAATTTAATTCCATCTTAAAATGGCATTTCCAAATTAACAGCGATTGAATTTGCACGACATGATACTTCCTAATATCCTTGATTAGAATTCAATAAACAAAAAACGGGGCATCCAGACTCCAAAAGCATCCATATCAGTTCAATGGGCTCACAATCACACACCCAATATACATTCGACCACCGTCTCAGCCTGTGCTGATTAACTAGAAAGAATGTGAGTCACGAAATATCCAGCAGCATGGAAACATGCCCCCATACCCCCAAGGAATGTTTATATTGACTCTTAATAAACTCTATTACTGTTCGAACATCCCCTTTGACGCTCTTAAGCCAAGGGTGGTCCTATCGATACGAGTAAGGTGAGTTTCGACGGCTTGCAGCCCCCCATGCATGCATTGTGCTATAATCCTTGTCTCTTTACACTTCCTCCAATGTTAATGAAATCTACAGCTAGCATATGGAAGCTACTGTTCTGCAGGGCTGCATCGAAGAGTTTACCCGAAGTGTACTCGTATCTGTTGCCTTCCGAATGATATCCATGGCAGTCTCTTAGCGACTGAGTGTCTCCACTGTAATGCGATTGAGTGGTTCCGCTGTGGAAGCGTATTCGAGATAAGTCCTCGTCTGAGAAATGCAACTTGAAATATCAAGGGGTGGCTAATTTAATCTGGGGGTGTTATTAAATTGTGGACGTTAATAAAGGGCATTTCATTGCTTCTTATCTATTGATGAACTCATTAGTAGCAATTAAGGACTCGGACTATAGGTCGTTCATCTGCTTGAAGAGTAATCCGAATGTTAATAAACAATAGTTTTTATATTATCGGAAAGAGGGGCTTATGTGTGCAGCTAATATAATAAAAAAATAGTTTTCATAATTCTTCTTCGACTTGAGTCTTTTGGTCTAGTTTTGTGTCTTTGAAGAAAAATAATTGATGCATCATTGATTCGTTCCGGGATGCGCAAACACTCCAAAGTCTTTGTAATCTTTGAATCGACTGACGTGAGCTTATCCAATTAACACGTCCATTCACCTTCCGATTCGGCGGCAGCCAGTCATTCAAACGCGCCAATGTTAAGCCAAACTTTGAAAAACACATAGCTATTAATTAAATAGAAATAACAATCAGCCTCCGTGTAACTTCCAAAACGACCTACCAACAGCAATTTCTCCAATTTAGTTGCAAAAATTGCCCCATTAAGCTATTCTTCGAACTGGAATTGGAATTTCTACTATAAGGTCCCGTAGTGCGAGTGCCGTACCACCTGTCGTTTCATTATCATCTCAATCATTTCGATCGGGTTCGATAATCGAAAGAGATGATCTTCAGGGCACAGCGGGCAAAATGTCATATGCTAGTTACGTTTTAATTTCAGTTCATTTCATTTCATTTGATTTTTGGGAAATTCACATATACAATTATTACGAATTGACAAAGAGAAAGAGGTAAAAAAAATTCGTCAATTTACGATTTTTTATCGTCCATAAAATACTGTGTCCCCGCATGAAGTTATTGTTCAGATCGAGAGGCTTTTTGTCGTAGATTTCGAAAGAAATCTTGGAATCTGTTGGGTCCGTACTGGTTTGCTTTTCTATGAGACTATTTCTTAACCGTAGGTTGCAGTAGCTAGTTTCGATTGGTTCTATGCTGGGCTTCTAATTTAGATGGTGGTGGGTGGTTTGAAAAGCAGGTAGGTGTAATTAGTAGATATAAAATGTAGCAAGAAATAGAATGAAGTTAAATATATTATAGCCTTAATTTGCAAAATTGACGAGCTACTAATTTAAAATTCGACAGATTCTACACATTATTTCAACTCGTTTTAGAATACTGGATCAATTGAATTCCGGAATCCTAGAACTTGTCCATGTATATTGGGTTTTTAAAATAGTTTAATAGATGTGTAAAATTAAACAATGGGTTGAAAATGAAAATTACATATCAAAATATTAAAACTTGTTTGAATGTTTTATTATAGCAATATAACTAAAATATGGGGCATTCCACCTCAAGTGTTCCCACCTCAAAAACGAAACATTTTTTATTTAAAATTGTAAGTCCGAAGATTTGTTGATAATGGAAAGCAAAGAACACGTATCCTGATGTATTTTTTCCGTACTTTCCAAAAAAAAAATATAAACAATTTTCCATGAAATTTAATATTTTTTTTTTAAATTTAAACTTTGTTAATAACATTTTTTTAACAAGAGCCTGTTGGGATTTTTTTCAAACTTACCTTATAATACGGTTCATTCCCTCCCCTACAAAAAAGTATATATAGTATTTTATGGGCAAAGTTGAATTTCTTCTCTTTTTGAGGATCCAAACCCAAAGCGTCTACCGCGCCCGACGCGCGACGTAGCTGTGGCGCGCGGATTTATTATTTTTAGCATAAGTGTGTGTGTATAGTAGAAAAAATGTTCTATATTATAAACTATAGTAAAAAAATACAGTTAATAGTATATAATGTTATATAGTATAAAAATTTAATCAAAATGCTGGTATCCTTGGAAAAATGTATATTTACAATTACTGATACATAGAACACTATTCCACATATATACAAAAATGTTTTTTCTTTCGTGAGTTTTTATCATGCACATACATATAATAACATACAGAACGAAAAAAAAAGTCATACTGCCTTACACTTTCTTACGATTTTCACGAACTTTGGGAAAAACCATACATTTTTCTTGAGAGGAACATTGTCTTACTTCCATACTGATTTGTGAAATCGGCACAAAGGAGTGAAATTTCTGCGTACCCTGAATCGTTTTCGATTGTTGGAATCTACTTTTTAGCTCATTAGCAACGATTTCGTGACTTTCTTTTGAACTGAAAATGATGAGTGTGTCTTTGAAGTTTTCTTTTGCCCAAGCATAGAAAGCACTGCAATTCAAAATCGAATTTTTCGAGGATGCTTGTAAGCTGGCACGCATTGCTTGTCTTTTCGCATGAAAATGCCATTCAGCAGAGATACCAAAATCTTTTTTGTGATTTAAAAGATTTTGGAAATTGAAATTGTTCTTAAAATGCTGCGTCGCTCCATCAGTAAAGTAAAAAAATTTTGAAACCTCAAAATTTTCTTTCAAGTACGAAATGAACAATTTCTGAAAAGAATAAACGGCGACTGTGTCATGTTTGAGATTGTCCGATAGAATACCGACGCTATCATGCTCAATATTATTTTCATGTTTATAATAGAAAACAATAGTGAAAATGGTAATTTGGTCATTGTTCCAATGGAATGATTGGGCAGCATTCTGTGCAACAAATGCATAGTTCTCTGCAAAATCACATGTAACTAGAAACTCTCCAGATCGCAAGTTTTGTTTGCACGCTTTGAAAAAATCTGACTGCTGCTTGGCAAAAACAGAATGAGGTTTTAATTTGTACAGATGATCGCAAAACTCTTCGACAAACTCTTCCACATTCGATGTAACTGTGCGTAAAGTACTCCTATCAGTAGTTTGCCAAGTTCGATATTGTACATTTTCAAAGTCCTGATCTTCACAAAGTGAGCCCAGAAAGTCTCTCAATTTTTCTACGCCAGGGCATTTTTTACACTCATTAAGATGACATTCTGGTGTTGTGTTTTCACAATTGAGAATTTTGAATGCGTCGTGATAAGTTTCGAAAGTACACTCAGTTTCAAGAGAAAGATCTTTAAAATTCATAGCTTCAAACATGAGGCGAACATTTTCGTGGTAAACACAAACACATACTGTGTGGGTGCCACTGGCACCAGCAAGAACACAGTTTTTTGGCCTCAACTCACAAAATTTTGACAAACTAATTTTGGTTTCCGGGTAAGCGCTCTTAAAAATTTGATACAATTCAGAAAGATTTCCCAGAATCAACCTTTTTTGAACTTGTTTTCGCGAACCATCAGAATTTTTTACAGAAACGTAATCTTTTCTACCTGGCATGATACGGCTATTGTCATCATTTTCGTAAAATTGTAAAACCAACTTAGCAGTGTCATAAGGTTTTACCTTTTTTTACATCCGGTGAAGTCAAAATACCGAATTTTTTCACCAATTCTTTTGATTTTCGTGCTTGGCGCTCAGACGCTCCGAATTCGGCGGCAATTTTCCTACGACCCCAAGACTGTGGTGCAAGCGTGAGAATAAGTAACCGTTCAGAAGTATCCGTGCTGCTTTTAAATTTTTCCTTGATTTGGTTGAAAACTTCTACAGCCGCTTGATGTTCATCGTTAGAGCAAGACATTTCCAATTTTTTAACTTTGGAGGTGGAGGACCATCAAATATTTCCTTATCAATATCGTCATCATTGTGGAGAACAAATTGATTGTGGTTTTCTTCCAAAATGTTCTACAATAATCAACAATATGTTTAAGTTAATATTTCATACATCAAGTATTAATTTTTTTATAATAGATTAATTATAATTCAAATTGTTTTTCAATGTACCTGCTCTATATTCACATAATTTGCTTCATTCACATCGTATGGTGGAGATAGAGCCGAAATATTGCCCATTTCCTTGCGGCAACTCGTACAAACTTTAGCAGTATGACATAAGAAAACAAACTTCTTTAGAAGATTATCAGATATTGTTCTCAATCCTTTACTATACGTATGATGTTTGTGAATTTCGAACGGATTGCAACAACGATCTACGGGAAACTTTTTCATGGCGATGCAATTTCTAAGCGATGTGAACGGAACAGATTCTCGAAGAAAACTGACCAGAGTTTAAAATTTTCACATTTTCACACATGGCTGAGTCGCGCATCGGGCGCGGTAAACGCGTTGGGTTTGGTGCTTCAAAAAAACAAGAAACTCAACTTTGCCCATAAAATACCATATACACTTTTGTAGGGGAGGAAATGAACTGTATTATAAGCTAACTCTGAAAAAAATCCCAACAGGCTCTTGTTGAAAAAATGTTATTAACAAAGTTGAAATAAAAAAAAATTTTATTAAATTTAATAAAAAATTGTTTATATATTTTTTTTTGGAAAGTACGGAAAAAATACTTAAAGATACGTGCATGTTGTTTTTTCGTTAGCAACAGCTTTTTGGACTGAGAATTTAATTAAAATCGACGTCCGAAATAAAGGGCGAAAATTCAAGCCCCTGTATCACTGCAACCCGTGCATAAATCCGCCCCTCCTTTTCCACAATCAATGTACTCTGATAGTACAACAACTCTACCAAATATCATCAAAATCGGAAATGTTTCGTTTTTGAGGTGGGAACACTTGAGGTGGAATGCCCCATATGCATTTGCAAATAGTTTCAGCCATCCACTGATCAATGATTTGCATTACATATAGGGATTCCAATCCCGAACCATTTTTTCAATCCCGGGATTACGGGATTAAAAAATCTCAAATCCCGGGATCCCGGGATCCCGGGATTCGAGATTCAAAATATAACACAACAAAATAAGTTAAGTTTTAATGAACAGATTATATTATGTACCATCATTTCAAAACTACAGCAATAAGTAAGCTGAAAACTGTATAAAAAATATGTTACTGAATAATTACTAATTTATTTAATTGATGCAAATAAAAACAATAATTTTTATTATCCGAGACGTTGACAGTATGAAAGCAAATATTTAAAATTACAACTATTACAAATTACAACAACAAATCACGACAAAAAATCACAACAATAAATCACAACTCTTAACATATAAAATAATCAACACATAAAAATTCTGCCAAAGTTCATTGGTTTTTTCGGAAGTAACATTGAAGCAATAGCAAAGTATCCAAAGTATCGTCTCCAAGCCTGTTTCTAAATTTATTCCCGATGTTGGACGCCGCGGAAACGGTCGATAAATATTGGTAAGCCTGCTCCAAACTATGCGAGTGCCACCACTTTCGAAAAGTTTCATTTCTTTTGCAATAGTTTTAATTAGATTAGTTTCTTGCGGCATTTCACGATTGATTATTTTCATACTTTTGCAGCTCTTCTTGTAGCATCAATTGACGACTACCATGTTCTGATTCAATATGGGTATCTACTGGGTTCTCCTCATTTCTTTGGCTAGCAAGCAAAGGGTTCAGCATCTAGATCATTGAAGTATTTTTTTTTAATTTTTAAATATTTGCGTTGCTTGGTTTCCAAAATAGAGATTCTATTTCACTTGGTAAATTTTTGCTGGCACTATGTAGATTCTGGAGATAGCTCAGTACACGGACGCTCTTTTATTCGGTCTAATATTGCAATTTTCATATCATTCACAAGAATGGACCGTTTTTCTCCTAGCAGCCTAAATAAAAATCTTGATGAAGTATTAGCATCTTAATGAAATATTAGCATAAATTTGCATCTTTGCGATTTAAGGCCTAAACAGTCAATTTTACAAGGAGTAAAACTTCAATAAGCTTCTGAATCGAATCAAACTCAGTTCCTTTTAATCGCTCTGGATATTGCAGGCCTATTAATGTATACTATTTTTCAAAATGGAAAACCGTTTAAACATTGTCAAGAGATTATTTCATCTTGTTTTACAATCCAGTAAGTGAGACAATTAAATGCCTTGCTCGGATTTGACATATGTAGTTTTGAAGATCGTTATTATTTTTCGTTGGAGCTTTTTTAAAATATAAAACTACCTTACGAACTTTCTTTATGCATGCGCTGATGTCCGTCGTCAGATCTAGCGTGTCTTGTAGGCGACCGGGTTCAACGTAGTAAGCGTCCAAATCTTCGTGGTCTTCGTCCAGATTATCAGCTGCTTCATCAACTCTTGGATCTAGAATGAACCTCCTATTATAGACAACATCGCAAACTGCCAAAAGGATGCTATGCGCCAAACAAATATGTTGCTCTGTATTAACTAGTCTGCCTACTTTTCGAATTTCATTTGACCCATCAGTGATGATGGTAACAATGTATTTTTCTAGAGAAACATCAAACTCAGCGAAACGCTCTTTTAATATATCTAGGTAGTTTGCAACTGTCGTTGATATCCTTACTCGCACCAAGCTCCAGTAAGAATTCACTAAGTAGATGTTAATATTTGTGTAGCGCCTATTTGTTGTCGAGGTCCACTCATCAAACGTCAAAATGAACCGTTCACCTGAGATACTAGCCTGTCTTATGTCATTTTTTATTATTTTTTTTATCCTGCTTGCATAGCCCAGAGCCTTTTTTTGATTGTTGTTGAGGATTTTGGTAAATCTGTGTATGCATTCGCTAGTATTAATTTCCTCAAATCATTCGAAGTAACGAATACACTAAATGCGAAACAGTCCATACTTATTTATTTACAAACCCCTTTGTATTCTCTTGTTAACTGTTACATCGGTTTGTTTTGCTCTATTCTCTACACATTTTGATGTGAACCTGCATGCTGATTGCTTTCTCATAAATATGGATTCTATTTGCTATTTTCGAGTCTTGCCGTAATTTGATTGCCGATTATGCTTGACTCCCGGCCCCGGAATCCAGGCCAATTTCTGATCCCGAAAATCCCGGGATTAGAACTCATCAATCCCGGGATTTTCGGGACCAGAAATTAGCCGGGATCCCGGGATCCCGGGATGCGGGATCCCGGGATTGGATTCGCTAATTACATATCACTCATTTAAACTTCAATGTCTCTATTTAGTCACACTTGAGATAATGGCCGCCATGCATAATGTATTTCTACGTCAGTGCTTTCTACAGGGAGCATCTGTTGATAATATCAAAATTATGGTTTAATTTATTTTAGAGAACGATCACGAAAAGTAAAAGAATCGTCAGAAATTAAATAAAATAATTTTACTCACGGACTGAAGACTAAACTTAGCTTGAAACATAGTGATGCTTTTTTAAAGATGCAGTATTTGTTTAATTTATTTTTATTCATATATTTTTTATGGCATTGATTCGCACTACTATTTCATCAAGCACGGTAGGTTGTGTCAGTTTTATTATTTACTCGCAATTTTTTGTAGACTTTTCATTTCAGTAAGAACTTGCATTTGTTGTGAAACTTTTTTTCTGTCCGCATGCTTATCAAGTGGAAAAATTTTTTCATGTCACGAATTTGCTTTTTATGTCATTTGAAAGAATTTTAAGATTTTTATTTACAACAGCTAAAAACATAGCTCAGTATGAATGGTGTGGAACACTTTCGCACAGTTTAGTGGCAGCAAATGAAGAAAGAGACTTTAGAATGGACGAAGTTCGGCAGAAATGGAGGGACACCTATGCACTGAAAACTGAGATGGGGATAATATTCGATTTAGTGATCCATTAGGCTTCAGCTGCTTGTTTTCTTCTTTTCAGGCTACCGCAAGTTTCAATCCTAAATTTAGTTCACCAGAGTTTGGAGTTGACACCCTTTTAAAAAGGGCTTCAAAATCAGCGAAATATTTGACTAACTCAAATATTGTTTCGATCCACGTCAAATCTCATCTCAAAGATGGCCTCATGTTCCAAAAATCTTATAGGAAAGTCATCAACTCATAAACAACTACCCACAAGTTCCTATTGAAGTTATCGATACTATGTAAAAAAAAAAGCCTAGTTTGGGTATAAAAAAAGTTAGTGCCCAATGATTAATTTTCAAAGACTTGTTTTTACGGACAACCATAGTTATTTATGAAGAACTATAGTCGAAAAGTTGTGATGGCTCTTTTAGTAGGAAGAAAAATTGGATTACATGTCAATTTAATAGGACACTTACTACAAAACTAACTCAGATACAGTTCCACTTAAGTTTCAAACGTCTTCAAGTAATTGCATTGCAATTATATCTTCACTAAATTTAGCTCCTTTTCAGGCAAGGTGGGCTCGCTTTGACAAAATATTCTTACTAAATAACAGTCATATTGATGCTCCTTGTCTATAAAGTGTTTTATAAAAGTTCTCATGGTATGGCATTTTAACTTTTCTAATTATTTATGGAACTACATATGCTATGAAAATCAAATTTCTTTGTTTGCTATCGTTGAATTATTTGACTTTTATTATCGTATATATTATTAGCACTTTAAAATAAATAATATATAAAATGGTAATTAAAAATTACCATTTGCAGTAATTTTGTACTCTTAACAAAGTAAAGTAATCCCACGACAACCATTGCTGAGTCTAGGCGCTGAAGCTGTTAAAGAGCTTCATTCACAAATTTACAATTAATGTGCATACGAATGTGGAGTGATTAGTTCCATTGCTACTTTTACCCCTAATTAACTCAGACCCCTATTTAAAGAGGTGAACCGAACCGAGCGCAGTCCCTCGTCCGAAAGTGGATTTGAACCAGCGACTCCCCAATATGACAAAAAATTTTTTTCAGTGCACGGCGATGCATATGCGCCGAGGTAAACCACGGAAATTATATGTTAAAAATCATAGTTTTCCGAACAGTCAGAAAGGTGGCATGCACATTGAGCAAACTTTTGCTCAATTGTTGCTATGAGCTGTTTGTATGTAAAGTGGTGATGAGATACGACTTGACATACGTTCGCTTATGCGCTGTATGGGCACTAATGTTCACTCGTGTTTGCAGATGTAAAAAAGTGGCTTTTCTGCTCAGAAACCGGTCGGTTTTGAGATTTGCTTATGTTCGCAGACTCATGTTTGTTTGAGGCTAAACTCACATAAAATGTTGACATTCAGCTAGTTTCATTTAATTGAGGTAAGTCCAGAACCACTTTTTGAGGGCAAAGAACTTTCAAGAACATCAAGAAAATTTTGAAAACCGAGAACTAAAGTCTTTATTAAATGGAGATTTATGCGAAACGATTGAAGAAATTGTCATTTCATTATTTCGCATATTATTGTGGCTGCTGATGAGAATTGGATGCACTAAGAAAATCCGATGAACTGCAGAAATATCGGTCAAGACGAGGTAAACACACGATATCGGTCCAGACGAGGTAAACAAATCCGATAAACTCCAGAAATATCGGTCAAGACGAGGTAAACACGATCTAGATGGACCATCTTTTTTGTAATGTTGTTCTTAGACGTCATATCTATCTGTAAAAGTCTAGACAGACACTACTTAAATTACTAATGATCATTTATACCTAAAATAGTAATTTAAAAGTTGCTGACACATAGCCCTCGCGTTCATGATGAATACTGTCACTGACTGCCGGTCACTCAAAACAATTAGTTTTCAAAAAATGGAGAAATTGAAAGTGTTTCTCTCTTTTATGTTCTAATTAATGAAGCTGGAGTACAAACCGCGCAAGAGCTACATTAAAATTCTTCAAATATTTCGAATTTGAGTTTGACATCTCAAAAAAGTTATCTTCTTCTTCCTTTTCAATGCGAAAAGCGACTTTTTACAAGGGGATTTTGTATTATATCGGGCAACTCTACATCATTTAAGAATGAATTACGAAAATTTGATGATCAGTAGCGATTTGCTTAATGATTGATAATTTGTTCATATAGTGGTGATTAGTCCAAATTAGCATATGACACACAGCACTTAAATGACCATTTACGACAAATGATCATTTAGGCTGCACTGTCTATAAATACTATAAATTTGTGTAAAAAAACATTTTTGGCTTTTAGACTGTATATCGATATTTCGAAGGTAATCTACTCTTTTCTTCATTGTCTATTGGTTTTCTTGAGAATAAAATAGCCTTTCAGTAAAATTTTTTGTTTTGAAAACTGTAATCAGTTTAATTCAATCGATAAAAGAATCCTGAAACTCATTTTCAACTGACATTCCTGGTAAAAAGAATCACTATTGAAAGGTTTTATTCCAGGGTGGTATTGTTTGATTAGGCGTTTCTTCCTGTGTTACTTGAACAAATTTTTCGTCAGTTCTTCATCAGTTTTCTCATTCGAAAAGCCATTGCAAAGAAACTTCGATCCTAGATGCCCTATAGTCAGATAGGTCGTTCTTTACTTTTATAGCTTTCGCCAAAGCTGAGTGCAAGTAGCCTGACGGATTGCAGTCTAGTAATTTGGCTACTAATGCTATTGTTGATTTAACTGTTACACGCATAGAGCAGTGAAAAGCCTTCAAAATCTTGGAAAAAAGAAGGGGGCTGCAGGTAGCTGATTACGTGATTTGGGAGACCAAGCAATGTGATGTCTTTTGCTCAAGCATATCTGCTGTTGAAAACAACGAAGAATATTCATCCAAAATAATAAGGGATTCTCTTGCCGGTTTTTTAAGAAATAAATGAGCCTTCATTTAAGTGAGTGATTACGAAAGAACTTTTTTTATTCCTCTTCCTTTTAACAAATACTGAAATAGGAACCTTCAAAATTTGATAAAAAAAAACAACAAAAACAAATAGTTTCACTTTCCTCATCACTCGTTATAACACTCATATTCTTTCAGTCTTTCATAACTATTACTTATCCAGGTTCCATTATAATTATTATAATCTACATTAAAATTGATACCTCATTTTCGAAACACATAATAGTCAGGGAGAATTGCCGAGCATTTTCACGGAGAATTGGCTCTCGACATGCCGAAATATTGCTTCATTGTTAGCTTATTCATTCATGAAGCTCCGCAAAAAATAGTCCCAGACGACCTAGTGATACTTGGCTGATTTTCAAATTTATTTATAAGGATTTTAGCGATATCTGGTGCCTCCTCACTGCCTCACATCGACTTATCATTTACACCAGTTATTGTTTTTTTTTTCTTTTATACACTGTTACATTTATCTGCATAAAGAAAATGCATTGGCCATTGTAATAATATTATCAGCTGAGGATTATTAGCTGATTAGCTCTCAAGTTTAGGAGAATGCGACTAATGCTCTGTTCTTGGCTCTAGCTTGTTTGGTGTCAAACATAGACATAATATACGACGGGGTGAACTAATACAGGTCGATTGACATAGCTTTATGCATTTTTTTTGTCAGAAAAACTGAAATTTCATCCAATTCTATTCACATAGCAAACTCTAATGTGTAACATGCCTCAGAATTCATTGATCCTTTAAAAAACTGGAGCCACCGGCACCAGCTCAAATCACTTTACTTACTCATTACCATTTTACATAATTGTGTCTGTTTGGATCTAGAGTTTCAGCCTGCTTTGCCTAAGCAATCAATTTACTATAGTGCAAATTTTATTAGTTTTCTCTTGTTTTCGATTTCAATGATTGAAGCTGTTCAAGACTACCTTAGAAAAAAATTTTAAACCTTCGACTACAATACAATCAAATCACCAACAGCCCGCACGACTTAATCGACTTCGCATAGGATTAATTTAATTACAGCGTTGCGTGCTTTTGTAACAACGTCCATAATAATGAAAACAACTTTTCCGAAGGCAGTTAAAATTCCAAATTTATACTGCCTTTCTATCATTTGAATAACAGATACTTTTCTCGATATTTGATTCTCTTAATCGGACACATTAGATCTTATCAAAAATCGTTCATCAATGGGCATTTGTTTGACCGCAATGCAACATGTTGCGTATTGGACATCTTTAGGACTGTAATATTGATCCGTATCTCGGTTACGGTTTTCGAGATCCGTTTGAGAGATTGTAGGCCAAGCTAGAGTGAAAATTGCGTGCCTCCTGTGTGTGTTTGCGATCTTATCTTGCCCGAGAGAAAAAACTCTTATCAAACTTCAATATCTTGCCATTAACCACTCGCGATTGATTTAAAATTTCGCGAAAACATTTTTTCGACCAACAAAATTCCGATTTCTATCTTTTCAATAAATTACGTTGAAAACAAGATAAAAACATGATCGTGTCATCTTCATCTAGCCAATGGTGTCGTTGTCGAAACTGTGCGTTAAGAAAATGTCGGCAAAGTTTCAACTCGACTCTAGACGAATGTGGCAAACCATTTTGTTGATTGAGCAGATCGATCCCGCATTATGACGGTTGATTTGAATAAGCGTTAGGTCAATTGAATGGTACTGATATCTGTGGCACGATCTTTCGGCACATCCTTCCCGTAGACACGATGCTGGTCGTGCTCATGAGAAGCGGGAACAATTAACATGAGGCATCTCACCTTTAGAGGTGACCGAACCACGTCTGGATCAAATTGAACGCGGCACGGACCAAAGTCAGCCAGAGTTCGCACTGATACTGGACAATTGAAAATTTGAGCGGGCCTGCTGATAGCTTGTGCCATCTGCCCAGAAAGGTACTCGAGATCGAATCTACAACCAGCCAACCATTCATTTGAACAGTGTGTGGTATGTGAATTGTGTCACCTGGCTCAATGACGGTAAAAGTCAACAAACGCCTATTGATACCTCAATTAAAAATAATCCATAAGTGATTACATGACCATTTTATGCAAATAGGTGCTGCAACCAAAGCTTGATTTATTTCTTAATTCAATTCTTTTATTCATCAAAAAGTATCAAATGAACTAACAATTAAATTTCTCTATCAATTGTACTAGCCGAAATCCTGATCTAGCCAACAATTGATAAAACGTACTATCACCCGCTTAATCTCCTCTCAGTTCTTCTCAATTTTCTAATCGCATCGAAACCATCTCGATGATCATTCGTAAATGCAAGAGCGCCAAACAATCACTTTATGTATTGTTATCGTAACGATACGAACGAAATAGCCCAGTCGGTACACGATCTCCATGAATGTAAATGAATCGAAAAGAAATGCTAACGATCGTCCAAAAAATTACACCCAGATGGAAAGGCACGATTAGGCGTCAATTAATTTGTTTAATTTATCTTCGCGGAGTTGACGTTGGCCTAGGTGTTTCACTCGAGGAATCCGATTGTGAACAACAATCAGTAGAAACATTCATCATTGTACTAATAGGCAATGATTGGATTGATATTAATAACAAAAGCGCTGGAATCGATGCACATTACTGGATGCAAGTATGCAGGCACTGAAAGTTGCGGAGACACAACAAAATGATCGGTGAATGGAACAGGTGCAGCTATTGATGACTGGACAGGCATATTTAAAGGAGCCAAATTTTCGATGTTGAATGATAAGATATATATACTGTACAGATATGTTGATAGATTTAATTTTAGTGGGTAGGTCATATAGCACCCAACATTGTCGCAAACTAGCAAAGGCTATCAAGTGGAGGAAAAAACAAATATGGTTGCCTGGACTATAAACTAGTACCTGGTTGGTTGTGGCAAAGTTCCAGGGGATGTGTGAAAGTATTGGTGAATATTCACCAACACTGAAAAGTGATGCAATTGGCTTCGTTCGCAAAGGAGAAGAATCAAATCGGGATCCATGTTGGCTAAACAATAAGTGTCATTTACGAAATAGTTGGCGCAGTCGAGAACGTTGAGGCCATGGACTTTTCGGTAAAGTCGGATGTTCGTAGATCTTTTAATGATGCGCTCTTTTTGTGTTCGAGATTGTTATTCTAACGAAAAGAAGGATATCAAGTATTTACAATTTCATCTCGGCCCAATTTAACATCGCTTCTCTGACTAACAATAGTTAAGTTCCCACCAAGGCTGGCATTATGGTAAAGCCTATTGAACACTGTTTAGTAAATATATTAGAGACTTTGATTGGTCCGATTGCTTTACAACAAAGAATGTTGAATATATAATTTCCACCATAGCCGACATCTTATAGTTTGGAATTTTTTCCTTTATTCCGCATGGCTTTAAGAGTACTAAATCAAGCACCACCTCATGGTTTAGCTACGAATGTCAAGAGGTCATTCGTATTAAAGAGGGGGCTTTCTGAACCTACAAGCTATCTCCGTCTGAGGAATTGAAATAGGTTTACAAAGCTGCACGTAATATATGCGAATTCATTATTCATTATCCAATCAGTGAAATTCCAGTTTGACCAAAACATTAAGCAGAAAGTCATTGCAGGCAAGAAAGGGGCAATGGTTTTTGGTCACTTGCTAAAAGGATTAAAAACAGCATCTCCGGTTCTTTTGTGCCACCCCTTTATCATGATGGTAACGTATTTGCTAAGTCAGCCTCTTTGCTGAGATTTTTGCTACTCCACTCTCATCGTTGAATCCTCCTAGCCCTCCATTGTGCTCTTTCAGGCAAGAGTTTCCCTTTTCCGCACAAGACCGGACTTGAAAATACTCACCAAGCTTGATGTTTCCAAAATCTGAAATCTGATGTTCCTCCATTTTAGCTAAACCTCTACGTAAACAATTTTACTCTCCGTATTCGACTGGAATATTCTCTTCTCCATGCAAGCTAGCACATGTTCAGCCTTTTCCTATAAAGGGAGGGGGACTTCTGTTCCCTCTAACTACCGACTAATTACAGTCATTTCGGTTCTGTCTGATATTTGAATAATTTGTAAATTCGAAATTAATGAACTATGTTGAGTCGAACCAGATTATCAACGACCGCCAGTATGGTTTCCAACCTGGACTCTCCATCGGCCACTGAATTACATTGGAATCATTGTCCACATAGCTTTGGTGAAACAATGGTCGTTTCTTTTGACTACGAATACTGCCACCATTGACAATTTAATGACAACTGCTTCTCGTCGAAAAGCAGTCAACTCTGTTAGGCATTTGTCCTAACATAACCCCTTCTTTCAATGGACTCAGACTCTTTTACCACAATTGTAGTGGTATGAGAGGCAAATTGAATAAATTATATCTTGACGCAAAATCCTGCCACTTTAATTTACTCGCCTTCACTGAAACTTGGCTAAATGACTCCCATAAGAATGAAGAGATCCTTGATAGCAATTGGACAATTTACAGAAATGATCGCGACTATTCTTCCACAGGTCAATCGCGAGGCGGTGGGGTTTTACTGGCGGTTAGCAACACTATTTCAAGTGAGATTATTGACATCACCCCCAATGTATTGTTCCAACACCTTGTTATTCGTGTTTCTTTGAATAACAATTTCCTTTACATTAGTTTGGCCTATATCCCACCCAGATCGGACGAATCAGTTTACAACCATTTCTGTGAATTAATATCTTCCATTACAACATCTCTAAATGAAAAAGACAAAATAATATTCCTAGGGGATTTCAATCGTCCCAACTTACGTTTTATCCCCGATGAAAACGACGCATTTCTTCTCCCTGTTAACCTCTCAGATTCCAATGACTTCAACCTTGCGAGTACTTTTTATGGCAACGATTTGCAGCAAGTCTCTCCAACTCCCAACCAAAACGGTCATTGGTTGGATCTTGTATTTACAAACGCCTATGACGAGGTAGTGGTAAGTCCAACTGATGATGCAGAACATCTTTTTTCAAATAGTTTACACCACACTGCACTATCAGTTGAACTTCCCACTTCTGATTCTATTTATTTTAGAGCGTACAATAATTCAATTGTATATGACTTTCTTAATGCTAATTATGAAAGCATTCACCATCACCTTGACTCTATAGATTGGCCGAATACTCTTTCAACGTTAGATCTTGAGGAAGCCATTTCCATTTTTTATGACAATATATTTGACGCCGTTGAAAGATATGTACCTAAGATAAAAAAAAAGAAGAAACTGTCTGAGCCATGGCTTGATAGGGACCTTAGGCATTTGCGAAATCGAAGGAACAAACTTTATAAGCGGATTAAAAACAATATCGACGTTAGTTCTGCTATTCAGGATGAATATAATGAAACTGCTAAGCAATTTCTGGCAAAGTCTCACGAGGCTTATGACAATTACATTAAGGCAACAGGTGAAAATATAATCCGCGACCCGAAAAAATTTTATGATTTTGTAAATGTGAAGCGAAAAACTACTGGTTATCCATCGTCGATGTTCTTTAATGATATCACTTCTTCCTCTCCTAATGAGATTTGTGATTTATTCGCAGATAATTTCCAGAATATTTTTATTGCTCCTGACTCATCAAACTCACATCTCCCTTCCTCTCATTCCACTGCTACAGCTTTTATCAGCCACTTAGAAATTACACGTGACGAAATACGTAAAGCTATTTCGGAACTCGATTGCAACAAAGGTCCAGGGCCAGATCTTCTTCCTCCAACTTTCTTGCGCAAATGTGTAGAGCAGCTTATAACTCCCTTTCATATCTTTTTCAACAGATCACTTTCGTCTGGAGTTTTCCCATCCCGTTGGAAACTTTCATATGTCACACCCATATTCAAAAATGGTGATAGACGCTGTATCGGAAATTATAGAGGTATTGCCATCTTATCTTCTATTCCGAAACTTTTTGAAAAGATTGTCTACGATAAACTTTCGCCACTTGTTGACTCCCGTCTGAACGAGCAACAACATGGTTTTAGAAAAGGTCGCTCAACTACCACAAATTTGACAGTCCTACTCTCAGAAGTCCTATGTAAAATGGAGAAAGGATACCAAATTGACGCAGTCTATACAGACTTTAGTAAAGCTTTTTGACACAGTTGACCACCCTACCTTAATTCTAAAGCTACTGAAATTCGGACTTGGTGGATCTTTGCTTAGCTGGCTGACTTCTTACCTTGGAAATCGAACTCAGCTGGTAAAATTTCAAGGATTCTTATCGAAAAATATATCTGCTACCTCTGGTGTACCACAAGGTAGCCATCTTGGCCCACTTCTCTTTAATATATTTATTTCTGACCTATCTGACGCCCTAGCAAATATACCTCATCTACTTTATGCCGACGATCTCAAAGTCTATCATATCATTAAATCTAAATCCGATGCACTCTTTCTCCAATCCCAACTTGATTCACTTGATCATTGGTGCAATGAAAACAAGCTCTCTCTCAACATTGCTAAGTGCCAAGTTATAAGTTTCTCCCGAAAATGCACCGTCTCACATAACACATACTTCCTCGGGAATAATTTGTTAGCTCGAGTTGACAACGTTGTGGACCTTGGTGTTGTCTTGGATGAGCGACTCCGCTTCACCTTGCATTATGATAAAATACTTTCCCGTGCGAACAAACAGCTAGGCTTCATCAAAAGACGTGCCAAAGAATTTCGTAACCTGTGGGTCACAAGATCCTTATATACCTCTCTTGTACGCCCCATTCTCGAATATGCTTCCATTTGCTGGAATCCGGCTTTTGAAACCCACAGTAGCAGACTCGAGTCCATACAAAAGCAATTCTTACTGTTCGCATTGAGAGAACTATACAACCCTTACGATTTTAATACCCTTCCTCCTTATGAGTTTCGACTGGGTCATCTAAACTTATTAACACTTGCATCTAGAAGAAAGATGATTTCGGCCTGCTTCACATTTGACGTCATTAGAGGCGTCATCAATGTTGAATTCCTGAATAGCAAAATGGTGTTGAATAACCCTGTAAGAAATACCAGGTCCTCCCGTTTACTTAAGGAATATCCACACTCCACTACTTACGCAGCTAATGAACCGATAAATAGATGCTGCAGGATATTCAATAGCATAAGTAATCTGTATTCTCCAACAGTCTCAAAATCATCCTTCAAATCCTCCCTTTTCCAAGCCATCCGCAACCCTTAATCCTAAGCTATATAACAATGTTTTATTTATTTATTTGTTATTTATTAATTTATTATTGATTTATTTTGTTAATTATTTTATTTAATTTTTCGTTTTGTTTCTATGTACTAGTAATTTACAACTTTGCTTTTTTTTACTGTTTATGTTAATTGTACCTTGCTTGGTTGATAAATAAAATAAAATAAAATAAAATAAAAATAAAATTTTGCAGAGATCGGCACCCAGCTTTATTAGCCAAGCTTCGTACATTTGGTCTTCATCCCGTCCTTGCCAAATGGATTGAAAGCGTTCTCGTAGATTGTTTCTTCTAAGTGGTTCTGAATGGACTCAAATTTAATCTTCTCGTAAAATCAGAAATCTGTTGACAGCATTGATTTGTTAATCATATTCATCCGTTTTAATGTTTAGTGGTTGACAGGGAAATTTGGGGAATTTATCACTGCAGCCAACTGTTTCAAATTATATGACTTATCGGAATACGTTCCACAGAATGACAAGTGTTCGTACTCTGGATGTTTTTGTTGTTGTTTCGCGACCATTACCTCTGTTGATGCATGTCGATGAACAAGCGTCCAGCAGTTTTTTACGAATAGCCCAGAAGAGAGAGTAGAAGTAGCGCGAATACTTTAGTTTTGAGGGTTTGGCTACAAGCTCAATTAAGCTCACTTAAACCATTAAATATTGGATGAGTCGCGACCACAGTGGAGTAAATTTCTATCGCAGTCAGATTCCATCGGGTCACTGCAACCTTAGGAGAAGTCCTTTGGGGACTGGAAATAGCTAGTAGATGGCAAGCAAACATTGTGCTGGGGAGCATGATGATCCATTTCAGAACAACTTCCACTTATTAAAGGAGTGAGAAACTTTGTTCCCTGCAATCGGCCCTGGAGCCACGGAAACTGTCGAGCGGATGATGATGTAATAAGAGAAGGCTGGGATAGCTGTTTGGCATATGAATATTTGGCTCTACGATTACGAAGAGAGAAAACATGTTTCACCTACGTTTGAAATCCTGGCAGAGTGAAAGTAATTCGAAGGTACACCTGCACGAACTGGAGTAATGCAAAAACAGCCCTAAAGCCCGTGCCCAAGAAGTGGTGTTTTTAGCCAGTGAAAATTTCTATAATCTTGCATCTTTTGGGAGAACATATGAAAGTTTCTCGACGACCGTTCCCAAAGTAGATTTTAATTACTTATCTTTAATTTCAACTAGTAAAAAGAGTAATCGCACAACAACCTTTTCCGCATCTAGAGGTTGAAGCTGCTAGAGAACTACAATCACAAATTTACAATCAACATGAATACAAATGTGGAGTGATTAATGCGAATGTGGAGTGATACAACTGCTTGGGCTATTTGGAACGATTTCATGATTGATAACAATTGTACGAATATGAATTTGGAGTGATACAACTCAGTTCACCTCTGATTTAACTAAATTCAAAGCTATGCGAGCTCAAAACCAGTGATCCACCCTCTACACTAAACGAGTACTAACGCCCAAAAGTTTTGAGAAGAGTTTTCAACCATCTTTAATTACTAAGAATCTATTTACGATGCTCTATGCAATGCTTTTATCATAATTGCACAATGTATTAACTCCGAGCCAACAATATTTCGTCAAATCTTACGTACTACGTATAACTCATTTCACCCCGGTATCTAATACCTGATCTCCTAACCGAATGCATATCGCTAGACCACTTGATCGCAATATCTTTCACCTTTAAAATATGATATAGATAATATCAAAACTTTCCGTCGAATGCATCAATTTTCGAAACATTAAATCTCACAGATAACAAACTCTTTAAACATTTAGCGTCAAAACCATAAATCTTTAAAGCACATAGGATTTTACATCACTATTTAGTTCACAATCTTCGAAACGGATCTTGAAGGCTATCGTCCAGATACGGATCTAAGTTTCAAACAAAAACTTGTGACACATGGCTGCATGCTGCATTGTGGTCGAAAATGCCTACTGTTAAATGATTTTCGATAATATCTAATGCGAATAATTTTTGAAAATTAAGACGCTGTAAAACTTTTATCTGATGTCATTGAATCATCATATCAGTGATTATCTGATTTGGCGCTACGCAATAAAGACGGCAGTAAGTTTTACGTGTTTTCATCAAACAAGTGAGGAATTCGAAATCTTTTCAGTTGTGAAATGGAAAGTTTAAAGATACAAGTGTGTTATTGCAATAAAATGGTTGATCACGTGTAGTAAGTTTGGAGTTTTAGTTTTTTTAAGTTCTAGTAAATATGGTTTACTCTGGTTTGTAAGAGCTGAGCGAGTGTCAATTGTTTTCACCTTTTTTAGCCAACAACATCAAAAATTCCACAAGGAATGTAATTACTCCTATTTATCATTTTTATTGATTTTGTTCAATGTCATTTCTTATTTATCGAATATAATTAAGTATTATGATGATGAAAATGTTACATTTACATTTGCATTTATTTAACGATAACATCCTGTCGAGCAGATTTCACCATAATCAATTTCCAAAATCAACAAAGCCCAAAGGTGCTTCAGCCTATGATATCTTATTTAGGAGAACCTACTACTATTAATAATAACGTTGTTTAGAATCACTCCCCCGAAATATCAATATTTTTGCCATTTCGTCGGATGTGTGTATAAGTGTGTTTGTCGTCTCCTTGCCGTACAATTCGGCATCAACAAACATTTCGAAGATGACCTGCTGCGTCTGATGAATGACCATTGAACACGAAACCTAAAGAAAAAACACACAAACCCCAATTGCCGTGCCAGCCGAGCAAGTTGACTCTCTAGCCAAAAATATTTTGCAAATGCGTGTCCGCGTTGAATATTTTTTTTGATAAATGTGGAAAATTGAGTTGAGTGGGCTCGAGTGAATTGAGCTTTTACATTGCTGGTAATTTGAAATGTAAATACTGCTTACTTAAGTAATTATAATGTTGTTAATCAGTACTTGCCAGGATTATAAATATCAGGTCATTTACATGAGGAAATATGTGATTATATTTTAGATGCAGTATTTCAAGTCGAATTAATTGGAGACTAGAGACCTTGTAATATTACAGAAATGTATTCAAATCTCAGCTGAGTCTCTTGGCCTAATTTAGTTCTATTAGCTTGAAGGAGCGACAAGTGCCTCATTTCGAATGTTTCAAACATTTCCTTTTCGGCGCTATTAATTTGCAAAGGCATTCAACTCGGTGTGCAAAATATGCAGGCAGCTAGTTCTAAAATTAGCTTCTAACTTGCTTGGACGACCCGTTCTTTTCACTCATCGAAATAAAAATTAAGTGTCCTCAGACATGACCTGCATGCCGCTCAGTAAGGATTAATTCGATGAAATTTCACTGATTTATTGTTCAATTGCATGCGCATTAAACGCACTTAGTTCTTGATTTAAGTGCTTCGTGCGCATTTGCTGCATACCAATTAAAATCGTGAAATGCCTTACATGATACATGGTCAAGTCACAATTGGATGTAATAATGGATTTCCGTTTAGTTGCTCATTTCAATTGCACAATGTCGTTAATGCAAATTGTTTTGTGTTTGTAGTTCATAATGCTTTGTGCTGCACGACGCTTACTTGGCCGTCTGGTTTTAATGCTAATACGACTGATCGTCTCCGGTGGTACTTCAATCACTCCATTAATGTAGGTGTCATCGATGAATTCGTTTATTTGAATATTCCTATAAATATTCCAATTGGAGAACATTTTCGCCTCGGTTCTCAACGAAAGCGATTTAAATCCTCGGAGAAAACAATCACAGTTTCCAACGAAACAATAATAATAAAAAATAGTTAGAGGCCAAGGGTCACTTGCTAATAGGTATTTAAGACGCCAAAGTTGTCCAATTCTCTAATTTCAAATTCAACAGCTTGTTAGCATAATTTAAATATAAATACGAAAACAATTGGCCAGCCTAGACCTAAAACACCGTAGCCTATATTCCAAAATTACCATTTCACTAAAAAAAACGCTTTTCTTCATTCCTGAGCATTCTAAAATATTTTCCCACACTCCAAATAAACTGACGAAAGTAGCAGCTCCACAGGATTGCTAAATAACCTAACATCACGCCGCCAATAGAATTTCAAATTTTTCTAGGTAAACAACTAAAAGCTCAAAGTGTTATTTAAATTAATGCCCATCACACACAGACTGTATATGCACTGCTTGGCTGCTACTTCTATTCTCCGATCACCTGAACCTTCCTTTCAGCCAAAATGTCATACAACCGCACAAACGACTGTTCGAAAACAGCATGTTGTCAATTTCACAGATGCGTATGTAGGCTGAATGATTAAATTTTAAGCGGTTTTTAATAAAATCACAGGCTACCACTTGGCCAAACATCACAGCACTAATGGACCTAAATTGAATTAAAATTTGACTATTTGGAAATTTTCTCCTCAATCAAAATTCATAAGTTGAAAAATTAGTTTCCAATTAAATAAAGAAAAATTTCGTAAATTGATTGCCCATAATAATAGCAATGCTAATATATACGCAACCGAAATATTACTGTGTTTTGAATAAAAATTCATTATTCATAGTACCCTATGGAGAGAAAATTATGTGGTTTGCTCAATGACGTTGGCAGCTTGTTTTTCGCATGACTCCGATGCTGGACCAACTTTGGCTGTACTCGGACTGGTCTTGAAGCGACCAAATCCACAAATATGCCAGTAACCTGAGAGCGAGAGAAGCAAGAAGTCTGCAAATATGTCCAAATTATTTGATTCACTTTTAAACCAAATCACTTTTTCCTCGATCTCTCGTTATAGCTAAAACCACTGTGCAACAGAGTCATGAACGTGTATTATGAAAACTTAATTGAAAATGAGTCGTTACTAAGTGCTGAAACAAACAGTGAAAATCGAAATCATCGTGGAAAACGATTGCAAGTCACTCGATTTTAATTGAAAATGAAATTGATTTCTTCACATATCGATCAGGATGGGAATCCGAGCGAGAAAAATGCGAGTGTTTCGAAAAATCGGATTTATTTCGAGTATTTCCAAATTTCGAATTGCATAGTCAAATAATTTCACTGAATACCGGCAGCACGATACACTTGATTACAATGCAACATATTGTAGCAACTCATATTGTCGATTTCCGATTGACTGACTCAAAGAAACTACATACATGAGAGTGCTTAACTCTTTCTGTGCTCAAGTTCCTTTTGTTCGCCAAGACACTCGTTTCACAGTGGCTGTTACTGAACGCAAAGTATTGATTGTAATGAAGTCTTCAAGTGGTGCCGGCTGTTGAAACGAGTTTTTGATATGACGTCCTTTCAAACACGTTCTTCCAATTGACTTAGTTAATAATAGGCTTTTATCATCACATAAGGACCGCCTGGCATACTTTTCAAGTAAACGTAAAGCAGGATTGTTGTTACTTACATTCCAAGCGAAATCGGATAAATTAGATATTAAAAGGCTAAGGACTTAATCCGATCGAAACGATTTTTGTGTCTTTGTTGCATTTCGTTGAAAAAACATTTCACAAGATTGCTTATATACATACATAGCTTGATTTCAATGAAAGGTCTGGTTTGAGCGTTTGATGGCTCGCCGCAAATGCGAAATGAGAACTTTTTGCTTAGTTGCTGATATGGTCGGATCAAAAAGTATGTAATTAATAAATGATCATTGTAGCTTCTGTAACTCGTTTTCAATTGATTACAAATACTTTTCTAATTTAAGATTATAAAGTTAGGTTACTACTAAATTTGGATTACTAAAACTTTATTTCTAAGATGGAGTCACAAATTCCTAACAATCCCAAGTATTGTTATCAATTAAATAAATACACATAGGAAAAATGCTCATTTTTAATAAATCTTTATCGCTTGGATGTAATTATTCTTATTACATTCGAATCTATAAATCATGAGATAAATATAGTATTGAAAACGGCCGTCCAATATGTATTCTTTTCACAATACGTAAAATTTTCGAAAGTCTAATCACTGACAAAATAGCACTAATAATAAGACAATTTATTATTCGGAACCAGTATGGGTTTTCCAAGGGATAGATCTACTGTTACTAATCTTCTGATGTGCCAAAATTATGTAACTAAAGACTTCAAGCATCCCTCCACGTCTACTCAATATACCACCTTCGACTCAAATTCATAGATTTTTAGTACAAATTCATAGTATTTTCAAGTTGAATTCACTTTTTTTTTAAATCAAATTCGTAAGTTTTCGACACCAATTTATAAGTACCAATTTTTAGTAAGAGTCAAATTCCTAATTTTCTCGAATCAAATTCATAATCTTTTTTGATTCAAATTTATAATTTTACCAAGTTGAGTATACATTTCTAAGGTAAGTCCACAATTTGCGCACCAAACGCATCAATTATGATCTTGACTTACAAAAATTATGAATTTGATTCGAAAAAATGTTGAATTTAACAATTTAACATGAATTTGACATGTGAAAATTCGAAAGGTATGGTATCGAAAGTTTACGAGTTTGATTTAGAAAAATATGAATTAGACTCGAAAATATTATAAATTTGTAGAAAAAATCTATGAATTTGACCCGAAAATGGTACACACACCGATTTAAATCAATTATTTCACAAGATCAGGATACTTTAAGATAAATAACTACTAAGCATAGGAGTCGTAATCGCTCTTTAATTATAAAATTAATAACCACCACTCACATCAAATTTATCCATCTTCTGGAGTACCACAAGGCTCGCACTTAAGTCCTTTCTTCTTTTTATTCCTCAATGATATATGGCACATATTCTGTGATGTCAAGTATTTGCTATTTGCAATCTTCAAAGAAATAGCTTCCCAGTCAGACTTAGGCATTTTGCAAACGAACGTAGACAAGTTCTGTGGATATTCCATTCAAAATACAATGTTGGAAGTAAATGTTAGGAAATGGCAATTAAAAAAATTCAATCGCTCAAAGCAGAATTTTTCCCTTTTTTTATATTATAAACACAGTCCCACTCGATTATTTAGAATACGAGTATATAAGGATCTTGGAGCTCGATTTGATACGAGCTTGAATTTTTCGAACCATAATAGGGGCGTTCTTTTCATTTCAGATCAAATCAGGACCGATTCATAAAAAAAAAATAAAACAATTCACACCAAGCAGGTTGCTGCATTCACTGAAATTCCTGATATCGCAATAATTTTTTTCCAAGTTAATGCTATTAAAACATTTTCATGCCGTGTAATTCAGCAGATATTTGCCTAACGTTGTGATGCAAATGATTTGACATTTTTGTTTAAATTTCATCAAACTGTCAGTCTGTCAAAGTTCATTGCTTGGTGAAACCGCTGCAAGCAATTTCCCTCAATTTCCCAGTCTATTGTGAAACCATGAGCTTTTACTCAAACGGATGTGTCGGCCACAAAATCCGGCTCAATGAGAACACTGAGGCAAGATTTTGTTGTTCTTTCATTGTGATTTGAAAACAAAAATTTATGCTTTATGCAATCTTTTTGTTGTTTCCTCAACGACTTTCTTAAGTATGATGCTAAATGAATACCTACATTATATATGGTGGAATTCAAATCGAGACCCTCTTGTTCAACAGACGGAAGTTATGGTAGCTGCTTCACTTTAATTCAAAATTACATATACTCCAATCAACAACAGTAGGTGCGTTTTTTGCTCCGATACAGAACAGAATAGAACTATACCGCAAAAACAACGACCTAGTATAAAACAGCAGTGCATTCGCTAAGACTGACATAGGTTGCTATATTCGCTGCGGTACCACAAAACAGCTGAAAAGAAAGGGAGAAAATAACGAGTATACACTACCACAATCGATAGAAAATAGAAAAAGAACTAACAGAAAATTACCTCTTTTAACTTTCTACACGTTATGAGGGCTTTTTCTAATTTCCTAACTACCAAAACCATCAACATAACCATAAAAAACCCAAAGCCACCTCACAGCAAAAAAGACAACTTCTCATGAGCTTTTCTTTTTTCTATCAGCACATTCTATAGTTCAGCACTTGAACTACAAATGAGGAATAGAATTTCTGTACAAGTGAGTTCACTGGTACAGGAGTGTTGTTGTTTCCAATGCATATACTCTATTCTCTGCTGGATAGAGGAGCAAAAAAACACGCCTAGTATGTGCTGAAATTATAAATTTCAACTTTTACATTCAACAAAGTTCACTTTTGTTCTTATGTCATTTTACAATCACATACAATATTCTTTTCAATAAATAGAAACACAATTCGAATCATAAACAAATTTATTTTCGCCATTTGAAACCGGCAAATGTGTGCATACGTCTAAAAATATTCTCGTCTCAGCCTTGTGTGCAATTTTCAGTTTCCGTTCTGTGAACCGACCACTATTCGAGAATAGTAAAATTCTTGCAACTTTTTTACCATGTCCTACAGATCGTTCGAGCAGCCTTCAGTGGCAACAACGACAACCGCTACTTCGGCATCATCAATGGGTGCACCGACAAAATCTGGTCAAACCAATCAACGAGTGCAGAAAGTTAATCCAGCATCCATTTTAGCTGCAACACAAGCATTGAAGAAAAGCCGTTTCCTAATACCGGTCGGAGCAGCTAGTGCTACCTTAGCTTTGGGAATATCAACTTATGCCAGAGGGGAGCGTATGCTGAAGCTTCCTTACAAGAACTCATTTCTCACCGGAAAATCGTTACTCAAAGATCCCGAACTGAAGCGTATTTTTTATTGTGGCAACACGCAGCATCTTTACCATTCTCTTGCCATAATGGCTTCGCCCTTTACTTCTTCCAAACCGTTTCTGGTAAGCTATATACTGGAAATGTTTGACAGCACCACATATTGTTTTTCTTCCAGACCTCGTCACTTTTACTGAGTGGAATAGCACTTTTCTGTGGCACCCAATACTATCGCACTTTCAAGGAACAGCCGGAAAGTACTCGGCCACTACTTGTGTTAGGCAGCCTATGCCTCCTAAGTGGATGGCTAACGTTTCTTCTATAAATAAGACAAATGTGAGAATCATTCTCGATCTGGTATTTTAAATTTAATGTACATCTATCTCATTGTTATCGATTTGTTCATATGTATTTATGTTTGGTTGTTACCTGACCTATGTATTTATGTCTATGAAATTATTTCTAGTAAATGGCTTTAAGTATCAAACTCTTTCAATTTCACATCAAAGATTTCGGATCAGATGCATAGTGCCATGTAATTATAAGTGGCGGATGTCCCCACCATTCCGATTTGGTCCAAATCATTTTGCGAGTCTATTCTCAATATTTTACAGGCTTCTTCTAATTAGATGACCATTATAAATATTTCTAATAGGTTATATTGAAGAATCCATCTGTCATGAAAATACCAACCGAAATACATGCATGGCGCATATCATCTATGAGCTTTACCGTACATATATAATTAATAGTCATATTCAAGCTCAACTGATGCAAGACATTTACGACCGGAGTCTCGAATATTTTACGGCTAATTTTGTTCTACGTTATCATACGTAAGGCCTCATAGGGCCTCTGACATGAAAACATATTTTATGGAAACGACGATATCAGGAATTCCAGCCAATAACCATAAACCACCCCACGCAAAATCAATTGACACTAATCAGTGAAAAGCCAATCATCTGCCGTCCACACTCCTAATTTGTCTTATCTTTCTCAAATCTATCTAGTCATTATATCGATGAATTATTTTGCTCCGAGCTCAGAATCATAAACTCTTCTAAAATATTATTCATCGAAAAGCACTGATAAGGATCTGAGCCAATCTGACCATCTTTTAATAACTGTCGCAGAACAACCACCATTTTTGAATCAGTGTGAAAATCAACGATGTCTTCGGCCTGGGCACATGTCCTCCTCAGCTTTTACCGAATCGAATGTATGCATATGCCATAATTTACATGATCGAAACAACAGATGAAAGATCTTTATTTTTCTTAGATTCTAGATAGGTTTTTTGATCTATGGATGACTAGTCGACCGAGTGTGAACATAGAAAAAGTGGTTTGTCGTTTCAATAAAAGTTCTGAGTATCAGATTACGCGAAAATATCAAGTTGACCAGTTGAAGTTATGGCTGCGGAAAGCCTCCATACTTTTCAAGCTGCTTTCATGAATGGAATACAGATTTCCAGAAACATATTTCAATTTTTACTCGCTAATGGAAACATTTAGTTACACTTTTTCTGTACATATTTCTAAATAAGATAACAAAATAAAAAAAAAAACCTTTTCAGGATTTTCATCAACTTTCATAATCATATTGATCTTTGACGTTCAGTCAAAGCATCGTTTTATCATTATTCAACACCCGATAGTTCACTACCACTTGCACTTTTCTCCAGGCACATTACAACTGATTTCTCGCCTTATCATAGCGCAGCAATCTTCATAACCGTTAACGACACAGCATAATAACCGCTCTGTAGCCCATAATCAGTGAATTTACTTCGATTCGCACTCCCCATTTTCTACAACAGCTCCGTCAGCCCATCGAGTGAGTCCTGATAGTCGAGAGGAAAATTGAATTGAATTGGATTTCAGCGACCGTGGAAGGAACAACAATGGTCCATTATCTTGACATTGACTACAGCACGGGCAAATCTGATTTTTGTTGTGGACTGCATTAGAGCCTTGCTACTAAAGCATTTGCCTCCTTTTCATCCTTTCCATCCTTACGATGACTTTGTGCAGATACACTATAAGTATGTTGCTTCACCCTTGCTTTAGCCGGAGCTCAAAACATTTTTACCGTTCTGTCGCTGTAACTTGAAAACTAATAATAGTTTTATTTATTGAATAACATGACGTTATGAGAGTGCAAAGCGCCCCGGGTGCAAGCCGAATTGACTGTAGCAGACCCCCCGTGTTATATACACTCATATCCTTTCAGCGATACCACCTAGGGGTCCACCGAGTGTAATTTTCCATTTGCTTTAGTTTTGGTTTGTTCGTTGGTTAGTTGACTGGGTTGGATCTTATGTCGAAGGCCAAACAGCCGTCTCCGATACTACCCTGACATCGTAGTTTTCATGTTGAGTCACTTCTATAATTTTTGGCATATGGACTGCACATAATTCGATTCTTTTTTTTAAGAAAAAAATTGCCCAGGTAAGAGTACAAAAATACTAACTATACTAACTTACAGGCTTATGAAAATTTTCTCCTAGTCCATCCAGCATAATCAAAATCAATAAGCTCAAAATCTATATTACTCTAAATTTTTACTATAGTTTTGTATTGAGCATTTAAAATCGTCATTTCACTTCATAAGCAATTGATTGCTTATGTGAAATGATCAGGACTACAACTCATTTTTATCCTGATGTCACACGCATTTGGACAAAATCGGAACCTTATATGCGACCATGATTCACATGTAGCTTCGAATTCAAACTAAGGCGTAAACTTATCTGGATGCTAAGTCACACATATTTATTTTTATCGAGAAGTTGTCAGGCATTAACTTTAAAAAATATATCTTTAGAGCACAAAATACGGAGTCTCCTGCCGACTTTTATCCTTTACTTTTCGGGGCATGAGGAATTTTAATTCGAAGGATGCCATTTGACTTTCTTAAGGAATTGAGATAATAACCTAGCCAGCTCTACTGCTCATCCTCCGCCCCAGATTCAAGTGGTCCCAGTACTTTGGTCACCAAACCTGGCCCGGAAAAAGCCCAGAAGCCCGCTTGTAGTCAGAGTTGTGAGAAAGTGACCTGACCGTCAACAAGTGCCACCTCCAGTGCCCCTCAGCGTGTGAAGATCTACGCTCGGCCGATTTCTACAAGAAGGCTATATCCGAACTGGGGGAATTTTCACCAGGTGCTAACTGATGGTAGTGCTGAAGGACGAGACCCCCAATCGTCCCAAATACAGGGCATGCATTCCCTGCTTTAACAGTGATCTAGTGGGAATTTTTGAGATCATCAGGATGTGCAACCTTGATCTTCCGACGGATGATTGGAGAGTGACCAAAATTGGCGTGCCTGCAGAAAATCATGAAGAGGCTCTTCTCATTTTAAGTGTGGACACGATACCGCTTTTAGAGGCCCGCAGGGGCATTATTAGGCACAGGGCCGAGAAATGTTTTCTGTGTGTCTATAGGGCCGAGAAATGTTTTCTGTGTGTGTTTTCTGTGTGTCTATATAAAAGTTCGGGGTCGAAAGGTTCTGGGTCCACCAAACTCAACCCAAAGCAAGGGGCTCTGACATCAGAGTAGTCACCTGGTAAGGGGTGATACACCCTCTCTCTGTCTCTCTCTCCTTTTCTCACTTCCTCTCTCTTTCCAACTCACTCTCTCCCTTTCTCACTCTCTCTCTCCATTTTCTCTCTCTCTCTCTCTGCGGTACATCTACATGAGATTCACATGCGGAGTCCTTCTCAGCTGATGGAGTCAGTGTCGGGACTACCTCCGATTCGGGTGGGTTTCTAGATCTCCTGATTGTGGAAACAGAGAAGGAGAGTAAGGCAGCCCTAGCGTCTAAGGAGGACCTCAACCCAACCCTGATTGATAAAAACAACCTCCTCAATTCTAAAACAGCAACAGCTGCCTTGCTTTTGCACCTGTCTAATACAGGGTAGAAGCTGATACTAATCCAAGAACCATCGGTTCTGAAAAACCGGGTTTGCGGGCTGTGCATTAATGGTTACAGACTGATCACACCCGACAGTCTGGAGAAACCACGAGTTTGCATTCTTGTCAAGAATATCATCAAGATCCTTGTTCTTCGCTATTTTCATGACAAGGATAACTTGGCTGTTGCAGGGGTAATCGATCGTAAAACATTCTGGTTTGTTTCTTGCTATATGGCACACGACCAGCGTGCATGTTCCACCTGTGGCATCGTCAAGGATGGAGTGGTTGTATATGGTTGAGAGCCTATGTACCCATTATTCTGGGTGCTGACTTCAATGTTCATTATGAGCTATGGGGTAGCTCCGATACAAATGGTCGAGATGAGAAAAATTACTAAAAGATCTAAAGACTAAAGGTTTTTAAATATGTCGTACATAAAGCGAAGAGAAACTCGTGAAGAGCCTTGTGTGGCAACATAGAGGGTATGAATCAGGCAAAACGTTATGTTAAGCTCAACGCAAAAAAAACTGTAGGGTGCATTAGAGCCCTGATGGTAGCTGGACTAATTCGAGCACTGACATACTGAATCTCCTTATGGGCTCACATTTCCCAGGGAATTATAGTCTCCGCTGCTTTTAAGGATCTCGAACTGCCAGTTGAGAAGAGCCGTTAACCATTAACGCTGTTGTGTTCCAGAAACTTCCTTGTGTATCTTGCCGTATGCTCGGGATCATTGTAGTGATGGAACTCCCATATAATAGGAAGATTCTCTTCAGCCCATGGCAACATGGTATTTTCTAAGATGTCGAAGAACTTTTCCTGGGTTAATATTCCTTCTTTACGCTGAACCAACACCAAACTACGACAAACACTCTCAAACTTTGTTAGAGTCACCTCCGTGCCTAAAAACGGTTGAAATATAGCGAGGGTCGAATTCTTTACTTCTTATTCGTCTTCTATATCTCCTGTCATCTGAGCCAATGCGATTTATTTTTACCTCGTCGCTCCAAAACATGAGTTTCCACTCATTCTCCCAGGAGTACATTTGTAGCCGTGAAATTAAAAACACTTTTTAAAACTTTGAAAATCACGTTAAACTGCAACGAATGCAACAGTCTTCTTCAAACTGATCATAATGAATTTGCATGCCATCCTGTTTATAGTAAAATACAGTGTTTCTAATTACGGGTCCGCTCGAAGTTTTGGATTTGCCAGGACTTTATTGTCCTGTTGTCTTTTAACCTTTAGCCTTCCTCAAGTGCCATTGAATCAGATAAAGAAAAATCTAAAAGGAACAAGTTATATCGAAGGATTCATTAGCTGCATATACAAAACCAAATTCAAACAGGATTCACATTGAAACAGTTGAAAAGAAACGTTTGTGCAACACGTTTACATTCCACTGTTTCAATCTCGTAATCAATCCAGCGTTGCATCTGCGCTATTGACAAGTTAGGTTTTTTCATTGAGCTACAAATGTTTCTAATTATATGTCCGCAGCTATATCTACATATAGGTATATTTTGCATATAAGTATATTCGCTAGAAGTCTTGTGGAAACCGCACCTAATATTTCAAATATTTTTTGTGGTCCCAATATTTCTGTAGTTTCCATGAAAAGCAAACAAATGAGTAAGAAATTTGTTAACTTCATTCCTCCTCTTATGTTTTCAAGCTGCTTTATTACAATATATTCTCGAATTGATTGCGTTATTGCATTCGACGAATGTCTCCAAAAACTCAACATCGAAATAATTCCACTGATCATTCCATTTCAGTGAGCATCCGAAAATTATACATTTTCATAACGGTCCATATCTCACTGAACAATCGTCAATTCCTCAACGAAACTGCCCATTAATTCCTGTAAGGTGAACATGAATTGAAAAGAAACCTTGCAAAGAAATCGTATGATCATTTCAACTGAAATTCTCACAAATGTCCTCGTCTCAAGAATATGCATGTTCAATTCGAACACAAGACCATTTGACGCTAAGAAATCAAAAAGAGTAAAAAAAATAAATGCTAGGAAATCGTGAGCATTGAATGCCACCAGACGAAGTTTCGATTCCTAATTATGGGCCATTACATACGGGTTCGAATCGAAACGGCGTAATAAAGGAACCATTCATTATATTCGCTTCATTCGAAAGTCAATCATGTAACGTGGATGTTAACAAGTGAAGAAAAAAGCCCTGCATCACCCAAGGCTAAAATACACAGCACGAGAGTGAATGATTTTGACGAAACGGCGTTCGCGGTCGGTTTTGCGACGAACGTTTTGAATGCAAGGAAATTCGATACTTCCACCAGACCGGATGTGCCACTGAATAGTCTTTGCCACTTTTTGAATTCAAAGTCAAGTCAAAAGACGCTATGCCAATTCCTTGCGCTTTCAACTTTTCAGCCCCTGAATGTGCCCTTTTCACGTTCGCTCCTAACACTGTAGCCGTCTTGATAATTACTGCCTTGCTCCGAAAATGTTCGTTGGAATTTGTAGATCTGGCGATTCCTTCGACTGTCTGATTTTCGATTCTGCGCAGATTTCAGGATAATGCTGGGCGTTCCTGAGCCTTCATACAATGTACGAATTTGCCGGCATTCCCACGGATATGTTCAAGTTTGCTCAATTTGGCTTTGTGATTGTCGTCAACGAATGTTTTTTTGGTTCGCGGGTCATCAAAATCCATTGCCGTTGGAAAACAATGTGTGCATATCGGAGGATGTCGATTACGCGAAAAGGACAATCGGATCAATGGAGAAGTGTTCAAGCGGAATATTCCGCTGCATTAATTCACCGGCTTTGAAATAATCGATTGCGAAAACGCCTTGATGTGAGCAGTGAGATTCGATTATATCGATAAGGTGTCGATTGCAAGGACTGTATTTTTGGCGCGAATCCTGCGTCTGCATTCAATGCTTTCAACTACTTTAAATGTCACGCTGTGGATGCATTTCTTGAAATAAGTAGATTTCTATGCATAGTGCGAGATGAAACTGGTAGTCAGACCACTAAGTTCTTGAGTGAATAACGAAAGCGTTGAAGCGAATATGATTGCTAATAGCCGCATGATGAAAACTTAAGCATTTAAATCAGCTAGGTGCAAGATATGTCACTTTCAAACCAAAGTGTCAGACACATTGAGAGTCAAGTGAGCAGAAAATGATGCAATATCATGAACAATCGGAGAGGAATGAGCTTCATGTGTCCCCGAAAATTAAGAAAAGGAATACCATATCTAATGATATGTAGTATCAGAGGATGTATGGAACCACTTGTTTGAAAAGTATCCTTGATCTGCCTTCCTGCAAGATTAATGCAGCTCGATCAACAGTAAAACTCTCAGAATTTTCACATTTATCTGTGAAATGCGGATGCCAAAGGAACAATTAGCAAACAGAAGTGACTCGATTATCACCTTGGCTACGCAAATATTGGTTCCATTATAAATTGAATTATTCAGTTGGAAAGTCATGAGAATATTTTTGTTTTTCATTTTATTTTAAATACCGTAGATCTAATATGGAATTTTATTTTCGTTTCATTTTAAATACCATATATCTAATTTTAAATACCACAGATCTAATTGCAAAATATTTCTGACTTTAAAAACATCAACCGTCAGCAAAATAAATAAAAATGGTTCTTATTCCTCTTTTTATTTTTATTTTTTTTACTATTGCAGCCAAGCATAATAATTGTATCTATGTAGTCACACGTGGAAAACATTTTCAGACGCTTGGAAATTCCGATTCGTCACAGCGCCGCGGGTAATCTTGCCAAGCATAGACAACGTCTTCCGCAGTTTTTGATTTCTAATCTAAAGATTAATAGCACTCATTACAAAAATTGAACCAATTTTAACGAAATATCTATCACAAGGGCGTAATCGACATTAAATTGAAGAATCGCCTTCTTAATTTTTCTGTCTGTACACATATCGAATGTTGGAATTCGACTTTTATACATACTATAAATACATGACACTCGCACACACAGACACACTCCATTCATCATCGTTCAACTATCATGCAATTAAATCTTTACCGAATCGAAGCAAATGAAATTGTTAGTTTCCATTTACAACATCAGAAAATTTTCTTAATTGTTATAACAAATACAACCATGGTGTATTTTATCAGACGTAGTTATCGATTTATTAAATTTGTTTTGAATTGAAGTATATGGTATACAATAGAGAGAGAAAAAAACTGCAAAGTCATTCATAACCCAAATACCTTGTAACTACTAATGGAAAACATTTCAATTGTTATACAACGCATTTGTCGATTGCTAAAGAGCGACTTGACCTTATGAACACGTAGGAGGGTATGCGCCCAATTGAAATATCCTCTGTTGTAAGTCTTTAATTAATTTTTGCATTTCGATTGAATACAAAGGTATATGACGTTGATTATTTTCCTAAATTTATAGAGGCATGTCCGGAAAACATTAGCGAGTGCATGAGGTTTCGTCAGATATGACTCCACACACGATAAAGTTGCGAACTGGTGTTTTATTAAGTCATCAGCCTTGAATATATTGAATCAATGCACTTATTTAGTTGTTAATAATTGACACCATTCAAATTAGATGCGAAATGAATTCATTTTCAGCTGAGTATTTCACGAAATGGCTATGATTCAAGTAAAGAAAGACAAAAGTATACAAAAGATATGTATCTATGGTAATATTTAGAAACAAGTAAGTAATATGTAAGTAGTCCTGACAGAAATGTTGATACTCTCTTATAATTTACGAGCTTACCCGCGACATATAATCTACTATTCTAAACCTACCCTATAGATCCTTCTTACTGCAGTAAGTGCTAAACCTTGATAATGCTCTATGGAGTAGTTGACTCTAGTTTTTGGTTCCACTAAATGTCCTTTCCGCAATATAACCTCTAATGTTGGGGGTGTAAGGTTAGGCCACCTCCTCGTGGTGCACTCCGGATAGCGGAAAATGGCCTATCAATAAACGGTGCGAGTCTGCTTGCCTCATTGCCTTAAGATTTTGACGACCGATTTGAAATATTTGGCGATGGCAAGTAAGATTTTCATGGAAAAACATGTTACACTTCGAATTTATTTTGAGAAATCAATTGTTATACTAATTCTATGAATCACTTGGAGACAACATTGTTGCCAGGCCGGCGGTTTTCGGGCCTACAGAGCCCGTGGAGGCAGTCGTGCGACCCGGCGAACGTCGCTTCTTATTTAAGGTCCTTGATATTGATACCGGTGGCCACAACAATTTCAGTACATTTTTTTAAAGAAGCATATCACTTTTTTAAATATTTCACTTTCAGTATACAGAGCTCCTCCGCACTCTGACATCCCGCATACATCCAACCGCAAGCAATCCCCCATACAAACTGGCCTCACAGCTTGCTTGTCTACCTGTCCAAAAAAACCCGTTCGCCCACGCCACAAACTGTTCTCAAGCGACCCGATGCCACTTACTCTGTCACTCGTAACAAACCTGGTTTAGTTTCTTAGTTCACGGGAGGACCGACGATAAGGAAGGGTAATGTCATACCGTCTGCAGGCTCCAGGATATGTTGAGGGATATCCAAAAGTATATCAAAGCACATGAAGAATGGCAAACTGGAGTCGCAAGAGGCCTTTGAGATTACCTTCGATTGCTGGGCAAACTGACAGAAAGCGGAGGTGGAATATTCGTGGGTGTTAGAGGATCACAATGCTGAGATGACCACTCCTGCAGAGATTCCGGGAGTTTATCGGTCACAAAGAAATACGCATGCGGCTTAATTGAGCCCAGAAGACACCGAGGAAATCCGGGTTAAGAACGAAGTTCCAGCCTCTGACCACAGTAAGTAAGTGACGCTCACTCACAAGAATAAAAAGGGAGAGAGTAAACCACCAGAAGCATCCACTGAACAAAAAAAGATTCAGAGAGCGAGCACTCTGCAAGGAAAGAGGAAAAAATGGTGGGAAAAAAGGAGATGGAGACAGTGGAAGAAAAAATTGGATGCTGTTATCGTCAAACTAGCTTCAGGTATGTGTAACGCTGATGTCGCCAAAGAATCTTCTGATGAAACTAGGACGCTAGTACGGCAAATACGAAAGACCTTCTAGAAATTGTGCGCTGTAATGACAGGGCGATATTGCAGGACTCGTTCCGGGCCACCGCAGATGACTAGAAGCTTATGGCTCCTAGAGTGAAGATCGAGCTTCTGGACTTTGATAACCTTACAGTCAGCGAAGAGGTGACATCCGCCATTCAACGCGGCGCTGGTGAATAATCAGCCAGTGAGGCGAAAACTCCGATCTTTTCCCCTAACTCAACGAACAGAGAAGAGCCGCGGTGGATCTGGATGATGCATTAGCATCCCAAATTCTCAGATCTGGTCGAGTCTGCATGACGATGGCAAACAGCCGAGTGTGAAAGTAGGCAGAGGTGACACGCTGCTGCAGGTGTCTGGGCTGCAATTAAACAAGGCGTAGCTTCAAGTTTCCCGGACGGAGCGCCAGTAGCTGAAAGTGCAGATTGGTGAACAGATTACTCTGGACAAGTTCAGAGCATACTATGCATCGAGAAGCATCGCGCAAATGCCACTAAGCACGCAAGGTTATTTATTGTGCGTCAAGACTTTAGAAATGTACTCAATGCCAACAAAAAGCAAAGAAAACATGAAAGCCTTTCAGCGGAACTGGCAGGGCTGCAGAGCAGCGGATGACCTCTTCACTCAGTTCGTCTGTGAACACAAAGCTCAGATCGTGCTGGCCAGCGGGCCTTATAAGCTGGAAGACGCAGATATCATCTTCGTTAGCTGTTTTTTCTCCCCAAATGATCCTGTGCAGGATTTCAGAGAGAAGCTTAGCTCACTGGAGGAATGCGGGGAAACCGAACTCTTTGTGGCTCACAATAGGCCAAAGAAGGAGTGGACCAAGGCCATTATTAGGAGCAAATGAGACAAATGGCAGGCTCTTTGCGATTAAGTAAATTCAGACCCGTAGGGTGATGAGTATAAATTTGTCACCCGTAGACTCGGTTGCATGTGGCGTAGCATTTTCAACTATGTGTCAATCAAGGACCGTACCTTTGAATCCCATCATCGTCAACCAGGCGAGTTTTACCGCTTTACGAGCGAGAAGCTGAACAACGCAGTGTCCAGGATGAAAAATCGGAAGGCTCAGGAACCTGATGGTGTGCCTATCGAAACACTTAAAGCTGTGGCAGAGAGTTAACGACGTCTACTATAGGATTTATACAATTCATGTTTAGCCACGGAGGTCCTTGGAACGCGGTAAAAAGTGGCTCGATTCGTAGACAAGTGGAAAGGCAAACCGGACACTCCATCAGCCTACCATCCGCTGTGGACACTGGACACTGCGGGGAAGATTATGGCAGCAGTCAAATTGTCTGGCGATCTTTCTGATAAGCAGCCCGGGTTCCGGAAAGGACATTCAACAATCGACGCCACCACAGAGGTTGCTGGTGGTGTATTAAGAGTGGAACAGGCATATCACAGCGTCTTGCCGGTAACGCTGGACGTGCGAAACGCCTTCAACTAGGCAAGGCAAGCATATATCCTCCCAACTCTCCAACTGTGGCAACAAAGTTGGAGTGAAAGTAACAAGGGACGCTCGACGGCTAAGCTGATTGGTCTTACAGCGCCTTGGCCGTAGCCACGGAGAGGTGAATTTTTATAAGTGTCATTTTTTGACAAAGCACGGTTACTTCAGGAAATACCTAAACAGAATGGGTAAGGTGGGCACACCGTACTGCCAGTACAACGCTCAGTACACACTTTTTGTAACTCCAACTGTGGCAACAAAGTTGGAGTGAAAGTAACAAGGGACGCTCGACGGCTAAGCTGATTGGTCTTACAGCGCCTTGGCCGTAGCCACGGAGAGGTGAATTTTTATAAGTGTCATTTTTTGACAAAGCACGGTTACTTCAGGAAATGCCTAAACAGAATGGGTAAGGTGGGCACACCGTACTGCCAGTACAACGCTCAGTACACACTTTTTGTGTGCAGTCGCTTAGCCAATTTGAGAAGTCCACATTTGCCCTGGTGACGCCAGAGACGATCGTTTATGCAATGCTACGAAGCGAAGAAAATTGGCGCACAGACTCAACATACGTTTAGAAAGTACTACGCATAGAGCGGGAGGGCAGTTGACTTACCCACCCATGAGATGTGGTAGTTGTTGAAGTTCGTGGCCACCGATAGTTGAGTCAGCACGGTCGAGTCGAAGCAATGTTTAGGCGGATCCCGACTCAGAACTTGTAGATGGTCTTTTTTAGGGAGTCAAATCTCACATACCCCGCGGTCTGACCCGGGGATCTTGCATGTAGATTTTTTTGGCACTAACACTGGGGGAAAAATATAGCCTCTATAATAGCCTGCATTGTATCCCACCTCGAAAATCTATGAGAGATGAAAGAAATACTTAACAATCCTTGCCATCTCGTCCCTTGCGATTAAGAATCGATCCATGCAATTTTCCAACGTATATTTAACTCTATCTTAAAGCAAAGTGCTTTTTAAGCTATTCAATCAGACGCCGGTCGAGTATACCAAGACCTGATGATACATACAACCTGTCACATTATATAATAGTTTTTAGAATTTTGATAATTTTCAGACCATTCCCATTGTATGCTGTAAATTTTCAAGCTCATTCAAAATGCCGGCGTTTCTTTTACGCGTCAAGTATTTTAACAAACGTTCCGACGAATACGATCCTACATACACTTTTCTCAGCTTTTTATCATTGAAATTATCCAACAGTTCTTGCCGCACCTATTATGCCACATTATCTTCCATTAGAAAACTCATTTCTCATCACTCTTCCGGCTTTAACACAAAATTCTGATTTCAACCATGCATTCATCTCCAGCACATCAAAATTAACAATAATTGCTACAAAAAACATCAAGTTACCACTTCGAATACTTCAGATTGATTCCATCCATCTTGATTCTCCCGAAATGACAGCGAATTTCATATCCACAATTGCCACATTTATGTAACATACTCAATAATAGCGCAACGGATTTCAGAAAGGATTCTGGAATCAAGCGTTGACCAATGAGCGAATGGACCAACGACTGAACGTAGAAAAAAATTCGATCGCGCTAGACTGGTAGTCGACGCGGCTAACATGAAAGTGAATTTAATAATTTTCACTTGAATAGGTACTTCGGCAATTTCTGTTTGGTTCTCTTCTCTTTGTAGAATCATAAGATCATTATTAGTTCAAATTCAAAAGGAAGAGTTCACACCTGTGCTACTCACGACGGGTTGGCCCGAATTGTAGATCATCTTTGTACTTTGTATTTTGTGTTTTGATCAAAACTCATTAACTTCACTAAAAACTTATTGATTGAACGTACAATCGGTATTTTGTTGTTACTATTATTATTTTTGTGATCGTGCTATAATGGAAGTCATCACGTTCGGTGAGGCTTCGGCATTAGGGCTAGTGTCTATTAGTGCGGGTACTTCTACACCGTGCTAAATTTTGTAGTTGAAATAGCACAAAAAATTAAGGCTAATTTATCTTCTGAGATTTCTGAAAGTGGAATGGATATTCGAAATAGCTGCAGAAATCTTTGTCCCTAATTTACGGGTGAAATCAGCATCGGCAATGCAAATTCAAAATTGATATAGATCCTGGCATGCATACAAGGACCCTTAGACCACGAAATTGACAAACCATTTTTTCGATTCTCCAATTGCCATTCATCGAACCGAATTGAAATGAACCCTCTCCTCTCTTTTCTCTATTGCCATTCATTTTCAGGACACAATCGATTCGAGTCGAATCGAATCGAATTCGGAAAGATCGCCGCGATTGATCTCTGGCGCGAATTGATGATCTTTTTCCTTCTCGCCATCATCTTTCGTCATCGTTACAACCTTGGTCTAGCTCGCAACTCCGGCCCAGTCCAGCCCATCCCAGCCATCATCACCTTCATCTTCATCATCATCATAATGATCATCAATATGTTGATGATGACGGCCATCGTCATTATCGTAATGTTTTGTATTGACATCGCACCTCATATGGATAGATAGATAGATAGATGGATGAAAATTTGATCGGCAAAATAGCATTCTTATTCGATTCTCTCTGGTTCTTTTTCGGTAATGATCTCAAGACACGTTGAATGTAGTGTAAAAAGATTCTCACCTTTGATTATGAAGTACTCGGCTGTTTTTCTTACAGCTTCGCCGCGATCGACCGTTTATAGGGCTATTGAACGTCGATTTGTGATAAATTTGTTAGTTTTTTGCTCGAACGGAAGAACCAGCGATGCTGTTGGTGTCGGTGCTGGTCGATTGGTCGGTACTGGCTGGGGCAAAGACCACCAAGGCTACAAATTGCTTCCATTCGAGAAGCCTTTCTTTCATTCCACCTTCTCACACAGGCGATGTCTTTTAAAAAGTCATTCTGTGGCAATTGTGTAATTCGAACAATGAATTAAATGGTAAAGCAAGTGAGTTGGTCTATTTGATAGACCGACATAGAGCTGAAATTATAGAATGATATGAACTAATGATCTTAGAAGATGTATAGTAAGACGCTGAGGGTGATTTTCAAGTGATAGATAAGATATGTTGGATAAGAGTGAAGTAAAATACGTTGATACATTTTTATATGATAAATTTTAAAAATACAAAACCAAAAAAAAAGACTATATTAATTCTCTTATGTCGAATCTGCCACAACTTGTGAATAACTTAATCAAGCGGAAAAGTTGAAATAAGCGCCTCAACTACAATAATCGTATTGTAAGCTCTAAACGTCGAAATCGAAATATTTGTAAAGCTTGAGCTACAACAAAGAATCGCGCATAAATGCTTACTAAGGAGCTTAGTGTTATTTTTTTCATAATTCAATTACAGCTGGCATTCTTTAAAACTGACCAGTTGCCAGAGAAATGAAAGCTAAAAAAAAAGAAAGCATGTTGACTTGTCATGTGCTTACATCGTGAGTAAAGCTGGGTATACAGAAATTCTAAACTGATTATTCAGCGTATTAGAAGTCGATTAGAAGAAGAGGTATCCGCTTGTCTGCTCATCTCGCACCACCACATCATCAGACAAAGGACAGCTTTTTATTTGACAGTTTTCGACATCCTACGATGTCTAGCATTGGCTAATTCAAAAAACAAGGTTGAAACATGCTACGCGTTTTAGAATTAGCTTTGCTGACAAGTAAATGTTGCATGGAGTCAAGGAGAGGTTGGGGAGGATAAGTGACTTTAAATTACCCAGAGCACAGTGCATTATAGCCTGCGACTTAAATAATATCCTTGCAATTACCTCATTCAGGTAATATCCTTGCGAAACATAGAGCACACCGTAGATTGGTCTTTGAAACTCTAAAATTCGATGGAAATGGAAGTAGGCTAATGTGCCTCTCGATCTGTATCTGTCGAATAAGTTTATATTTTTTTCCGCCAACATTACCCTTCAAATGCCTATTCCAAAGCTTTTAACTAGCTTGGCCATTTAGCTTGTCTTTGACAGTCTTTAACAACGAGCGCATTACAAAAAAATTTTTGATTCGAGCATTGTGCAGTGATACTTGTTATTTAAAGCAGTGGCGTGGCGCTCATGAAAGCATGGGAAGCATTGCTTCCCTTACATTTGGCTGATATATATTTTAAATAAATTTATTTAAAAATCGCAAAAAAAAATCGTGCATAAGAATTTTCTAAATAAATTTTCCCAAAAACGTATAGTGAACACCTCACGCGGCTAAGGTGGTAGCACCACCGAATGAAAATAATGAGAGAACAAGACCCATGGAAGCAACGAAAACATTGCATCTACGAGTGTTAATTTCACTCCAGGTAGACTGTATTGTGACGTTATTCAAAAAAATGTGCTTCTACTAGCTATTTGGAAGCAATGAAGAAATTGCTTCTTAGGGGAAGTTCTCGTCTCAAGAGAGAAGCTGAGAGAGAAGCCGCGTACGTATGATTGCAGTGTAACGTACACACTATGTGAATTTTTGAATGAATTTGAACTACGAGATGAGGCAAGGGCTGCCAGAGACTGCTGATTCGACGAGCTGTCATCATTTTGCTGTGCTTGAATGTAGTTCGCTAGTAAAATTTGAGCTATATTTTATATTTGAATTTGATGAACGTATTTTTAATTGGTGAAGGTATTTATTTCACTAATAGTTTACAGCAATTAAATTAATTTGAATTGTTTAGAATTGAGTACGTAGAATTACTTTCTGGATCCCATGATTTTTTTTTGTTTCATACTTAAAATAGTGAGAGTGCAATTAAAAGGTAAATGCATTTATTTGTTCCGTAAATAGCATGGATCGAAATTGTATAATTAGTGACCTTTTTCGATTTCCTTTTGGATCTCGATTTTTTGTGGACAAAAACGACATTATTGAAAAAGGTCGACCGAAACCAAATTTGGAAATTATCTCTACAACGAAGATATGCACTCGGCATTTTACTTGCCAAATCTATTTGACTCGATTTCATTAAAAACGAAACTCATTGTGCCTTACTCTAATGCAAATTTACAGGGAACATCTTTTCAAGATATTTTTGAACATTCAGAAAATAAATCAGAAAATAGTTTGACAATTTTATAAATTAGTTTGTTTAGTTCTAACATTACAAGTAACGAGTGCAAAAGAGAGTGTAACAAGAGCGTCCGCAGAGCACAGTTTTTCTTGCTTAAAAAGGATTAAAACTTATCTCAGGAATAGTACAGGTGAACAGTGACTAAGTGACTTGGCAATAATGTCCATAGAAAAGGTTTTCTTAAAATCATGTTTGAGCGAACAAAGTTTTTGTCAAGACGTCATAGATGAATTTGCAAAAAAAAAGAAAGACGAATTGCGTTAAATTTTAAATAGAAGTATGCATGAATTTTCTCAGCAAATTCGATTTATAATAGATTTTTTTTTAAAACTATCACTTTATTTATTTTATATTTACTAACTGCTATTTTTAAAATATTAAAATATATGCTTTTCGTTATGAGAATGTTGTTATTTTACTGTAATTTTTTATAAGTACTAGAATATTTAAATTTTCTTTATGCGTAAAGGACTATAAACATTTAATTTGCGTAATCACTGTTGTTTGTTATTGTTGCCGTAGCTATATTTGAAAATGATTTATTTACATAGCTTGCTGTTGCAGCTTAGGTAATTTATAGCTAATATATAATATTCGCAACTATCTATTTAAAGAGGAAATAATTATATATTGGTAGCATGGGAATTAAAATACTGATAACAATACAGTATATGTACTCTCACGTCCACGTTCGTAATTCCTGGAAGCTTTTATATTAGTAATGTTAAAAGTAGTTAACAAGAGAGGTTCGATTAATACGTAACATTGAAGAAAGCATAGCCAAAGTCAGTTATCGAAATGGCCTAATTGCTTCCCTACGATGAACTATCACGCCACGCCACTGATTTAAAGAAGTTGAATGATGAGGGCAGTCCTGAATCAAATTATCTTTATAGAGACTCTGTAGTGAGGACTCCATGTTTTCTACAAAACGTCACCCCGCCAAAAATAACTGATATAATCCATGCAATCCATTTAACTGCAAGTGGTCCACATTTTACATTAATATTTGGAAAAACAATGTTTTTGATGGTTTCTCGTACCTGTCAGATATAAGTTCTACATTTGCTCTCAGTTAACAAAAAACACGATTGTCTAAACTTTTAGATTGTCTGAATACTGATGACATAGTAAAAACGACTTGTAAGTGCCGTTTATTATCTATACTACAATACGCAAGACACTGAATGACAAATGAAACAGTGGGTTGCTTCTGATGAACCGAAACTAAAGAAGGCTAAGGTGGGGTTTTCAACCTACAACAAGGCTATGATATCAGAACGACAAAAACCTTTACGAGTGTATATTATGCAGAGCGGTTCGATGGAATTGAGGCCAATTTTCAGAAAAATCTGATGAGCAAACTCGTTGACGTTATGTTTCTAAACGCTTTTTCGATCGCTTGTCCCGGAAAGGATCAAAAACCTGCAATTTTGTGTGGTTTTCACTGAGGAGAATTTGAGAGTTGGTTAAGCGCCACTTGTTTCGAATGAATAAAAACTGCCACGTAACTGCCACTCCGAGGCGAGAGAAAAAGCAACAGATTCACAATTATTGATTTTCACGAAACGAAACCTATTCAATAATATATCATTACGGACTCAGTGGACGTAATTTACAAATTCAAGACACTTTCAGACATCAATATTTCAAGACACCAATTCTTCAAGACACCACAATTCAAATAATTTTTATATATATTTAAATAATTTTTATGCTTTTTAAATTAATACAAATAAATCTTGCTCAAACAATGATGCAACACCGCAACCCTATTCTTCAAGGGCCGACACTCTACCTACTAGACAGCAAGAGTTTATTAGAAAGTTGTTTTTAGTTAGCCCACTTTAATAATATATGAAGAGATTATGTTCATAGTAATTCACTATGTTACATAGGAGTCGAGACTGTGCTGCATAGCAGAAAAGTCCATAATGCATGTGTATTCGAATTTTAGCCATATATTTTATAGCTCAGAGTACTATGCGTGTAAATACTGCACTATGTTACATAGGAATAATCGACTAAGAACTATTTCTTCAGTGTACTATCTACAATCAAAACACGTCTACCACTCTACCATTAATGGTAAAGTCACTAACTTCACACGATAATATTTCCATTAAATCTAGCACTCTATTTTCCAACGCGAAAAGGTAAAGCATCTGAATCATTCACTCGCTGGGTTCCAATCTCAGCGTTCGATACTGGAAGTATCGTCCGACCCCACTATTTCAGTTTAACTCTCTCTTCTGCTGAATCCCTCGATTTTACTTCACGTCACTCCTATCGTTCGACTAGTCTTTGATTCATCCAAATTTCTCAGCTCCGTCGACAAATATTTTATTTCCAAAGGACATTTTTATTCGCCGCACGTTCATCATCTCTGTTCGCTTACCCGGGCCAATTGAAAAACAAGACCTTTCAATTTATTTCCACCCGCCGAAGGCTTTTCAGCTGCAGCGAAGTATTTCCGGAATTTTCGAGGATGCGGTTGGTCACTTTCAATGGATCTCATTTTGACTAATTCTACTTCACGCTGTTCCATTCCAATTCGTTCCTCCGTATATATTCACCGCTGTTGGGTGACAGTTCTGCGGTCTCAAATTCATGTTGTTCACAGTGAGGTAGTAGAAATGGAGTGAACTCCCATAAGATTTACATGGAAGGGGATGCTAGTAATTTTTTTGAGTGTAGATAGTTTATAGGTGGGGAATCGGTGACAGAAAAAGTCCCGTCATTGCCGATATGAACATTTTACGACGGTGAAAAGACATACGAACGAAATAAGCTTGGTATGACTAAGTTTGTCAAGCCGAAAGTATGTCAAATTAAATAAAATAATATTTAAAATCAATGAATTTTCTTCATTAAACTTGAATAATTTTTTAAGAAATTTTACGCCCTTTCAGCAAAACTCGGCATGTTAAACCTTTTTTCGGCCAAACAAGTTTGTTATACCTAATTAAAACAAACACCGGCTAGCTAAATTTGGCCGTTATAGCGTAGAAATGATTTTTTTAACTTAACGTTTCGTTGCACTCTTGAAAATAGCTTACTTATGATGAAAGTTTTTGGCTCAACAGATCTAGTGTGCCATTTATGATGCTCAAAAAATAAAGAATGACTATAGCCATTGTGTCGGGAGACCAATACCTTTAACAATTAATAATAGCTTTAGTTATTTAGTTATTTTAGTTATTTGAGTCATAAGTGCTTTTTTTGATTAGTTTGCGTACATGGTCACTCAACAACTTACGCTCGTAAAGATACCCACCAATAACCTCCATCATCATTCTTCGAGCGCATTCTACGGTAGCCAAATAAATAACACTATTCTAGTTTACTTCAGCACTACAGCGCCCAAGAGCATACGTCCAGTATCTTTCGGCATCTTTCCGCCTTCTTCCCAACGTCCGATGCAGTATGTTTTCCTTCATAGCTGATAGCGTTCATAATGCCCGAGGATGCTTCACTGCAAAACACACAAAAATATGATGACGTATCGCGTCATAGTTCAAACGGCAGGGACTCCTCTGATCAATTTCATGCACAGCATGAGAACCAGCACATCCATCCTCGCGATTGCTTCGATTCTCGAAAGTTTCGGAACGAACTGAACTGAAAATGAGCGACGACGTGGAAACGCTGTTCCCGAATTACATTTTGGCCCACGGGAAATTGGAGCAACAAAGCATTCGAACATATTTGTACAATTCCAAGGAAATAAAGCGACGACCAGCAGCAAGGACAACATGTTATTTCGATAGGACAACACGACACGGATTCCATAGCCGTAAGATTGATGGAATTTCTTGTACGTGACAATCGGATATTTGTCAGACGAGTGGATAGATGATCTGGGAATTTGTGAAAATTGAATATAGATTGCATGGTATTAATATCTCTGCACCAGTATGTATATTGGTATTTGTTGTGGGTGAAGGGAATGAATTCTGTAGATATTATTGTCTTATGGGTGTCAAAAGAATGGAATTAACTGAATTCGGACGGATGGAATTGGCATTGAAGAATGGGGAGATAGCTTAATGGTACGCCGAAGCTTAGTTAAATTCGATATTTGTATTAGAATAAAATTTTCCACCAAAACCATGCCAATTCCACTCCAGCTGCCTCGAATATTTTCCCACGTCAACGATCCCATCTAGTTTATTCAACATTTTCATCAAGATGAATTTAATTAGCTCCACATCGTTTTACTGTCAATTAATAGAAGCAAACTTCCAAAACAGCAGGTCGTCCTTGTATTCGCGTGGGTAGTTCTAATAAGGTAGAAAGCTTCCTAAATTCACGCCAATTTACATCAGCCTGCCTCCAATTAGCTCCGTAACAACTTGCACATGTCGCGCGACTGTGGTCGTACCCATCATCGTTTCAACGGCCATTTCACTCACTAAGCATTCTCGTCATTGAGCAGTCAATTAATTCCCTAAAAAATTATCCGAATTTCATTCATAGAATCCATAAACGGCTGTTTTTCAGCTATATATTTCAGATCTGGGCCGTCCAAACACACAATATCGTAAACAACACGCACCTCGAGGAGCCTAGAAACGTAAGCGAACTATTAAAGTAACAAGCAAAACAAGTCTAGATTATTTTGATAATATTTCGGATAATATTCAGGCCGGGTTGAAGGCAATTTGGAAATTAGTTATTATTCATTTACGACTAGACACCCTGTTGCGTGGACTCGCAACGGGTTAAATTTCGGTATGGAAGAGCGACAATGTGACGAGCCAAGACATGTTAACCTGAGTATTCGTGGTTGGTTTTTGGCGCTTTTATGAATGAAACTCATAACGGCGCCATCGTGGGCTGAGATAGCAAAATGTCATCGACTTTGTGTCATGCTGCAGTAGTTTACAGCTACCAAAAGTTTCCAGAGTATGACAGAGTTTAGCATACATACATTCCTTCGTGAAAAATACCAAAACATGACTTACGTCTCTGAATGGTCCCAAAAACTTAGCACGGAGAGGACGATGTGTGTTCTTTGTTTATCACAAACAAAAGTCAATCTTTTGCGTGGTTTTGGGTTATGTATGGAGCTCTATATTATTTCCACAGAAGCTTATATGTAGGTGCATTATTCCACTACCTACGAATCCTTTTGAATACTCTTTTCATTTTCAATTAAATTTAAGATTACTGCCACATCAAAAGTCAACTATTTGTATGTTTTAAAACACCTTGACAACGCCCTCATCTCGAAAATAGGCTTAATATAGAAAACAAAAAAACCCTCATCTACCATTCACACAAAATAAACCGATAGAATCAGGACATACGACTCCACATCATCGCCATCAACTGGCACTCGTTGCCGAAAAAAAGGATGCTGACCTGAAAATCCGTCTTGATGAATAATGCCAACAATATGCTAGTCTTCTTTGCTGCTCTTCTGCTTCTATTGCGACATGGAAAAAACGCCTGCTGGGTAATAAATATGTCGTTTCGTTCTAATAAAGAGATTTATCTGTCGAGGACCAGGAGATTTCGAATAAGTGCCATGTTGTTTTTATATTAGTTTTCCTAACAATGGCCACCCTATCGTGCGCTCTCCCTGATCTACTCCCGGCCCATTATACATAGTCTTAGTCTACTTTAGACAACGCCAGCAGATTCCATTTTTACAGATGTATCTAATGTCGTTTGCCTTGTTCTCGATTATTTCCGGTTTCCGTGAATTTGGCACGCGGTCGAAAACAGATAAAAGAATGCGGAACGGTTTAGGTGTGAGAGGTTGTGCAAATAAAGAAAATTGATGTTGAAAAGCAGAACGCAATTTATATTTCCGGTTGTTTACGGCTATCATACCTGCGTGAGATATGAAAAAAGGATTTTTACTTCATAGACAGTAGAAGATGTGTAGGTATGCTTCCGCCAAAAGGCAGCCAGGTTTTTCCTATGCTTCATAGTCCAGGGCACGAGTCTCGGATGCTAATTGTCGAGCTCTGGTGATCAGCTCTGCAGTAAGGTAACCGTTGGGTTTGCATAAGGAAGCTTACATTCATTTAATCTCATCAAATAGCACCAATGTGTTGCAATAAACTCCAGCATCCATAAATCAAACGACAATTTACGACGATAAAAATAGCATCCACACATGCTTCTTAGTGGGAGGCCATATTGAGTTTTGTGCCCAGCGCAGGCCCTTTTTCTTTGCATATTTCTACTGCTATTCAGTACAGCCATACGACATTTTGTGGTAAAACTTTCATCTGCCATACCTTTTCTAGTCATTGTCATCAGTTAGCAACAAGATGATTCCCGCATTAAATTTTAAATGACGTCCGACTGTGCCAATATTATTACGTTTATTAATGGCACTATGTCGCATCTTCATTCACTCCCTCTTTGTCAATTGGGCAATTAGGATACCCTTAGAAACCACTCATAAACGGTTTAACGCGCCGCACACACACACACACACACACGCACATTGAGCTGTTCCGGAGCATTTTAAATTGACCGGAAAACGGCGACAAATAGGGCATGACAGTTTATTCGATTGGTCTCTGGGAAAACGTTTAAGGTGTTTTCGTCTTCGCTTGTTTACCATTGGGGCGCATTTATGCAGGACACTCTTTGACGCCATATTATAATTATTAAAACAGCAGTCGTTGTAGATATGGGCAAGGTGAAAGAAACTCATAACGAGACCATAAATTAAGGCAACAATGACGCTTAGTGCAATATGTTTTGGTCTATAATTTAATTAAAACGTAACGTTCATTAAGGATTGTTTATTGTTCCGTATAATTCAATTAGAAGAAAAATAGATGATGTGAAACCATGCTGGTTGGATGTTTATAGTAAATGATTTGTGTTCATTCTTTCTTATTCCTACAGAGAGTAGGAAAATTATAGAGACTTTTATAACACTACGCCTAATAGCACAGCCCACAAAATAAATATCACAAAAATGCATGCCATCTTTTACACACACAATAATAATAATGACACCCATCAATTTTTCTAAGTTTTCAGTTTAGAATTTACTTTGATGAAACTCATCAAACAACTCATCATCGTGAAATATAGAAAAAACCGCGAGAGTTTTTGAAATAAGTTTTTGTGAAAAGTAAGTAAAGGAAAAAAAAACTCTAGCGCACCTGAACCGCTAGAAATACTAATGTTCGATGAACAATAGAAGAATCGTGCAGATTTTGATTGCATATTTTACCACACGTGCTCCAACCATGGCCTTCATATAAAAGGCCTATCGCAAAAGCAATTAACCTACAAGATGGCGGACCTAAGCTACTTTTCCCAACCAGTCCACACAGTGATGTTTTTTTATGGTTATAAATAAATTCACGAGATCCACCTACAGGAGATATGAGGAAACTCATATGTCATGTCAATCAATGTTGTTCTGGGAACTTTCACAAGCAATTTAGATATAAAAAGTCTTTAGCATCAGACCTCAATTCATTGGGACACTTATCCGAAATATCATTTGTGTAGAAGAATTAGCAGATTATCAAAATTTGATGATTTTTAAAGTGGAATAAATCCTACCAACCACAAACGGCAATTGTTTACAATACACATTGCCGAGAGTAGGTGGCAGGTATTCCAAATTGCAAAGTTCTCGCGTATACAGCACAATAAACACATCACTTTCACGACACTTATCCGAAATATCTTTTACGCGACAAAAACTTCGAAACCAGTCTCCGGATAATAGGAAAATAGACTCTATTCGCGTATTCAACCGAACAGCACCATTCACATTAGGTCTGTTCCCGTACCACCATTAATTACAATTAATCGCGATTAATTGCAATGAAGCTGTTCCCGTACTCCGTTTTACTGAAAACTGAAAATTTCCCCTCTCTCAGTAAAATTCAGTAGGGTCTGAGCTACTGAAAAATACTGAAAAGTGTCAAATGGTGTGGTGCGAGTAAATAGTTTCAAATGTGTGCGGCAAGCAACATATTTTTTGCGTAATTTTGCTATGAAGGTCGAATATTTTTGTGGCGATAATTTATCACCGCTCAGGATAACCGTACAATCACTATTGTTCTTCCAAAAACCGAAAACTGACACTTTTGTTTGTCAATTTTCAGGAAATGCAATGAGAGCGTTCCCGTACTTTTCATGAATTTCCCCCACCACATGATTCAGGAAAATTCAGTGACTGAAAGTCCGGGAACAGACCTATTGCTAATATTTACTAATTGTCAGAGAAATGTCAAACAATTGTCATTGTGCAATTCCCAATAAATCTTAATAACGAGAGGACTACACCATTTTAAAAAGTAGCTTAATACCTGTCAGATTGCAAGTCGCGATAGGCCTTTTATATGAAGGCCATGCTCCAACCTGTTTCGAGTGCAAAACCACTTTCATATTAACAATGCATTTAAACTAGGGTGGAAAGGCAGGGGCGGACTGACCACTAGGCCCGGTAGGCCCGTGCCCAGGGCGGCAAATTTTGGGGGCGGCAAATTTTCGATTTTTTTTGGGGCGGCCCTTTTTCGATTTTCTTTTTGGGCGGCAGTTTTTTTTTCTGTCGTAAATGTACATATATCTGAGTCGAATGAGCCTAACACCTCAAGCCAACCGAATTCTCCAAAAAAAACCAATGCACGCGAAAATTCACCTCTAATGATTTTATTCGGACATTAAAAAGTTTGACTTATAATAAATATCGAAATGCGATCACGGTAAAGGATCAAAGGAACTCAAAAATACCTAATAAGTACCTAGAAAGTATCTGAAAATACCTAAAAAGAGCCTAAAAAGACCTAAAAAGATCCTAAAAAGAACCCAAATAATGCCTCTTCAATTTAGGAAAAGCTTATCAGAGGTAAATATTTGCGTGCATTGATTTTTCAGAGAATTTTTTATTTATTATTATGGTACAGGGTATATCAACAACATGCGAATCTCTTTATTTATGACGTGTTTTTACTAATGTTCGAAGAACATTAGTATTAAAATCGATTCGGCCAAAAATTCATATTTCAATTCATATATATATATATGTACAAAAAATTTCAGTGAGATAATCTCGGGAACGCGCCATTCGATTGAGCTGAAACTTTCAGGATACATTGGTGTATATGCAGAATAGGTCCAGGTCTCTTTAAATGTCAGTTATTGTAAACCTTTTCGCGCCGGCGGGCATTTAAGTGATATTTTTAATATACCTATTATTTCGTGCACAAATGATTTTCGCAAAAATAAAGTTAATAAAATAAATTTTTAACGTGTTTTACATATGAATCGGATAATGCTTTGGAATATTTTAACCCTATGTGTGCGCTGGGTGCCTAAAAAGAGGACGGGAAAATTTGAAAATTTTTAAATTTCGATAACTTTTGACAGAGCTATTCAATCATTACCAAATTTTCAGGACATATTGATATTATTTAGTTGTAGATTTATGTGGCTTTTAATGAGCGTGCTGGCAACCCTGTAGCTAGGGCAGGCACTGAAAGTGAAAACCTCCAAATCATCGTCTCTCTTGAAAAAATGCAGTTTCTTCAAAAATAAGCCTTTCATATGTAAATCTTGTGCTTTGTTTACATAACCAAAAAAAAAAAAAAAGATATGGTATAACGGGCACGCCTGGCAACCCTTGCCCAATTTACCTATATTTTTAGCATCAAAAACTTCTGTTCACGGAAACTCACGATCCGATGGGCAGAATTATTTGAAATTCACAGCATGTATTGACCTTAAATAGGACCAGGTCTGATAGAAGTGATTTTGAAATGCGGGCAATTCTGTGCCAGTGGTGCCATCTTGAAAAACCACTAAAAAAGATAACTGTTTTTAGCCCTATAAATTCTGATTGAATCGTTCGATTTTGACGAAACTTACACAATTGCTGGACCTTACTTTAAGCCACGTTTGGTAGAAATTTGGTCGAAAAATTCGATTGGAGCTGCCAGCTATGATAATTTTGGTGTCTTCATTTTGAAAAAAAAAAATTGGAAGTAAAAACATTCAAACCATCGAATATTCAAAAAAATGTCCGTTTCTTACAATAAAACCAATCTGTATATAAATCTTATGTTTTATCTACACGTTCAAAATAAAACTTTGGAAATTTCATGTCGGACAAGAACGGTAACCCTCTCCCAGTTAACCTATATTTTTAGCATCAAAAACTTCTGTTCACGGAAACTCACGAACCAATCATCAGATACAGCTAAAATTTACAGAATGCATTGGACTTAAGTAAGACCAGATTTGATAGAAGCGATTTTGAATTGTGGGCAACTCTGTGCCAGTGGTGCCATCTTGAAAAATTACAAAGAAAAAAAACTGCTTTTTGCCCTATGAAATGTGAATAAGTTACCAGATTTTCATGAAATTGACACAGAAGCTAAACCTAACTCTAATCTCTGTTTGATGGAAATTTGGTTGAAAAATTTGATTGGTGCTACCTGCTATGGTAATTTTTGTGTCTTTGGTTTTGAAAATTCGCTCAGGAAAATAAAACTTTTTGTACTATAACTTCCAGTGCAGTCATGAAATCAATACGAATTTCATACAATTAATGAAACCTGTCATAAACATTATTCAGGCCAAATTTGGTTGAAAAGACACGATAGGGTTGCCAGCTATTGTTGGTTTTGTGTTTAATTGCAATATCTTTATTAAGCGGTTTTATCGTAGAATTTTCAAATGGTAATGATATTGTAGTGACAATAAACAGCAAATATTAAGCTTTCGATCATTTGAAAAAACTCGCTGCAGGTAACCCTAAATTTCTTTATACTCCTATAACTTCGAATGTAATTAAACAACGTGAAGCAGATTTGATATATTCTTGGATTTGATACTGGCGAAAGGTTGCCAGCACGAGTCGGTTGTGCTACTTTTGTATCAATAAATGCTTACAGTTAGTATACATACCGGAAACATTTACAATGAAAATAAATAACCGATGTTACAATTCGCAAAGTTCTGCAAATTTTTCGGATCGCAGCCCCAAACACCAACTTCAGTTACAGTGCTGCAGGCACTGAGCATTTTCTTCATTGATGTTATATGAGATGCTGCTTTCAAAATTATGTGAAATAAGCAACTGATAACGAATATAATTAACCCGTGTTTTGCTCTCATAAACGTTGAAATTCATGCCAGTGGTAATATCTGAAACCTTGCACCATATGAGTTATAATGCATTCTTAAGACGAAAGTATAACGTGGCATTTGAAACAGTTTGGCCGTAATAAGCAGCACATGTGGTGGAATATGCACTCAAAACCTGCACGATTCTTCTACTGTTCTTCGAACATTAGTGTTTCTAGCGGTTCAGGTGCGCTAGAGTTTTTTAAATTGTACTTCATTACTGAAATTAATTTATATAAAAAAATGTCTATAAAATGAAATCTAGAATATCGGTCAAAATATTTCGGGTTCATCTCTAACTCATAACATATCGAACATTAATTTACAACAGTCGAGTTCATAGTTGATCTCCAGTCAAGTGCGGGAGCAAACTTTGAACGGAATAGTAAACTTACTTATAAAAATTTTAGCGAAGACGTTGGAATTATATGCGATCCAAAGGTGTATACGGTTTTGGACTGTTAAAAATTGGTATTTTTGGATTCTTTTTTTTAGGAACTTTTAGGTTCTTTGCCGTGTGTGTATTTTAATAATTATTTGTGTGGCAAGGGCGCAATAAAAGGGAATTTTTACGAACGAACCGGTGCCAGTTTTTCTCTGATATTCCTTTTTTGTGAGCTCGGGCGCAACGAAAAACAGCGAAGTATTCTAGGGAATCGAAAAAAATCACGCATTGTTACATATAATATAATTCAAGAAAAGGGCGGCAAATATTTCTGAGGCCTAGAGCGGGGAATTGGTCAAATCCGCCCCTGTGGAAAGGGTTTTAGGACAATCACTTGCATGATTTTCAAGATTTAAGAAAGCCAAACACTGCAAAGCTTTAAAAGCAGCATAACATGGCATAAACAAAGAAAATGCTTAGAGCCTGCAACCCTTTACCAGCACTGCAACTAAAAGTCTCCCACAATTGCCTCACGTCAAAATCAAATAACTCTATCAATCTCGATTTTATCCGATGATTTCGTCGAAAGTTACAGGGATAGGAAGATGCTTGGGATCAAAAAACGAAAGATGTTTGGGCCCGAAAAATTGCTAGAACTTGGAAAATTTAAACACTGGTAACTTATTTTCATTGTAAATGTTCGCGATATGAATACTGAATGTAAGAGCCTAGACAGACAGGCACTTAAATAAATAATTTACTAATGATCATTTATACCTAAAATAGTAATTTAAAAGCAGCTGACACACAGCCCTTGCGTTAATGATGAATACTGTCTGTCACTCAAAGAAACTAGTTTTTGAAAAATGGAGAAATTGAAGGTGTTTTAAATGTATGTTGCGTCTCTTATCTGCTTAGTTGGAATATATAGTACTATAAAGTTGGAATACAAACCGCGCAAGAACTACATTAAAATTCTGTAAATATTTTGAATTTTTTTTTTGTATAGTGCTTCCCAGACAACTAGTGTGTTGGTATAAGCGACAGCAAACAAGTTTATTCCGTTTATTTATTATTTTTTTCAATGGGAAAAGCGACTTTTTACAAGGGAAATTTGTATTATATCGGGCAACTCTACTTCATTAAGAATAAATTACGAAAGTTTGATGATCATTAGCGATTTGCTTCATGATTGATAATTTGGTCATTTAGTGGTGATTTGTCCAAATTAGCATATGACCCACGGCACTTAAATGATCATTTACGACAAATTATCATTTAGGCTGCGATTTCTGTCTAGGCTCTTAGCATTTATTGAAAGTAAAATAGCAAAAATGCCTCGCGCTGGCAACCCTCCGCTAGCATCAAAGCCAAAAATATATCACACCTGTTTCACATTGAAATCAACCTACCCTGCGAATTTCGTTTGGATCCGATGGCTGTATTGGAAGTTATAGGGGTACAAAGAAATGTAGAGTTACCAGTGTACTGGGTTACTAATGTTCGTTTCAAAAGTTTTCAAATTTTCGAAAACTTTATATTTGTTGTTTTCTGTCACTAAAAGATCATTACCGTTTAAATATTTGACGAAAAAATCGCTTAATAAAGATATTGCAAATAAAGACAAAACCATCAAACTGGTATGTCCTTGTTGAAACACCCTATAAGTGTTCTAACAGTCTATGGTTTCCAATTTATGTAAAAGCTTATTTTCCGTATTATATCTACATAAGAGGAACTTGTTGGAAATCATTAATTCAAGCAATTTAAATCCACAGACTTGCCATTTTAGTCCACAAACTGAATCGAATTCCATAATTGGTGAACATGCATCGGCCAGTGGTATTGAATCAGTTCCTGCTATAATTAACTCAATCGGTAAATGAGTTAATTATAGCAGCATGTATTCATTGCATCCAAAACCGCATTCAGTATTAATGTGATATGGCCAACAAAGCAATTGGCATATGTGAATGAATGGTCGAAATCGACCACAACATTGATTATGTCAATAACAGATTTATATCAGATAATTACTTCAACGATGGAAACTTATTCTGAATTCGATATTTACGATATTTCATTTCGAATTGATGAAATTAATCCGGTCAAGATACCAGCGGGTGCAGTGCTTAATCCTTGACCTCAACAATTCATTACTGATATGTGTGTGAACACAACTGCATGACGTTTGCGAATAAAAATTAAATAATGAAAAAAAGCTCGTTCATTCGCGATTTTCGTAGTTTGCCCTGTATTAAAAGTAGATACAAGGTTGAGTGTACCATACTAATACTACCGACTAGTCTTCTAAACATTCCTCGAATCCGAAATATAAGAAGTCAAATTACGAGAAAGTATCTCGTTGGGAAGCGCTTTTCAAAAGAGCCGCAAGTCATAAAACAATGCGGGAATGGATATTAAATTGAGTGATAAACAATTTCAACATTGTATCTCACATACGAAATCAAAGAACAAAGTATCTATACCTACATATTAGTCGATGGTGTTGAAATTCATTTTCATTTCATGAAAACTCTTTCAGAACGTGATTGTTCGATATTCGATTGCTTTTGGTTTTTTTTTTCAATATTTTTTATTCAACTCGCTCTAGTGTCTGAAAATTCTCTGTTTGTCATTGATTCGAGAGCCGTCAAAACTTGCCGCGTATACTGCACGGCCATAGACAGTCCTACCACCCGATGCGAATATTGTGTTTCCTTTTCGGGTCCATTGAAGTCTTTTTTCTGCATTACACAGATACTACACAATGTGAAGTAGAAAATCGAAAATAATAATTTTTTCAAAACAAAACAGAATCGACAGAGCGCCTTTCCCTCTCTCTCTCTCTGCACCCGTGTTCCATTCATTCAAAACTCGAACATATGTAGTAGATTTGGTTATGAAATTTTTGCTTTTTATTTGAACTAAAAGCGCGTTATGGGGCCACGATGATTGGACAATTTTCCAAATTTTTTCTTGCTTCCTTCTCCGACTGCCTCTCAAATGGCCCAAGTATGGTGTGCCAGTAGACGAACGTAGATTGTTGCGGTTGTTGTTTAACATGACTTATTTCTCTTGGCCTGACCAGACCAGGCTTCACCAGCCCAATCTGATCACCCCGGGGTGGCGATGATTGATTCAATTATGTGGGAGCGGCCGCTTGATTTCGCGGTCCGATATAATTATGAAGTTTAGCGCGATCATTAGATCGATGGAAAAAGAGGCGAAATAGAATTCGTATCTACGGGTTAATAAACACAAATGCACGAGTAAAAATCAAGAAGTATATGTGCTACGTGCGTCAATGTAGAAAAAACCAACCATGCCCAATTGCAATAGACGACGTGTTGCGGGAATCAAAAACTATCAAAGGTGATGAGATTTTTTCGATTCGTACAATGCTTATTGCGATTCGTATGCTGTCTCAGACAATTAGGCATTTTGTAGTTTTTGATTATCGAACAACAAACAAAAAATTGCTTGGCGGTATTTTAATGAAACGAAATGGGAAATTTATTTATTACTAGACTGTTTGTTGCAATGCGCTGAAGGATTTCATATTGTAATGCAGCTGCTCGATTGCATATGTGCGGTTTTTTTGAGTGGAGTCAAGACCTTGGCTTAGTATTGGCAGCTTGTGTAATGTGCGTTTCTGTTTATAGTTTTGTGTTGATTATTTTCTATTTAGGATACAAAAAGACTTTATTTTCGTATGGTATGCGAATGATTAGTATTGGATTGGACGGAAGCAGATGTATTGATAAGAGCATTTCTTGCTTCGTTTGGACCAGGTCTCCAAGATATTCATTGAAACTTTTCGGAAGACCTTGGAAAGCAACTAGTCGGCTGCTCCAGTCGACTTATTGATACAGATTTTTGCAACTGAAATGCAACCCCATCAATATAGATGAATAGAAGGAAAATATAACTGATTTTCTAGATGCGAAATGTGTTTTATTCACTTGAGGACGAGTTTTGGCGAAACTTCAGGACCAGAAGGGAAGTTATCTCCAATTTTGCTACCAGCTAATGCCACTCAAAATGACTTTAGGCTGTAGAATAATAACTACGCATTGCGAATCCGATAATCGACACATTTTCGCATCGTCTCATTAAATATTATTTACAATGAACTTTTTTCTCTTTTTTCAGTCTCATCCAATTTTGGAGAACTTATCGAACATATTATACCTTGGTACTTCCTGATAATGTGGTAAATATCTAGATAATGGGACCCTCCGTCGAAGGGTATGTTGATGGCCTTGCAAATTATTGTAAACTTGCTGAAAGATGGAGGTGGAGAGATGAAGGCGTAAGAAGCTGAAGTAAAGTTATTTTGAAAAAAATGAAAATTTGATCACAAACATTATATTTGAAAAGGAAATACTCAACTTATGACATACACCTTCTGCGCTTCCACCTCCCTGTTTTCACTTTTAAACATTTACAATGGAGTTATCGGAACTAAACCCACTCAATCCACCCCATTCAACCCACGGTCTCATCATCTAGGAATTAAACAGTGACGGCTCTTCGGTGTACGCAAAAGAAGCAGTGCTACCCTTGCTAAATCGCTTTGCATAAACAAATAAATTATTTTACAATCAATATTTAACAATCAATCATTTTTGAACATCCAAATATATAATACTATTTTCTTTTAAAAGACGAAACTCCATTGCCAAGTGGTTTTATTTTATAACAGTCCAACTACAGAGCTTTGAAGGTAAATTTACAGCGACGCAACAAAAACTCAAGCGTTTTACTCAAAACCTTAAGCCCTGGGCAAAGTATAGGGAAAGATAAGTGAGTGAACTCCTTCTATTATGGGGAAAAACCACATTGAGCTTGAATTTGCGCCTCCATTTACGCAATACATTATCTGTTAAAGCAACCTGAGAGTGTGTTGGTATTTTTGCGAGTAGTGAGCCGTATGTGAGCAACGAAAAATCTAGCCTGAGTATGTAGTTGTCGAATCTTATCTTGCATCTCTTTCCACTTTCCAGGCCTATAATTTCGTTTCCAGGCCTATAATCAGCTACTCAACAATACAATCTCAAGCCATTTTGGTCCGCATACATATAGTTCGCACTATGGTTAGGAACTAACTTCTTACGCTGTGCCCTGGGTACCATTCGATTCCGAACATACAGTTCATTGCAGCGCATTGAGATATACTATACACAGAACACTGAAGTGATCTTGCTTCAATGCTCAAATTCGTGATTTTCGCGTAGATCTACTTAGACGCTTTACCTACATAATGCCCGCAATACTTTTTGTGTACATTCACAAAAAGCATTGCGGACGCTGCTCAGCTCACAGCGTCTCGGTGGATAGAGAAATTCAGGAAACCCTTGCCCATCCACCCGCTAAACGAGCCTGAAATCTTTGTGAATGAATGAAATTAAAACGCCGGAAAGTCAGCAGCGTCTCTGTTATGTTTTTGTTTCCTCTCAAGATTTACACTACAGAATCTGGAGATTCTCTTCTACTCCTCTTCTTACGAGTTGTTTCTTTTCTGATTTGATGCATTTTATGCTTTGTGTGCATGGTGTATGTACAAGCTGTTGTAATCATGTGGAGAATAGAATATTAATTTTTTAAGTTTTCGGTTTTTTGTACCTGCTTTGGGTTTACTTTCACAAAATGAGCTTTTTGGTTCTAGTTGCTTTGGGTGATATGAACACTTGATTGCTTTGGACGCTTATGTTTTGGTTTATATTAGGTGCGATTTTTTACGTCTTCTTCGCAAAAAACGCTCCTGTTATAATTCTTTTGACCTGAATGTTTTGTGTTGCCACTATTAATACGGTCGGTTAAAGATAGATTAAAGGGTAGCCTTAAAGTAAATTATAACTTAAAATTCGTTAAAGTGAAAGCGTATTGAATAGATTATGTTTCGAAAAGTTAATATCTAAAGTGGAAAACCAAAATTGCCAACTAATTTCGCTCAGTCAACCATTCGCAAAAGGTAACTATATTCGGCAATTTTCTTGTAAATTATGTGAGGAATTTATTTTTGCTGTGGTATTGTTATGTTTTATATGTGCTCTTGTAAATGTTGTGTGTTCGTATTAAGTTTATGATTATTCTTTTTGCTGTTTCCTTTTCTCACTTCCCATTCTCTTTCTATCGTTTCTGATTTCTCACCTTCAAACCATCATCCTCACACCGTCCCATCATAGCAAGAGTGCTCTAAACTCTCTTGTGTTTTTAAATGCCCTCTCTCACAGCAATTAAAATCACAGAAAATTGAATTGGCTAATTAGAGCGGGGTTTTTTATACATACTTTGTACATACGAGTAGCAAGCGTAAATTTTAAAAATACTTTAAAATTAACCAAGTTAGATATGTACTGCGATATCCGTAATACAGACAGAAGAAGATTGAAAATGGTAGACCAAATCATGTAATTATTTTTTTTCAGGTCGATGCACACACACATGATGCAACACAGCTAGCCATTTTTGATTCAAAAATGTTCAAATATGATATGGCGCCATATACGTTTCTTTTTAATTCAAATAATCTCACTTCATTTCAATAACGCTGTATCAAAGTGAGTCAACGTTGTATCAAAGTGAGTCTTGCTTGTTTTAATGTTTTATTTTTCATTCAATGATGAAACATTTTGATTTGAAAATAAAATGTTTATAATAAAGTGGAATTCAAATAATATTCCCTTTTGATTTAAAAGTGTTTCAACTTTTGATTTAAAGTGATTCTAAAAAAATTTTAAGTGATGAAATTTTTCTGAGTGTAGGACCGTCGATTAGAGGGGGACAGAAGACGATGGACATGGTTGAGTTGACCTTGCTCAAAACTCTAAACGTGTTTTTAGTTGTGGATGGAGAAGTGGTGGTGCAGGAGGTCAGAGTGGACATTCGGTTTTTTTATGTTTCTAATTTCAAAGTACAAACCTCACCTTTTCGCCTCTATTTATAGCCTCCATCATTTCTCATCTCCTATGCGCACACTCGACCTCTCTCCAGGGGATTTTAGACATCGATATAATCCATCAAAATGGAGCAACCCAGCTTCACTCTTTCTTCTTCCAATTTTCCAATCCGATTATCAGGGGGTGGACTGGGTCCAGGAATGTTTGGGTCTAAATAAGGATTGCATTTCTTCACAATAAATAGTTTCAAATATATAAAAATTTAAGAATAGCATGAAGATGAAAAAATTTACTTGGTAATCTCAAATACATAAGTAGAACTCAGTTACATTTGATGTAGAGATGAATGATGAAGCAGCGGCCTATTTCACATAATCATCAGGAGCGATTTCGTAAATGGCTGACACAACAGTGAATTACTTTGATTACGCCGTTGTAGGCAAAATGCACTTAAACAAAAAAGTTTAATCGGGCTAACGGGCTTTTTTGCGGCTAAACTGGGATACATCACCTGGCGCATCCTTTCAGAACCCCTGGATGTTTTGGATGTGGACGCCGGTCACCACATCAATAGAATTAAATGAAGGATGCAATAAGGTGTCGACAGCCCACCTGTTCGAGACAAAGAGACCGCCAAAATTTAGGAGCTCTCTGAAATAACAACGGGTTCTACAAACACATCCCTGTTTCACGGCAAATACCTTCAAAGACCCATTGGTTACCCAGCAAACCAAAAACATCGTAATTAATTCATAAAAGAGTCACATTTTACGAATGTTTTTGTCGTTAACGAGCTCGCAAGTGGATCGAAAACGATTCATTGGTCCTACTAAAATGGCCATCCGAGAAGAATCATTTTTAACGATTCCTAAATTAGTTAGAAGAAATGTGGTTTTAGCGAGTATATATCACCTATAAAGTGATACTTTTATGAATTAAAAGTGATTCTTTTAACGATTTCAAATATATTTGCTTTTACGAATTGAAAATGAGTTAAAGTTATTTACTCATAGTAGAGTAAATTTGAAAGACTGGATGAAGCAATATAGGCTTTTAAAGACGAACATAAAACATCGTTATATAAGAACACTGTTCAGCACAGACAAATTCACAGCACAGTCGAATTAAACTGAAATTTTGTTTGGGATACCGCGACCAGCAAACTAGGGGAAAAATCTGTGTAAAATCTGCTACTGAGCTGCATAGTCCACAGGGCACATACACATGGCTTGCATTATTTATTGCGTCGGTCATCCTAAGCAAAATTATTGCTGCGTATCGTTTTACGAACAGGCTTGATTTCGTGTCGATTGTCGAGAAACTATCGTTTTTAGTGAACGCTCACTAAATTGTTTGCTGGGTAGTTACAGCTCTTACCAGGGCTGCCACTTTTTCTTTCAGTGAGGGCACCCAAGTCCCAAATAAATGCAGCTACTGCACGCTGAGAAATTACCGAAATAAATATATTAACATCTTAACATTGTTATAGTAACAGCATTGTCACTAAAGGTTAGTACGCTGCCGAGCCTGAATTCCTGTCCCCCTTTAAAATGCATGGGAAAAGAGTGACGGAATTCCGGACCTGAATTTTTTTTCAGGTCGCATGAGAAAATCGGTACGCTGCCCGTCCTGAAACGTTGCCTGAAAAGTGTCAGAATTTCAGTGTTGCTCTTCGCTCGTAGGTGGCTCTGCAGCACAAGTGGAGAGTTTTTTCAGGCACGAGGTGCCTGAATTAAATGGTCTGCTATTTATTTGGTCACGGAAAGCAATCATTTTGGCCATTTTGACCGCGCGTCAAATTTGAATTTTGTTTGAAAATTTGAAATTTGTTGTACGTCGGAACTTTCTGTCTTCTAATTTTATGCGTAGGATAGTTCGTGCAGAACTTGAAGCAATGATTTTCCAGCACATTTGGTTTTTTTGGCAGATACGTTTGCTAGGAAGCACTTTAATTAGGTGGTTGGTTAATTGAATTAGTGCGACGTTATAAAAGATCTGTTCGCGTACTTCAGCAAACTGCAGCAGTAACATAATTTGGCAGCTGGCTTCTTTTTGCTGCAAAATTTGGCTTGAAGCAATTATGCGAATCTATTTGAATATATTATAATAGATTCAGGTACGCGAACAGACCTAAAGTTTTCAACACCGCATGTGTACGCGATATGAAATGCATGGATGGAAATTATGTATTCGTGTGAAGGAAATATATATCAAATAAACAATTATTAAATAGATTACATAATTGTTTTACTTCGAAAAACTACGCCTATTTTCATTCAGTCTAATTGAATTTAAAGTGAAAGTAGTTTTTAAAATTTGCTACTAGAACTTGGTTTCTTTCATAAACTTTGGTTTGGTTCATAATATAGCAGTATGATGAGGTAGCAAACCTGAATGAATTTAAAATTGAAGAGCTGAAAGAAGCATTGCTGGAATAGTAACATAGTATTTCACATACAGTTGGTAGATTGTAAAGGTTATTTTCAAAGAAAGCTAATTTCTAAATCCCATGCCGCCAAAGTTGAGAGCAATTAACTGTCACTTTGTAATATTCTACACTTCTCTACACGAAAATTTTTCCGTGTAGAAATAAATAGCACAACGAGTGTCCGGAATTCAGGCTCACCAGCGTACTAACCTTAATACATAATTTTAACTGCTCAATATTTTATGTTAATATTATATTTGCAGTTTAACTTTATAAATTAAGGCTGCTAGCTTTTTATATTAAGAACATCTGTAAACTTATTTCGGCAAAATATAAACATAGATATATTACTATGCCAATATAAATGTATTAACCAAGGGTGGTGAAATTGATGGTGAAACAACAAAGTACAATGCTAGTATTGTATGTTAGGATGTTAGTATTAAATACCACACTGGAATAACCGGTTCTCGTCCGATCACCGAAGTTAGGCAATGTTGGGTGCGGTTGGTACTTACATGGGGGACCGCTTGGGAACACCGCGTGTCGTTGGCACGTAAAACTTTGTGCTGTCCTTATACCAACAAACCAGTTGTCTGGGAAGAAAGGCATTGATATAATATATTGGCATGTTAATATTAATTATTGGTATACCAATATAGTATTGTTAGACGTTAATATAACTTAATGCCATGTTAATATTTAATATTGGCCTACTAATATAATATTGTAACAGACAAATTCACCACACGCATGTATAAAATTTTAAGAATGCTGTCTGCTGGGAATAAAATGTTATTGCTAGCTCAACCTAATAATGTTAAGAAATGTTTTTAAGATAAATATATTAGCTGCTAAATATATTAAGGGTAAAACAATGACTTTTTAGTGTGTGGATGGTTAAATGCTAAGTACCGAATGATTTGATTCAGGGTCTGGATGTATTTGTTTGATAGACGCATGAAAATTAAATCAGAAATCGCATGAGTTCTTTTTTTAAAATATTAATGAAATAAATCAAACACTGAAATTCAGTTGAATCAAAACAAAACAAAAAAATTATCATGAAAAATTATTTTGGCAGATGAAAAGCTAGCGAAGTACGATACTATTAGGTAAATTTTTGTTGTGGGTAATGAATGTGCTTTATTTATTTTCATATATTGTTTTGAATCTTTATATGTATTAATTTTTGAATTTTTTAAAATATTATTTTTGTTGTTTTGATTGTCTTGATCGATGTAAACCGATTCCGGCAGGAATTGGGTGAACTTGAGCCCCACCTAAAGCACTTAAATTGCTTAAATCATTAGGGATTCACTTAAATTGTATAATTTTTGAATCCTGTATTGTTAATATATATTGTTTTTAACTGATTTTCACAATTTTTATTTTCAGTCAAATACAAGTGTGAAGAAACAAAACAGCTAATTATGACTTAGTAAATCTTCCCATAAAATGAATGATTCCTAGATAGAATCGTCTCTGTCCTTTCTCTTTGCAGGCTTTTTTGTGTCTGTTCTTTTCGCGCCCACGACCAGACTGAGGTAGTCGGTGGGGCCAAAGCACTCAGGGTAAATTTTCATACGATTTCTTACTTTAAATCATGCTGCACTGACGCTTGCTTGGCAGAGCTAAGTCGGATGCAACATAACTACGCAAAATGCAAAGATAAAATAATTACAGTGCAGAACAGATATTTAACAGAGACGCATTTATTTTGTATAGGTATGTTTCAAAAATGTTGGTGTATTTCAAGCTTCAAGCTACTTTTTTGCCTAACCGCAAGGAAAAGATTTCTTAATATATGGGGGAAGCACAATATCTTACCCCCACTCAAAACCTTCGCTTGAGTTTTTGGTGTAGCTGAATGCAGAATTGTAGTTTATTTTTTTCTTTCATTATTATATGATGTAATATTTTCTTGATTTGCACGTGCTTAACCTAAATTAAAAAAATCTTAAAGTTAGCGGCTATACTAAATTTAGCTTACTGATTTTTTAACATTTGAAAAATAAAACTTTTCTCAAGAAACACTAAGTTAATTTACTTCTTTATGCTACAAATATACTGAAAATAAAATATTATGAAATGCATCTGAAAGTAATATGTTTGCTTTTTTTAATTTTTAATTTGTATTTAATTTCAAATAATACCATTGCATAACTTACTTAACTCCAAAAACGAATACAAAGCAATCTGATTTTGAAGCCATATATATGCTTGAGCTTTTCAAATCCAGGTAATTTACAAGTTCTCAAAGGCGACATAAAGCAGGAGCCTTTGCAGAATAATATCCTCTATACTTGACAAGATACAGAGCGTTTTAGCTTTGTAACCTCGATTGGACTTCATATCAAATTCGATATGAAGGTTATAATAGGTTTTGCGAGCAAATTATATTTTTTCCAATATTTCCGTGACATTTGAGTTTTCTTGAAATGCTTGCGTGTTGTATTTCAATCAAATGTTCATGTCCGCATACAGCCGTGAACAGGATAATCTGACGCCACCATTACCTATGTAGGCGTTTTGTTAAATGTTTCGAATGAATCGTTTTCTCGTGATGTAATGCATTTTACGTTGATTTCTGAAGTTGCTTCAGCTGCGGGCGAACTCCCTGCATACTAAATGTAGAAATAAGCTACACCGTCATCGACGACATCTTCGATTGAAGACATACGATGCTGCTAAATGGTTTGACTCGATCCTACCGCAATCTCAGCCCCTTCGGTTCATTCGACTGCTAGTCAACGTTTCTACATTAAAAGCATGTATACGAGCGCGCGAAAATTAATTTTCATAATTAATGGCACTGAATTAATTTTATTACAAACCGCGCAGTGTACGAGTGCGAGAACAAGCGCGAAATCGAATGTTGAACGTAGATGGTGATGCAAGGTAGGGCTGAGAAACATAGTTTCGATGCCATATTATGGTTTTTATCAGCATTTTTGTGTATCTGGCAGTTTTATTTCGCTTTTTTTAGAAGATTAAATTTTCAATGGTCATAACTGTCCAAATGAGTAATATTTTGGGAACAATACTTACTAAATACTACTAAAAAAATTAATACTAAAAAAATATTTTGTGAACAAAGTACAGTACAAAAGATATTCATGTGGCGAACAATAAAATTAGATACTAGACTTCGATTTTTTCAGCTTTTTATCATCCCTCAGTGGAACACATATAATTTTTCGTTAAGCAAACAATCGGAATTTTCCATAAATTTCACTTAACCAACCAAAGCTTACTCTTTCTGTATTCTTCCACCAGCGCTATCACTCCGGTTTCCCTTAAGGGGTTAGTCCACTGTTAAACTGCTCAAAATGAACTTTTTTTTAAAACAGCTACCAAAAAAAAACTATTCAAGATATCGATTTGAAATTTTATATGCATCTTTATTGAAGCTAAGAGTTAACATTTTCATTGGAAAAAATATCAGAAAACAAAATGGCGGCCGCCCCAATGGATCGCCGCAGCACCGCCGAAAAAAAAAAGCAAATTGCGCCTCGTAAATTCCTGGACAAAATAAGCATCTGTGAACAAATTATCAAAAATATTTCATTAGTCTTGAGTATAAAGGACTGCACGGGCCTAATTTTAGAGCCCTAAAGCGATTAAAAAAAATGTGGTATACTTTTGAACCAAAAAACTTAATAAAAAAAATTTTTTTAATCAAGAAAATGTTTCCCAGATCGTCAAAAAAATTTTTTTTGTTCTAAATTTAGGCCCGTGCAGTCCTTTATACTCAAAACTAATGAAATCTTTTTGGTAGTTTGCTCACAGACGCTTATTTTGTCCAGGAATTTACGAGGCGCAATTTGCTTTTTTTTTTCGGCGGTGCTGCGGCGATCCATTGGGGCGGCCGCCATTTTGTTTTCTAACAATTTTTTCTAATGAAAATGTTAACTCCTAGCTTTAATAAAGATGTATGTAAAATTTCAAATCGATATCTTGAATAGTTTTTTGTTGGTAGCTGTTTAAAAAAAAAGTTCATTTTGAGCAGTTTAACAGTGGACTAACCCCTTAATTCCAACCCTTTTTATCAAGAAAATTTATTAACAACCACTCGTGATTCCAGTTGTAATTTACACAAATTCACGTCCCATCTATCCTATCGCACCAATGTTTTATTTACGAAATGTTTTTTAATTACTGCACAGCATCATAATAAGAATATTATAACCGGCCGATAATAACGAAAGCAAACCAGCGACAGGCTACACGACAAGAATAAGATGAAGTCGAAGAAAAACAGGAAAAAGAGGCAAATGCACCGTTTACAGAAAAACAGGATACGATAATTAATGTACGAGCATAGATAAAAGTTTCATTTCGTTTTGTTTCGTTGCGTCGAGGATTCGATTCTTTAGTACTAGTAGGGTGTAATTAAAATTTTGCTACGCGACACAACGGGTGGCTTCAAGTAGTAGAGATAACAAATAGAATATATGACGATACTGTTGATGAAAAAAGTTTGTTATTAGTTTTCATTTAATTTTGTCTGTCTACTGTGAAGCATAATGAAAACATTGAAAAGGTTGCAACGTGGAATGTATTGTAAAAAGTGCCTTGTTAGCTTGTATAACAGTAGCTGAATCGCTCTTCTTGTTCGCTTGTAGGACAAGTAAGAAGCAAATAACAAGACTTCGCGTGTAGGGTACACTTCTCGCTTCTGTCAAGAGGAAGTTGTGAGTTATAATTCACCGCATAGGTAGCGTATACAACGAACGTTTAGTCCGCGGACTAAACACCAAATTCCACCTAAATTTTTTAGTTCACGTGGTGTAAACACTCACGGACCGACCTAAATTTAGGTCGGTTCACGCACTCAAAAAAAAAATATATCGCTGACAGATATAAAACGACGGAAATATAATATATCTCACATGAGTATATGGGTGTATTTTGAAAGACATAATATATTCACGGCAGATATAATATAAATATTTATCGTATGTAAGCAGAAAAAAGCTCAGGGGATTGCCCTTTGAAGCGAGTGCTTAGTCATGGCGGTAAGGAGACACATATGGGAGAAGCTGATAACAACTATTCCATTATTCTTCTAAGTGCCACATTTATTTCTCATTTCCTAAAGCGCTAATGTTATTCTTAGTCGCTACTAAAGCTTTAATGTGGCACTTAATCAATGGAGCGCTGGTATTATGCCCAGTCGCTGACTGTTAAGACAAGATAAGACGAACAAATACAGCCATGGGCACGGCGGGATTCGAACCCGCGGGCAGTAGATCGCTGCTTCGGACTAACGCGTTAGCGAGCTAAGCTACCGACCCTTTTGCAAGCTCAATCTCAAACTATAAACAAAAGATGCCCCATAATTAGAAACGAAAATAAACCATATATCAACGAAAAGCATATTACATTGTTCAGTGGTCATTTTATACCTGTCGCGTATATAATATACCAACTGTATGGATTTCATATCTTTCGCTACCAGAAAACAGAGAAACCCATATAGAACTTATACCTGTAGCGTGCATAATTATGATTGCTGTGTGCATATTTTGTGTACCCGAGTTATATTTTTTACCTGAAAGCCAAATTTTACTTAAAATGAGTATAACTCTGGATTTCCATATACTCATAATACCTTTTAAATCAATAGTTATACCTGTTGCTTGTATATGTTATGTATCACACATAAATAGAACAAAAATATATTTGTAGGGGCAATTTTGTGCCCACCACAGTTAATTATGGCTATTACGGATATTATTATTTTTGCTACACATATAGCAGAGCGAAGTTTTTTTTGTGTGCGATTTCAAGCGACTTGACCTAAAAAAGGTCGTGGACTATATACCGCAGTAAACACGCGCGACCTAAACATTGATTTTTACGCGACTATTAATAATGTATGTATGTTGAACATAAGCTCATTACATCCCCCTTTGACACAAAATCATTGAAATAAACATGTTTGAGAGACAAATGAAACGATAAATACAGTGCATGAATGAAAATTAAACTAAATGACAGCTATCATATACGAACGAGGACTAAATTCGACCTAAACAAATTTTAGATCAGGTTGGTGTAAATACCTGAGGACTAAGTTCATTTAGTCCGCGCTTTAGGTCAGGTCACTTTTGGTCCGACCGCTGTATATCCTACCATAGCCTGATAGCCTGAAGTGACTTTTTCCCTTCTTGATGATAGGCTGAGACTTGCTGGAGTATATTAGTATGTTTTGGCGTATCCAAACCTGAATCACGTTAAATGCTCGTATCAAATTCAGGCAGTAATTGTAAATACAGTATCAAGCTTAAAAGCTAGCTTGATTTCGTATGACCAAGAAGTCAATTATCCCCACAATTCTATTTAGTTTTGGCAACAACCTAAATTGACCACCCTAATTAGAAATCCTGTTACTTAACTGCGTAACCAAAATAACCCTCACTTCTCTTAATTTGAATTCGCTATTATTTCAAGTTTTCTTGTACTAGTTAACCACTAAGTGTAAAAGATACACTAAGCGTAAAAGGTTCTGTCCATTTTCTTTTTGCTATTCTACCTTGTCGTGCCCAACTATATGCATATACTATTTTCATTCAAGGCGACTTTCTCATCTTTAATCATAAGAGCATACTTTACTCACATCACTTGAATGAATGAATGAATAAGTGAATCACAAACTGAATCTGATTATGTTGTTATTTTGCAACTAGGTGTCTACGACTTGTAGAATTGTTGAGTTGAAGGCTCTTTAATTTTCTCTGGGTACATTGGACATAGATAGTGTGAAAAACTTGTCAGCGAATAGGCCTAGATAACGATAGGTAAGGATTGGAACGTCACCGTTAAATGTGTTAAACAGAATAGACCTCAAGACGAATCCTACAGGAACACCTGCCGGAATTCCGAAAGCTCCCAGAACAGGCTTATTAATGTTAGAAAGGAAGCTGTAATTTAATAGCTTACATGAAGAGACAGAAAATCTAAGGTTTAATATTTTGTACTTCAAATTATTATATCAAGCCTTGTCAAATGAAAAGCATGAGAGAAGATAACTGAGATGAACGGCCTACTCACCAGTACCAAATAGTACTATCTTTCGTATAGTGTACGATTTTAGGCAGCAAATACTATTTTTACGATTTATAAAAATCTTGATGAACAAAGAACACGATTTAGTGTTTAACTTGCCAACACTCCCAGTGGGATCAATTTTGTCTTCAAATGCTTGCCTATCTTTTTTTGAGGTCAAAAATTAATGAAACTCTTTCTTCTCTTTACTCTCCTGAGCTCTATTTTACCTAATTTTACACCTGAGTTTCGTCTGAGTCGTGATAAATGTCCACTTTGGTTTTCTGTGGCAGTTTCTAAAGCGCTGCACGTAGAGAATAAAGCCGTTTCTTTCCTGAAGCATATCACAATTCTGATGAAGCACTACAACTTCACTGAAATTCACATTGGTGGCAAGAAAAAAACTAGTAAAGGCACAAAACGTGCATAGTTTGTCCATATTTAATCTTGTCTCTCATCTAATAATTTGAAGTTTTCTGGGTCGTATGTTCCTGACTGTTTCACGTTTGAGGGAAGCAATGTTTCATGCCTTAAGATATTTGTGATCTAATTGCTATTTTTTCACTTTTTCCTTTGCTTTTTTTAATGGAACTTTGTTTCTTCTGATAACTCATGTTAGGATGACTAATCTTCTTTTTGATTAATGGCTAATTTTAATTTTTTTATTGAATCCCTATGGCAATCAAGCCTCCAATGGAATTCCTAATATTTTCGTCAAGTCTCTTGCTCCTTTCTGATGTGTACCTCTGTGTATTTGTGTTTTTCTGAATTTTTACTGATTTTCGAAGAAAACTAGTGTTAAAATCGTTTTGTTGAAATTTTCTTCTTCTTTCTTCATTTATATGTCTATCAGCAAAAAGATTAAGGGAGATAAACTCTAGAGAGGGTGATCCGATTGAACTGAAACTTTCCGAGGACATAGATACATAGAACTAGTACAATAACTAATTAACATTAAGATATCTTTAACCCTTTCAGTGGAGCCTGAAAATTCACTAAAATGCCCGTCACCGCCAGAGGGTTAAAGATATCTTTGTATGCAGAGTAAATTTTTATTAACAGTAAGTAATGAAAATGTAAACTAATTATGTTTTATGCTTGTTCATGATACAACATTGAAAATTATGAACACAATGTGGGCGCTGTGTACCTAAAAGTAGGCAAGGGATTTTTTTTCAAATTTCGTTTTGTCATAAATTTTGACAAACATTTGATCATCGTGAAATTCGCAAAGCGTATTGATATCAACTGAAACTGTCCACACACGGACTTTAAAAACTGTGCGGGCAACTCCGTGGCTGCGGCAGGCACGTGAAAAAATCCAGATTTTAACCTTTTTCAACCATGTCAAATTGAAATTATAAAAATTTATTTTAAGCCAAATTCTGTAGGAATTTCGTTGAAAAGTCATGAAAGGACTGCCAGCTATGATAATGTTTTGAAATTTTTTGGCATTTTTTAACCAAGCGTTGTTGTTCACATGTGCATGGGAGAGCAAGATGGGGTATGGGGTATCCCATATTGCTCCTTTAAATTTAATTTTAATTTTATCTTGTTTTACGATGGTGAAAAATTATAAAAGAAAGATGGAGAGGGGGAATTGGAGTGAACAGAGTATGAGAAATGCGGTAGATGTTGTAATTGAAGGGAAAATTGATATAAATTAGCGTCGAAAACATATTCTGTGCCACAAACGATACCACAAAGATCCTGCTGCTCCTGCAACTTCTGTGAAAGTCCCGTTAGGCCCAAAAAAGCAAACTATTTCTGATGGTGAAGAGAAAGAACTTTGCAACTGCAATGCAATGGACGTCTTTATGGAACTACGACACAAGATTTAAGGGCTTTGCCATACACTCTGGCAATAAAGTGGGAAGATACATCTCTTTAACTCTGAGAAAGAAGCAGCTGGCAAACATTGGGCTCAGACGTTTTTAAGCAGGCACCCAGAATTGTCGACACGGAAACCAGAAAGCATTGGATTTAATAAACAGTTTTTTAATATCCTCGGCAACGTTTATGATGAGCACAAACTTTCGCCGGACAGAATTTATAGTTGTGATAAAACGGGAGTTTCAGGAGTACTAAAAACAAAGTCAAAAATTATTGCATGAAGAGGCAGAAAACAAGTGGGATCCATAACTTCTGCGGAGATAGGTACTACAATAACTATAGAAATATGTTTTCGTTGCAGTGGCCAATACATGCCTCCAATGAAGGCGTTTCCAAGAAAGAGAATGGACCTATAGGTAATGCTGAATGCTGCTCCTGGAGCTTGGGGAATTTGCAACGATTGCGGCTGGATGACAGCTGAATTATTCCTTGGCCGGTTGAAAAAGTTTATTGAATGTAGTGGAGCAACGGTTGATCGACCTGCGCTGTACAAAACCTTAATTAATGAAGCTCGTTCCAATGGGGTTATTGTATAAATGCTTCCCCCCACATACGACTCATCGACTTCAAGTCGCCGACGTAGCATAAATGAGACCCTTAAGCACATACTACAACCAACAAATCACAGCCTGGCTTTGTAGCAATCCAGGGATGGTGATAACTGTCCGGCAAGTAGCAGAGATTTTTGGTAAAGACTATATTTAGACTTATACAATGGCAACGACGGCAAATCATTGATGACAAATATTGATGACAAATATTCCACATACAGAGAGATTATCCATCACTAAAACATTGCCCGAAACCACTACGTCAGACAACAGAGCAACAGCTCCAAGTAGACCATTCACATCAACTGACGCTTCAGTTGTCCCTGAAACGATAACCGCAGCAACAATAACTTCAGTTTCGACGGTTGAAGATTCTAACAAAGTAATTATTGACGAGCCGCTGATATTCCGCATGCATGTTGGCATGACATCATCTGAGATTGAAGCAGAGCCGGAGCCCGAATGCTCCACTTGGATGAGCAATATCGAAATACGTCAAAGGTCAAGTACTCTGAGCTATGCAATATGGCTCCCAGCGCCATAATGTCAGAATCTACATAGCGCGTGGTCCTATGTAACATGGCGCAGCAATTATGGTCCCACACGCTATGTACATAGTACCCTGAGCTATGCAGTATAGCTCCCCGCGCCATAATTACATGGCGCAGAAATTATGGCCCCACACACTATATTACATAGTGCCATGAGCCATGTAATATGGCTTCAGTTATGTCTTCAATTATAACTCGCAGCCATACTGTGTGAGGGAAAGTATAAATGTCACCAAGTGACATTTGCGTAATATCAATAGCAGTGAGAATTGAAAAAGAAAAAGATATTTAGATTCCCATAATAGTTCAAACATTTACTTCGAATGCAAGATAGTACAATGAAAAAACAAATAGCGCCAGACGCTATAATTTATAGACTTCTAGCAGCTTCCACGCCATGCACTATAGTCCTCCACGCCATGTACTATGGTCCAGAGGACCATATTACATGGCGTGGAGGACCATATTTCATGGCGTGGAGGACTATTGTGCATGGCGTGGACGGCTATAAGCAAAGCGTCTGCTCCTATGTACTTTTCGCCATGTACTATGGCGGTTGGCGCTATATTTTATCACAATCCCCAAATCGACTATGTACATGGCGCCAGAAGTCTATAAATTATGGCGTCTGGCGCTATGTGTTTTTTCAGTGTTCTCTCTGTGGAGACTGGGCACACTGTAGCTGTGCTGGGATAGATGACGAGGACGACGAGGCAGTGTTTGTTTGTGAGTTTTGCGACCAAAAATAGAATATGTTTCCCATACCCCATCTTGCCCCATAGGGTACCATGTCTTAACCGACCTAGAGGGCAAGATGGGGTGTTGGACATTTTTTCAAAATGGGTCATTTTTTTCTTTTTCAATGAGTATAAAGTTTCTTAAGTTTCTTACTTCTAAAGATTGATTATGTAAGAGTAATTATGTGCGTTTTATTACGATCTAAACGTTAAGGACCCCGCTAAAGTTTAAGTTTACCAAGTTTTGGAAATCTTTCGGATGGCAACTCCAAACATCTTTCTATCCCTGTAACTTTCAATAAAGTCATCGGATGAAAACGAAATTTACAGGGTAGGTTGGTTTTGGTGTAAAGCAGTTGTGGGATTTTGGCTACAGTGCTTATAAAGTTTTATAAGATAAGCATCCTATAATGAATATGAACAACAAGTATTTTATTTTCCTAAATTTTGAAATTCATGCGGGTGGTAGCCCTGAACCCTATATGTTTCAGTAAAGTCTTCGGATCAAAGTGATACATAACCTTCGAAACAGGTTAGCTGCAATTTGGAGCATGTGTGGTCAAATATGTACTCAAAATCTGAACAATTCCTCTACTTTTCATCGAAAATCAGTGTTTATAACGGTTCTTATGTGGTGGTGTTTTTTATGATTTTATTCTTTCCCATTTTCGAACTGGACTATTTTGCAAAATGGGCTGGTAATAAATAAATAAACATATCACAAGCGAAAATTTTATACTCAGTAATTATCTATATATATTCACAATTACTGAAACGTATTTCAACGAATTACTAAATGAAAATCTCAGCATCCATTTGTCAAGTAGCATCAGCAACTCGAGCAACGAAAAGACGCCATGAATTCATTCGGTCACAAGCGCTCGAGCGACATAGACGTCGATGCATATTTCCTTAATTTGTATTACTAAGAATAGATAATAAAGATTTTAAAACGTTTGAAACCCGGAGTTTATGACAGTTCAGAAGTGGGATAAACACCCTGAAAAACGAGATATGTTGAAAATCAACTCGCGTGTGTCGAACATCTGGTGTGCAGTGCCGGCGTCTATGTACCTATCGAACATAGGGTATTGCTATTTCTCGATGCTCGATTCCGAGAAATACTGAAATATAGCGAGTGAGACAATATAATTGTGCGTATTTCTCGACGCTCGTTTCCGAGAAACAAAAAGTTAAATAGTTTGTTGTGTTTGTGTGTGTGTACGCTCGTCGGACATATAGTGTGCATTTCTCGACGCTCGGTACCGAGAAATACCAAAAAAATCATCTCGTTTGTTTGGTTTGATGGTCGGACATATGGTACGCCGGTTTTACAAAAAAATACGATAACGTTCGAGTCGTATAGTTGAATGCGGAACATTGAAGAGTGGAAAATTTCTCGACGCTCGTTACCGAGAAACGGATTTTAAAAAAGAGTGCATTGTTCGTGATTGTAAGACATTTCTTGCCGTTTGTTATATCAGTGTTGAACGTATTTGTTTAATTATGAATCGGGTAAAAATTGATTCGCTCTCCTGTGCGCAACTCAAAGATGAGTTGCAGAAAAAACAGCTCAGCACTACCGGGAATAAAGCTGCGCTTGTCCTTCGCTTAACGGAAGCCATTGGAGTGGATGAAATTGAGGTAGAAAAAACAGTCAATCCGGAGATTTCCGAATTGAGGGAGCAGATGTTAACGCTGGTAAGTGTGGTGAACCAGCTCCGGGATGAAATACGGAGTCCAACTCAGCCGGTAAACAGATCGCCGATCCGTGTAGTATCTACTCCGCTGATGGAAACGACTCCAACGACCTCGCAACGTCATTTTCCGGCGGCTGGGGAAATATCACAGCCAAACGAGACGCGACTTGAACGATCAATGTCGTTCCATAATATGCGAGATATAATTGACATCTTGCCCGAGTTCGACCCAGCTTCGACATCGTCTTTATCGTCAGAGCAGTTTATTATTCGAGTCCAACAGTTAGCTGCAGCTTACGAATGGGAGGAGCCAATGGTGCTATTTGCCATTCAGACGAAACTTAAGGGACCAGCGAAATTATGGGCCGACTCTTGTGGTCTAACATTTAAGAGTTTCCGCGAATTTAATAACGAATTTCGGAAAAGATTCCCAGTTTTCGAAAACGAAGCGGATATACACATTCGAATGATGAAAAGTATTCGACAACCAAGCGAATCAGTTGTCGAATACTTCTACAGAATGAGTGCTGAGGGAGCAAGCGGGCAGCTAACCGAGGCGGCTGTGGTGAAATATATTCGAAATGGTCTCAACCACTATCAGCTTCAAAATGCAATTGCATGCATGGAGTTTGTGACGACAAACGAGCTGCTCGCCGCTATCAATAGCTATTTGCATAATAGCCGTAAGCCAATCGAATATGAAGCTCGAACAAGGCAAACGAAAGCACCTACTACACAAGTGGTACAAAATCAAGCTATTCCGTCTACATCATCAGGCAGGCCTTCATCGGAGCGAAGGCTTGTTTGCTATAATTGCTTGAAACCGGGGCACCGATCGATCGAATGCTCGATGCCACAACGTAAACCGAGATGTACAACGTGCCAAAGAGTCGGGCATCACGCTGATCAATGCCAGTTGCGCAATACTGAACGTCCTCAAGCATCAGGTGGAAACATCAACCAAGTGTCATCGGACTTTCCTGCCACATGTAATAAAACGTCGGAACGCATTACAAAAAGTGTTGAAGTAAACGGTTGTAAAATGGACGCTTTTATTGACTTGGGTAGCAATAGATCATTGATTCGGGAATCATTGGCTGTCGGAGCTACTCACACGACGCCAGTCACCCTGCATGGATTCGGAGGTGGAAGCTTCGTGTCAACGAAATCATCTCTATCGAAACTGCAGATAGATAAATTTTCAACCGAATGCAATTTGTATGTTGTGCCAGATGCATTAATTCCAAATTCGGTGCTTTTGGGATCAGATTGTCTCTGTAACGGTCCACAAAAAGTGATTATTGAAGCGGGAGAGTGCAGGGTTGAGATGCCGATCGATTTGCAACTAGGAATCACAGAAACCGAGTTCACTTCAGAGGAGAAAGAGAACTTTAATGAATTATCCTGCAGATATCGCGAGTGCTTTGCTGACTCTCTTGCGCAAATGGGTCGATCACGTTCTTGTTACATGAAAATCGAGCTTACCTCAAACCAGACAATACAAAGTCGACCGTACAGAATTCCATTCGCGAAACGTGAGCGAGTGGACGAAATTGTGAATGAGCTGTTGAGCTACGACATCGTTAGGCGAAGTACATCCGATTATTCCTCACCGATTGTATTAGTAAAAAAACAAAATGGTGAAGACCGTCTATGTATAGATTTTCGATCGATCAATGCCCATACCAAGAAAATGCAGTATCCCATGCCAGTGGTGGATGAAATTTTTTCACAGTTGTCCGGAAATACATTTTTCACAACTTTGGATCTATTCTCGGGCTATTATCAGATTCCGCTGGAAAACAACTCTCGCAAATATACTGCCTTTGTTACGCATAGTGGACTTTATGAATTCACGGTGATGCCGTTTGGATTAGTCAATGCACCCATGGTTTTCCAACAAATGATGGCGAGCATTCGAGAAAGGGTCGCAACGAAAAAGGTGATCGTATATATGGATGAAGTCATAATTGCCAGCACCACCATCACTGAAGGTTTAAATACTTTGAACGCCTTTCTTCAAGTATTAAAGGACGAAGGATTGACACTTCGCCCATCAAAATGCAAGTTTTTTGCGAAAGAGCTAACTTTTCTTGGACATCGTATTACCCCAGAGGGAATCAAACCTGGAAATGACAAACTAAACGCAATTGAAGCCTTTAAGATCCCAACATCGATAGCAGACGTACGAAGTTTCTTAGGGCTTACGGGATTTTTCCGGAAATTTATTCGCTCCTACGCCGATATTGCCAGACCATTAACAGCCCTCTTGAAAAAGGATAATCAGAAACACTTTCATTGGAATAGTCAGTGCAGTTTGGCATTTAGCGAACTGAAAAGATGTCTCACCAGCGAGCCAGTACTAGAACTGTACGACCCAAAATCAAGCCATGACGTGCACACCGATGCAAGTTCATTAGGACTTGCAGGAGTATTAATGCAATCAGCAGACCAGCGAACGTGGAAACCAGTTTTCTACTTCAGTCGCCAGTGTACGGCTGCCGAACAAAAATACACTAGCTACGAGCTGGAAGTTTTGGCTGTAGTGGCATCGTTAGAGCGTTTCCGATTCTATTTGCTGGGCAAGCATTTTCGTGTATTAACTGACTGTGCAGCTATTTCATCAATGAAAAACACCACCCCGCTTAATAATCGAATAGCCAGATGGTGGTTGAAGCTGCAGGAGTTTGATTTTGAAGTGTCTCACCGATCAGGAACGAGCATGCAGCATGTGGATTGTTTGAGTAGAAATCCAACCGAAGCGCCAAGTGAAATTGAATCTGCTGCTGATACTGTTTTGGTGATAGACAGTGGGGAACTGGACTGGCTAGCTACTTTTCAGCGAGGTGATGTTAAGCTAAAAGAGATAATAGAAATTCTTGAAAATCGGGTTGAATCTGATCAGAAACAACAAATAAAATCTGATTATTTGCTGGTTAAAGGGCGTCTTATGCGACGTGAAGGCGATTCGTTGAAATTTGTGGTACCATCCGCGGCCAGATGGAAGATGGTTCGAAGCTGCCACGACGATGTTGGTCACGTCGGCGTCGAAAAGACTATAAGTAGAATACGTGAATTATTTTGGTTTCCTCGACTACGGAGGTATGTAAAATCTTATATTACTGCCTGTATAGAATGCTGCTATAACAAAACGCCAGCTGGAAAAACTCCAGCAAGAATGGTTGTAGAGCAGATTGAGCCATTGCCATTTCGGACGCTGCATATAGATCATTTGGGCCCCTTTCCGAAGACAAAAAGAGGAAACCAATATATAATCGGTCTAGTGGATCCATTCAGCAAATTCACTGCAGTCCGAGCCGTTCGTAATACTAGTAGCAAACCTGTCATCATCATGTTGAACGATATTTACAGTTTTTTCGGGCTACCTGCACGAATCATTTCTGATCGCGGGACTGCTTTTACATCGCGGGAGTTTGAGAATCATTGCGTTGCATTTGATATCCAGCACATTAAGATACCCGTTCGTAATCCTCGTTCGAATGGTCAGGTCGAGCGTGTGAATCAGAGTATATTAGCGCATCTTCGTTGTTCATCCACTAGTCGGAATAATTGGGACGAGTTGCTGCCAAACATGCAGTGGTCACTTAACTCCCAAATAAACGTGACTACTGGATTTTCTCCGAATCAAATAATCTTTGATTTTCGCCTGCGAGATGTTACATCGAACCGCATCATTCAAGCGATGAATGACGACAACGATTCGGAAAATAAGATCTCTACAATCGAAATTCGAACTTTGGCCGCTGATCGAATCATGATAGAAAAATCAAAATGGAAGCAGCGTTTTGACAACAAGCACAAAAAACCCTTTGAGTATAAAGAAGGAGACCTTGTTGTGCTCGAAAATGTGCCAGCATCAACAGGACACTCGCTTAAGCTAGAGCCCAAGTACCGAGGACCTTTTGTCGTCACGAAGGTCTTACGTTTCGATCGATATGTAATCGAGGACCTACCAGATAAATTCGGACGACGGCGCAAATACTCATCCGTACACACGAGTGAGCATATGAAACCGTGGTGTTACATCAGCCCAGAGATAGATTGCCTTCTGTCGGACGATACCAGCGATGATGAAATCGAGTCGACTTCATTACAGGATGGTCGAGCTGTCAAGTAGCATCAGCAACTCGAGCAACGAAAAGACGCCATGAATTCATTCGGTCACAAGCGCTCGAGCGACATAGACGTCGATGCATATTTCCTTAATTTGTATTACTAAGAATAGATAATAAAGATTTTAAAACGTTTGAAACCCGGAGTTTATGACACATTCTTTGCGATAAAGTCTCTACTCAACTCAGAATAAAATATCAAAAGTGAACTTCAATCGAATTGTTTTCAAATGGTTTTCCCTCATTGTATTTTGATTCCTCCGATAAATAGCTTCAATTCAGAAAATATCGATTATTTTGATGAGTTTAAAATCACGCCTGTCCAATCCAATGTCCAGCCTGTTACTTGTGTGCGCGCATCTAACTTCTATGACCATTCTTGTGCCCTCTGAGTGCTGGCTTCCAAGTTGCCGGCTTGAAATATTTCGTTTTCGGTTTTTTCCTTCGGTTTCTTCCGACATCTAATGTAGCCTTGTGAGTCGAACAGGTGATTTATTTTCTTATAATTTCTCGGTAAAAACCATTTATCATTTGTCGGCCAAAAACTATGATACGATACAGCCTTGTTGCGATCGTGGGTCGAATTCAAAACAATAATAGCACAGTCACCTGGAAAACCACTCAGTTTTCTGTTTGAGAAAGTTCGTACATGATTATTGGTCGTGTTTTTTTCAACACCACACCAGTTAACACACCCATTGTATTTTGGTAGGATGCGATATTATAAGGAATATTCGATTGTAAGACTATCTTGAATATATGGAGCCAAACTGAGACATTCGAACTATATACAAAATGCAAATTCAAAAATCACAAAAAATTGCAGCCAGGTTAAGAGTCAACCCAACATTCCAAGCATATCAGGAATGCCAACGAAACTTTCCCGAGAACATCTTGACTATGATTCAACTCGGTAGCAACATGGAGCTCATTCTGATATATGCGAATACCTGCTTATCTATATGAAACCGATCCGTGGCTACCATGGATCAAAGTGTTCGCTCAACTTATGATCATTTCGGAAGACGGAATTCCAGCTATGGCATATGTGCGATCATTTTTCACAACGCCACGACGATCAACTGCCTTTGCCTACCAACCAACGAACAAGAAGTTCATCCGTCCATCCGCGATTTGACTAAACGATCTAATCCGTAAACGTAACGTGAGGTGAATGTTGTTCTGATTGATTCCCAGGTGATCCATGACATCTGAGCGAAGAATGATGACCATTTGGATGAATAATGCGATTCGATTGCGAGCAAGTCAAACATATTGCCGATAACTAATGAGCGGTCATTAGATAACTGATCGATTAATGGCAGTCACGGGTGTGCTTTAATTGTTCAACCCCATGGAAAAAATTGTGGGAGAAATTGTTTTGAAGCATATCCGAAGAAGGACAAGAAGAAGAAAAAGTTCGCGGATTATTTGAAACACAAGAAACCTTTAGGAATGTTCTTTATCTTTAATTTTATTCGCACGAACATTTAATGACCTTCTGTTTTTTTATATAATGGACCATCAACTAAGCTAATAATGTTCGTGTTTGCCTCGGGCCACCCAAAAGAGCTTTCAACATCAATATGATTTTCTATTGACGCATTTATAACACTTTAAAATATTAGCCATAACGTTGAGCCTAAAACCGAAGAGCCTCGAATTTTCGTGAAGCTTTTTCCATGCCTTTAGACAATCATTTAGATAATTTTATTCGTGGATTTTATGGATCTACTACGTTTTTAACTCCGTCGACCACCCATTCGAAATAGGGTTATATTCACGCAGAATCAATAAAAATCCACAAACACATAGTAAATGCTCTTTTGCTTATTTTAATGGCATAGAGCTTGTTTGCCTAACAGTGTTCAGCAGTTTTATGAATATTGTTCCAAATAGGGAACACAGAATGCTATTTTATTATGGTTTTTATTCCATTGTCACATAATACGTCTTTTTACAGCTTCATTACCTATTAATTATTGAATGATAAGAGCTAGATATTTATTTAGTAGTCAATATATTTAATGTATTCACGTTTTGTTAGTTGATTAAGTCCGTCACCATATGGATGATTTCGATTCGAAAGACCACCACCGACATTCATGCAAGAGGCTTTGCATATTGAAATATCTTGAAGAAGAGTTACACAGAGAGAAGTGATTTAAAATGTTATGCATAAATCTAAAAAAAAAAAAGGCTAAAATAAAACCGTTTTGAACAGGAAAATGTGGTTTTTATTTTATTCTTGAATTCTGCTTCAATGTTCCCCGCACAATTGAATTTGTTATTCTCCACAAAAGCAGTACGCGGCATACTTGAACACAATATCTGGTCATGCAACAAACGAGGATAAATGCCTCGTTTGTTGCATGACCATAAAGATAAGGATACTGCAAGCATCTTTGCATAAGCGGGTCGTGCTCTCCTTTCTGACACATTTTATCAAGGAAAAATTAGTTGGACCCTCATTGACCATTGTACTTTTTGTCGAGCGTTCAAACAAATCGATTGTATTGAGCTAAAATTCATCAATTGCATGCTGAATTGCGTGGGATGGATGCACTATATCCTTTTTCAAACATCCTGCAGAAATTGGTCGCCCTTTGTTCTGCCGAAAGATTCTTGATCAAAGGACGTGCTTCTCTATTTTGAGTCACTGATTTATTTTGAGTTGCTACCTGTGCCCGAATGACTCAATGCAGGAATTCGGAGACAAGCTTAGCTTACTGGAGGACTCTCTTTGTGGCATCGCCGGCAATGACATCGTATGGGGTGACTTCAATGCTTGGGCATTGGAGTGGAGCATGCCCACCGAAAACACTCGCGAACGGCCCATAGTCGAGATGGCATCGAGGTTGGGTTTGTTGGTGTTGAATACGGGTTCGACGCCAACATTCCGAAGGCTCGGATTTGGCGAATCAATGGCATCGGAGAGACTTGCGGCACTCGTCAGCGATTGGAGGGTAATGGAAGATTGCACTGCAAGTGATCACAATTACATCACCTTCGAAATCGCTGAGAGCAGGCAAAGACTCCACCGCTCTCCCTGTAAGTGGCTAGGCTGGAATGCCGCTAAACTTGACAGGGGCGAGATGACCGCATTGTAGCGATTTTCGAAATATGAGATTGCTTGGAGGCACCTCAACTGAACCGATGTCCAGGAGAGGGCCTGACAAGCAGGTAAAGGTGATGGCGGACCATCAAAAGGGACAAATCAACAAAAAGAAAAAAAAGAGAAGTGCCCCGGGAGTAGCGTGCCCTAGAAATGGCCGTGAAGCACCCTCGTCTGCATTAGCGTAGCATTCTTTAGTCCAACCCCGACGGATGCTAGTTTGCCGCTTTGCTAGCTCTACGCGGCTGGGCTGGGTCATGAAAGTGGAGTGGACTTGCTCCCAAAAATAATGTTGGACGCTACGTATTTTTCATCCGTCATGAAATAATACTAGCCGCAAAAATATAAAAAAAAAGGGGAAGGGGCTTTTGTCCGTAAATGACCAGAAGCAGCTCTCAGGCATGGGCTGTAGATCAGGTTAGTCCCGTCCCCCTTTTGTTATATTTTTGCGGCTAGTATTATTTCATGACGAATGAAAAATACGTATAGCGCCCTTATTATTTCTGGAAGCAAGTCTGCTCCACTTTCATGACCCAGCCCAGCCGCGGAGAGCTAGCAAACTAGCATCCGTCGGGGTTGGACTAAAGGATGCTACGCTAATGCGGACGAGGGGGCTTCACGGCCATTTCTAGGGCACCCTGCTCCCAGATAACTTCTCTTTTTTTCTTTTTGTTGATTTGCCCCTTTTGATTGTCCGGCATGACCTTTACCTGCTTGTCAGGCCCTCTTCTGGACATCGGTTCAGTTGAGGTGCCTCCAAGCAATCTCTTATTCCGAAAATCACTACAACATCGCTCGTTTAGCGTTTGCGTAGCAGCAAAGGTCGCTGTTGACAGCACCATGGGGTGGAACATGGTCGAACTGCGGCGCATTGCTTTGGCGTGCAGGCGCTGAGTGCAGCGAGCCAGGAACAGGCTGAGCTATCTGCTGCTTACATTGCGGCAAAGAAGGCCATCACGAAGAGCAAAAGTGGCAAATGGCAGGCTCTTCGTAAGGAGGTCAAATTTGTCACTCGTAGACTTGGCTGCATGCGGCCTTGCACTCTCATGGATGCGATATTCATGGAGCGTATCGTTGGTTTGTTGTTTCCGGTGCATCCGCCAAAGACTGATGATCCCATCATCGTCAACCAAGCGGATGTTCATCCCTTGACGGACGAGGAGGTGAATAGTGCAGTGTCTAAGATGAAGACCCGAAATGCTTCAACGCTTGATGGGGTGCCGCTCGAGGTGCTTAAAGTCATGGCGGAGAGTTAGCCACGTCTATTATTGGATTTGTTTAGTTCATGTTTGGTCGCGGGAATTTCCCGTTGCGGTCGAAAGTAGCTCGACGGGTACTGGTCGACAAGTTTAACGATAACCTGGGTAATCCATCAGCATACCGTCCACTGTGCATGTTGGACACTGCGGGACGGCTTCTCGAAGGGTTGCTCAAGCCGCGGCTGTTGTCAGCAGTGAGATCTGCTGGCTATATTTCTTGCAGCAGGCAGCGCGGCTACTGGAAAGAATATTTATTCATCAATCGTTGTCATCTCAGAGGTACTTGAGGCAGTAGCCAGAGCGGAAGAGGCATGTCATCAAGCCAGACCGATGGTCCGACTGGTAACGCTGGACCAACAAAACGCTTTCAACTTGGCGAGGTGGACGGACAACCTTCGGGCCTTTGAGCAGAGATTCCGTTTCCCTGACTACTTGCTAGTTATATTGCGGGACTACCTCAGGGACCGATGGTTGCTTTACGACACCGACGAAGGAGTCAAAAGGAGGCCTGTCATTTCAGGTGCGGTATATTAGTCGATCTTAGGACCTGGCTTCTGACACATGATCTCGTGCGCCTGGAAATTCTGGCGGATGTGTTTCTGATAAGTTATGTTGATGACGTCGCAGCAGTAATCACTTCCAGATCTGCCAAATTGGCGCAACTCAGACTTAACAAAGTTATGATTTGGGTGGATCGGTGGATGAACGTTACCTGTTTCCAGCTGACAGTCTTTAAAACAGATATTGTTATGCTGATGAAGTGGAGTGACATTTGGATCCGTGGAGGTCGAGACAAGCAAATCGGTCAGGTATCTGGGAGTCACCCCGGATATCAAGCTGACGTATTGGAATCATATCCGCAGGGCATGTGACAGGGCTCTAGTAGTCGCCACTTCGCTTAATAGGCTAATAGCCAACGTCGGTGTACCCAGCGAGGCGAAACGGAGGCTGCTGATGGTAACGACTGATTCCATCTTGCCATATGGAGCCGAAATTTAGGGAGATGCGTTCCGAACTAAGAAGTTCCGGAAGCGCATTGCCAGTATCCAGCGCAGGAATGCCCTGCAAATGGCCTGTAGCTACCGCACGGTCTCAGGAAAGGCTGTAATGGTGGTATAGGGAGTAATCTCGATCGAACTTCTTACGCGAGAACGCAAGAAAGGGTACCTCTTTCGCTCAGACCTGGGCAGAACTGAGGCTCTGATGTACGCGCGTGCGCTTATTTTCTAAATTTGGCAACAGCGTTGGAGTGCAAGTGGTAAAGGACGCTCGACGGTTAGACTAATTGGTCTTATTGAGCCTTGGCTTAACCGTAGCCACGGAGAGGTAAGCTTTAACCTTTGTCAATTTTTAACAGGGGACGGTAGCTTCAGGAAATAGCTGAACAGAATGGGTAAGGTGGTCACACCGTACTGTGTGACTGTGAGCTCGATGATGCTCAGCACACATTTTTTATGTGCAGTAGCTTCGCAACTTTGAGGCACACATCCCCATCAACACAAGGGGAAAAACATGTTATGCAACTGATGCTAGAAAAATACGCTTTGTCCTGCTGTCCCACAGGATAGCCAACATAACTCTCCACAAGCAAAAGTATACCAAATCTTTTTCACGTTGAGAACAATTCACTCTGTAAATTTCTTTTTTGATTCGATGACTGTGTTCCAAAGTATAGGGGTAAGAAGTGTTTAAGGGCTACCACCCACAACATTACAAAATTGAAAAATTTGTTATTTATTTCTACTACATCATTATCATTTGAAAATTTAAAGTTAGCATCTCTAAGAATAAAAAAAAATAAGTCTCATAGCTTGCTTCCCTATCCTTATTTTGCAAAAAAAATTCTACTAGAATTAGTTTGGGTTTCATGGCTGCCTGAGTCAGAGAGGCACACATGGGTCTATTGTGATACCGCCTTACAAAGTGCACAATCCTTATTAAGTGGATGATTCTATGAGCTGTTCACTGAAGTCACTTTGATTAGGTAAGTAAGAAAGCTTGAGCCAAGGGCCTTCATCCTTCTTTCAGCAAGGACCAAACATTCGCAGAGAAGATGAAGAACCGATTTTTCTTCATCCTCGCACCTATAGTTCGACCACCTTACAATGCACCCAGCCGTGCTGTATGCCTACCAAACAGACAATGTTCAGACACCGACAGCCATCGACAGACACATTTTTTAGACAACGACAGCCACCACTGCACCGAGGGATTTCTTTACTAGCTTGAGTAGTTTCCTAGTGCAACCGATGCAAGCTGATCCGCTTCATCGTTCTCTTTAATGTCCCTATGTCCTGGCACCCGAAATATCTATATCACCAAATATCTCGATATCTCATTAAGTGACGCATAGCATTCGAAGACTAGCTTCAAGGAATTGTATGTAGGACTGCATAAAATCCTACCAGTAGATGAATCTGATTGGCTTACAATCAGATTCATCTACTGTGTAAATTTCGTTTTGATTTGAAGACCGCATGGGAAGTTATCTTAATTCGAAAAAAAAAATTATAAACTTTGTTTGCCCTTTTTGGGCACCTATTGCTCCTATAAGGTAAAAAACTTACTGAAAATGTTGTCATATCCGTGTGTCCGTGTTGTAAATACGCTCAGAATTAATTTTGCTTTTCAATTGAATTATTATTTTACTCCACAAAAAATCTTATCTTTAACATATTTGGTTAGATTTCGCTAGGTGGATTCAAACCATTAATAATTCAAACAGAAAAAACGTAATAATAAAAACGATGATTCACGAAAGAAACAGGATAATTGGAAGACGGATTCTGTAAAATTTGACAGTAGGTATAATATGGGGTATTCAAGATGGATACTATAATATTATTGTCATTCCATCTATCAATAAATTCCATGGCTTAAAGGGAGAAACAAAAACACTACAAAACCGAAAGCAATACAATTTTAATTGCAAAAGCATTTCCGACCCCACAACTATTCTTATGACATCCCAACGGGAATCGCGGTAATGTATGCCGGCGTAATGCATGAATCAAACAATGCTGGTAATGTCAATTTCCGATTTCCACAGCTATTTTCCAGCAATTATAAGATATACTCGTATAAATGACTTGGAGCATGGGGAATGATGCAAGGGAGAAAGCTCATATGTTATAAGTCCAAGATTGGCCAATCAACATCATTCGCACAAACAAGGGGAAAAGAACTTGCGAGCATACATCGGTTATGGGTAGTCTGCTATATAAAGCGGAAAGATGAAAATTTCGAAGCATTTCAAATCATCACGCACGGGTAAGTAAAATGTATGAAGACGATTCCCTCTAGTAGCAAAGAGCTTGCGCTATTGGAATTACCAATGAGCGTCAGCATGCAAAAACAACACATGCAGAGATACGATCGGCCGCCGGCCAAAGCTTTAATTCATATTGACGCGTATAAATGCAAGAATACGATGTCGTACTTTCCAAAAAGCTCTTATACATAAAGCTATTGAGCTAAAAGCATGAGTTTCCCCTTGTATAAATCTTCCCAGCCTAGGACATGCAATGTTAAAAAGAAACAACGCGTAATGGTCCGGTAATGCTTACACGCATTACGCGTAATGCTTACCGAATATATCCGTAAGCATTATTTTTCCCGTTGGGATCTGTTACCTACAAGCAACAGACAACTCATACCCTTGCAATAGGAAGATAATAAAACCCAACCGGAACACAAAATTTGTGGACAGTTTACAGCTCAGTTGGAAACTTCTTTCTGCGCAACGCAGAAATTGTATAACGAACGCAAACGAACCCACTTTGACCTCCTATTGACAAATTCTCACGTCGTCATTAAAATCGAGTTTCAGTGAACGGGGGGAGGTCACAGGATCGAAAAGCGCCCATCCGTTGATTTACATTCAATTATCACAAGAGAATAATTCAAGATATCTCACGATATACATACATATGTACATAATTACGGGTACATATCAGCCAGGCATCCTGCAAACATATATATCCATCGTTGGCCGCCATTTTGGAAGAATGACGACAAGAAAAACGCACGTGCCGATGTTGATATTCTTCCCACAAAATGTTTGAAATACAAAACAGCATCCAGATTGGACGTCACGTGTATGACCAGCAGTGGAGGTCTGAATCGAATACAAAAAAAAACAACCAGGCCGACGACGGTACAATGCGATTGCGAAAAGCGAAGGACGATTGGAATCTGGGCGGATCGGTCCTAAGATAGATGATATCGGACCAATGGAATCATTTCCGCAGGCACATGCTCGAAGTTCGTTTTCGACGAACCACATAATGCTCCTTGTTACTGCTGCTTCTGTTGCCACAGCGCAGTAACACTTTGCGGGCGACGTGTAGCTTGTTAGCGCCGTTGGAGACCAGCAACCAACCATCAGACTCGCAAGTAATCATACTGGAGCTAGACTTCCTTGCACTCAAACCATAATCATGGGCAACACAGCTCAGCAACATTCTTTTTCACAATTTGTGGTACTTCTGATTTGCGGATGAATTTTATGCATTTCGAAAATGAAATTTTAGGCTCGCACGCTGAATTAATCTTCATAACTAGGAGAAAAGAACGAACGATTTAGATAGTTTCCGTATAAAGGGCTATCGCGAAAATGTTTCTATTTCAAAGAATATCCATCGGACGATAAGTTCTAACATAATTTTATAAATTATTCAAGATAGCTTATAAGTTCTAAATCTAATTGATACTTGGAAAAAGTAAACTCGACGTTAGAAGTCACATTCAAATGTAAAGCGTTTTCAAAGCATTAGAGTGAATTGGAAAATTCACATATTCTCCTTTTCTCTCGTTTTCCTTCTGCAAGTACGACATTTGAGTTGTTTTTTACATGTGTGATGTGATGATGATTAACATAAAGTTAGTTTCGCTCTGTTTAGTGATATATGCAACTTTTGAACTAAGAGTGAATAGGCATTTCCCCAATTCTAGATCCTGGAGACATAACTGTATATTGCAATTTATTTTCTTTAATATGGAAAAAATGAAATTAACAATAGTTATGCATTTTTCACCATACGACTAATAATATCTTTAGAAAAAGTTATATAAATTTTAAAATACAATACTATTTTTAAATAGAATTGTATACATATATCAAATAGCATATTTAATAGCAAATAGCAATAGTTTAAATTAAATTAGTGGAACATATGTAGAAAAATCAATCTTTAGTAAAAAATTAATTTTTCTTTCTTTCATTCGAAAATAAATCCTATTCGGTCATTTTCGCACATCCGTGTTTACACGTCGTTTACACAGCCATTTTTGTACAAAAACGACACATTTTGGATCGCTTTAGAAGTGAAATTGGAGATTAGAATCATTTTAGAACTACACAAACCCGCTGTTTTTCGGATTTTTCCTAGTCAAAAGCCACTCACAAAGAAAATCTATTTTCTAATTTCCTATCGAAGGTCGATTCTTCTTTCAATTTTGTTTTGCCTGGTTGCCAATGGTAGCAATCCTTGCTATGTACTTTCCTATCTGATGCACTCACGAAATTATATCAAAAACTTCCAAGCGTCGTCAGCAAGAAATTACACCAAAATGTAGCAATCAAAAGCACCAAATTTTCTCAACGACATATCAGGTCTGTTCGCGTACTGCAGCAGCAACAGATTGTATGTGTTCGTTGCAGCTGGATTCTTTTTGTGGCAAAATTTGGCTTGCAGCAAGAGTACAATAACGACTTGCTGCGAATCTATTTTAATATATCATAATAGATTCAGGTACGCCGGCATAGCTTATAATAAGGTCTCTTCCCGTACTACGATTAATTGCAATTAATTGCAATGAAGCGTACTAAAACCGAGTACAAAAAACGGCTTCATTGCAATTAATCGCAATTAATTGTAGTACGGGAACAGACCTATAGATTGAAGTATGCGAACAGACCTATCCATTCCGATTGGAAGCAGGCTTAATTTCAGACATGTTTTACTCGAGACAAAAACCAGTACAAATACATCGCATATCGCTTTCAGGCTTTTCTGTGAAGGCTATTATTAGGTCTGTTCCCGTACCACGATTAATTGCGATTAATCGCGATTAATTGCAATGAAGCTGTTCCCGTACTCCGTTTTACTGAAAACTGAAAATTTCCCCTCTTTCAGTAATTTCAGTAGGGTCTGAGCTACTGAAAAATACTGAAAAGTGTCAAACGGAGCAAATATTTTCAAATGTGCGCGGCAAGCAACATATTTTTGGCGTAATGTTGCTATGAAGGTCCAATATTTTTGTGGCGATAATTTATTACCGCTTAGAATGACTTTATATGTGACTATTGTTCTCCCAAAAACCGAAAACTGACACTTTCGGTTGTAAATTTTCAGGAAATACAATGAGAGCGTTCCCGTACTTTTCATGAAATTCCCCACCACATGATTCAGGAAAATTCAGTAAAATTCAGTTACTGAAAGTACGGGAACAGACCTAATTTCAAACAACTTTATTCCATTACGGAATGTACTTTTTGTATTAATCTTAATTTAAACTATTTCCGTACGGAAACTAAAGTTTAACATACTGGCAGAGGCATAAATAAATCGAACTGATTAGCTTATTAAGCTGTTGCAGCACTGTGTCAAGCTCGTAATTCAACCATCGAAAAAAATAGTTGAATTCGTTTGAAAGAATAAACTCAATTAAGCTTCTGAATCAAATTAATAATATTTAAAAATAACAATAATTAAAATATACATCATAATCACATATCATCTGGCAGCCCTAATCAAATCTCCCAGCCCGACGTTAAAACATTCCCCTCGAAAATAATACAACTTAACGTAGTATTTTCAACGTACTCCAATTGGAACGAAAGTAAGCATGCGCCGATAGCCGGCGAGACGACGTGCATAAGAACGTACAACGACGGGTGTAAACAAAACCGGTCATACGGACCGTGCACTACGATACGATGACACCACACTCTCATCGACGACGCGTGGAACCATGGCCTTCATATAAAAGGCCTATCGCGACTTGCAATCTGACAGGTATTAAGCTACTTTTTAAAATGGTGTAGTCCTCACGTTATTAAGATTTATTGGGAATTGCACAATGACAATTGTTTGACATTTCTCTGACAATTAGTAATGTGAATGGTTCTACTCGGTTGAATCAGGGAATAGAGTCTATTTTCCTATTATCCGGAGACTCGTTTCGAAGTTTTTGTCGCGTAAAAGATATTTCGGATAAGTGTCGTGAAAGTGATGTGTTTATTGTGCTGTATACGCGAGAACTTTGCAATTTGGAATACCTGCCACCTACTCTCGGCAATGTGAATTGTAAACAATTGCCGTTTGTGGTTGGTAGGATTTATTCCACTTTAAAAATCATCAAATATTGATAATCTGCAAATTCTTCTACACAAACGATACTTCGGATAAGTGTCCCGGTGAATTGAGGTCTGATGCTAAAGACTTTTTATATCTAAATTGCTTGTGAAAGATCCCAAAACAACAGTAATTAACATGACATATGAGTTTCCTCATATCTCCTGTAGGTGGATCTCGTGAATTTCTTTATAACCATAAAAAAACATCACTGTGTGGACTGGTTGGGAAAAGTAGCTTAGGTCCGCCATCTTGTAGCTTAATTGCTTTTGCGATAGGCCTTTTATATGAAGGCCATGGTGGAACATGTTCAACTAGCACGTTGAATTTTCAAATACACAATGCTCCGTACATTCGAACTTTTGTGTATAATTTAATGAATGAACACCGGAGTTTATATGGTTTCTTGTAAATTGGAAAATAGAAAAGAAAATGCCTCCTAATCGTTTCTGAATTTAGTTGAACAGGCCCTGTGACATGTTCACACTACACTCTAAATCAGGCGATTTCGTAGAGCTAAATCAATTAAATCTACCTGATTACCCATAAATTTTTTTTGGCGTCTGACAGAGTTAATCAAGTAGATTTAGTAAGTTAGTTCGCTCTGTTTAGTTATATATGCAACTAACTGCTAACCATTTTGAACAAAGTATTAATAGTAATTTCCCCAATTCCTTAATCCTGGAGATATAACTGTATATTGCAATTTATTTTCTTTAATATGGAAAAACTGAAAACACCAAACGACCCAACTTGATATCTTTTAAAAAAAATTATATATATTTTGTTGAATATGGTTTGTTATTGCTACTTCAAATAGCAATTATTATTTAAATGCATGGCAATTATTATTTTAAATGCAAAATATTGTATAGATACTGCAATTTAATACTCTATCTCACAACATGTAATAAATATATATATTAAATTGAATTAAATTAAAATTAAATTGATTTTCTTCGATTCCTCCATTCTCGCCATTTTCGCACATTTCACGTGTTGGTTTTTGGCTACGAAAAATCTGAAAAATCCCCGTGTGTTTTAGTTCTAAAAGATTATAGTCTCTGATTAGATAGCTTCTGAAAATGTGTCTAAAAATGGTTGAGTAAACGACCCGAACTACGAAAACGGAGATGAAGATTTGGCGATTAGCCAAATCATTCAGTTTTGAGTGGTTTTGGGAGTGTGCGATTTGGTACAAAGTGCAAAGTTCTTTTACGATTTTTGAAGCAGCTGTTCAATGCTTTGAGCTGCGCTTGTTTTTGGGGGTGTCTTTTTTTAAACTATTTATTTAAAATTAAAAAAAAAAATTTTTCTTCGATTCCTCCATTCTCGCCATTTTCGGCAATTATTGGCCAATCGGTCCCTCCTTTTCGTAGGTTTTGCGTCGTTTACTCGACCATTTTTAGACACATTTTTAGAAGCTACATCTAATCAGAGACTATAATCTTTTAGAACTAAAACACACGGGGACTTTTCAGATTTTTCGTAGCCAAAAACCCTGCAACCTGACTGAATTGTTCTCAGAGCGTGCTGAATTCCGTCCGTGAGAGCGAGAGTTGAAATATGCATAAATCTACCTGATTGTGATCGCTCTCTTTTAGTATAACATGGCAATGCTGTCATGCAAAATAATTTCGCAACACAAAGTGGCAGTCTGAAGCCGGCAAAGAAAATTGTCTTTTCTAGTAATATAGTGATTAAAAGCTCAGTGCTTAGAACTTACCCCTTGCATTTTCCTTCCAGTTGTAGGAACAAGTCGTACATCATGATCGCGTGAACTTATACTTCCGTCGGTCAACAATGGTGTTAAATACGTATAATGTTCAGTGCATGGTTCGGGGTGATTTCCTACACAGCAAGGTTGGAAAAATCTTGGCAATAAATATCCTTTGCCACTATTAAACATTAAACTCCCCCAAAGACGATCTTGGACAAGGTCATAAGGGCTAAACTAAAGGTAGAACTATAATGCAATTAAGTGAGCTTTAAGTAGCTTAAGTGACAGTACGGTTACATAGAAATCAAGCGGCATACCCATAATGTACTTATCTGCCGTTTCGTTAAGTTTCGTTCAATTCGGGCCACTTAAGTGGCCTACGACTGGGACCGTACATCAATTAAGTAAATTTGACAAGAGGTTTGCGTACCGACTACAACCAATAGAAGCATGGCAGAAGGCACGTAAAATATTTGAATAGGTTTTCGTGGATCGCTTGGTATTTTTGCAGGAGGTAGAAGTAATGATCGTTCGTATGCGGTATTGTAGACGCAATAATAGGTATGTGAAATATTTGAATATTTTAGGTCTGTTCGCGTACTTTCAGTCACTGAATTTTACTGAATTTTCCTGAATCATGTGGTGGGGACATTCATGAGAAGTACAAAAACGCTCACATTGCATATCCTGAAAATTGACAAACAAAAGTGTAAGTTGTCGGTTTTCAGAAGAACAATAATGATTATAAAGTCATCCTAAGCGGTGATAAATTATCGTCACAAAAATATTCGTCCTTCATAATATTATAACATTAGGCCAAAAACCGTTTGACAGTTTTCAGTATTTTTAAGTAGCTCAGACCCTACTGAAAAAGTGGAAGTTTTTCGTTTTCAGTAAAATGGAGTGCAAAAACGGCTTCATTGCAATTAATTGCAATTAATCGTGGTACGCGAACATACCTTTCATTGTTAAACTGTTCATTGACAGTTTACAGTATAGGAAGTAGTAATTAGATGTCTCGAATATGATTCTGCGCGACATTGTAAACAGAATAACCGGTATCTGAAATATTTTTTCGTCGATCACTTAAATGCTATTTTTACAGGAGGTAGGAATAATGAGTTTCAAACATAATTTCAAAGAGAAAACGCGTTGAATAATATACGAAATAATAAATTATATAGTAGTTTATTTACTTGTATCTTTAAATTACTTACTTTTAAAAATACAAGTACATAAACTACTTAAAATGCCGTCTTATAGCTTTTTTCATTCAAAGAATAACCACACACCATGCTTCAGCTGTCCACTATTGAATATTAAACTTCAGCAGTAAAGACCTTGTTGATTAAATATATTCCGGTCGCATACCAATATTGCTCAAAAAACATTTCTTTCGTACACTTATTTGAATATAAGCACAAATTAAGAGCCTGCACCAAGCCCATCTTTATAGATCTAATAATCTACAGCAAAGTGCTGAGGTTCAGCTCAGCTACAATTTTCTACGATTTCTTGCAACAGAGCTAGCAGGCTATGAAGACAACTATATTTCAATTGCAGCAAAAGCCTATTCAAATATATTGCGTAAACGCTCACATCAGTTCATCTCATATGCCTCCAAATTCAAATTCATATTCGCCACTCTGACGGCAGCTTCATGAACCTTCACTTAATTCTATTATGGGCAAATTAACCGATCGACTTCAATTGAGTGAATTTTCGTTCAGTTTCAGCGCTCACTTAAGTTCACTTAATTGCATTATAGTTCTACCTTAAGTGTAAACATCAAGTGTTCGCGTCGTACTCGCATTCCCGCTAAATCTCGGTGTGCCTCTTGGCTAAACGTCAAAACTCGGAGCGGTGTGATCGGAACGATAGCGAAAGTGAAATTTTAAAACAATTACCGGCATACGATCAGTTACTGACATCGAAGCTTGAATATCCAGTCCAGCGTAAATGATATCGAGCAATCTGTTCAGGACAAGTGCAGAGACGCCCAGCAAATCACTTTCTGTCGATGAGTTGACGTGTACGATTTGTTGTTCGATCTTTGTAGAACCGGTCCTGTTGCCGTGCGGTCATGGCTTCTGTCTCGCCTGCTTCGAAGGAACCATCAAATTCAACCCTCTGGTATGTCCTTGCTGTCGTAAGCGCTTTGGAAATTGGCTACGGAAAGCAAGTCACGTAAATGGACTTGTAAATCAAATGCTCTGGACTTACATTCAAGCGAATTTCCCTGAAGAGTTGCAGAAGGAGAACGTCCGACCACCTTCGGCTAGTATCCAATTGGGTATCTCGATATCTCCTGCCACCACGCAACCACAAAGGATCGATGCACTTTCCGCAGCAGCCGATGCAACAACCGTGCAGCACGACAACGCATTCGGACCAGCGACGAAAACAACGGCGCTGACAGCAGGTGATTTTGACAGGACAATATTTAAATTTTCTCTGCCGTCCAAGTCATCCTGTGCTGACTTGGTGAAGGCAAAAGTCAAGGATAATTTGGTGAAAGCAATTGTCGGGCTCAAGTGAAAAATATTGATGTTACTAGTAGTGTAGAAAGTGTACCGACAAACATAATGCTTGTAAATCGTTTCGCTGAAGCAACATAAAATCGATTAAACGGTCTAGAGTAAGTGCTCGAATGCAATCCGGCAAAGTTGCCGGTCTTCGATTTGACCTTCCATTGATGCAAAATTTCTACTACAGTTTCCTTGTTTATGTCATTTATGCTTGCGTGAAAAGTGTACGATTGTAGAGTATGCTTTGGCAGGGAGTAATTCGGATGCTGTCTGGATATTGTGTGTTTTGATGTTTATATATCATATTGGATTTATGCAGGATATACTCAGTCAATCGGTGACTATATAGTCTTAATAGCAATAGAAATCTTGTATCTATTGATGGCTACTGATTATCGCAGAGTGTTAAGCGAAATTTCGATTCTATAAGACAATCCTTCGAACACTAATATAAACTATATTCCGACAGTTATATCCTTCACATCACATTTTATAGCACTCAATTCAATATGCACACTCAGATTATTTGGTTACTATCCGTAAGAACTCTCATCAGCCGCAGTTCCCAATATATTTAGCTTCCACCAGGGACCTTAGCCCGGTTCGGTGTTGAGACACATTTCTGCATCGCCTGTCAGAAGATTCAGTCAGTCGCCCCTATACTTCAAACCAAATCCGCACAGCGATACACGCTTTTCCCCTGCTAATATTTCGATTAACAGGTAGCCTGCTGTCCTAAAATGCTGGAAAATGCCCCTGATGCTAAACTTAAGCCGTACTATGAGGCATGACTTTGGCTTGGGAAGCGTCTGCAACCATTGGGCGGACAAGGAACATTTCATTTGGCTGATTTGCCACTCTTACGGCAGTCAACCTGTTAATAGAAAAATAGATTAGACGTACTATCTCAATATGTGATATCCAATAATTTTTCAGGATCTCCAAACGCTGCGCGAAAACTCAGTGAACCTGGTGAAATTCGTAAAGAATACGAAAAAGAACTTGAGATCTTCCAGAAAGAGTTACAGGTGGAACGACAAAATGAGCTAAAAGCAACATCCGAGTTCATAGTTCAACTTATCGAGAAAGGTATACAAGTTTGTGGTGAAGATTTTTCGAATATGCACCGCTAATGTGAATATTTCAGAAGTACTTATCGATCAACCGGATTCATTATCGAATGAAACATCGATTGGGAGATCGTCAGAAACTATGTTAGTCGCAACACATGGTCGTGCACCGTATCCCCTGAATTCAACAAAAAACACTAAGCTATCAACGGTGCAAGCAGAATCGAAAAAGAATAATGCAATCATTGAAGTTTCATCGCTGCCCAATTCCAACAGCACTTCCTCGTCGTTTAGTGGGACATTAGCCAGTTCCTCGTCAGTCGCCGCAAAACCTGGCTTCCTGCCGCAGTCTGAAAAATGCAGTTTAATCAAAACTCTCGCTGTTCGATTGAACCGCGACACCGGTGTACTTAAACAGTCTGTGCATAAAGCATTGATTTCGAAAACACAAAGCTATCTGTCTGGTGCGATTCAACGTGAAGTTTTAACTATCCCTCCAACAAGTACTCACCGTGCGCCAAGTAGGAATACAAATAGTGCAGATAGTCTTAGAATAGAGATGTGTCATTTCAAGCCAATAAGAACCGTGCCAACGACACCTAGTAAGAAAAACAATGAAACCGTTTTGAGGACGCCGAAAGCTAAACGCTTTGCACGGCTAAAAGCCGATGGAAGTCCGAAACGCGCATCCGATATGAAGCCAAGGTAAGGTTCTGAGCTTTCATTTTTTCAATCCCAATCCTCTAAAAGTCTTTCTGTTCGTTTTTTTTTTCAGCTCACTTCAAGAAAAACTACTGCAAAGCCCTCGAAAGTCAGCATTTTGTCTTATTTTATCAGGAGATTCTTCGCAAAATAGGTCGATGGCCATCAGAAATCGAAAATCTTGTACCGCCTTATTTAAAACGTCTGACCCTGGCACCGATTTAGTAATCGACATTTCTGCCGAACATACTCGGAGTGGAAAGCATCCCGTTGTACTTTTAAAACGCGTCAATTCTAATATTGTAGTTGACGCTCCAGAAAAGGCTTCGTCCAAAGGTAGGAATGGTGGCTGTACAGCACCTCGTAAAAATGGTCTTGTAAAAGCTGCATCAGCCCAAAATAATCCGTACGAAAACAAAATTAGCACGAAAACTAGCATACTCGATCCACTTGGGAAATTGATAAGCGAACAACAACGCTGCGAAGAGATAATTGAACAGGAACGAAAAGACTTTGAATTGGCCAAGAAACTTCAGGCGAAGCTGAACGTCGAGCAGATCATAGGACCAACACGGATTAATACTCGCAAACGGGGAAATCAAGGATTCAGAGATGGTTTAGACTCCCAGACGGGCGCCAGCAATGAAATAGGGAATAGGGAAGTAGAACCGGCAACGTTGATGAAACGTTGCCGGCGAACTTGTGGGCGAATCTTAACATTCAACGAGACTGAAATCCCAAATCACGTGGACGATCTGGGGGGAGGGTGTGATAAAGCCCCGAAAGTGAATAATTTAAGACGTTCGACTCGTCAGAGCAAGCCAACGAGAAGATACATAAACTAAAGGCAGAGCAAAAGGCCTTCGAAAATCAAATTGATATTGCTGTCGATCCTGACACAATTGCAGCTCGTGGTAATCAAGCATTAACAGAAGTCAAATGAAATGGAGCGATTTTATGAAGGAATTTATTCAATGTGCATAATTTGTGCTTAATTTTTCGACTCTATTTGAGGTATTATACCTCTAAAGCTGAAAACCTCCAAGAATATGAAACCGTTTGTAAGCCGTTTATTTTCTAAGACGATAATAGCCAGGATATATTATGATTTCAAAGGAACTTTCGCGACGTACTGAGAAAAATGAGATTAAACATTTGCATAGTATGTATCGATCGTCGCCCATATTGTTGTGAGTTTTTGTGATATAATCTGTATGTTAGTTCAGTTAGTTTTAAACAACAGCAACAACAACAAAATCGTTTGAGATAAAGATGTAAGCGTTAATCGTTTGATTGTGCTTCGACTATTGCGAAGGACGCTGCAAAAATCTTACAATTTACCTCTCGTCTGTCTCCCATTCGATGCTTGTTACAAATAGCAGCTATGAAATTAATCTCTGCAGAAGATTTACACGATAATATGTATATTAAATGATATAGATGAAAGAATATTAAGATTCTTTTTTCTGAAACTATCAATGAACAAAACATTCCTCTACGCACAGAATAATGTTAAATTGCCTAGAGGTAGATTCTACCAAATCTGTAATTTTTTAATTTATTTTTGAAATGATAATTGTGTAGCTTTTACTTAATTACGTCACATTTAGGTGTATAAAATAACATTAAGTTTTTTTTTTCTTTGATATATAGATAGATGGATAGAGATAACATTGAAAATTCCGTTTGAAACCTGAAGTTTTTTAGTAGATAACTTATGATATTTATCGTTTGTAATGATTAATAAATAAAGAAATCGAAAGTCTATAGCTATGTAATTCTATTTCATCCTGCATCAAGGATTATTTTAAAATTTGAACATCTATATTTGAGGAGACTCTACAGCTGTAAGTTATACACTACCGACATAGAAGCAGATATAATTACAAAGATAAAGCTCGGTAAACTCTCGTGCGTAGGGCACCTAGTTCATGTGAACGAAGAGAAACCTGCTCGGAAAATCCTTTGCGACAGACTTTACAACAGACCACATCAGAGGAGAACCTTGTATACGCTGGAGGGATGGCGTTGACCCAAACGCTCGGAGCTCATGGGTGCCTAATCGGATGACATTGGCTCGCGATCGAGTCAAATTGAAAAATCTGTTGTAGGAGGCCAGGATACTACATAAGTATTCTGTTTAATATCATCCTGTATTCTATTCTCATTTTAATGAAATAATCACAGCAAGATTTGTATTCAGTCTGAGTTAAGTCAACGGAAATAAATAATACAATTCGTCTTCAATGATTTCACTAGCATTACCCCTGACACTCAATAAACCTATTGTCGCATTTCTAATAATTCATTATCTAATTGCATCAACTTAGAAAATTTAGAAGGGAATGTGCGTCCAACACCTAGCCAAACCCAAAGGATATCAATTTTCTGTCTGATTTCTTCCCCTCCTTGTTTTGATATCCTATGATACCACTGTCGTTAAACTTTCTATTATTCTCATTATGAAGTTAGCAACACTTTTTCGTGCCTACCAACAACATACATAGCTAAAATGCAATCCGTTACCAAGTTCGGTAGAAACGAACTTACAATATCGATCTAATAGCCCTAGGGAAAAAACCTAAAAATATGTCAGTATGGATGACAATCAACTGCTTCCTCCGCACTACAGCTTTTATTTGAGAAAAATCTTATAAGTTATTGCATTTATAATAAAACTAGTGAAACACAGATATAGCAATGGCTCAGGGATATATTAAAGATGTGATGGAATCGATGGGATGGACCGACGGAACCATGATTCCAGTGGCCAACGAGGAGAATAGAGCTCTTTTGAACAATATCAATGAGCTCCTGAAGGATAAGGCTGAAAAATCGACGACATTCGATATTGCGAGGACTCGAGTAACGAACTTGCTGCAACATTGCTCGAATTCTGAAAATAATGCCGGTGTAAATGTGGTAAGTGGCAATTTAGTAAATATTTTTTCAATTAAAAACCATTTTCTTTCCTAAGAAACTAATCAACGCCCATCGCAGTCAATTAACTACTGAGACTCACCTTTCGAAAGTTGCCGAATACGATGACAACAAATTCAAGAGTCTCTTGAAAGACCTAGATAAAGATCATGAAGATACTAAAAAATATGAAGAGAATACAGCAAGTAAGTAAATTCTCTGATTAAATTATAGCAATTTCGAACGAGGTAAATGGTTTTAGATCAAATCCAACGGGTTCGCAAAAACATCGAGAAAATGTCGGATAAAATCGATTGGGCGAAACAAGCTCTGACCGAATGGGGCCAAGCTATGGCCAAAGGCAATGAGGCGAACAAATTGATTGAGCGCTTCACAAAAGAAGATCAAAGCAATGCTAATAAATTGGAGAACAGACGTCGACTTATCCAGGACACTATAAACAAACAGAAGAAAGCTCTTATCGATTTGTACGAGGAGCAAAAATCCGTTGAGCAATCGTTACAGCGTACAGCACAGCTTTATCGCCAGGCCCACCACGAGAGACGGCAGTTGGTACAAACGTGGAAAGAAGCCGTCAACCAGATGACTCAGCGGGAGAGTGATATTGTTCAGTGCGAAAAGGATATGGAAGAAGCGAAAGAAATTTCGAACTTTAAAAATGCCCAGCTAAAGGAGCAGGAAGAATTCTTAAATCAACAAATTGCGAACAATAAAGAAGTCGAGAGAGCTATTAACGAATTGAATGAGGAAACCTCGGAAGTGAAAAGGCGCCTAGCTGATCTGACCGATTTGAATGCTTTGAAAGCGAATGAGGTAACGATTGGATTCGATAGATCTTTATTGAATGTTTTTTTTCCTGATCATCAAAACCATCCATTCCCTTATACATTTCAGGTACGCATTCTTCAAAAAGAAGTTGGCGGCTTGGCACAAAAACTGCAACAGCAACGTGCACAAAATCAACAAATCGTCTCGGAAAAAATGCGAGTAGATCAAACTACGAAAGAGTGCGAGGATCAAATCGAACGACTTGATCAGCGTTACAAAAAGTTCTTGAATGAAACCGGAAGCTCCTCCGACCGCTTGACACAACTCGATGAACTACTCGAAACTGAAGAAAAGGTCAAATATCAGCTCGATCAGGAAGTTTCAAGACTGAACAATGTGTTCTATCGATCGCAGCAGCAACTAGGGGATTTAAAGAGTGAAGAGAAAATATTAAACGTACAGTGTCTAGTGTTCTTTGGTTTATCCAAATAAAATAACCGACGATATATGGTTTTAGATTCAAAATCGTGGTGTCGAAGCAGCCTTGGCCAACACTCGAAAATCAATTAAGGATGACGAAAAGGAGCTGGCGAGGAAAATTGAGAATTCCTATAACATGGTAAAGATTTTGAATTCTAACTAGACTTTTTCCTCAAATCTCACTCGCCCCTTTTCGCATGTAGGGATTCAAGGTACAGCACTTGGAAATGAAAATCAGTAAACTGCAAGGTGTGCAAAAGGATATTGATCCAGAAAAGGAAGCTCGAATTGCTGCACTTGAAAAACATAACGAGCGTGCTTCGAAGCAGTTCAATTTGCTGCAACTTCAAGTCAAGCAAGTTGAGGATGACATGAGAAAATTAACCAGCAATTACAATAACGATTTGCATGGAATGGAGAAAATGGTAAGTTTAACAAAGACCGGTGATCTAGGGTTTTAGTTTCAACATTCGTTAAGACTTTAATTAGCACTTTCTTGAGCTTGTGGGGCAAACGACTCTAATAAAAAAGTTACTATATTAGAGATTTATCCACTATCCATGACTATAATGGCCGTTTTGTTTGTGAAACATTGAACGATCGTCGCCTCTACATATATTTAAATAAGTCGGGAAATCGTTTCTCTCATGGCATTCACCAAGAACATCCCTGTTTTGTAAAAAAAAAAGCAATTCTCAGTAGCATACTTCTTCGAATTGAGTGACCAATAAGCCGCATGACCATACTTATTGGGTTCGAAATACCGCCGACATGGCATCCTCCGATACCGTCCAGTAGCATTTAGCGACACGGGGAACTCCTTTACGCTGGACGCTGGAAATCCTCGAATTAAACTTTTTCGTTGGACTGCGTCATCAACCTGCTAAGCGAGTCTACGGCCCTCAGAGCCTTATCACACACCTTACGGATGTAGTCCCACTAGATCAGCTAGCGGAATTGCTGGTCGGGGCTTCTCAAAAAACTGCTGATTAGATGACATCAACAGCTGAATATCTTTTTCGGAAGCTTAAGTGTCTCTCAGGTAGATCACTAGCTAATCTAATTGCCAGCAGCAATGGTGGTTTCAGTAACCGCTCAAGGAGCTTCCCAGAAGCGTCTAGCATGTAGAGCGGTACTCAACTGCTTCATGGGTTACAGGGACCCCAATGGGTGGAACTTCTTCTTCCAGGACAAATTTAGCGACACTACCATCTCACGTCTGTTCAGCCTGGTCGGATTTCAGTCAAGCGTTTCCCTGAATGAGTGGTGTCGCCTGTGTCTTCACTCAGTGGTGTTGAAAGTGATATTCTTGCTGTCATTCCCTGTGTAGTCCTCCATCACCCTCCAGTTATTCATCAGGGCCGCCAGTCTGTCCGATGCCATGGTGACATAGGGAATGGATTCATCAATGCCGGGCCTTCGGTATATTGGCGTAGAGCCCGTGTTTAGCGCCAACAGGTTCAAACTTGGCATTATGTCTACTATACGTTGTCCACGAGCTTTTTTGGTGAGCATGCCCTACTCCAAAGCCCTAGCATTGAAGTCGATCCCAACTATAACCTCGTCGTCGATGTTGCAAAGAAAGCCCTTCAACTGAGCTTATCTCCAAATTCCTGGATTCTCCGTATTTCATCTATACATGGCCGACCCCGTAGCCCTCACTGAAAGCGTTAGCAATCCAGTTCACCGCGTACTCTGATGTAAAATCAAGTAGATGAGTTAATCATCCTGCAAGGCCAACTAATCAGCATGGTCTGAGCCTTGTTTTCGAATACTTGAAGAGGTCAACGAGCTACGAAAGGAGGTCATCAGCTGGTTTGCAATGCTGCAAGTTTCCTTGGAGAATCCTCATTTTCTCCACTGCTGCGTCTTAGTGGTTCAACCTCCGCCCTCAAACACTTTGAAAGCACTCGAGCTCATGATGTGTTTCGCGCTATCAACACAATGCTTCTTGACGCAGAGCATGCCCTTGGACTGTGCAGAACAGTTTGTACGGGTTGGGCCTTTAAAGTTGCTCCTGATATGGTCATAACCCATACCCCGGTAGTTAACTACCTCGATAGGCTTGGTATCTTCTGTCTTCTTCGCTCTTAATTTTCCTTTTTTTTGGCAACTGTTAATTTTTGTTCTTCCACCTCGTTTGGTCGCACTTCCAGTGTTCCGCAAGGCGCGATGCTTGATCCTATACTTTTCGTTTACATACTATCTTTTTCCCTCATCAATTGCCCCTGTCTCTTGTCTGCGGATGACTTGGAAATATTTAGCGATCAAATCGCGCATTAGGTAACTGGTGCTTTGCTGATTCTGCTACTTTAAATGCAAAATGCCTCCTATACATGTAAGCTGTCCCCGCTACCGTTTTCCTTTGTTATACTATCCTTGGTTTGTTGAAAATTTCAAGGACTGCAAATACACTTCATTATTTGTTATTTCAACATAAGTGAAATAGACAAGTAAACCGCGTTATCGTTTCAGGCCTACATGATCAAAGAAAAAGAAACATTATACGAAGGTGGCAATAAAAAACTCAAAGAACTGACCGTTTGCAATCAAGAAAGGCTAGTTGAACTCAGCGTCCTTAAAATGCGTGTCAGTCAAATGGAAAATCAAATTGCGAAACACGATGATAGACTTTACAGCATGGAGAAACATCGAATGGAGCTCGAGAAATCCATTAATGAGCGAATGATCGATTTGAAGAGCCAAGTCGACCTTTTGAATATGAAACGCAAACATCTTGTCGACGAACGTGCCACACTCAAGGCAGACATTGGTGAGCGCAGACTTCGAATTGATGCTATGAATGCTCGTTACAATTTGGCTATCGACCTGTTGGGCAAAAATGATGATGGGAGTGTGGTGACGGTTACCCAGCTTCGTATTGAGACGGCGCAAGAGAAGCAATTGCTATTGCAACAAGGAAATGAGCTCAACGAAAAAGTGCTCAAGGCAGAAAAGGACATCAAAGCAATGGAGAACACATTGTGCTTGATCAATTTTTCGAATGATGCATACAGGAAGAGTTTTGGACAGTGTGATGACGATAGTAAGATACTGATTGAAGGAGACCGTTGGAGGTTTAATTCAATTTCATTTTTTTCAGATCCACAGCTGGTTGAGCTGGGAGAGTTGAAGAAAACTTATTGTGAGCTATTGAACAAGCTTAAATGCGAACAAAGCAATGTCGCCCTGCACCAAGCCGAACTAGAGCAGGCTAGCCAGAAGCTAGAGGACTCTGAAAGGGAACTGGATGAACTAAATCGAAATAGGTAACTTGAAAAATTGTCTTTTCTCATTTCAACCCCGTAGAGAATATTCAACTTCATAGAATGGACAACAATGACGTTCTCATCAAAGTACACAAAGAATTGACCGACCAGAAGCTGAAACTTCAACGAGCCGAACGTGAACTGAAAGCGGCTCAAAAAGCATCACGCCAACGTTGCAGCGATCTGGAATACTTTTGTCAATACGAACGCGATCTTGATTTACGTGAGCTCGAAGAAAAAAATACAACGGCTCTGCAGCTCCTAGCCGACCTCGTAGAAGTGAGCCCTGACTTAGCCCCAATGGTTTCGACCCTGCTCTACGAAAAAGGAATGAAAATACCACAAGTGAAACGAATGAAAGCATCGTCATCGTATCGAAGCGAATATTCTGAAAGATCAATCCGGTCTGTCAGCGAAAATAGTTTACAAATTTTCAGTGCATCGTCAAAGGGTATGATGAATTTTGTAATATGCATATGCGTGGTAATCTGTTTATTTTTACACAGGCTCAGTTTCATCATATTCGTCCACATCGTCAAAAGTAGCGGTAAGACCTTGTGGCGGTTCAGCACAACCTAGTGTCGTTTCATTGGAGTTTCCTGGAACAGCGTCTTCGATAGGTAAAATATGTGAGAGCAGATCGTCTGCTTCATCGACCAGAAAATTTCGTTAAGTTTCTTTTCATAGTTATGGAAACTGACTGGTTAATGTACTATCCTAATAAAATATTCCTTAAATACACTCATGGTAAATAATTTATCATTTTTCAATTGAATGTGAACGCACGATTGGAAGATCCTGGATGTTAAGAAGCAATTAGAACAGGACAGCTGACAGCTGTACATACCTCAGGTCAACAAGGAGTCTGACGACCTGCTCTAGCTGTGTTTTGGTAAGATGGCCTGGAGGAGTAGGTAGCGCCTGAGGAAGCCCCGCCCAAAGGATGCCAATGACAACAATTTAGAAAATGGTAAGATCGAGAGAGATCTGGGCACAGTTGACCCATAATCTGAAAGTTTACAATCCATTATCGAAAAGGATGAGTCGCAGGTTGTAAAAATACTGCAGTAACATGGCCTCAGCCGAACAACTGTTGACTCTCCACGAACTTAAGTTTGACGATGCACTGGTTCAGGAACCTTGGATTTTTGCAGAAGGCCAGGTTGCTGGACTGGGATGACGACATTTCAATCTTTTCTTCCCCAATGCAGTAGCCAAAATAAGAACGGCTAGTGGAGAAGGATATTCACGCTTATCTTCTATCTTCTATTCTGTCTGATACAGCAAAGATATTAAGGAAAGAGGTGTATATGCTCAGTTTTATTATGAATTACAATTTAGTCATAGCAAACCGGAGTTATGTCCCTACCAAGAGGGGACCACTCAGCGAAAACGTGCTAGACATCACTCTACACAACGAACAATTGATAGTCATACATAGTAAGACAATTGAGTCCAACGAACAATTGATAGTTACGGAACAGCATTGCCGCCACCACGCGCACACACAGCTACTGTTACGGAACAGCATTGCCGCCACCACGCGCACACACAGCTACAGATATTGCGAATGCAATGCTGCATTCGATAGTCAATGTCAATGTATATGCGTTTGATTGTCGAATGTTGCATTGCATTGCATTAGGGGTCACTGGCCTGATCGCAGTTGATTTGCAACGAAACTTGAATCAGCTGCGTTATCAGGCCAATGAAACTGATCATGTGGGTTGTTGGCTGTGTGTGCTGTGCAACAGGTGGATAGCTGATAACGGCTAGTCGGCAACGGGACGTGGCGGATCGCTGTGAAATCGAGAGGAGATGCTGGCTGATAGGCATTGAGATTGTGGACTTGATTCGCGGCGGCAGCGGCAGCTGTCGCCGTGTTCTAAGGAAAAAGGAGAAATTTCAAGTTGTCGTCTCAAGGTGGTGAGATTGTGTTCTTTTGTGCTGGTAGAGCGCGAATATCGGTCAAAGTTATTTGTGGTTACATTGAAGAGTGAAATAATAACAATTTTCATCAGAAGGATTATCAAGTGTTGTTTGGATTGACAGTGTCTATGAACCAACAAGTGACCCTTGCCACGAAAATAACAAGAAAAAGTTTTGTGCGAGTTTCAAAAAAATGTATATATGAAGGTGAAAGCCATAACTGCAGTTTGTGCGACAGATGCATCCGTTACGACAGTTATTAATGGTCGTGTTTCGCGACATCGTGACGGCGAAAATGCCGAAATCCAAATGAGCTGGAAACTCATCCGGTTGTTAATAGTTTTGATGCTGCTTTCGATGTGTTTGAACGGTGTAGCGGATCCTCGAAGTGTTAAAGCGGCTTTTCTGTGTTGAGATTTGAAGTCGTTGTGATTGAGGCGTTTTTTTTCCAATTACCGAACAACTCGGTAATTGACTGAGGAGAATTTTTATCCATCTCACATCTGGCTCGATGATTGTGCGTGGTACCGACTTGGGACAGTTTTCGGAGGTACAATTTACCTCGGATTGATGATAATGTCGGTCTTTCTATAGCGAATGAAACTACTGCTGAGCATCATGATCGACAGACGAAATATTACTGGTGCTGTATGGGCTGCTGTGGTAGGATATCGATTGTATCAGTTTATATTTGGCGATCTGTGTCTGGATCGCCTGTAGATATCTCTACATTTGAAGAAGCGACAGGAGTTTTATAGTGATTACGACGCTTTCTATAGGGCTAACGAAACGGATATTGTGGAATAATTTATGGAATTGGCACCTGTAAATGTAACATGTGTGTATATATCGGGACTGAATTGTAAACGAGAAAAAAACCGAAGGAAATTGAAAAAAGTTTAAAAGTCCAAAAGTTCAATTTGGTATTTAAATTCATTATGAAGTTCCACTAGATTAGAATTGGAATATAAATTATTTGTGTTAATTTAATAAAACAGGAGAAGCTATAATTTTGCAGTGTTCCAGTGGATACGGTACCGTCTTCCGGATCACTGGTAAGTGAGCAATGTTTATTCTATTTTATTCTATTTTTTATTACCTTTAACATTTCACCTATTTTATGTTATAAAAAAACTGATTTATTTTCCGATTTTAATTTTTTCATTTTTCTTATTTGGAAAAGAATATTGATTTCTATATTATATTTAATTATGTACATATTTATGGAGATAAATTTCCTGGCTGAATTTTTATTTATTTGCAATTTTTTTTGAGTAAATTTTGTTGTTGTATTCATTACCTATAAATTTGCGTTTTTATTTATTTGTTTAAATTAATATCCCCGGAAAATTAATAATGAAGTGGTAAATCCAATCCCTTAGGTTCAGTGGAACCATAGATGAAAGTGGGCTCCTTTTTTTCCCCCTTCCCATAGTTATCCAACAATAGGTTGTCCAAGTTTCTAGTTATGCGTGACACAGCTAGGGCTTGGCCTGCCCCTCAATAACCCACGACACCGGTGACTAGCCGGCACCTTAAAGTCACGCGAGGGTAGCAGGTCAGGCTACAATTTTCTGTTGTGGTGGCGGCTGTTCACAGCTGTTCCGCAACAAATGGCGCCCAAAACAAGGTCTCGTTTTTTTTCGGTTTTAGTTTTTATTCCACTTTTGTTACTATTTCGAGTTTTTTTTAATAGCGCTAACAATTGTTTTTAGATTTTTAACTTGCATTTGACTCATTTTTTTTTTCACTTATTTTTGAATTTCATTTTTTGTTCTAACTTCTCTTGCTCCGAATGGATGACCTGATAGGCTGGGGTGACACTTGTTGCCGGGAGCACTTGGGTGCCTCAGCCATTTTTTTTTTTTGTTTTTTTGGCCGTAGATGGCATTTTTATCAGATCATTCATTTTGGATTACATTTATTAAAATTTTGTTTCATTTTCGCGTAATTTTCAATTTTTTTTTTCTCTTCTTTCTTTGCTTGTGAACGGTCGCTACCACAACAGTGGCGCCTATTCAGCTGTTGTGGATTGTCAATTGTTAGACAGGAAGATTGTGCTGTGGTTCTGGACCTGATGGGGGTTGAGCGTCACTCATATCCTCATTTGTGAGTCGCTTAGCTTGACTAAGCAATTAGAATTGAGTGGCGCCTCTACACTCTCGTCAGGTTTTTGGGGTGATTCCGTTGATGCCTTGCGGACCCCATATCCAGCAATAGCTGTCGATGCCTAAATGGCATCTATTTTGAATTGGGTGTTCCCTTCCGGCATCTTCTGGGTTGCTCCACCCGGAGCCATAGTTCATCTTTCCTCCATCCTTTTGTTTTTATTTTCCTTTTCCAAATTTTTATACCTTTCTTCCCCTCCTTAACTGCCCACTTGGTTTCACTGAACCTAGTTTTTATGAATAATGTTCTTCTCGGTTTCGGTTTTATTTATTCATTTAATCATTTTGATTTTATTTACGTTGTCTATTCTACGCAGTTCAGTAGTTCGGTTCCTTTTCGTTGATTCATTTTAGTTTTTATCGAGTTTGCATGGTTGAGCTTCTTGAAGTTTTTTAAAAAGATTTTGTTTTATTTTGGAGTTTTGATTTAGGCAGTTATGTTGATATTATTGACTTGAAAAATTTAGTTTGGGAATTTTGGTTGGATATTGGGTTTAGTGAATTTGTTAATTGAGTTATAGGTAATCTAGCTTTGGTATTATTTTTATATGGTTTTGCTTTGGATGTTTGCTTCTTGCTGATGGTTTAACTTTTGTAGGATTTAGGGTTTGTTTTTTTTTATTTTTATTTTTTGCTTTATACTCTTATTTGCATTTCTTTTAATTTGATATATCTTTAGTAGTTCGTATCAGGTTTGATTTATTTTGAAATTATATTAATGAGCCGCAAGACCGAAAGTCGTCACTCTGAGAATAACAGCACCTTCAGAACTCGAAGCCTGGCGCTGCAAATTTTCCTCCACCTAGCAGCACTTGCACCCCGCGTTACCGGTTCTGGCAGCTGTCCGACTTGAGCATGTTTCCACCAATGTTCACTCATGCGGGACGGCTCCATTGCTTCACCATCAGCATGGGCCCTGAGGATCTCAATCCACGGGCTATGATAAAGTCTTTTGTTTTTGTTTTTTTTTAAATCTTATTAGGTTAGTCTTATAATTTTATATTAATTTTGTTAGGTTTAGCGTATAATCTATCATTATTGTCTCTTCTCAAAGGGACTTGTAACGCTTTGGGAAGACACAATGATGGTTTCACCTGTAGGAGTAAGATTAGGTTAGGTACGCTGTTGTCTCTCGCCAAAGTTGTTCTCATCAAGTAGCTTTGGTGAGACACAATAGATTGCTTATTTTAAACTGAGTTTAGCTTCAAGAATAGAATAATTAGTATTAGGTTTAACATCAAACTGTTATTGCCTCTCGACAAAGCTTAACCCCGTTATTAGCTTTGGCGAGATGGAATGATACGTTTTTATACATTAAGATAATTTTAGTCATTATTATCTCCTCTTAACGTCAATCAAGCGTTGGCTTTAAGAGGATGTAATAATTAGGTTAGGATTTAGAATTAAATTTATCGTATGTTAGATTAGAATTAAAGTTATGATATATTAGATTTAGATTAGGTTCATAGGTGTATTGTCTCCTTTCAAAGTTAGGATTAACTTTGGGAGGAAACAATGCTTACATTAAGATTATATTAGTTTTAGTTATTAGAATCATTGCCTCCTTTCAAAGTTTTAGAAACTCTTTAGCTTTGAGAGGATGCCATGTTTAGGGTAGTATTTAATTTTGTTTTCCTTATTTTGTTTTTTTTATATTATTATCTCATCTCAAAGGGCATAGACTTTGAGATGACATAATGAATAGCGTTAAGGTTTAGAGTTAGGTATCATTGCCTCCTTTCAAGGCTTCAGTGACCTGTTAGCCTTGGAGGGATGCAATGAATGGGTTCACAAGTAGGTTTATTCTTATTTATAGGAGTCATTACCTCTTTCCAAAGGAATGGTCGACTTTGGAAAGACGTAATGACGTTTAGGTAAGGAGTAGATAGTAGTTAGTTAGCTTTGTGTTTTATTAATTTTTTTAAATTTTTTTTTTCTCTCTTTCTACCTTTTTCTCTTTCTATTTTTTTTTTCTCTCTTATCTAATGCCCGGCCGGATGAGATCTCAGGGTCTGGGTCGTCCCCACGCTGTTACGGAACAGCATTGCCGCCACCACGCGCACACACAGCTACAGATATTGCGAATGCAATGCTGCATTCGATAGTCAATGTCAATGTATATGCGTTTGATTGTCGAATGTTGCATTGCATTGCATTAGGGGTCACTGGCCTGATCGCAGTTGATTTGCAACGAAACTTGAATCAGCTGCGTTATCAGGCCAATGAAACTGATCATGTGGGTTGTTGGCTGTGTGTGCTGTGCAACAGGTGGATAGCTGATAACGGCTAGTCGGCAACGGGACGTGGCGGATCGCTGTGAAATCGAGAGGAGATGCTGGCTGATAGGCATTGAGATTGTGGACTTGATTCGCGGCGGCAGCGGCAGCTGTCGCCGTGTTCTAAGGAAAAAGGAGAAATTTCAAGTTGTCGTCTCAAGGTGGTGAGATTGTGTTCTTTTGTGCTGGTAGAGCGCGAATATCGGTCAAAGTTATTTGTGGTTACATTGAAGAGTGAAATAATAACAATTTTCATCAGAAGGATTATCAAGTGTTGTTTGGATTGACAGTGTCTATGAACCAACAAGTGACCCTTGCCACGAAAATAACAAGAAAAAGTTTTGTGCGAGTTTCAAAAAAATGTATATATGAAGGTGAAAGCCATAACTGCAGTTTGTGCGACAGATGCATCCGTTACGACAGTTATTAATGGTCGTGTTTCGCGACATCGTGACGGCGAAAATGCCGAAATCCAAATGAGCTGGAAACTCATCCGGTTGTTAATAGTTTTGATGCTGCTTTCGATGTGTTTGAACGGTGTAGCGGATCCTCGAAGTGTTAAAGCGGCTTTTCTGTGTTGAGATTTGAAGTCGTTGTGATTGAGGCGTTTTTTTTCCAATTACCGAACAACTCGGTAATTGACTGAGGAGAATTTTTATCCATCTCACATCTGGCTCGATGATTGTGCGTGGTACCGACTTGGGACAGTTTTCGGAGGTACAATTTACCTCGGATTGATGATAATGTCGGTCTTTCTATAGCGAATGAAACTACTGCTGAGCATCATGATCGACAGACGAAATATTACTGGTGCTGTATGGGCTGCTGTGGTAGGATATCGATTGTATCAGTTTATATTTGGCGATCTGTGTCTGGATCGCCTGTAGATATCTCTACATTTGAAGAAGCGACAGGAGTTTTATAGTGATTACGACGCTTTCTATAGGGCCAACGAAACGGATATTGTGGAATAATTTATGGAATTGGCACCTGTAAATGTAACATGTGTGTATATATCGGGACTGAATTGTAAACGAGAAAAAAACCGAAGGAAATTGAAAAAAGTTTAAAAGTCCAAAAGTTCAATTTGGTATTTAAATTCATTATGAAGTTCCACTAGATTAGAATTGGAATATAAATTATTTGTGTTAATTTAATAAAACAGGAGAAGCTATAATTTTGCAGTGTTCCAGTGGATACGGTACCGTCTTCCGGATCACTGGTAAGTGAGCAATGTTTATTCTATTTTATTCTATTTTTTATTACCTTTAACATTTCACCTATTTTATGTTATAAAAAAACTGATTTATTTTCCGATTTTAATTTTTTCATTTTTCTTATTTGGAAAAGAATATTGATTTCTATATTATATTTAATTATGTACATATTTATGGAGATAAATTTCCTGGCTGAATTTTTATTTATTTGCAATTTTTTTTGAGTAAATTTTGTTGTTGTATTCATTACCTATAAATTTGCGTTTTTATTTATTTGTTTAAATTAATATCCCCGGAAAATTAATAATGAAGTGGTAAATCCAATCCCTTAGGTTCAGTGGAACCATAGATGAAAGTGGGCTCCTTTTTTTCCCCCTTCCCATAGTTATCCAACAATAGGTTGTCCAAGTTTCTAGTTATGCGTGACACAGCTAGGGCTTGGCCTGCCCCTCAATAACCCACGACACCGGTGACTAGCCGGCACCTTAAAGTCACGCGAGGGTAGCAGGTCAGGCTACAATTTTCTGTTGTGGTGGCGGCTGTTCACAGCTGTTCCGCAACAAGACTTGGAAAAACCTTGAAGGCCCATCATTCTCTAATCACGGATACATTAGCTCCCATTAGATCGCTGGTATAACAGGGATCTGGGCTGTCGCAGATGACAAGTATGAGAACTGTTCAAATTATTCAAAGCAGCTGATTGCAGGGAATTCTGAGACAAATACAAGGACGTACTAAAACTCTATAAACCAGAAATAAAGTCAGGTAGACTTCCTGGAAGGAGTTGTGCGGCAGAATTGAAGCGACTTTGGAATGGCGAGACTTCGGAGACTGCTGGCTAAGCTTCCTGTCACGTCAAACCTGGTGTGCAAGCCAGATAGGGCGCAGCAACCGCTCGAAAATGTGGAGGATCCTCATACTCACTTCCCGGGCTACCTGAATGACCATCCCCTTCACTGGCAAGCAGGTGGCCGGCTTCCTTGAAGTAAAAGTAATATGCAAAGTTTTGACCAAGCCGAAGCTAGTCTGGGTAATTCACACTTTCAAGCTCTTCAAGTTCCCAGGTCTGCATGGAATTTTGCCTGCCATGCTCCAGAAGATAGGTATGCTCATCGTATCCTGGATTATACCAATTTACAAAGGCTACCTAGTACTAAGTCATGTACCTGCAACCTTAAGGATCGATAAGGTTGTATTTATACCCAAAGCAGGTAAAAGCAACCATACGTATCCGAAAGACTACAGGCTAATTAGCCTGACTTCCTTTCTCCTTAAAATTTTCGAAAGACTTCTAGATCTTCTTACTAAGCAGAGAAGGAAACAGGATCTCAAACGCTATTGAGAGCCTAAAAACGCGTACACGCAAGGGAAATCTGTTCAAGCGGCTCTTGAAGTAAAAATGGCATTCCATTATAAAGAGGTCGCATTGGGGGCTTTTTTGGAGGTTGAAGGCGCCTTCAATAATGTGCATACAACAGCCATTATGGAGAACCTACGCGCAACCAGCACGCATCCCGCTTTATGCAGCTGGCTCATATCAGTTTAATGACCGAGAGCGCAAATCATAAGGAAGGTCCACTTTATCTCCTCTCATGTAGAATATGGTAACAGATACAATTTTCAAAAGGTTGGAAAACAAGGGACAAGTTCAAGTGTGTGGCCTACGCTGATGACACAGGTAGGTTCCCGCATACTCTTGGCCAGCGTACCAAAAAAAAGCAAAATAATGTGAAGGTCATACAATCTCGCAGCTATTAAATTCCTTCTTAAATAAACGCGGACTGACTGCAAACGGCTGATCGGTATCATTATTGGCTAGTGTCTTGCACCAGTATATGTCATGAAACTGCGAGAAAGAACCGGGGCTTTCAGAGATAATTCAGCATCTCCTGTGTTACAATCTGGCATTGGCGAAAGCCAGACAGCGCTGCTTTGGCGAGCCCAGGCCACAAAGACAACCTTGAGTTCGATCTGGGGTCTTCGGTGGACCCTTACCTGAGCCTTTATAGCTTCAGGTCTTCTTGTCTGATGTCACTACGGACCAATAGGTCTATGTGTGACCTTGTGTCGGCCAGTAATATCTAGCCTAACCTTTGAAACAATATTTTCATCACCATTTTCTATTGCACAGATTAATTGAAATGAGGTTCATTCTGTGAATCAGAATCGTTCAATATTTACTGCATTCAAACTCGTTTCAAACAATTTCGTATTCAGTCATTTGCACACAAAAAAAAATCTCTTTGATTTTTCTACTTTATTTAATACCAAAAAATAAAATCTGTCTTTATATTGGAGAGATATTTTTCTTTATATCATTACTACTTTACTAAGTACAACAAAGACTTTTTCGACATGTTGATTCTATCAAAAGTATATAGATATATATTTTACTATGAGTACAAAAAATTGAATATTATAGATGACTTTATGTGTGTTAGCTGATTTACATAACATTGTTGTCGAGAATAAGATTATTTTTAAATACTTTTCTCATGTCATTTTGCTTGTCTGATTTTTTTCTTCTTCTTTTTTTCTGCCCGTATATTTTAAATTCTAAATACATATACAATGTTAAGTAATAATTTATTATACAAAAAATATTTTGTTATATATGACTTCTTTGTTTACATTTTTTTTTCGTGTCAATTTCGTTAGTCTTTTAAGAAGAGAAGTACATCTGTATAAATATATAAAAATATGATAAAATCATATCGCCCCTGAATCATTAAGATAAAATAAGCGCAGTATAATGCTGCACATTGCAAAATTTTTAAAATTGAGACAAGCACATATTTACATTTTATTGTTGTCGCTAAGAGAATATTTATATCTGTGATTTTTCATCGGGACTTCACTGAAATTAGTTTGTTAATGCTTAGAGATGTTGTTCTTGCATATTGCATGTATTGAGTGCGGTTTCTAATAGATAGTGCAAATAATCTGCGTACGGCTTCTGAGAATCAAATCGGCAAGCATTAGAGAGAGGGGAATTTTATTATTTGGCCATTGTGCAACAAAAATATACTCTACATGAAAATCGTAAAGGAGTTCTGAATGTTTATAATATGATAAAATTGTCGAGCTGCCAAATACTCCATACAAACGTTCTGTGATTGTGTTTGTAAGCTACGAATTATATAGTTCAAGGGGCTTTGCACAGTTATTTTGTAAATAATTTAAATATTAATACTTTTACGTTAGCACGCAGCCTCAATGGAAAATTTATGCAAGAACTTTTAACCGAACTTTTGCTACTCCGAAAGAAAAAGTACACTACCGAAAAAAATGCATGGCACACATTCATGTAAAAATCAAAAGCATATTTAGCCAGCTGAAGATAGCTATGCATATGAATTTAGTTACGAGAGTCGAAGTCACCATTATACATATATCACAAGCCATTTTTCAAATAATATTGACTCCCGTACAAAGGGCCTAGGTCTAATTTCAGTGAATCGGGAACGAAATTATTATTACTTTTTAAATTCTAAATGTTTTAATTCAATAAATATCGCTTACACAACTAATGAAGTAGCAATAAATCAATAAAATAAAACAATACTTAGACACAAACTAATCATTACAGGATAATAACATTTTTTTTAAATATTTTAATACTTTTCGGAAAATTTTAGAAATTTTTTATCTTTTTACACCTACATCTAACATCCGCGCTACACACTACTACTTTCGATTTGTTGTATGTATGGATTTGATTATGTCAAATCGCATAGAAATAGTGGTCAATCAACGTTTCTTTCATTTTTAGTTTATGAAGAGGCAGAGAATCAACTGATATTTGCATACATACATCAATTAGGTTTGTTGTTTTTGTCTAATCATTTCCATACGCTAAGAGATTTTGATAGAGTTTTTGTTTGCCAAAATCGCCTGAGGCTTTTTGGAACGGAAATTCTATCACAATTGTCCAGGACATGTTGATTGTGTCGTCGTCCGTAGTTGTGATTACGATTAGTGTTATTAATGTATATTTTCCACGGCATTTTAGACATCGAACTAATTTTATTACAGTTTAAATTTGGGAATTCTGTTATGCATTTTGAAAAATAAAAAAGAAAAGGAACTAGACTTGTTTTTGGTACAATTGAGCTACGAACACTATTGATTTTTTTCATTTCTTGCTCCGATTATTATGTGACACGTAACTGTTTGAGTTGTGGTATCTTTAAAAAAAGTGCTTTCACAAAATCAGATCAGACTTTCATGCATGATTAGACTCTATAAAATGATTATTCTTTTCTGAAATTATTTTTTATATTAAAAATCATCTAGACTAATCCCCTTTTTATTTATTTCAAAAATGTTGTTGATTGGTTCATTAACGCGAGAAACAGTCTTCCTAAATCCGAAATTTTTGTCCGAGATATCTAAAATGCCCTGAAACCCGTAATCGATCTGGAATTTCATCACACTTGTTGTCGTAGACTCGATGAATTTTGGCGTCCGAAGCTCTGATGACTACTAATATTATTGCCTACAGCATTCTCAATTTGGCATTGCGCTTTGCAACCGTTTCGCCTGTATTGCCTCAATAAATACCAAATACTTAGAACTATGATGGCGGCTAGTGCTGCTAAAATAACTGCTGCTAATGTATGGTACATGGCAAGCGTATGATCTATTTCGGCGACGATCGGTGAACTGAAGAGCGTTGCGTACATTTCTAGTTGATGGGCAGCACTGTTGAATTGTACGCGGCATAAGTAACGTCCGTAGTTATGAATCTGTACTTTGGGGATTTTCAAGTAGGAGCCGATAATTTGACCGTTTTCTCTGTAAGTAGAGGATGGAAAAAGGAATAAATACTCAAAAGTATAGATATATATTTTCAAAATATAAAAATTTGGAACTCTGTATGATTGAAAAGCTTTTCAGTCACGCAAACCCTCTCAATAAAAATAATTCAATAATCTTAAATACCTAATTTCTATATACAACGTGTTTTTACCTAAGGTTTTGAGTTTGAACGCCATCGACTTCTTCCTCCAATCCGTCCTTCATCTGGTACCATGAAATCTCACTTTTGGCATCCGGCAGACCGACTTCACCGACAAAGGCTTCACAATAAAATCGTGCAGGCGTACCCAGTTCAGCAATTTGGTCATGTGGATGATATGTGGCCGTGGGCAAATCTGGAAGGTTACCTAAAATATGGGATATTTTGAGAATTAGTTAGGGAAAGAATTACAGAATAATATAAAATTACAGTAAGTGGTTGTTATTTCGATATTGATTTAAGAAGAACGAAAAGGGAATATTGATTAAATCAGACAATCGGAATTATTATCAGGCTATTTAATAGGGGAGTGTGTCAAAGAACGGAAGTAAAAAATTTTAATCGAGAAAGATGTACAAAACCAGTTGAAACACGAAAAAAAATGCTAAAAACATTATGGAATGATAATTGACAGTATTTTTATATTTTGCAAGTAAAAGATCAAAGTATATGTAAACTGTTGATCGCCAGTGTTTTTTAATAAAATTGGAGAATATAAATGCTTTTGTTGATATTTTTTAAATTTTATTTTAAATTCATGCACTTTCAGTAGTCGGATCTGACTGTCGGTCGTCCGGAATCAGTGAATGTTGCTTGATTTTTGTTATTCTGAATTGTTAAATATTGTATTTTTTAATTTTCTTTGGATAAATTAATTTGAAATAGCGTCTGCGATATTTTGTTTCATTATTTAAAAATATTCCATTATATGTTTCGCAGAAGTATGAGACAGCATCTGATCCAAGTGCGCTGATTATAGACGATTGACTTCTTAAAAAATATAGTACTTTGAACGAGGTTACCATCAATTTCCGAACATTCGTTATCTCCGCTTGTGGAAACCAGACAGAATATTCATTAATAAATGCAGTTGTGTGAGAGTGTCGTCGGGGTACAGGGTAGTCTGGCGTTCTTGTGTGGTTCTGTGCCTCAGCAGGCTACGGCAACGATTCAGTTGGACATACATCTCTACCTTGAGATGCGCATACAATATGGGGACAAGACAGTTGTTAAAGTTGTGAATGCATCAGCTTGTTATCCACAGCACCGAGTGACGCTGTTAATGTTTCGAGAGTTCGTAACTATGAACATGGAAGAAATTGGAATATTCTGCTAATTAATTCGTTATAAGGTCTCTTCAATTTCGAACGATAGCTAGAGTGGGCGAGAGGAAAATGAAACCAACTCGATTGCATCGCCATAGGGACAATCCTTACCTTGCCCTTTATATGTGCCACCTGTCTTTAGTTGGTGTTTTTAAGTGCATGCCGTAGCATGAAGGACAGGGTCAGCATCGTTCCAAAGCTTACGCCGAGCGGAGCTTCCAGATGAGTTTGGCAAGCAAGACAAAACATATGAGGGTTGGTCGAGTCAGGTGTTTTTATTTATCATTCATAAGAAATAAAATCTATTGTATTTCCTATAAGAGCCACCATGATATACATGCGCAAGGAATTCCACTATATTTCAGTGTACAATAATGAATCTGAGGCATATCGACCCCACAGTCCTGATTCTCATGGAGGAAGGCCCTTTGATCTTGTCTAGCGGTTTTAGTTGAGACCATTACTAAGCATTGTGGAGATAAGCGCCCCCACATCCACCTAGCCAGCGCAAATAATTGTATTAAGACATTATCCCTAAGACAGTATGATATAATAACCAGAAACCAACCAATAAGAAATATGTCTTTACCTGCTAGTCGGATGATTGAACGATAATTACCTTCTAGGAAGTAGCATGTAGGAAGAGGTTTGCCCTTATGTTGCTCTTAATACAGGAGAACTGGTAGAAACATTGTCTTTGGAGAGGGATGGTCCCACATGAAACAATTGGTTCCTCTCCCTCGGTAGTACTATGTTAAGGTGCCAAAATGTCCATCCTTTATGAGTCTTGTCCCAATTGATATTGGTTGTCAACTTCACTTCAGCGTCAACAAAGTTTCTGTATCTCGGGAGCCATGGCTCGCCCTTACATTTCATAAAACAAATCTGTCATCTAAAGTCGGCCTCTTCGATGGTTTAGAAGCTATTCAGTATGGAGTACTCACTCTGCAGTAACTAAAGGTGATGACTGGATCTGATGCTTGCTTAGAATTTAATTTTAAAAAGCATATTTGGGAGTTATTAGCACATCAGAGGGTGTAGATAGTTCCGAATTTTTACCATTAATGACTTCGACAGCGTGGGTCAAAGTAAAACTGTTAGTATTGTTTGAAACCAGTACGCTGTTGATCGTGCAGCTCTTATGGCCCCTGTCCTATTGGCAGACCTTCGAATTAAGATTAATTTCAGGATGAGTTTTTTTTCGATTATTATGGTGTTGTGCCTCGTACTAGATTTAGACTCTCACTGAGTCAACATGAGCATAGACGAGTAAAAAAATAATAGTAGGACTGCCGCGCTTGTTTGGTTCACGGGCGGGCTTGTTCGTTCACTTTAACTTGGGATCACTCGAAATATTGTCGATTTTGATCTCGAGTCAAAGCGAATCATCGATATAACATCAAACATTTCTCAGGCAGGTCAAATTATTAATAAGGAGCATTATGTGAATGTTATATGGCATTGCGTGAAGCTATTCCCTAAAATATCTTGAAAGTTCATAGTTTTTACACCGCACACCTTCGGACTTTTCGGATAAAAAGTGCCCTCATATCATCCGGTAAAGTAAAGTAAAGTAATCCCACGACAACCCTCGTACGGGTCTAGGGGTTGAAACTGGTAGAGAGCTTCTTACTATTTTCCGACCACAGTCTTAGTATATTTGCGAAGCATGAGTAGCCTAATGAGTAGAGCACTGGCTTCTTGTGTGTAGGGTCTCTGGTTCAAATCCAGGTTCGGACGGGAGACCGCGCACCGAGCTTTGAGTTTACCTAGCTCTGAATAGGGACCTGATTTAAATCAGGGGTGTAACGAGTCGTGGAACTAACCATTCCACACTCGTATTCACATTGATTGTAAATTTGTGAATGAAGCTCTCTACCACCTTCACCTCCTATGCCTGCCAAATGGTTGCCGTGGAATAAGTTTAACTTTTTAGTAGTATATTTAAGATAAAAAAAAAATTTTTCGCCAAGCAATTTCTAATCTAATAATTTTTCCAATTCCCAGGGGCCTACGTATAAAATACAACTGCGTAAAACCTGTGCAAGCACTTACTACTCTCTAAATATCCTATCATCTCGATACCAGGAAAAACTTCAACGAAAGCTAGCGGCAACCAGATATACACGGGAAGAGCGATAACGATACGAAAACCAAAAAAAAAATGCAAAGCTTTTGTATCACATTTTCCGAGAAATTTGTGAAAAAGGTTGTTAACAAACAAAAGAAACATTCGAGGGCCCTGAAAATAAATTATTTACCAATTCCGGGAAGTTCTCAGGGACGTCAGTGCTTGGTACAGAAAACCGAGATACGAAGACACATCAAAATTCCTTGAACGAAATGAGAACAAGGGAGAGCATTCCATCGAGTGCACTGTGAATTAGACGCGAAGGCAAGGATAACTGCATACTTCTTGTTTCAAATTCCCCACATCGTCACACAGCCACGAACAACATGAAAAATCATCGATGTTCTGGGAGCATGATACAATGTACGAGGGTGGTTGGTTTGGTGGTGACGGACGAAATTTTGGAGCAAGGGCGAAATATTTCCCGGAAATAAACTACGTCGTTATGACAAAAATACCGGGAATTCGAATGTGGAAAAGCCTTTGCTGTTTCTCCTGCCTTTTCTGCTTCAGGGAATCGGTGTCTGGTTCAAACTCGAACGAGATTGCATAGAGTGTATAATTTCCACCGCGCAACAGGTCCCAGGGACGGATGGGATAAACGAGGATGATATGGACGTTAGAAGTAGCTTGCTTTCTACTAACTCAGGTATCTGCAAAAATATAAAACGAAGGGTCGGTTCGATACCTTTCGTGGAAAATACAAAAGTCTCATTATGTCGTTCGTCGCCCGGCATCAGCGTCATCAGCATCGACGTTCTGGCAACGACATTATTTTATTGAGTGGGACGAAAGAGAAATCACTGAAGCGAAACATTTTCTCAGAATGCTAGCTATTTCCGAAGAATATCCTTCAAAATTAAATGATCGAACACCAGTTTCTCCATACATTTTTCCGAGGAAATCTCTATGAAAGACCTTAGTCTACTTTCGTAATCAGTCCTCAGTTGCAAACAGAATTCTGTGTTACAGTGGATTAGGAAAGAATCGATGGTATATACTAGACACTTTTATTTAATGTATTCGAAAATCTATTGCAGTAAAAAAATTAATTCAAATGAAAAATTCAAAAGTATTACGGAATATTCATGATTGGATGGTTCTTGTCTTACTTGCAATAAAATTGCATAAAATAATTGGCCGAATAAATCTTCAGTCCTTGGATCCTTTCCAGCATGACAATTTCTATTTGTGCAGTTTTCGGAGTATGTATTGTACACTGAAAGAAAAACTCTTGGTTGGTTCAACTATTTTTAATAGTATTGCAACGATTCATTCAAAATCGTTAAACGAACTACGGAAAATAGTTATTTTTATTATGTTAAAATAGTTAATTTAACGATATAAAAGTAGTTGGTTCTGGTTGTACAAAAAATATCGCAACGTTCATGAAATCAACTGTTTTAATTGTTTCATAACCATGAAAATTAGTTGATAAATAGAAAAATTTTCATCAATTCACTCAAAACTTCAACGTTTCGAATTATCAACTGTTTTTATGGTACTTAAACTACTTCGCAATAGTTGATTTCAACAAACGTAATTCAGTTAGCAACGTCTTTGGAATTACTCTACGCAAAGTAGAATGGTTTCAACATTTGGGTGTTTTTCATGCTCCGAATGAAATTGTTTATCAACCACGCGCCATGGTGCATAAAAGTAATCAACGATTTTCTTATGGTTGTTTTAACTATAGCCCTAGTTGATGCAAAAGCAACTAAGGCAAACTGTTGATTTTTCATACTCCTCATACTCATACTCCTATTCTATCATAGAAGTTTCATATGCTACATGGCAAAATTGTGTTCGGTTTGCTGTTCGATATAATTCATATTCATGTTATGCAGTGAAGCCTTTATATTTCCCTTCTTCTATTCACAAAATATAAGTCTTCTGTTTGCAGATCACTGTTATAAAACAGGGAGTCCAGAAAACGATTACGATTGTCCCAATGCCAGAAATTGTTTAGCAATTTCATATCAATTGTTTTCATAGATGCTGCAGCTTGCAGCTATGCATATGAACTCAATTTCACGTCTCACGTCCTGTTTCTATTTAAGGCTAGGATGGATTATGTTGCTATGGTTTATGGCTTATTAATGCTCCTCTAATGATACAAGCATTTAGAGAAAAATATACCAATACATCGTTACCGCCTGAACCAATACTTTTTTGCACCACGGACGTTGTTTATAAACCACGCGTCATGGTGCATAAAAGTAATCAACTACTTTTTTATGGTTGTTTTAACCATAGCCCGTAGTTGACGCAAAAACAGCTAAGGAAAATGGTTGATTATACCAAGATTTTTCTTTCAGTGTATGCTGCTTAGTCATTTTGAAGTGTTAAAAGAGACGAGGAACAACTCTTGTACACGATGTTCCGTCGTGAGACTAAAGTATAATTGATGTCATTGACAAACTTTTCAAAATTCTTAATCTAAATTATTTTGCTGACTTTGTAAGGTCGTGGTTTGTCCTTTGTCTGAGTAATCGTCGGGTAAAAAACGCCTTGTTTTGTAGTAAAGTAAAAATACTTTTGACTTTTATGTCGCCAGCTTAATTCTCTACAAATTGCTTTATTGTGTACTAAGGAAACATACATGTCCATACAGGAAACAATTTAGATTCTGAGAGATCATTTTTGTTTGGGTGCGGCTAAAAATGGAATCGGCTTTTCCTTCCCTACATCTTACTCACTTGAAAGCAACTGGAATTATCTGAGATAATACATATTCTTTTGGAGTATTTATCCATCTACAAGAATCTTCCATAAGTCGGTTGGAGATTAAAACAAGCCTCAGCGGCAGACAGTCAAAGTATATGCTATGTAATTCGTCCTTCCCTACATAATTCACATAGATAATGCTTATATGAGGAAATCTCCTCGATTCATCTTCCCTACCCGACTAGTTCAACCACAATTTTCTATTTCGATCCGAGCAGAACCTATCTTAATGCTCTCGAGTGTATAGAATCTTCCTTAAAACTTGGATCGGATACAGGACACAATCCCTGCTCCCAAATTCACTTGAATTCGTCGTCGCAGCAAAGTGCTTTCCATTCGGGGAAATTCTTTGTTCGCTGAAACTCAATTATAGCCAACGATACAATGACGGGAATTTAATACAAGCTGTCGCGAACTGCTAGGACCGGTACAGACGACCCTGCATCCTTCGGTATTGAAAAGCGTGATTCGCAAGGCAGGCAAACATACCCAAAGTGTAGTTGGTGTGTTGGTTTCCATGAGATCAAATATTGGAGCACAGAGCTATCATCAACACGAAGAAGTGGTTCGATAATAGTTATGCTCGAGGGGTGGGTCAACATCCTAGTACGACGGCAAATGCAAGACTACTAACCATCCATAACATAAACGACATTATAGGTAGGTACTATTTCCCGGTATCGATAATTCCGGGGAAATTTCGAATTCTGCGCAGTAGACAGATTGCTCTAGTCGGCTATAGACGCCAAAACCTACACATTCACACGCTTCGTGAGCTTACAATGCCTTTTTGCCACGCTACCCTTACTATGTTCATGTTCAAACGCAAAACAGCCCGTCGGGGTTGTTTCTTTCGAGCGAGTTCTCTGTTGAATTATAGTCTAGTTCAAAGTGGAAGCGATTAAAGATTTCGAGGAAAAGCGGTTTAACGATCAAATTTTCAGTAAAGAAATCGGTGTGCATATACACATGCGCGCACTGCACACAAAAGTTCGTGAATGGTTGAATTGGGAAAAACAAAGTTTCGGCGTAACAGGATGTTTCACGTGCATGCTGCTTGCCGCGAGGCTTTTAAAAATACATAATTTCTCTGTTTGTTTTCAAGAGTAGTTAATTGAAAACTAGGAATATCTTCTGAATGAAAAGTTGGTGTTGAATCGTGTAGGTGGGTGATGTTGTTCTCATCACCTTGCTTTATCTGTGAATTTTTTTTTTGTCACACTTTGGTGGCATAAAGGGTTGAGGTCATTTCCGCTTAGTGAAACACCTAATTTTCCCTTTGAAAGCCTGAAAAGAAAATTTCAATCCAGTCACTGCCGACTACAAGATACCATGCAGTCAATACTGCAAATTTGACTCTCTGCGAATGACTGACATCACAGTGATCAGACTCAGTATACATTTTGATTCAAATAAAGATATGTATGTATCTCTGCAGGTTAATATTGGATATTTTAGGAACTACGTAAAATTAATAATAGAATAGTATTATGTGTCCACGCTCAGCAAATATCCTGGAGTCTTCTGATTTCATCCTAGATTTCGGTTTATTTATGTCGATCACCAACGTTATTCAATTGTATTTAGCAGACAACTTTTTTTGGGGTGAAAGTCAACAATGCTGAGCCAACATTCGAGTAAGAGAGCAAACATAAGCAGTCTAAAGAACGTGAAATTAATCAACAGCGATGAATCACAGATGCTGAAGTGACCTTGACGCCATCGATTTCTATCTTTGCAACATATATTTCCCTTTACGAGTTAGACCTGAGAGACGTGAAAACCTTGAAGGATGTATGTACATATGTATGTATGTACATATGTGCTTAAGTTACGGATAGGATGAATGAGGTATGTTCGAATAATTTGAAGATGTTTTTGAGCTAATTAAGAAATTCCTCTTGAATTCCAGAAGCAATATAAGAGACATTGACTGCAGTGGTGCACAGAATGTACTGAACTACTGAACTATCACTTAAAGTTAGTGACATGTACGAGACAGGATTTAAGGCTGTTTATACCGAAAAAAATTGTACGCGGCGCGTAGTCCTATGTAAAATAGCACAACATTCATAGTCGTATGCACTATGTACATAGTGCCCTGGGCAAAATATAACTAAATGTCAACATGTCATACATTATGGGCTATTTGCCCTGCAGCATAGTCTCAACTCTTATGTAAAATAGCCCCATCTACTGTTGCCAGGTTGGGCGATTTCCGTTGCTATCCGTTCCTATCTTTCCGTTGCATTTGGCGACGAAATTTAATTTTGGGCTATTAGCGACTTTTTGGGCTCCATTAAAAAGCTCAGGTTTCAACTGCTAAAAATATATAAAGTTGAATTCACAATTTCCTCAATCTTGAACAGAAATCTCTTCACTTCATGTTTTAAATATTCACTTTATGTTTTAAATTCCGGTTGAACCTAAACTTTACTTCTAGTCTATTATTCGACCGTCTGCCTAAGGTGGTTTGCAATAAGATTGAAATTTAAATCTGTGCTTGTAAAACTCCTAAGTATGAGCAAATGGAAAATTTTGGACAAAAGCCAATGAAGTGAAATCTGCTGCTGGATCAAAAATTGTCAAAGAAATATGCGAGCTCGTTTTTTTATTACTACAGTGTACCAACAATGTCTTCATACAGCAGCTATTTGAAACTTAAGTGTTAAAAACGAATGAATTATTGCAAGAAATTTGAAAAAGCTTTGATGCAGTTTTATTCATTAACATTTTTATTTAATTTGGGAACAAAAACTAAACCATTAGAATAATTCAAAGTTATTAACTAAAAACAAAGTCAACAATTTGCCTCCAATAAAGTCTTCGTACACTTACGAAACAGTTTATAAAAAATTTTAAAAACTATAGATACATTTTTTGTAAATATTTAGTTGGGTAGCCTTTGTTTTTAATCACGGCTTTAAGGTGCTCTATTTTTGTCCATTCCTGCTGAAGAGCCTGTTTCAACTAAGGTTTCGAGCTAATATGATGAGTCCTGATCCTTTTTTCCAGGATGTTCCACATGTGCTCAATGGGATTGAGGTCAGGACTTTGCGGTGGTGTTTTAAGCAAATGTGGAGTTTTATACGCCAAGAACATCCTAGTATTATGAACCATGTGCTTAGGATCATTATCTTGTTGAAAGTAAAAATCCTTTTATACACCCAAATTTTCGGCACTTAGCTTCAAATTTCTCTTGAAAATTTCAATATGTAATACTTTCTGCAAAAATGTATATCTTCCTGCATCTAATACAAAATCGTCTGGTTGCGCTACAAGGCGTCGAAATGCCAAATATATGTTTTATTGTGATAAATAACATAAAGACTAAAATTCGAAATAAAATGCACCTAAATTTTTGAAATGGCCGTGAAGGCCCCTCGTCCGCATAAGCGGAGCACCCTTTAATCCAACCCCAACGAATGCTGGTAGGCCGCTTTGCTAGCTCTACGCGGCTGGGGTGGGTCACTTGAAAATGGAGTGGATACGCACCCAGAAAACAATGGATATATACTAGCCGCAAAAATATTACCAAAAAAGGAAAGGGGATTTTGTTCGTAAAGGACTAAATGCAGCTCTCAGGCATGGGCTGTAAACCAGACGCAGCCGAGACATGACGAAGCACGTTGCTAGCATCTGCGAAAATTCGGGACGAGAAAAAAACTCGAAAAGCTAAAGTTGGGGAAAAACTGCCTCTTTTTGTAAGGCCCGATGATGAGGTAGACAGCCTCCGGCCCCTGGAGTTGCTGGGGCCCAGACGCCAGATGTTAGGGGATCTCGCCGCCCACGGACCTTGGCCGCCTGACAAACTAAACAAAAGCTACTGAAAAACAAACTGATGGGCCAAGGACCCACCCTTGGAAGAAAAAAATCTTAAAATCCAAAAGTAATTAATTAATGGTGGGCCAGCCAGGCCATCGCGAATCCTGAAATTGAGAGGGACTGACTCCAATAAGAAGGCCATTTTATACATGCAATTTTCGCAAATCATTTTTTTCATATTTATTTTCAACTAGTTAGTCATGTAGAGCGTGCAACACTTTATATATATCTGCGAGTTGGTCACACTTCGAGGTGTGCAAATATTACTTTTGAATATTCTTTCATAGCCTGTATCGGCTTAGTTTGTAAGCGTATTGAATCTTCGCAAGCGTGCGCATTTGAATAATAATTTCGATTTGCAGAACATAAACCGGATTTGACAAAATGCCACTACGGCACAGTCGGGAGGACCTGTCTAGCGCTCAGGTGGAGGCCCAGCGCACCATCTGCCAGCAGGCTTTCACCAAAACACAGGCAACACACAAAGCAAAATGTGGGCATACCTTCCACTATTCATGGTAGCTACCTGGAATAGTGGCTCCAAGACCAACTAGGTTGCCCGCTATGTCATGGAGCCGTGGATCTCCCAGGAGCGCTGAACATGCCCCCTCGGCTGGGGAATTTAAGTCGCGAGAGGCACGACCAAAGACGTCCAGGCTGGGAGTGAAGACCCGAGGGATGGAGTGGGAAGAACAGGACATTCATGAGTTCGAGGTAGAGGATCCTGCTAGAGCGGTGGGATTGGGTCGGTCTCTCGACTCTTTAGCGAGAGCTTCACCTATTTCCGACGCACAGTCACCAGCCGCTGAAGTTCACTCCATTGTGCAAAAGGAGCTGAGCGCTCTTCAGCGGCAGATAAGTGAACTACAGAACAGTATGCGCTTGCTGTTGAGTCAGGAGGCTGATCGGACCCCACTGGCTCAACCGGCCGCTGAAGAACACCCGCGCCTGGATCCTAGTGATGGGCGTTTCTGTTGTTTTCAGAAAACGAAAACGAACTGTTTTTTTCCAAAAATAACTGTTTTTTAAAACTTTTTTAAAACTTTTTTCACTCGACCAGCAGCAGATTGATACTGGGTGTTACAATTAGTGATTGGCATTTCTGTTGTTTTCAGAAAACGGAAGCTATTTGAAAAAAAGCAGTTTGAAAAAAACTGTTTTTTTCCAACTGTTTTTTTCAAACTGCTTTTTTTCAAATAGCTTCCGTTTTCTGAAAACAACAGAAATGCCAATCACTTACTGTAACACCCAGTATCAATTTGCTGCTAGTCGAGTGAAAAAAGTTTTCAAAAAGGTTGAAAAAACAGTTATTTTTGGAAAAAAACAGTTCGTTTTCGTTTTCTGAAAACAACAGAAATGCCCATCACTACTGGATCCTAGAGCCCAATCGTTCATACCCTTACAGAGAACTCATCCATCCCCGAATCAACTAACGGAACCTGTGGACGAGACAGCATCCCGCAGGAACTATACGAGCCTCACGAAAAGAAGCAGTTTTCCCCTTAGTAAATATTCGCGTTTTTGACTCGTTCCCCCTTTTTCAGCAGAATGCTAGCAACGTGCCTCGCCACGTCTCGGCTGGGTCTGGTTTACAGCCCATGCCTGAGAGCTGCTTCTGGTCAAACTGAACCAAAGTGAGTGAAAGACAAACTGAAGGACAAACTGAACAAACTAACATGCAAGCTTCAGCTGACGTCATTCAAAGTTCAAGTAATGATCTTGGGATTGAAGAATCTATAGCCAGTTCAATCCCAAGCACAACAACTAGACCTGATGAGGAGATTGGATTGTGGGGTGCATTCGGAACAATAGTTGCATGTACCAGATCAACTCTAACATCCGGGACCCTCATTTAAATATGACGATTCGGTGAAGAGCCCAACATTCTGAGGAATCAAAATCCTGTTACATGGTGGAAAACAAGGTAACAAATTTATCCAAGATTAGGAAAGTTCGCGAAAAAATATTTATGAGTACCAACTTCTGCTTCCAGTGAGAGAATATTTCCGAAAACAGGCCAGGTAATATCGGACAGGCGGAGTAGACTCCAAACAAAAAATTTGCGGATTATGGTTTATTTATATAATATTAAATATTTAAATTTTTATTAAGCTTGGTATGGAGTGCTTTTTCTATTGTTATTTGTCGAGAGCGATTTGTATTATATTCTTAAAAATAAAATTGTTTTCTACTAATGAATGTTTTTTTTTAAATCTTTCAAGAATATGAATGAATATGAATGAATTTTTTAAATTTGTTTTTTAATCTCAAAATCGGTTTCCAAAAAAACCGTTCATCAACTTCTTCAATTTTTCAGAAGCCCACAACTAAAACTCAGAAAAAAAATATTGTGTATCCACAATCATATTTTTTAGAAGTACCATTATGCACAATATGAACAAATTCCAGAACCTCCACTTTTTTTCGTTGTCCGCTTCACGTGAAATGCCCCATAAATATTTGATTTTGCGAAAGCTTTTTCGGAATGGATATCGCTTTTTTCCACAGAAGACCAAAAAACAACGTGTTGATGATGCAGAGCGTTGCTGGGGGCGGTTTTATTATGGTAAAAAGTATTTCTTGCGTCGGCATGTTACATTGTTACACCACTACACGTCACAGTCAAAGTGATCTTAATCTGAGTGCGACAGTGTGATGACAGTCACCTGGCAAGGTTATGGCGTCCCCGTATTCTAGGATGTGCATGGAATAATATTCATCAACTACGTTGAGATGGGAAGCGAATATTATATGGCGCTATTGGTGCGTTTCATGGTCGAAATAGCAAAAAACGGCTCCTTATGTTTTTCGACGAGATAATCGATCGTGTTCTCGATGACAATCATAGCAAAAATACATGAATTCCGCATCCACCATATTCTAAAAGATTTGCAGCCTGGCGTTTACTGTCTTTTTGCAGTCCTCCGAAAAATTCTCCAAAAAAAATGTGATTTCATCCCTTCAATGTGATTGCTAAAACTGAGTCCTATTTTGAACAAAAATGAATTTTTCATTCTACAAAATTTCTTTCTACATAAAATACCGAAGCATTGGAATGATTGTATCACTCTTTAAGGAGACTATGATGATGAATAATGTCAAATTTTGCCTAAATATTGTGTTTTTATTAGGTAGCCTCAGGACTTATAATCGACCTGTTTCTTGATATGTTTTTTATATTTATAAGTAAGTAAGCATACAATCTCTTACACAAGCATTGTGGGCGAAACTATTTATAATTCTTGTACAATCTCTCTATAGGCTCTGAATTCTTTTCATAATCTTTAGTAGGAAACCATGAGCCTACAAAATAATATTAGAATTTCATTTCCACGAAGTAAGTTAATATGTTTGTTGACGATTTTTAAAAGAATTCTTCGAAGGATTTTCTAAAATTAACAACATACGTAAATACTCTTTATTGTCAATATTAAGTCATCGCTTTAGTCACCAACGAACATTAAAGTGGTATAAAAAAATTCGAAATAATTTCTCCAAATCATTTAACAAACATAAAGATAATTTTCATTCACTGCTAGAATTAACTCACCTTGTACATTCAACGAAATATGATGAGTGATTTTATGCGTATCATTCCGCAAGACACATGTGTAGTTACCAACATCGGCAGCCTGAACTTGTCTTGTATAAATTGTTTGATTTGATGCTTCAGGGTATAAGATTAACGACGATATGTCTGAAGTCCATGGATACGCTTTCCCGTCTTTAAGCCTGCAAAAGAGTAAAATAATAGAAATTAATCAGATGCAAATAAATTTCTAAAAGCTAGCGGATATGATTCATTCTTAGAAGGGGCTTGGATAATAAATTGCAAGTAAACCACTAATTTTAGCAAGCATCTAGTTATCTGCACGTGAGCATGTTTGCGTACGTAAGAAACATTAAAACCAAAAAAAAACGCTTATCACATATATCGAGGTGTTGTATTCATGATAGCGATAGTAGAATGTGAGTCAATCTCCAGGAAAAACTATAGCTTATCCGTTGTTCTTGTACATAAACACAGATGTTGGTCAGTGATGGTTTTTCCTTGTAAGAGCCATTAAAGCTGAAGCAGCGTTTCCTCTTAATCTTATTGAATTTCTTTAACCGCAATCGAATGAAAATAATTCCACAGCTCCAAGTACTACACAGCGACACTCATAACGAATCATTTATTCAGGTGTTTTATCATTAACAATTATTTCCACGATACTTTATTGTATCGAATGTCAGCAAATAATTGAGACCGGAATGTGATATGTAGCTATACCGGACAATGATTATTTTCATTACAATCAAGCTTGTAGAACACGAAGGTGTTTGAAAATATGTCAACAAGATATTCTCCGAAATTCGAACAGCATTCTATTCACGAGTTCGCATCGCGAACGGGTGACTTGATTCCGTTAATAATGAACTTTGTATCACTTAATAGTACGGCGAGGTAGCCTGATAAATATCATGATGCAAGGGGAGTGCGGCTGTCATACAACAGGGAATACCTGCATATATTTTACACTTCAAATGATTGTTTATTGGTACAAGAATGGCATATGTTCGTGAAAATAAATGTGAAACTACCCGCATTCTGCCAGTTTTTTTGGTTGCTATCATCGCGCAGAAATTAACAAGGAAACATGAGAACATTCAGAGTCATGTCAGCGTAATTAAGGAATACCCAGCTCTATGACAAGAACTCCTCGTTCCGATGAGACAGCAAGTAAACAGAGGGTAATAATAGTCGCAATCGGAACCGTGATTAAATGCTGACTTGTAAACATTTCCATGCCAAACTAAATTTTGAAGTTACGTAATTTTTTTCGTTGATTTTCAAGATTGACATCATTTTATGATTTACGTCGTTTCTCTGAATTCAACTAAACGCTCAAATAAATCAATTTTGTAATCATGCACTCAAACCTACGACATTCACGTAATTATCTCAGCCAGCAAGTCTTCAAGCTCCCAACCTACACAGCACTAAAAACCATTTCATGAAAAAAATTATACCTAGAATAAGTCACACGTTAGCTCTGTTAATAGAATTCACTTGAAAAATCCACATAGGACTAGATACTTGACAGTGACCTCATACTTTTCGCCTGTTTAATTACATTACAGTCCAAATTCTCAAACTACCAAATCATTTACTTTAATACACTTAGAGAGCCCCGGAGCTGTCGAAATTCCCCAAGAATTTAATTAACATCACGACAAGAAACCTGTTTGGCAATCCCTGTGTTCATTTTTCAGTCGCTCGAAAAAACTTAAAACAACCAACTCCAGCAATGCCAGCCGCGTGGCGACCGAAAATTGTCCATTACATTAGTGATTTAGCAATTAATTTCAACTAGCTCATAAAAGTACAAACACACACACACACTTGTCCCACCTCCCCCAAAATTTTACTGTCTCATGTCCGTTCTTGCATTCACTAATTCTAACTGGTGCTAAACACATCGATCTTAATCGCGAGATTCATCTATTTTTTCGTATCGCAGTTGTGGCGGCAATCAAAAGTGCTAAAAATTTAAAACTTGAGCTCTCCGGCTGAATTAACTCTTCTTTTGGGCCTCGCATCTTTATTCGAAGCGTTCTCTATATTCCGGATGGACCCCGTCCATGAAAAAAAAACCAATTCTTGAATAGTCCACACGAAAGGTGGTATCTGATATCTTGACTACAGCGGCGGTATGCGACAGAATCGAGTCGAGAAGGAAGAATAATGATTTTCCGGGAAACAGTCAGAGACCTGTACACTCCTTTTAATCTTAACAATCTATCTCTGAAATGCTAACGACACGACAATGGCTACAACGACGATCATAATGATGACGACGATCAAATTCTTTTTCTCCAGCATTCGGTTCTCGTTGTGGTTGTCCCGCGTGGTTTGCCAAAAAAGATATTCGTGAAAATCTCAATTTGATCGTTGAGGATCAGTTTTAATAGAGGTCGTAGCTTTGCATGGGTATTCTAGTTGCGGCAGCTATGTGGTGTTGCAAGTCATTTAGCAGAATGGAAACACACAAAAAAAAGTTGATGGGTGCCTTTTTGATGATGGTGATGAGAATTAGAAACCGCAAGTGCTAGTGTAGCTTTGAATCTTTTGAAAATAGCAATGATCCTTCGAATTCGGGGAATTACTGGAGTTTGATCGTAGGATATGAAGAGTATTCAGTTTCCGGCTAGCGAAACTTTATTTGTCTGTATTTTCTCAGCAGTTCTGACTGCCAAATGCTGAATCATTTTGTCAGATACAATTCAAATGATTTGAACTTAAATTATGACGAGATAATACTCAAGTAATAAAGTTGAAATATCCGAATCGAGCTCAAACACTCTTCTCTAAACTTTTTGCTGCAAACAATGAGCTTGTTTTGATTAATGGTACACAACAGAGAATCAGTAAGTGCGGTAGGACCATTTTATCGAGCGACGAACTTGTCAGTGCTCGATTAATAGCATGAGTTGGTAAAAAATCAACAGAAAAGATTTACAAAACAAAATATTTTTTTGCAGATCGCAATATGGAAACCAGCAACTTATACATTTTGATATTAAATGTATAATTAACTGATGACTCGTCGTGAAGGCAAAATTAAGAGTATCTCACGAAAAGAAAATGCAACTACTGAGGATCATAAATACGATTCCATCTTGTATTTGTTATATCTGATAACACTTGTATTTGCCAACTGTGACAGTAGCCTTTCGTTTTTAGTGTACGTCCTAGGCGTGAACAATTATTTCTTTTACTCAGTTGTAAATGGTGAATGTCAGTTCTGCAAAGCATAATTTGTGGAAAGTTTGATTACGTTATTATAAGATGAAAAATGCCGCAAAAACTTAACTTTTGCTTGCAGAAGTTTTGCCGAATACAACTTAGAAAGAATGACAGCTTCAGATGGAACATATTTTGAATAATTTGGTATTTCATTGTGCAAGCAAACGTCTTTGATTCATTGGAAAAAGTGTGGTATCATATTGTTGCATCCCATACATTCTTCATTCATAGTCATACAGTAAAGTAATCCCAGGGCAAACCTTGTCGGGTCTAGGGATTAAAACTGGTAGAGAACTACATTCACAAAGTTACAATCAATATGAATGCAAGTGTGGAGTGATTAGTTTCTCGACTCGCTTCACCCCTGATTTATTTCAGATACCTTTTCTGACACAAAGCTCGATGCGCAGTCCCCTGTCTGTACCTGAATTCGAATCAGGAAGAAAAGGAAATGGATACGAAATGGTTATCCGAGTACCCATGGGTAAATTTAAATTTAAATATTAATGTAAATTTAAAATTTAAAAACGATAAAAAGTATGTATGAATACAATGTTGCATGGATAATAAGGTCGATTTTTTGGTCTTATCTACAATCTCTTTCGAAATTTCGAGACAATCAAGCGAAGTGTACGGAGACTCGCACTGTGATTTATAGATTTTGCGATTACAACACTCTTAGCTCCCAAAGAGTATATCAAAGAACCTAGGCTACTGTTGATACATTTTCTAGGGTACACCTAAAAGAAGGATTTACGACGAAAGAATCCTTTGAGACCGCGGGGACCACTGCGATAACGGATCTGGAACCTGGAAAAGTTAATAACGTAGATAATTCTGTACCAAACAAAACCAACGCCCAAACAATGTCAGCTTATCGACTGGAATTCCGCGCCTCTGCCTCCAGTTTCGTCGATAAGATGCTTCTATTACAATTGACTTTATTCAAGGATTTGATTTTGATCTATTCTAGAAAAGAACTCTGCTGTAGATCCCTAATTTTATTGACAACATTTTTTAGACAAACGAGCTAACAAAATCTAAAAAAAAAAATTACTAAAGAACCTACTCCTAACTTTATTTTGTAATGTAATTTCATTCCAGATATTTCAGAGATGCTACAACCACGAGTTATACGCTAACTACCTTGAAGCTAATGTAATTACAAAGATACTAGCTTGCAGCTCGTATGAGCGAGAAGGAACCTGCTTGGAAAACCATTTGCGGCAGACGACATCGGGAGAGACCTTGTTTGCGCTGGAGGGACGGCGTTGACCAAGGCGCTCAGAGCTTAGGGGTACCTAGTTGGATGTCATCAGCTTGCGATCGGAACAGGTTCAAAAATTTGTTGAAAGAGGCCAGGACCGGACTGCGGTTGCAAAATGTCGACGATGATGATTGCCAAATTAATTAAGTTTTCAGCCATCCTGGATCAGATGTAGACAATTTGTTCGAATTTAACTACGCCCGGAGAAAAGCAGGCAAAATAATCTAATAAACCATTGCCCTCTGATGTTGGCAATTAATTTAAAGGGTGTAATTAAACCAAAGGTGTAATAACACCTGGTCCAAACGTTTCAGGTGCCTAATCTACATAAACAACGCCTTCAATGCCCAATGTCAAAAGAGATTAACATCGTTGCCTTGACCTTTGATTTGCTTCAGCGTTCCTTCTATAGACTTGCTGAATTGGGCCATTTTCAATACAAGGATTGGCATTTTGGCTTTCTCCAGGTCGTATTGAAAATCTTTATCTGTCTGTTACTCGCATTTTCACACTTTGGAGATTTTATGAAATTTCAAAGTTTTGACGGCATACAAGTCAGTAAACATTTTACAACATTTTTAAAAAATATTCAAAAATTATCACTTCCGCGGCTTTTGACACCACAACTGTCAAATAATGATGAGCAACAGAAAATCGTAAAAAAGTCGATGGTACCCGAATCAATGTACCTAACCGCTTCGGCTTGACTTGAAACTCGAATTGAGTTGACAAGTGTGAAAGGCTACTTAGTAAATCATAAGTTTTCGTCGTAGCACTTTTTTTAAGGGTCCAAATCAAATTTGACATACACAAGCGCTTCTTCATATTTCGATTCATCCATAACTGATGGAGAATAAAAACACGATCTGCTCCTTTAACATTTTGATTTGTGACACAGAAGACAACAGTGCTCAAGAGTATACATCACTTGCCCAACACTAGAAAAGTGTTTTAGGCGCGGGGCGGGGAAGTGGAGGCGCTGTGGATAAACAATCGTTTTTTTTTATTTTTCTATTTTCTATAATTATTTTTCTACTTCCATCTGTCAGAATAGAGTCATCCCGCCACCCTTCATGTCTACCACACCCTGCATGCACACTCGATCTCTCTACAGGAGGTAAAGGCAGGTTGGATGATTCCATTCACTTTTTAACCATCAAAGTGTAGTCCATCAGAATGGACATATTCGTGCCCCCTATCCTATGCGCTACATCCTTCTCGCCCACCTGCAGAGAAAAAGGAGGGAGGGGACTTCATTCTGATAGCCAAAAAATGGTGCGAGGAGATAGAAGCACATGTTAAAATTTGCACGCGCCTTGACACTCGAAACGTAGTCAGTTTTTCACACTAGTCAAAAGGTCTCGGCCAGGGTCTGGATGTACCTTTAGGGTCTGGATATACCTTTAAGAAACTGACAGTTCGAATAGTGGTTTTTGAAAGCGAAACTAATTTTAGACAAATTAGAAGTCAGCATGGACTCAATGCATTCAAAAATGAAACAGAAATATTACTTTAAATTGGTTAAGAAATGAGTCCTCTTTATTAACAAAAAAAACCGGTTTAAACTTGGTTTTTTGCTTACCTATCATAAGGAATCCAGAATGAGTGTGAGGGAGACATCAAAACAAATCAAAACCAGTGATTCATCAGTAAAGAAGTCGATAACGAGGTATGTCAATGATGAGCCAGATAAAGGCCTTAAAAGAGGTACATCGAAAAGAGACGATAAATTGATTGCTCAGCTATTTAGGAAAAACCCGACATTAAGTCTGCAACAGACCAAGGGAAAACTAATTAGAAACAAAGTTCGGGTGTCCATAAATACAATAAGACACATGCTTCAGATAGCCCTGTTTTTCAATTAGTAGCGATTTGGGGCACAAGCCGCAAATCGCTACTAATTGAATAACAGGTGCAAAATGAAAAGCTCAAGAAGAAAAAATAAATGAAGAAAAAAAGTGAAGACCAAACTAAAGGGAGAAAAATATCACATACGCAGCAACTTATTCGAAGTTTGAAACAAATTTGGAGAGGTCCAAGTGTGGGGGATACGATTAAATATTGAGTCAAAGTTGTCAAAGAAAGTGCCAGGCGATTATAGATAACAACGGTGGCTGGACCTCATATTAACCAGATATGTATAGTTTCAGAAATAAAATATTAAATTTCGTAGTATGAAATACTTTTTTTGAGATTCTCTCTTCTAGGACACACAATAAGTCTTTAATCAAAGACTATGCGCATTGATTCATACTAGACTCATATGACCTCCTACGCGAAACACGAGTTCATTATATGTCGACTTAGTTGGAAAACATCAATATCATACAGTACCTACTTATGCAAATATATGTATGGTAAAATTCTTCAAAGAAAAGTTATCGTTTACATACGATATCGATACAAATTTTACCCAGGAAGATTTTTCAAGACAAGGATATCTCAATTTCAAAGAATCTCAATAAGTAGTTTCTTTATTCTATTCGTTTTTCTTTTCGGAGTCATTGCGACTTGAGTTCTCAGAATGATTTTCAATCTGATTTACCCTGTAAAAATAAGATTATTGATTTGAAATGTAAAGAGGCTATGATAAAAAAAATGATGACATTGTAGAATTCATAGATGAGATATAGGTTAGGGTGGGCCTGGAGATGAATTTCAGGGGTGGAAAATATTCTGATAAGAGCACTTTCGTAGAAACATATTAGAATTTTTTTTAGACAGCATTGGTGTATTGATTATAGAGTTGGTTTTGTTTCTGTAGGATTTTTTTTAACTTGAGTAGGTCCTATACATACGTATTAATTGGCATTTGCTAAAATCAGCCTGAATATAGATTCTTTTTTTGATACTTTATTTTCTGAACTATTGTTTTAGCTAGAAGCAGTGGTAGATTCAACGGAAAATTTCCGAATCGATTTGGAAGCAGTGGTCAATTCAATACGGCAGACATGCATTTTACCTACGACATATCACCACATTGAAATCGAACCATTTTCCAGGAACAAGCAGCAACCAGTCCATCCTGATCCCCTTCCAGAAATGCGAACAGGGCAGACATTTCCGGGTAAAACAAATCAATCGCCCCCAACACCAGCTCTTACCTTGTTACCTATACTTTATGTGAAAATGTGTATATCCAATCCACTCATGCGGAGAAGCAGTTCCGTTTCGAACCACACAAACTGTGCCGTTCGTTTTGAACATCATGTCATATTCATTACCTTAAGCCTCTTTGCATCGTTAGTACCTACATTCGTACGTACGTACGCGCTGGAGTACATACGAGCACAATAGCAAACCTTTGTAATCTTATCGCATTCAACCGAAATCGTGTGCATATTTCCATGTGTTCTTACCTGTGCCTATACGACTATCTTTTCTGCCATTTCCTCTGCATTCAACACCTGGTTGATGATGAAGGCAAGGCAGTCAATGCAGGAAACCCAAACTATCCGATGCAATGCTTCAAGGGTTCGATGTCCTAAACACCCTTCATGCTAGCCGATTCCTATACGTGCATGTGGTTGCGTTGGATTCGATTACTCCCAGGGCCAGGTGGTAGGTATGGGCCGTACAGTCCGGAAACAATGCCCAATTCGGCTCAGAGCATTCAATACGTAAAGCAATGGAACCGGCGACAACACCAACAACGTTTAGCGGAAATTTGATGAGTGTGAATTGGAAATTCTTCCATCGTTGACGCTATCCATTTGACGCTTTGTTGTTTGAAATTGGTCACGCAGTACGATATTTAGTACTACAACTGACAAAGCGCTGTTTTTTGAGAACTTAATCACTTGTTGATTTAGAGCTGACGTCGAACGGACGCGAATGTCATAGGTTTTAGCACTTGAATTGTAAAATTATGCAAATTGAACAACAATGGAACTTCCTTTAAAGGGAAAAACAAAAATATTCGTTTTGTTATTTAATAACACTAATTTATAGAAATTGTTCTTAAGTGAAGATATAAACATTAAGCACTTTTCCATATTTGTGAAATAAAGGAACGTCTAGGTGTCTAGAGAGGAATCAGGTAATAATTCCTACAAACAATAGACAGACGATCACACAAAATTTTCTCTGTTAGGATTTAATTCGCATCTTTAAACTATCGGAAATTGTGTTCTAATACTGTCGAATAAAATAAATTAGCCATTCACGACTTATGTATATGTACACTAGAAAAACTGTTGATGATTCAACTTATGAACCGGGCCCACATAGACGGTAAAAATCCGCAGCATCCAACAGACAAACATTGTATACCGAGCATACAGTTAGTCCTAATCACCATTTAGCATTTGTCATGAAGAAAATAATTCAATGATGTGGTAAATAACATTTGAAAGCTCGCTACATCGAATCAAATTACCCTTTGATGATCATTATGTACGCATCTAATTTGTTCTTAAATTTATATAGTCATTACACCAGTTCGTTATTCAAAAACCTGTAGATACTTCCACAGATGAAAGCTTTACACGTGTTATCGCAACACGCTCCATCCGACACAAACGAAAAAAATGCCACGTGTATCTATTTTTGCACTTCCCGAGAAGGTGTTCGATTGTCATATTTTATCTTTGTTGTAAGAAGGTCAATAGATTTGCTGAGATAAATCGCATCTCAGCTGTTCTAATATTATTTTTTTAATGCCATATTATGTTACTTCGTTTATAGATACCGAATATGCCCGACGTAGTTTAGTTATTTTCGTGATCAAGCAACGTTAGCATGAAAATTAATAGAGGCTTGTAGGTTGACAAGTAACTACTATTTAAAATAGGTCATCAAAAAAATCTGACTTTTCCAATATAACCTTTTCCGGATTTGGGGATCGTAATTGACAGATGCACCATTTTGGGTCATGGCAGTGAATGAGCTTTTAGGCAGTGAAAAAAAGATGATCTGTATCCTAAATGATTTAAGGGTTAAGAAACTCATGATCAGAAGTTAAATGCCGTCAAACTTCTTTGGATTATTTGAACTATTTTTTTAAGAAGCATAAGTTTACAATAAGTTAAGTTCATAACAAAGATTTCTTGAAATAATTATAGCTGAAAGTCATTCTGCAAGCCGAATAAGACTATTTTCATAAAAGAAAGAGATATATTTTAAAAAAAAAATATCGTTGCAAAAAGGATATTTTCAGAAAAAATTCAGAAATTTATACTACAGAAAGACGTACTACGAAATATTTACATTAAATTGGGAAATTTTACTTAAAAAGTTGCAACAAAACTGATAGAGTGCGAGTTTGTACACAAAAAAAAGCATTAATTTTTTAAGCACTTAATTTACAGCGAAGGTGACAAAGAAAGCCATACATAGAATGCCATTTTTTTTACAGGCTAATCTAATTCTAACCTGGGTACGTCGTTAATTGTCGTCAAACTCGTTCGAACAGACACTATTCATAGTGCAAAAGACAACCAACGAACAAATTCAACAATATTTGTGGACCAACAAAGATTCATTTTCACTATAAAAAGGAAATCATAAAAAAAAATTATCGATCAAAAAAGTGAAAATTGAAGTCAGTGATAAAATATCAGGCCTCTCTAACGCAAATCCCAAAGCAGTCCATTATCTCCATGCACTAAATTTTTCCGTGCCGAAGACCTGAGCCTATCAACTTTCAGTTAATTTTCAGGCAAGATATCACAGGAGTCGCATCTATTTTTGCAGACCTACTGGTACCTCCGCATTTTGCAGCAAATTGCATTCGTCAAAATATGGTAGCAGAGACTGCAATAACAAGTCAATTTTCATTCTTGGGACATTATCTTGACTTTTCCCAAGTCACCGAAGAAAATATCCGGCTGCTATTGAAAAGTTGGAACAGGAATCATTGCTCGATTTCTGGGAACTTGAAGATGTTCAACATATTGGGATTGGAAAGTATACGAACAGTTACGGGGTTAGGTGTCAAGCCCATCATCATTTTCATCTTTTTTCTTGGGGGTTTGCCTCGTTCATTTTCGACCGCACTGCTTGATTGTGGCTGTACTACGGTCTGGTATGTCACTATTAATGGGCTCTCCCGGGAATGAGACAACTTATGAGAAAGTGGTAAGGCTCTAGTGTTGTTGTTGAAATTAGAAGACATCGGTCCCAGAAGTTTTGAATTTAAGTTATTGAAGAAATCAAAAATTGTTATATGCTTTTTTTCACAAAACAAGTTTATCATAACCCACCAACATGCGTAGCCCGAGGCGGAATAAAATGAAACACACTCTCTTACTGGAGTAATATGTTCTGATGGCCATTTTTGCCTTGTCCGTATAAACTATTTTTTGTAGGTCTTTTGTTTAGTTTTCTGCGTCCACTAAATTCGTCCTATTGTCCTTACCTTATCTATTTTTTCGGAGTGCCATTTTACAGCTCTGATGAAAGCTTGTGTCTCTAGATTGCTCGGAATTGAAAACCTCTAAATGCATTTCCATAGCGGAAAAGCATACAAATAAAAAGCATGAAACTGCATACCAGAAATCTATCCCCGCATTATCGAAATGTCGAGCTCTACTTTCATAAGTTGCCCATCACCTGTTTTAATGACCTTTGAACTAGTCAGGATAGTAAGGCTGATGGTTCTAGATGTGGATTTTCGGTATGATCTTAATCAGTAACCTCCTCAGTGGTTAATCGTATGGTAGGTATGGACGCTGCTTGGTACCCTTATTCCAATTCGTCAATGCAGTGGAAGCTGCATACTAAAAGTGCCCTCTGATTAGATGTCACTTTATCTCTTATGGTAAGGGAACATGCAGATAGTTCAGAGAAAAATATAGGACTGAAAACCACAAACGATTTACCATTAACCGCTGTTGGGAGGTACCTCTGGATGACACATTTGCTGGCGCTGGATTGTACGTGCTGCCACTGCTTGGGTATTGTGCAGATATCTTATCATAAATAAATTTTGTGTTCTTTCGGAGTGCCACAAGGTGCAAACCTGGGTCCCCTCTTGTTCAACATGTATTGACATCATATTCTTCCAATCAAATCGCTTAGTTAAAAAACCTCACTGATAACAAGTGTCATGCTATATGCTTTTCGCACAAAATTGCGTCTTGAATTTCGATTTTAAATAGTAGTTTTGATGAACGTTAATAATGAATGTTGATAATGTTATAAATCTCAATTTTTTCTTAGACACCAAGCTATTTAGTGGAGAGAGCTCAGGAATCAATGATTAAGACGAATTTCACTGACTTTAAGGAAAGTTTAAGATACCAAAGCTGGGTCTTTGTATGATATACTATAAAAGTTATGTGTACAGGATGAAATACAACAAGATTATCTTCTGTGTACATCAAAAGGATGAAACAACTTCTCCGTCATAAATAAAGAGGATTTTTTTATTTGTTTACCTTTGAAAAGTTTGGATGCCTAAAGTATGTTGAGTGTCCTCTCCCCCAAATATTCAAAAGAAAATGTGCGAAACTAAAGACAATTTGTTACATGAATATTTTGACATACATTTTTTATCAAATCATAAGATTGTTATTATCGAGCTACTTTTTTTTTTTAGAGATTATTAAGAAATAACATTTCACAATCGACCTAGATAATTTAATAATTGGCAGATGGCAAACAAATATAAAACTACAACTCATATGATACAAAAGCAACAAACACGCAATTAAATTTTGCATAGCAGAAGTGTGTGAGTACCAGTAAGTTGTCACGTAATTGAATTTTGATTATCAAGTAACTACAAGACAAAACCAGTCGATGCACTGTACATATGCTCGTTTGGAACGATGTTGGCGTGGTACGGAAAATGATCAACAATTCCAAGAAATATCACGTCAGACGTAAATTACTACTGTATTTCAGACTAATTCAGCAGTTATATACCAATACATTCGTGGTATGTAAGATCTAAGATCAGTTGTTCAATGAATACGTACCAGCTAGTGTGCCCTTTTTGCGCACATGCAGATAGAAGCAGTAATTTGCAACAAAAACCTATTCGTAGTTTTGGTATAGAATCTTTTTAAATTTTATTTGGCAATGGCGTAGATCATCTTGTAATTGCAAAACGAGGGAGCACTATGACTTTATACAGTGGGTAAAAAAAGTTAAGACACAAACTCTCAGTAAGATTAAAAAAACTTATTTTCAATGTTGCTTTAATCATATATGATGGTGGTTTTGCATTTAATTATAAGCTTTGGGTGTTTACTTTAAGAACAATATGGAAACGAAGCAAATTTCACAGCATTTTATACGCGAGGACTTCAAATTTCCGAGAAATTTTCATACATTTTCTTTAGCAATCTATCTTTGCCAAAATGCATTGTGAAATAATGTTTTGAATCAACGGAAGCACATGCTCCGTTATGCTTCCGTTGCACCTCTGACTATCCGTACTAATGTAATAGCAAACATGACAAGTTCTCAAGATATGAATTCGACAACTAATCGTTGATCGATTCGTTGAATCACGAGAGAGTATCCAAACCGTGTGCAATTTTACTGTGGATGATTTCCCTTAGCTTCCATTGTCCACTTGAGATCATATGATACATACGACAAAATCCACATATGAATACATAGATACATTCATAGTATGGGTCTTAATTGAAACGTGACAGACCATTCATGGTATGATAAACAAAATAATGATTCTGTGATTTTTTCGCATATTACATTCACGTGAGCAATAAGTGTATTAAACCGCGTATCTACAATGTATTTGATGTACTCAAATGTAGTTCCTTCGTAGACATATGATGGATTTCAAGAAGTTTGATAATTTATTATTACCTATGTACGGTGTTTTAGTTTATGATGAACACTTAGTTGATAATGATTATTTTACTATGATAAAATTCTGAGAGGTTTCAGTTATAAACAGAGCTGTGGAGTCGGAGTCGTGCCCCTGTATATTTAAATGTACAGAGCCACGACTCCGACTCCACAACCCTGGTTATAAAGAATGAAGATTTCGCCCAGATGAAAATGCGCAATTTATTGCGTATACGAGCTAAACAGTTACGATGCTAAGTCCCACAATTTTCTTTTTAGCCACATTGAACTGTTTCCTTCAAAAGGTTTACCAATACTGTTTTCGTCTGCATAGGTTTTAACGCAATGTACTATTTTTTCAGCCAAATAAAATTGCAAAATTTTAAGTGTGCATCGTCTTGAGGTAACATACTAAATTATATAAGTGGCGCTAGTAACTCGTATTTCCACTCTCAAACAAACAAAGAAAGGTTGTTATCATTTTCATTCTATTCCTCCGATACTACTACTCTAGTTTCTACTTTTTCCCATACTACTTCTAAATTCAAATTAACTTCGCATGTGATTTGTTTGAGTTGCACCACTGCATGCTCATCTTGTCAACAAGAGAGCTTAGATAAGACAGCTTGGCCAACTTGAAAACTTTGTAAGAGCCGAAACAGACAAGGTACGCTTGATGGGCATTAATAGGCGTGTTTTTTTGCTCCTCTATCCAGTAGAGAATAGGATATATGCATTGGAAACAACAACAATCCTGTCCCAGGGAATTCACTAGTACATAAATTCTATTCCTCATTTGTAGTTCACGTGTTGAAGGGTAGAATGTGCTGATGGAAAAATGAAAAGCTCATGAGAAGTTGTTTTTTTTCTGTGAGGTGGCTTTGGGTTTTTCATGGTTATGTTGAATGTTTTGGTAGCTAGGAAATTAGAAAACGCCCTCATAATGAATAGAAAGTTAAAAGAAGTAATTTTCTGTTAGTTCTTTTTCTATTTTCTATCGATTGTGGTAGTGTATATTCGTTATTTTCTCCCCTTATTTTCAGCTGTTTTGTGGTACCACAGCGAATACAGCAACCTATGTCAGTCTTAGCGAAAGCACTGCTGTTTTATACTAGATTGTTGTTTTTGCGGCATAGTTCTATTCTGCTCTGTATCGGAGCAAAAAAACGCACCTAATATTACAAAAACTATTCCATCTTTTATTTTCTAAGCAACAGCACACGATGATATGAAATATTTTCTACCAGCATTCGAGCCTTCTACACTTTTCCAATCCGCAATAGTGTTCGGCCGATATATCAATTACTGATATTTTTCACAGTGAATTCAAAATCACAGGTAGCAGCAGCAGTGAATATGTATATATATATATTCGGAATAAAATCACAGCAAGCGGAATGCTATCTCGGCAAAGGAAACCACTAAGAAAGAAACTACAGTCAAAATCACAAAACTGTGATTCTTTCCACTGCTGGTTCGCTTGCTGTGATATCTGCAATTTCGATCACTGTAGATTTTTGGCTGTGATTTTTCACTGTGATTTCGATCGCTGTGAGTTTTTCCTGACATGTGAATTCGGAACTTGTATTCGATTTGAATTTTGTGAGAGATATTTCAGAGTGCGAGATCTGATCGAACCAAAACTTTCAGGAAATCTTCACGCATATTAGGAGTAGGTCCGTATTGGGTTAAAATATTTAACCCTTTGATAGCAATGGGACATTCAGCGTATTTTCAAATACTCCTGTATTTCTATAAAAGGAAAATTTTACAAAGTTTTTAACGTAGAGTTCTTTGTTGGCGTTGAAGCAATCATAATGAAATTCGTAACATCACTTTTTTGTTAAAAGACCGATAGCACCCATAACATGGTTCAATGCTTCAATTATCTCTTTCTCATGCAAAAAAGAAATTCAATTTTATATTTATATTTTAAATGCTAAATTTAATGAACACACTGTTAATAATTGTGTTCATTAAATTGATTCAGTAAAACTGATAAAATTCAAGACGCAATCTTCGCAGAAACACATAAAATATATACCTACATATAAAACCTAATTCTGCGAACTTATTCTGTGCTAGAATAGATGTAATTCCAAGCAAATCCAGATAGCTATCATGTTTGCAAAGTTGAGAGTTGATTCGCAATATACAAAGGTCAATACAAAAACTGCCTGTTAGTACTAGGAAATCATACTAACAAGCAACAGTTCATAATGATGCAATTGTACTGTGTATGTTTCCATTCTGAATTTCTCGATAATTTATTTACTCAGTTTCAGAATTTCTGTTATGAAGGATATATAGTGACGCTGATAGCTTTCAATGCCATTTGGCATCACCAACAAATTCAATAGAAAGTACCGCTCACTAAATCATATATCAATTGTATTCACAAGCTCTGTCCAAGATCTAACTAAAGGTTAGATCAGATTATTTGATAGGTTTGTATCTGTAGCATATTTCATTGAAATATTCTTTGTACACTGTGTCATGCTTTCTCCTGCATAGAACTTTTGTTTCCAAGAAAACCATCTATGTTTTCCGATTTTACGCCTGTTTGTCTTCCTGATCATATTTTCTAACTCAAAATCAACGAGTTTTTTTCTCGCATTTATCCGTATTTCTTTGAAGGGAGCCATCCTTAAGCCCTTAAATTCATAAAATTCAAAAAACATAGAAGTTTCACTTCATTGAAATAGTACCGAAAAAATAAAAAAAAAACCTTCAATGGAGTCGACTCTAATTATGCAGCACTGGCTCAAAGTTAAACAATACTGGGAAGAATTCAATCTAAAACTACCAAGCCATTGTATTGTCTTCCAGGCGGAGGTTGTAGCTATTTTTTAGGCAATCGACTGACTTCTATGTAATCAAATATTCGGAGTCAATATTGGTATTTTCATAGATAGCCAAGCGGCTATTATGTCCCTTGCTGGTTCTTCTACAGTGGACATGATTGCCGCTGAATGCCGGCAATCTCTAGGGAGATGTCAATACATTCGACAATACAATTGATTTGGATACATGGACATAGGGATTTTCAGGACAACTGTAAGGCCAATGAACTGGCGATGCTTGGTACCGGAGGTCTTATGCCCCTTCTTCATTGCAATCCCAATGTCATCGACCAAACCAGTCATCCAGCAAAAATACCTCGAGGACGTTTGGAAGCATGGGCTGATGAATCATCCTGTGCGACAGCAAGACAGTCCTGGGCTCCCATGGGCGCACGTCCCATCATGCAGCTATTAGGTTTAACTCGTAGTGCCTCTGCTTTGTGCTGCGGGTGTTGTCACGGGTCACTGCCTCATAAGACGGCATGCGCTCCGGTTTGGCACCGATTTTTGTCAGAGCTGTAGCTTGGAGGGAGAGGAGGCATCCGTTCTCCAGCTCTTGTGCCAGTGTCTGGCTTTGGTATTTGGTGCACCTTTCCTTTCAAATTTGTGATTTTTGGTTTTGTCCCACTTTTCGACATGGCAGATTCCCGGATTGCTTCCTGTAACGACAAATTGAAAAGGGAGCAGGCCAAGCCATCCTTTGGTCGAAGTTCATTAAACATGTTGATCGGAATGGATAGCGATCCAGCTACCTCCACTTAGCTTGTTACGCTGACCATGGTCGTGCCAGTTAATGTGCAATCCCGAGTCCTCTCATTATTTTATTTCATGGAGGGCCTTAGAGTCTTTAAATAAGTGGTGTAATAGATATTGTTCCAGATATGCTTCCATCGCTTGTCTATGAAGATTCAAATATTGGTTTGCTAGGACGATGACTCTAGCGTATGGGCCTATACATTTTTGAAGCCAAGAAGAGAAGCAGAATATCTTACTTCAGATGTACTCAACAATCTTACACCGCTATAGTTGCTGCACATTGTGGAATCTCTTTCATGCTTCCATACGTGCGCTAAAATAGCATCCACTGCTTGTTTTGGTTGCATTGCTTGTTTCAATCAGCTTGGCACCTATTCTATACTGGGTAGCGGCATCAAAAGGACGTCTTTTTGCATTTGTGGAGTCTGTTACAGAAAGCTGTTTGCCGGCGCCCGCGTTCATGCAAAAAAAAATGTAACTCAAATTCAAAAGCACCAAATTAATGTCATCGCTCCGCTTTGCAGAATTGACGGGTCACAAAAAAGGCTCATGCGTTGCCTTTTAAAGCGGGCGATGCAATTTCCGGCTGATTTTATAATCTGCTCTGACCGGAACGGCAAAATCAGCTCTGCGGTACTGCCCGGCTGGAAACATATTTGCACCTTGATAGTTTAAAGTCAACGGTCTACGAAGATGGATATTGCCATTGAATTTTTTTATCAACCGTCTTCGTAGACGGTTGATGGAGATTTAGACGAAGCTGCCACCATCGTGGACAAATTTAAAAAAATATATTTTAAACTCGGTGCTTACAAAGTTGAGCGAATGGAAGACTGGGATTTTTTTTCGTTATGATCGAAATCAGATGAAAATGAAAGTGGAATTAGCAAAAAAACGGAGTTAGTAAAATCTTAGAACATGAAAAGAAAACTTTTGACGGCTGCGTGACGCTGAAAGAACCTGACGGCAGAGACCGCCCATCGAACTTTCTACCTGAGTTACGTTAGGGGTAAAGTGAGTTGTTGAATTAATCACTCCACACTCCTATTCATGTTGATCGTAAATTTAAGAATGCAGCTTTCTTACAACTTCAGCCTCTAGGTTTAGCAAGGGCTGTTGTGAGATAGCTTTACTACAATCCAATCATTTAAGGCTAGCCTAGCTGAGCAGATCCAATACGTCCTTTGACACGAGCACTTATTCCCGAAAAAAAACAGTAGTGAAAGTGGTCGCTCACAAACGTTGAATCTAAAACGCTATAAAAGCAACTATTCCTGGCTGAGATTTTGGCACGTGCAACATGAAAAGGTAAAACTTTTAAAAGAGTGGAAAGATTTCATATCAACGTGTTTGGTCATACCACAAAGATGGCTTGTTGGAAACATCGAAAGGCCAAATCAGAGTTTTTACAAAGGGGCCGTTCAAGTATTACGTAAGCACTATAGGGGGGTGGGGGGGGTCTTTGTTTTGCTTATTTTGGATGACATGGGGGGTAGGGGAGTCCAGATGATGATTACGTCATCGATAGTTATTTACTTTTTTACAGCAATCCAAGCAATCCAATGTCATCGAAAACTTAGAATCATGGATTCGGGTTTCATGGACTGAAGACTGTTAATTTGAATTTAATATGTGTACCAAAAATTTAAAATAAGTTTGTTATGTTCGTAAGATTATAATATTTTTGTCCCTTACTCTATGTTGATTACTGCATCAGTAAAATCTAATCTCTATTTTAAATCAATTTTCTTATTTTTAAAATTATAATTATAACATTATAATTATAATATAAAACAAATACATTTTTAATTGAAAAATGTTTACGTAAGCAGGGGGGGAGGGGGTAAAAGCTTTGCTTACTTTTGCTGACAAGGGGGATGGGGGGGTAAATAATTGTAATAAATCTGCTTACGTAATATTTGAACGGCCCCAAAGTATTTTTCATATTTTTTGAATACATCCAAGAATTTGCTGCAAATAACAATGAATTTACTTACACAAGCATCCGACCTCACAATTCACATTTCAAACCCAGATAACTTTGATTGTATTTTTAAACGGTGGGACAGATGAATAGCATTAAGGGCAGACTTGCAGCCGTGGGCTTAACGGACTTATTAGATTTTTTTCAACATTTGAAATTTAAATTTCGCTAGTCCAAGTGGATTTGGCGACAACGAAAATAAGTTAATCATTTCAAAATCCCCCGAAAAAGATTGACTAAGTGACGATGATTAACACGAAAAAAAGTTGTAGATTTCCGCGACAAATCGCAAAACAATCTAAATTTAGATGCATAAAGATTTTGCGTCTATGCGAATCCCATGCCAAGACATTTTTCTTTTACGACATTTTTCCACAAAATTAGCCACAAGTTCGTCATCAGTATTTTTTCCGAGATGGCATTTCATATGTATGTAGTTTCGAAAAAATATCTAAGAAATATATCCGAATAAAATTCATACAGAATGTCGGGGCCGATTACGATGAAATGTCTTCGAGTGGCATCCAAATATCAAATGGAGATAATAAAATAATTTCTCAGAAACGGTAGTCTGAATTAAACAATAAGCCCATGCATGATGATTTTTGTTGACGCCACCGCCACCACCTCGTTGCGGCGTTGGGACTGATGAATTTCTGTGAAATAACAATGTTTTAGTCATCAAAGGAGTCTTAATGTTAGTAGATTCAACAATAGCTGTAATTGGCGGAATTAATGATTTCAAATGTAAATGAAAAATGAATGGTCTAACATATTTCTTAGGAAATTATTCAAAGCCAAAAAGCATCCTGCAACTTGACGATTTTCTGTTTTTTCCCTCAGGTTTGAATAATGAACAAATGACAAGTCCTGTGACGTAAGGATCATATCGATTTTTCACTTGAAATTGTATTGCTCGGATTTTTTTCCAATTCCTTTTTCCTTTTCTTCAAAATTAAGTGGAAAATCGCAGCCAGAGGCAGAAAAAAAGACGTCAAAGTCACGTTCTGGTGCCATAAGGAGGCGCCATGTGCTTTTGAATCGGCAACCGGTGCCATCTGCTCATGTTTTGTTGCGAGTGCACAGCAGTGAGCGTTTTGAATGAGAGTGCCATTTTATTTGTGGAGATATGGAAGTATATCATTATCACGCCCATATGCATGTGAGTGCAATAATACTTTATGTCTAGACAATTAATTTCCAATTGAAACCAATTGAAGCAGCTTTGCTGGATGCAATCAAATAACGATTTTCTTATATATTCGAAAGTAAATTTTTATTTCATGCATGGAACAATGATGCTTTCTTCACCAACTGAAGAAGGTCAATGAATTTTCGATACCCATAATTGGAAATTGCTATTGCTCAAATATTTGCTCTTGTCAAATCTTAACTGCCCACTTCCTTTCCCAGACCGGCGTTTGTTTAAAATCTTGAACACACTTGATCCCCAGCTAGCATACCCTGTCTACATTTCGCTCATAGGTGAAAAATCCAACTCTTTCACCTGATGATCCCAGGTACTCCATCAATGTGTTCACCTAGAATTCCGATTGTACCAATAACGTGCGACTCTCCAACTAAGATAATGCATCATTTAAGAGCAAACAAAGATATCGCCTAAGAAGAAGATAATCTTTCCGTTCCAATAGTACACAAGAAACAACCGATGTCTTCTTGTCGTTATTCTACTATATTTACACTACACAAACTTGTTGACCCAGCGTCATTGAGGTGATGGGTGCATCGTGGACAAACAGAATTTAGCCGAGAATCATCAGAGACTCGAAAGGGATACGGCTCGAATGCAACAAGAGCCGGTCAGTTTTTTAGCATCCAAGCATATACAGATTCCTCGACAACAATCACTTGGGTGGGATCTGTTTTAACGACAACGCGACGTTTCAAATGTACTGTATCGTTCGGTTTTGTTTTCGATGTTTGGTGTTGTATTCGACTTTCACAGATCGGTGTCGGGCATGCATGCATACATCTTCTCTTTACATGTGAAAACAAAAATGCACTTGAATAGCACCTACGGTTAGAATTGCCGTGCATAGATATATGAGATTGGTTCCCTAGCAAGTTTCGTATTGGTTTTCAATACTTGTTAAAAAAACACTTCTTTTAATTTTACAAACTCTTTTATTTCACGATTTAAAATTGACCGAGTGACGACTACAATTGAACACGACTGAAACTGAACTCTGCGATAAGCTACACATACTCCACATTTATGGAAATAATTGTGCTGACCTAATGTCTGCGATTCTGTGAGAATCTGCCTGTCTGGCGTATTTGTCGCTTACCTGTTGCAGGTGTTTGGTTACATCCTGCAACAGAGTATCATATTTTTGTAGCAATTCTAGTGTGGAAGTATATGTAACTTCTCCCCCCTTTAAATTTGGACTCTCCTGAGTCGTTTTGTTATTTCGTTTACAATAATTTTGTTTTCTAAAATAATATATTATTCCAAAGGTCAAAATTATTGATATTGCTGAAGCAGATGTAATATTTACTCCAAATGATATTTTTTTACTGTATTTTAATTCTTTAATTTCTTTCAAGTTTTTATCGTTCGCAAACACAATTTCATCAAGAGTAAGTTTATTAGTGAAGTTTTCATATTTTCCACTGTTAGGATAGTAAAATCTTTCTCTATATCTTTGTTTTACATTTGAAAAGTTATGTTCCAAAATTTTGAGAGTGCAATTATTAAAATGAATTAATGTGTTCTTTTCTAATATCAATTTCCGATCATCACAATTTTGTGTCAAATTTATTTTATGTGCGTTCTTAACAATGATAGTTTCGTCATCAATTTCTACAATTTCTGTTAAATTATTGGTTACGAGCTTACAATTTCCTTGGTATATACAATGTTTGCTTAAGTTCATTTCATTTAAATATTTTAGTTTTTCATAATCAAAAGTATTATTATTATATGTGAAAACAATTTTTGCATGGGAATCTATCTCTTTTAGATTTTTATTTGGAATGGGCAATATCATTTTCAATTCAACTTTAATGAATTCCTTTGGAATTTTTATTGCTAACAATAACACATCGTTTTTAAACTTAGTTATTCCTAATTTTACATTCTCTAATTTTAGTAAATCTATATTGTTGGATACAATTTCTTCATCTGTTAATATATTGGGATGCAATAAGCCATATTTTGCTGATACTATATTATCTTGGATTTGCTCAATTTTGCTTTTAAGAAGTTGAATTTTAAAAAATTGATCATAATATATATTGCTGGCAATGACATTACTAGAAATTCTGTTCATGCTTTCCAAAATCAAATTTCTATCGTTTACTATAATGTTTTTCAATTGAATAAAAGTTTCGTTGAAATGGTTATTGATTGTAATTTGTTGGTTCAAGTTTGTAATTGTATTGTGGTTATTTAGTTCAATGGTTTTTAAATGTTCGTCTATGTCCAGTCTGTCCTGTTCGTCCATGGTTCCAAATAGCCATTTCTGTACGTTTCCTATTAAATTTATCAGCCCTCTTTTACTTCGTCTATTTGCTGGCATTAGTGTTTTTACTTTGTTAGTTAGATGTTTCAACTCGTTAAGTAATAATTTCTTATGTTCTCCCTCTAATTTATTAATATTGTCCCGAAAGCTATCAATCAAAATTAGAATTTCTGGAATGTCGATCATGTGGATTATTATATTTGATGTTTTAACAATGTCTGCTTGATTTATTTGTATCTCCGTAAATCCGGATTGTTCTTTTATGTCGTAAACGTTTAATTGCCCCATGATTGGAGTCAGTAATAGTAAAAATATTAAGATGGTCTTGGAAATCTAAAAAATTAAAAGATTGATTTTATGTTATTAGTTTTCCCTGGAGGATTTCCAAAATCATTTTTTTTCTAAAGTAAGGTATGTGTGACTGAGAAAAATTGATTTCATTATTTTTAGCAATAAATAAAGCAAACATGCAACTGAAAACGCCACAGTCATTGTTATTAGTTTGCTGTGGGATATTCGAAACGTTTTCTTTAACAAAGTCGGAAGTATCGAAAGATATATTTCGCTTGTCTAGGGATTCTTGTTTTAGATAATTTTCTAAAGCGTCTAGAACGGGAAAATTGGTTTTGCCAAGAGAGTCGTAATATCTTATGGTTTTGTTTGTTAAATGAATAATGGCCATACACCAATGAGAATGATTGACATGAACCGGAACAGCAATAATATTATAGGCAAATATATCGACTTTACGGGTCCATTTACGAACTCCATTATAATCGTCTTGTAGGAGTTTTGACAAGAAAAATGTATTCATTGCGTAAATTCGTTGTGAACTACCAAAGTCTTGATTTTCACTGCATTCCATTATAAGATTTAAGTAGAAATTTATTATTTTATCATTCACCCAAGATTCTCCAATTAGACTGGATATATCTTGCCTGGTTAGTCCTATGTGAAATTTGGTTATCAATACTTCATCACATGGGCCACCATTAACGGCATTATCTATTATGTTTTGTTGTTCTTCTGTAAAATTAATGTCAATAATGGATTTTTTTGGTTCTTGTGATTCTAGGCTATAGTCTGAAAATTTTGGCTTTCTTTTTATGTTTGTTAAATGCACGTTTTCCAATTTGGCTTTTTTAAATTTAGGTTCTTGTTTCAGTCTGGCAGCTTTGTAGTTTTTTACAAAACCAATTGTTCTGTCTTCGATATAGGATTCACGTTTTTCGTTCAGTTTATCTATGTATTTTCTTTTGGTTGCTTCTAGGTTTTTTCGAATTATTCCAAAATCCACTTTATGACTTTGGACTTCTTTTGGAGTGCATTTGATTGTCGAATGATATCGTTCGTTATAATTTCTGACTGACTGTTGTAGTATTTGTCTCGGCGAAAGTTTAGTTTTATTAAGTGACAATGTGCGAAATTTTTCAGCTATTGTATTGTGAAATCTTTCAACATCAGCTATACCTGTATGGCTGTGTGGTTTTGTTAGATGCAAAATTACACCTTCTTGCTGCAAAAAATCTTTCATGCGAATGCTATCAAATTCGTTTCCTCCTACTGTTTTCGCTGGTTTGCCAATTTTGGCGAAATGGTCTTCTAATTGCTCTATTATGGTGATATGATTACGATCAGTTAGAAAATATACAGCTGCAAATTTTGAGAACTTGTCAATACAAGATAGAAAACTGTGTTTCATTATCTGATAGATATCTGCGTGGATAATTTGATTTATGTCGTTGGCTGTTTCGGTGAAATTAAATTTTGGTTTGATGGGATTTCGATCATACTTGATTTGTTGACAAACTTCACATTGGTTTATAATAATTTGAATTAATTCCAAAAGTTTCGGGTAGTATATTTTATTTCTAATAGCGTGAAATGTTTCTTGGATCCCTGAATGAATGCTTTCTCTGACGTGGTAGAGGGATATTTGTTTCACAGCTTCAACTTCCGTTTTGATGTCTCGTGCCCGATAAGAACATCTAATAAATTTTATCTGGGCATCGTTGGAATACAATTCTCTTAATTTTTGTTGTACTACATTATATTTAGTGTCAGGTATTTCTGAATAAATACCGGTAATTCCTTTTTTGATGTATCGTTTGAATATATTGTCCAAATCTTCAAAGTCATATTCCGATATATAAATTATTCGTTTACTATGATTTGTTTCAAACTCTTGGATCTTATTGTTGGTCAGAATTATTTGGGTGCGATATTTGTTTACTATTTCCTCCTTTATGGGTATATGATCACATAATTTTTCATCTGCAGAGTGTTTAGTTGCCATAGTTGCATTTTCTTCTTCTTCGATGTTCAATATTATTCCGAGGTTCGAATATGAGTTCGTTCGGGTTGAGTTTATCTCAGATTTGGTTATATTGGAGTTTGGTTGCCAATCATTTGAATTTTGATCAGATTGACTATTTTGATATTTTAAGTTCCGACTATCCTGAATGTTATTGATCTCCATAGGTTCTACTGGTTGTTGTCTATAAGATCGAGTTTGACCAGAATGATTATTTCTTTTAAATTGACCAGAGTAATTATTATTAGAATAGCCATTGTTATTATCGAATCGATTATAACTATAATTGTCATTTCGAGGTTTCCAGTTATTGTTGAATCGTCTGTACTGTCTAGTATCATCGTTTGTATCGTTTTGTCTGTTATTACTAGTTTGTCTTGTATGTGTTTCGTACTGTTCTGTGATATTTGGAGGTGCTCGAAAGGAATTATTATTACTTTTATTTTGAGATTTGCTATGATTGCCAAAGTTTTGATTCGGATTTTGACCACTGTGACTTCTATGGCTACTATTTTTAGTTTTTTTGAATTCTGGTCGTATGCAAAAATCTTCATATCTTCTTTGCGTCATGATATTTAAAATTGCTTCAATATTTGTTTCACTATAAATTTTATCTAGCAATACCCCTTGCGTTAATTCTTTAATTGTGTTACATAAAATGGAATCGATACACTCTAAATCTATACATTTATCATTTTTATAATAAATTTTCAGTTGGTTTGCTTTATCTCTAATATATTGAATTTCAGTTGAAAGTTCACTTACTGTGTTCACTTTGATGTTGGTGATTTTTCGGAAAATATCAGTTGGCTGCAGATCTGGTTTGAAGCGTAGTTTTAAAGTGTTTTTGATGACATCCCAATTGTCGGTCTGTTGAACACCCATCACAGCGTCCTTTGCTTCTCCTTGCAGTTTCTCGTAAAATATTATTCGAACCGCTTCTTTCTTGTGCTCTTCGTTACTTATACCTTGCAGGTAATATTCGACGCTGCTGAAGAATCCGTTGATGGTTATATCGCCTCGCCCGTTGAACGCACTCATAAATCGTATTTCTTTTAGCATTTTTTCCTTCACGTCTGATGTCGTTTGGCTAAAAGTGAGGTTTTGCACAATCGATGTCATTTGGTTGAGTAATAATTCTTTTTCCTGAAGTTGTTGTTGCAGGAATTCAGTTGTCGGTTGTAGATTCTGCAGAGCGGCTGACATCTGTTCCAATTGGTTATTTCTTTCGTGCAATTGCCTGTCCAATTCCTGAATTTTTGCTTCCATGGTTCCTTGGTCCTCTGGTTGTCGCCGTGAGTTAAAGCTTTCACTTCTCTTTTCTTTTCTGTCTAACATAAATCACTTTGTTTGTACTTTTTTCTTTTAGTACTTCACACACTATTTTGTGTTATATATTTTTCTTTATTTGTTTGTTTTTATTATCAGTCAACTTTTTATTTTTATTTTTGACTAGATCCCATACCAGCCTCTGCCATGGGGTTTAAGAGACCTAAGGTGGCTTATATATTAAAAAATATATTGGTCTCTCTAGTCGATTTTAATTTTATTTCGGCGCGTAGCGGCTATTAAAACTTTGATTTCCTTTTCGGAAACTCAAAGTATATTATTATTATTATTGTTGATTCGAATTATCCTTCGCGGCTTCTTCGAATGAACAAGTTTTTTTTTTATATAATTCAATCACGAATTACCTTTGCGGCTTGTCGAGATGAATTAATGTTGGTTTATTTAATTCCGAGTACCCTTCGCGGCTTCTCGAAATAAATTAATTCGCGTTTGTTCGCACTTCGACTGCGCCAGTTTCGTATTGGTTTTCAATACTTGTTAAAAAAACACTTCTTTTAATTTTACAAACTCTTTTATTTCACGATTTAAAATTGACCGAGTGACGACTACAATTGAACACGACTGAAACTGAACTCTGCGATAAGCTACACATACTCCACATTTATGGAAATAATTGTGCTGACCTAATGTCTGCGATTCTGTGAGAATCTGCCTGTCTGGCGTATTTGTCGCTTACCTGTTGCAGGTGTTTGGTTACATCCTGCAACAGAATATCATATTTTTGTAGCAATTCTAGTGTGGAAGTATATGTAACTAGCACGGGGTTCGAATTGCATTATGGCAAAGTTTTGAGTTCGCTCTATTCTATAGCCAATTTTGGGGAAATTACAATTTCAAACCAATTTATGTCTAGACTCAAGTATCCTGCTATGACCAAGTGAGCTAAATCTTTAAATTCCGAACTTTACATACTTAGACTTCCAAAAGAATTTCAACCTTCAATAAGGCGGCAACCCTCTTATAATATCAACAATAACCATGCTTTCGCAATATCATTACAAATGGTCACTTTGTTTTCCCCCTGTGCTCTCCTTTCCAATCCAAATCACCTTGTGTGCGATAAAAATCTTTCATACGTATCTTCGTATCTGACACCTCAGCTATTTTTCCAAAAAGATACAACGCGACAAGATGTACACACAGGCAAATTCATGGAAAAACATTTGAGATGCCATACTATTACAAAGCAAAAGAGGCTACCTTCAAACCAGCTGGTTAGTTTTGTTTTGGGACCTTACCGTCCGGCTGCCCCCTGTCTTACCGTTTGCTTCTTAATCTTCTCATTTCATATTTACCTGGGCTTATCGGACTTGGCAGGAATCGTCTTCAGGGTCGGGATAACTGCTAAATCGAAAAGCGATTATACAGACTATACAAGCCACAAGGGATTTACACCCTGCCACCGCTCGAGTTACCAGCGGCATGGCAAGGTTCGACTTTCGCTTCCATTCCTGGGATTCAGAAGCGGCAATTAATTATGACCCTGGACTCTGCGACTCGGATAATAGTGTGTACAGACGACGAACATGGTTCGCCAACTTGGCGAGCGAACACGTGCAATTGTTGTTGTTAAATGGTAAGTGTTTACCTGCGTACAACAACAATTGCACGTGTTCGCTCGCCAAGTTGGCGAACCATGTTCGTCGTCTGTACACACTATTAGGTGAGATGAGCGACAAACTGACTCGAGTGGATCAGCTGCAAGTGTGTTGGGAATTTGTCGAAACCGAATTGTAATGAACGACGAAGGTACGGTGCAAGGTAATGGAGAGAATTTCTAGGATTTTCAGTGCTGAGATCATAAAGATCACAAAACGATGTATTCATTAAACCATTCTCAATCTTCACAAAGTCACCGAAAACCCTTGAGAAATTTGTTGGACAAAAATTGAAGAAGAATGTTGTGCATAGGAAATCGTATGAACAAGATGAAATAGTTTTTGTACAGTAGGTGCGAGAGCAAAAGGTAGACAGGTAGGTAGATAAGAACTATCTTGTAAGGACAAGTTTGTTTCGAGTCCTTAACGTGTTAATCATATTGTCTATTTATTGCTCTATTGAATTGTAGTAGGTGTATGATTTCGACTTACTGAGGTTTTTCTTTTTGCATATTTTTTTTCTGCTTTTAGCGGGTTGTTTTATGACTTCGTTTATGATTGCTGCGCCCGTTTATGTAGGAACACAAAAATATTTTCAAGGATTTGGGTAGTTAGTAGCAAACAGAGGACGATAGAACTGAAGGTTAAAAGGCAAGCACAGCAGTTATTCACTTTTGAAGATTTTTTGCACCTATTTACGTAGTTATATACACTAATAGCCCGTCCAGACTACGGATACTTAAGTATCCGCATACATAAGTATCGTCCACACTTTTCATTGATTTTCATGGCAAGGGTAAAATGTATCTGCAGATGTCGCTGCAGTGAGGACAATACTTATGTATCCGGATACATAAGTATCCGTAGTCTGGACGGGCTATAAGTGGTGCAGATTCTGGAACATCTTTTGCGATATGTAGAAAGTAAGAAGTAATGGTAGCTGTTTGAAAAATAATAATTCAACCAGAAATTGAGTCCAACCACTTTTATCAAAATATAAATTTTTTGCAAATATATAGCCGTTTTCGATGGGTTTGACTAAAGCCACTGACAGATTTTACAATGCGGATGACAGTTAAATGTATAAAGTGAAGGCTACATGAGCATATAACTTTTAAAAGTAGCTATAGATATCAAATCACATCTAATGATTTTATCACATAGACACAACCTTAACCACAAACAATTTTTATGATAAGTGTAATGAATCTTTTTTTTCTCTTCTACTATATTATACGATATACTACGTAATTATCCCCATATGTTAGTATAGATGAAATTTAAAGTTGATCTTTGGACAGCATGTAATAAAAGTAAATTATCTTACTTTATTTTATCGTCACTGTCTGGTGCTGATAAAATTACGAGTGAGTTTTATAAATATCTCTATGTATCATCAGTAAAAAATCACTTTTCTGTCTAGCAATATTTTGGCAGTGTTGCAAGATTAATTATTTTTCGGCTACTGAATGGTGAAGATCCTCACTAAATAGTAAGTGATCAGGAAATTTGTGGTACAATGATATTCTGCATTAAAAAATGCTGATTTCATTTTCAAAATACAGAATTACATATTGCAAATTTACGTTGAGCAGATTCGATGAAATTTTGGATGAATTACCAGTATTATATTGAGGACATCATTCACCGGATGCATGTTCAAGTCAAGATTTCCAACGAGAGAAGGAAATTCTCTCAAAATCAGCGAAGATTTCCCTAGATTTTTGTACGGTAGTTGTAACTTGTCACATACATAGTGGCAGGATCGCCATGTAATATTGTAAATGTTGTTTTCTTAATTGGTCGCTTTTGTATTGTGATCTTGCTACGCGGTGGTTAAATTCGCCAAGCAACTATCACATACAAAGGGACCAATTAAGAAAACAACATTTATAATATTACACATATATTATCACAGAGAAACATGTAAAAGTGTTAGTTTCAGTTTCTTTAATAAATTCAGCAGGAAATATTTTTATAAACAGCATAATACTACTCGAAAACATTTTTGTAGACATTGAAATACTATGTATTTTTATTTGTGAAAGACAGCAATTATAAATCAAAATTATTATTAAAAATGGTTTATGTGAAAGACACCAATTCTCTTTCGCATCTATTTCATTTGCTTCTTTTGCATCAGGATTGAAAGCATCCTTTCAGTTATAATATTGATATGTGTGGATGGCAAATACATTTTCGCGAAATTTTCAATTTTTCGGAAAAATGCCTTTTAGACGACTCAACTAAATACGAATAATGTTTCTGGTTTCCTTTTAAAGCTGATTTTACAGTTTACATGGATCAACTCAATACTCGGATAGGTGCATTTCTTCACTCGTTTTGAGAACACTTTGATAAATTGAATGAAATTTCCGAATTTTGACAGCATCGTAGAGCACAAATGAGCAAATTTATTGCAAAATTGTTGCAAAATATTTTTAAAAAAATCACTCACGAAGGACTTTAGACCTAAATGAGTGTTAGGGAAAGAAAAACGTCCACAAGCTCATGGCACACGGATCAATGTTCCCGACACCATCTGCTTCACTCCTGCTTTCTAAAAACTCGAATTGAGTTGAGCCATCGAAAAGGACTAACAGGATACATGTTTTTTCCTAGATCTCGGATAGAGGATTTAGAACGGTTTAATCGTGGTAATAGACTGAAAGATTGCAGAGCCCAACTAGAAAATTTGGAGGCTCGATTGGCAATATCAAGGGTGTCCGATTTACTTCTGAGAAAGCTGTTCTGAGTTGAGAGAAGGTTATTTAGCGAGTATCTATGTGTTATTGGATTGGTCTTGAAGGATAAGAACGTGGAATAGTATTTGTTTGTGTTTCAAACTAACTTATTCTCTCGACACTTATCCTTAACTAAATAGCAGTCCTCAATCGAACTAATTCTGGCAAATAGTTATAGGTTATCTGCAAAGAAATGGTTTACATGAGAAAAGAACGGAGGAGCATCGTTTACATAAAAGTGGACCAGGAATGGGCCGAGAACGGAGCCTTGAGGGACACCAGTACATTGCCGAAAGGGAGCAGATTTGCAAGAATTATATGTAACGCAGAAGACACGGTCATACATATATACAGGAAAAAAGCCAGGATTTTACAGCTTACACAGAAGACCATGGAGAAGCCAGTACAGATTGCATGTACATCAAAACTGGCACACAGTCCTTTAGCTCTAAAGTTGGCAAACCAAACGAGATTCGTAGAATTTAAATTGGTTTTAAGAAATCCATGTTGCTCTTTTCACGATTAAATGCAAACATATAAAATATCATGGAATTGAAGGAATTTTCATAGGTTCTTTATATTCCTTACAGATTCCTTAAGTACCTCTTCTCCGTCCTTTTTTGCCGCCGGCTAAGTGTACCATACATTCCTATAAAGCTGGAAAATGTTGACTCTATCAAATTACAAAAGATTCTAGAACGTTAATATAAAATTAATAGGATGAATTTCGCAAAATTCAAGCGATACTTTTTACCACAGAAGAAACCATTTCACTCATATTCCGGCTCCAAGACTTGAGACTTTCTAGCAGAAGGGAGTGGCTAGAGGATTATCATAGGACAACCTAATATAAAAGAGACTTTGGTAATGGAAGGTCAGATAACGAAGCAAATCAGTCAGGATCGTGGTTCGGCAGTTTTGGGGATCTGACTGTGGTTCGATCAGATGAGTCTTCGCAAAGATTAAATATATCTTAGTTCCAGGAAAAGACTCTGTCAAGATATCGAGTGTTTGATTACTCGAAACAGATCACTGATGGCTACGAAAAAGAAACCGATGACCGTGAAAAACCATCGGCAAAACAATGCAAAAATGCTAGCGACAGTTTTTCTGTATACGTAAGCTGAATTGTTGGTAGATTATCTTAACAATCGAAGAAAAATCAATGCTGCTATTAGTTGCCTTCTACTACAAAAAGTTATGCCGGCAACCAATCCGTGATGTCATACTTCTGCATGGAAACACCCGTCTACAGACAGCTGCGCTAACGGGATCGTGATCTTTAGAGTCCTGTTTTACTGCCCTGTGGCTTCCAATTTTTGGTCTATTGAAAGCACTTGTAGAACCATTTTCGAGTTGATCTAGAGGTTATAGGTGTGCACAGGACTTTGAATTAGAGGAGTAAGCACCCAAATTAAACATATATTTTTCTAAATTTTTAGTAAATTATTATGAAGGCAAAGGAAAGTTGAAGTATAGGCCAAAATACAGCAATAAAAGTACAACAGCAATTATGCAGTAGTAAGAAACGATTGCCCTTTTTGATGCTTCTTGCGCACGCCACCGCTAAAGGTACAGAATTTTGTGCACAACTGGCTGTACGACCAACCAGTTTCATTTAATTAAAACGGGATCAAACACTTACCTAAACGATGGAAAAAAATGTGTTGATTTAGTTGGGGGATTGTAGATATTATACAGAAAAATTAAATCGAATTGTTTTATTTTTTCAATTTTTGTTGTTGTTTAACTCGCCTTTTGCAAATGATTTTCTACAGCCGAAAGATGGACTGCGAAAGGACATGCAGGAAACTGCGGCTGAGGTGTGTTATGGTTTTGCGGCTGAGGTGTGTTATGATTTTGCAGCCACTACAATGGTAACTCTTGCAAGATATGCCAGACCTTAATTTTGAAGTCGGCTTATACTTTCTCGAAAGATACGACTTGTACGACGATGATCTTACCGCTTCGTCTTCGATGATAGTCGCAGAAGATCCTGCACTGAAAAACATTCACATAGCGTTTAGTCCTCCGAAGCACAGGTGCAACATTTATGGTCGCATACCCTATGTCCATAGTACCCTGGACTATAAAATATAGCAACAAGGGCTTTTATAAATTGTGGGCTTTTCTGTTGTGCATATGGCTCACATTAAATATAGTCTCAACTCTTACGTAACATAGTCCCAACTACGATGAACATAACCTTGGCAAAGATCATTAAAGTAGGCTAAATAAAAAATTTTTGCAATATGCTCGTCAGCTCTAAATTGGGTTTGCCTGTAACAGCCAAAATTTCATACAAAAAAGGAAACGCTTAAAACAGGCGAACTGGAACTTTAATCAAGATCCATCAAGTCTAAAGTAAAACGGAACTTTTAGTTGTGTTTTGGTGAAATATTCTACATCCGGCGCTATCAGCTAATACTACATACTAAAAAGCGCTTACATTCATAAATTCATTTAACTTGGTAGAAACATTGTTTCTGGTTGCAACTTAATTAGTTTGGCAATATGAATATCAATAGCATGATGCAGTCAAACCACATCTGAAGTTAAATTTGGTTGAAGTGAAGTGAATACTAACTTTTTCATACTTAGAAATTAGCACAGGATCCGATTCGTGTTCATGGAAAGAAACTTGAGAGCTTCAAAACACACCACCTACACTGTTTTAGTTTTTCACTACATATATGAAGAATAAATAATTTTTAGTTGCGAAAGAAAAAATCAATATTCGCCCTTGTTCTATCTTCTAAATGTTCTATTATTGTTTCTTAATTGCAGTTGGGTTGACTACTAATGCCGGGTTTCCACCAAAGAGACAAAACAAGAAACACGGACAAAAAATGTTTTTCTGAACAAAAACACGAATGTTTTGTAAAAACTGAACAGTTTCGCGAACATATTTGTCTCTGAAAACTGTTTTAGTAAACAAAACACCTTTTTTGTCCGTGTTTCTTGTTTTGTCTCTTTGGTGGAAACCCGGCATAATATGTGTTTCTATAGATATGCATGTTCGTAAGCATAAAAACGAAATAAAATAGACGGAATAACAAACTGAAGATTTGAAGGCAATATAGTTATGAAAGCTCAGTCGCCTAATTAAACGCAATATCTTGTTTTGTGATTTTTTGGTGTAAATTTCATACACATTTACTATGTCTTGAATACTAGTTATAATAATCGGAATTAAATTCCTCATGTACTCAATGAAATGAATATTTTAGATATGTAAGTTGCTCAATTGCATATTATCGACTCATTAGCATTCATCACTTACAACTAATCGATAGCCTGCTGATAATTTAAACAAACCCCTTGGTACAAATAATTAGTAAACATAACATGCGAAACAAGCACTGAATGCAAATATTCAGCTTGAATTCGACTGCCTATCCACATATGATTCCTCTCCCAATTGAAATCCGATGCTCTTGCATCAGACTGAAGATTATAGACGCTCTAAAACGCAGTCAGTTAGTTGTCTTTTCCGAGAAATTATGAAATCAAGAAGAACATAAAAAGAGTAAACGATGGCATCATATTATATTCATTTCGAATATACACGGAGGACTTATTCGTGCGCTCGCTAAAAGCCAAATCGCCACGGTATACTATGTGCTTGAATCTTGTCTTGTTGACTGTCTTGCAGGTTCGCTGGGGCTGGATGGGACCTTTGATGATTCGCATTGGTTACGAGAAGCAACTGAATACCAGGCGAGGGTCAAGTCACCGAACCATTCGACTTTTATCATGGCATTTTGCATGATTCGTCTTCTGTTTTTGCTCTTCCACGAAATTTTCAATCGAAAAGTTTTTCGTCGGGATTTATTATTATCGTCTTTAACATCATCCCATCATCTTGTTCCAGAGGTTCGAAGAAATACTATTAGTCAACCGTGAAGGGGTTTGTATAATAAAAGATAGAATGGAGAAGGGCAAAAGTGTTTGCCGGTGTGGAATTATATTAGGATGTGTACATGCATAGGGTGAAATACCCAGTTCGGAGACCACGTAAGAAATAAATCACCGTATTTTCTATCTGCCAGGTTGAATATTATTTTAGTTTGGTCGACGCTTTTAAGTCTGTAATAAGTTAGTAAATTGATCGAAGGCAATCGCACAAATGCAAGAAACCCGGGTCTGACTCTGTCGATGAAGAATGCGCATTGCTACTTTTGTTTTATAATTAGGTCTAGACAATTCGAGGCATTATCTACAGGAAGTCAAGGGCTGTAGCTCTACAGACTTTAGAAAACGCATCTTGACTATGAAATAGTGTTGGAAGATCTACAACTAGCTTTCTGTTGTCTCAGTAATGGTTGTTTGGACAGCAGAAAAAGGGGCACGGCATTGTTTCTTCGTTAGGGTTTCATTCTCCAACAGCTATTAAAATGGATGCCTCTCTGATCTGACGAGTCACTTGACAGCTAACGATTGCTTCTCCAGTATGTCCATGATGATATCCTTGGTGAACATGATTATATCCTTAATGGAAATAGAGTTGCTGCGAAAATCAGCGACAACGTTTTTCTATATCTGCTTCGTCCCTAGTGACACCAGATGATCGCATGTCTCAATGCTGCTAACTTAAAACTGTGTTAGCGTAGCAGTATATATCCACTTAATTGCAAATATTCTGAAGATGGCCCAAGTCCATAAGAAGAGTACGCTTTCAGACATGTTACGTCCCCGGGTCACATCTTGGTAGTGATACGATTTTCCTCAATGCTTCAGGACGTTGGAGACGATCTAAACTTGTGTAGCGTTCTTTAAGCGAATCAAACCAAAAAATTGAGGAAACGTAGTTTTTTTTAAATAACAATTTGAAAGAGCTCAATCTGCCTCCTCTCGACATTCAAATTCAGAGTGTCGCGATGAGCTCTGCCCATAGACTACCTCAGCTTGGCTTATGGGTAGGTGAAGACGATGTGGGGCACTGCTCTATTAGCGGTTCGATGCGTTAGATCTACTGGATTCTCACTATGCCTTCGGACGCTCGAGTGGCCTTCCTCGACTTCGGGAGAAGGTACGAAGTAATCATCTTGAGTAGAAGTGACTGGGACGATCCAGATATCTGTAGGAGGCGACACTCCGAGATCTTCTTCACGGACGGCTCGAGGACAGATGGTAGATCTGGAGCTGGTGTTTATCTGCATTCATCGAATGACAGGTGGGCTTCTTCTCTTGGAGAGTACGTTTCGATTTTTCAAGCAGAAATATTCGCTATCCTGAGAGCTGCCTGTTGAGCAATTGAAGAAAAATGGAGAGGAAAACACATTGCTATTTGCACTGACAGTCAAGCGGCATTGGTGGAACTGCGTAGACCCGTGACTACTTTGAAAATTGTCCAAGAGTGCAGAGCACGATTGAACTCTGTCGCCAAATTCAATAAGGTGTATCTTCTCTGGGTACCGGGGCACTGTGGTGTTGAGGGAAATGAAATTGCTGACGCCAGTGCGAAGCAAGGTGCGGGCCTTCCACTACAGGGCCCTGAACTCGCCTTTGGGTGTGCCGACCGCATCTGCACGTGCCATTCTTCGGAAGTGGGTAGATGATGCTCACAAAGATAGATGAACGACTGCTGATGTGGCCAGTTCACGAAGGTCTTCCTTTTAGAGTGAACAATAAGAGGAGGAAAGTTTGCAGAGCCATGACATGCATTCTGACTGGACACAACTGCCTAGGAGGACATATGTCCCGAATAGGTGTTGTACAGGATGACCCCTGTTTATCCTGCCTAGAAGAGGCTGGCTTTGCGGAGCATTTGCTCTGTGAATGCCCAGCGTTTGCGCGTCTCAGATATCAATGATTTGGTTGGGATGTTGCATGCATGCAGAGGAAAGCCTCTTTTCCTCTATCAGTCATCCTAGCCTTTATCAAGAAGTTTGGGAAACCATGGTAGGCAAGGGAAAATAAGTATAATGGGTCTTTTGGCCTGAGTGCTTAGAGGTGCCAATGGCCTCTCCCCCAACCCACACCACCAAATATTTGGAAGCTATTTGATTTCGTATCGTTTCGAGGTTGTTATGGAATTTTTTTAAACTCTGATCACAACATATTGAATCCTTCGTGAAGTTAAACAAAACTGTTTGATTACCTTCATTATTACTAAAGATGTTTACTTGCTATTCGGAATAAGCCCGCTCAGAATAGAGCCAATCAAAAAGAGTCTTTGACTTAGCTGAGCCATGTAAGCCAGAAATAACGTGTACTTTATTCGAGTAATTGTAAATTTATATATGTACCACTAACATTTTTTGGCTTTTGACAAAAATAAACGATTGGCTCTTCAAAAAAACAAACATTCTTCATAAGTATTCGGCAAGATGGCATTCACATTGAAACTAGCTTTTTCGCATAGAGAAAAATGGAATATGGCTCAGTGCTAGTGATAGGGTGAATTAGATACGATTGCATTCTATCCACGAAGAATAAACCACCGATGGACTACGGGATGCCACAGTAGTTTTGACCCTAAGTAGCTCTAAGTGTCACTAATGTATCGCGCTGCATGTCACTAATTGCGAATACCCTCAGTTTTATAAATATCAAGATTCATGCTATTAGCATCCATTACGATTCTAGTAATTGAACCGTAAACGTAACCATGTCTGACTCATCCAAGGATTGTGCCAAATTGGCGTACAGAGCTGTTATAAAATTCCTAAGAAGGAAAAACAAAATGCCGAAGGAAATATTTGAAGAAATGTGTGCAGTTTATGGAGAATTGTTACCTTACTTTGCAATCATAAAACTTTCGAGCCAAGAATTTAACCATGGCAGAGAGTCAGAGGAAGATGATCCAAGGTTAGGGCGTCTAAACACTGGGGTTACCGAAGAAAATATAGAAGGATCGACGAATCAAGTTGTGGCAGATAGCTGAAGCCGTAGACATTAGCAAGGAACGAATCGGCAATATTGTGCATATTCATTTGTGCATGCGATGCGTGGCAAGAATGTTCACACCGCTGGACAAGCAGCGTCCAGTTAAAGCTTCGCAGGAGATTTTGTACGTCGATGGGCGGTGGCGATAACTCTGACGACATTTTTTCCCGTATTGTCACTTTTGGTGAAACATGGATCCGAAAGTATGATGCAGATTAAAAACAGGAGTCAATGCAGTGGATAGAAAAAGGAGAAAAGCCACCACAGAAAAGGAAAGTGGAAAGATCGATATCCAAGCTCATGGCCACTGTTTTTGTGAAGGGATTCTGTTTATCGAATACGTTTCTGAAAAAATTACAATGAACGAAGACTATTGGATCGTCCAGAAAAAGAGAGGTATATTGGTGAAAGAAGTCCTGTTTTTGTAGGCCAATTCAACCGTGCTCATTACGAATTGAACAGGATTTAAAGAAAACAACCACTCACCATACAGTTCCGACCAAGACCCCAGTGATTATTTCCCGTTTGAAAAAAACCTCCGAGAACGAACATTTTCGATTGACGAAGAAATGAAGGCGACAGCAGACGATAATATCGAAGATAAAGAAGAAAGGTTAAAACCCTTTTATGACAAATGAGAGAGCGAGAGAGATTACACAGAAAAATAATACATTTTTTTTAATACCCTAGACTCAAAACCTTTCAACCGGCCCCCCGTATATGTACTCATGAATCCGTAAATCTTCGAAAGTAGTTTAGCTCTAGATGAAGTTGACAGACATAATGCGGCTACATACATGCAGCACACTAAATGGTACTAATAGTTTTTTTTTTTAATGACTCAAGAAGTGGCTCAGTAAAAAGTCATTTTGGGCAACACTACTTATTATACTTTTTCTGACGTGGACCGATTGAAGTCACCAATACGCCAAAAATTTATCGATATCAACGATCAGTAATAGCGAGTAATCCAGGCTAGGTTATAGCCCAGTAATTTTAGAATATCCCTGCGAAAAATTAAACGATGCTACATGAAAAGCCCATTGCCAATATTTAAGGAGATACTTCAAAGACCTGATTTTCGTGACTTTTGAGCTTAACTTTATTTTGCACCTGATTTCGGAATATCACAAAAAAATAATTTTGTTTAGAAATCTCCATTTGAATGTTTTTGAAGATTCGCTTTTTTGTCCAAAATGAATGGGATATTAGAGCTCAGTGATTTGAAATTAGGGTTTGGGAACCCACCAAATACTTTAGTTTGTGATCAAACGTAGTATGAGCTTATTAATCGCTTATACCCTAATTAAATTAATCATTTGCCGTAAATAGAACACTGCAGCATACTGAAATGCTATGCCAAAAACCATTATAGTTTTAGGCAAATCGTTACGTGGTGCACCTTTTGAGATACAAAATATATCAATCTAAGCTCCTTTTTCTTGAGATTCAATACCATTAAGATGGTAACAGATACTTCAAGAACATTTAACACGATCTTTTTCATTGTAATCAAATTACCCATAATCACTATCATTTCCTGCAATTACATAATGAAATTAAATTGCCAATGTAACTTCATTGTTCCAGTGCAATTTTAAAGTCAATTTCAATTAGTGAGTAATACACGTTCCACCCCGTCCGTAATCTTCTTTAATTTTAACGGAGATTTTCTTAGAATCGTTGTAGCTACATCCAATACGAGAGACTTGTACTGTACAAACTGATTCAGTACTTTTGCTCGCTTCACTTGAATCTGGACATTAAATCACATTAATGGATGCGTACGTACATACAAGGGCATTTAAAACTGAATTACCAGGAACTATGAACTATTACTGTTAACAAGAAAACATTACATTCCGTTGGTATGTGTATTTTCTATTTACTTGTTCCAGAATTCTGTGGTCATACCGTCGTGTCGTCGTTTGTACGGGTGGATTTGTGATAGCCAGTAAAAAAATAGGAGGACGATGTGAACGAAAGAGCTACGGTTTCTTGGTGGTACTTAAAAAATGACCGCATACTGCACTTTAATGGGCAATTAAAAAAGTTAGTCAGAAACATCTGCACACGGTGATGATGTCTGAGACTGTTTAGTTGGTACACTGTGTGTTGGTACACGAGTATGATGCTCTTGAATAATCCCATAGCAAAAAACCATGCTTTGGCCTTAGAGCACGTGTCTGGTGAAGTGCAGACACATTTGACAAGCGCATGAAATGCTGAATTTCATTCTACTCAATACGTTTCTTTATGCATAGCTTTCCATTCTTCGCCAGTGGACACAAACTTACGGGATATAATGTCCGAGTCAAAGGCGTTTCCTCAATTCTCTTGCGTGAAGATACATACGCATGAACTCATCATCGAAATGAGTCCGTGGAAATTTAGCGTTTGTTTTCGGGACTCAGATATGGATTTTTACGACTCGAGCCACGAAAAGTCATTAAAACGAAACTGGGCCTTAATGCCATGTGGACAGGACAGGGCAAATACTGTTCTGGAGACGGTTTATTTCTCTGCTATCGTCTGATGACGTTACCTCTGTGACCGTAACGTTAATTGCATTTCCTGGAATAGAATCAAAGGACTTCGTCGAATTCGTATTTGTTTTGGGGCGCAAACAGCCCACTCTTATTCTCCAGACCTTGAAACTTTCCATGCGTATCAAAGAGGAGTTGGCAAAAGCTTTGAAATTTTCGATTTATTTTTAATTATTCTGACAGGGTTTTCATTTTCGTCTCGTCCTTTGAATTTTGCATAGCGAAGAAGTCACAAGAAAACATAAAATCCAGTATTGATTCTCAAAGAGGTTTGTGGCTTTGTTCCCGTATCGAAATTAGTTTTACTTTTCTTCGTCACGAAACTAAGAAAATATCATTTTCGCATCAAAGTGTTTAAACTTTATCGATTAGATAGCTGGCAGCCCTGCATGTATATGTGTTGTGGCTATAAAGGTTCCTTGCAAGTAGTCCCTCGTTACCAGCCAAGCAATCTTAAGTCGATCAAGTAGGTACACAATCCCAGGAAGTCGGCAAAGACGAATTAATTTTCTTGAAGAAGCCTCCGTTCCAGGAAAATTTTGGGCTTTCAATTAAAATACTAAGAAAGCCCTCTATTTTCGAGGTCCTTGCAGTCGTGATGGATTCGTGGAAGTGGTGCCGCTAAAAGCAGCATAAGCAGAAACGGAATGGCCCAGCCCGGGTTGGATACAAAAGAAATAGCTCTATTGCACACAACGAACAATTACGAGGAATTCGATGCTGCGAAGGACCAGAGAAAGAGAGAGAGATGTATTATTTGATACATGACGCGGAGGAGGTTGAGGATCAGCAATTTAAAAGAAACTTTAACCGTAAAGCTAACGAAGAACACGCTAGGGCTCGAACAATTTTCCGGGAAACCTTTCGACTTGAAGGAACACATAATTTTAGCTATTTGTATAGACAAGGGACCGAACATTTCGGCAGAATATAATCTGTTAAATCAAAGTAAATAAATCATGTTGCGTGTGTTTATTACTATTTGTTCGCTGATAGAGCTTTCGCTAATAGAGCTAACTTCTCTACCATTAATCCAAAGCGGAATTTTAGTTTTCAACTCATCTTATGCAAAATCATGTTTATCGCCTCATTAAAGAGATGGAACATGCTCATACAAGATGAATGACTAACGCTAGGCTCTCTTTAACACGTTGCCTGACGATAAATACACCATCGGTGAGCATATACCCTGTAGGCCAATGCAATGCGCCAAAGCACAAATATTTTTATACTACACAAGCAGAGAAACCAATCTAGGGAATTTTTAGATCCGCAGGTAAAATCAAGGTATTTTTTTCTAAGCATCTAAATATTTACCATTTTGACAAAATATGCTGGGGAAGTTCCAATTTTCAAATTTTTTATTTTTCTTTTTTCTTGAACATATTTCCTTTTCTTGAACATACACATGCTCGAAAAAGTCTGCGTTCACCTGTGTCAATCAGTTTGTAACTTTAAAAAATCAAAAACAAACAAACATTTTCCAGATTTCGTTTCATATATTTATTAAGTATTTTTAAAAAAGTCGAGACATGTAAGTTCATTTATTTCGCTTTTACCGTTTTTGAGATAACGGGTTATTTCAGAAAAAAACATACAAAAGCGAGGCAGAAAAAGTCTGCGTTCACTTGATGAAGTGGAAGGAATAAGCCGTTTCAAATACACTCTTCTAGTGTTTATTGTATTTATTATTCATTATTTGCTATTCTGGCAAGTGGTTAAATAGTTTCCTGCAGAGTTTGTGTTGTGAATAATTTTTTTTTCGTAATGGAAGATAATAGAAAAGAAATCAGTCGGGGTGAAAGAAAAATCATCATAAAATTATGGAAAGATGGGAACAGCTACAGAGAAACAGCAAAAATAGTGGGAAGACAATATTCGTCAGTCCAAAGGGTCATAAATAATTTCAAATCGACAGGAGAACTCACATCCAAACCTTGATGGACGACCGATTTGGTCGTCCTGCAGGAAAAAACGACATATCGTGTCACTTGTAAAAAAAAATCCACGGCTGACTGCATTTCAAATAGCAACCAAAACTAAAGAATAATTCTAGAAAAATATTTGTCCCGATAATACTAGAAAAATCCTCAAAAGAGCCTGGATACTACGGACGGGTTGCTCGGAAGAAACCGTACATTTCACCGGTCAACCGAAAAAAGCGCATTGAATTTGCCAAGCAGCACATAGATGAGCCAATAGAGTTTTGGACGAATGTAATACTCTCTGATGAAAGTAACTTTTGCATTTTTGGCATAAAAGGACGCAAGCATTCCAAAAGCATTCCAAAAAGAAAACCTCCTACCCACTGCAAAACATGGTGGTGGTGCAGTAATGGTGTGGGGGTGTATGGCGGGTAATAGCATTGGGAAGTTGGAGTTTATCGAATCGACGATGGATAGATTTGAATAGCTCAACATTTTGAAGTATAATTTGAGGCAGAGTGCCATTAAATTCGGCTTAGGTTCAGATTTTTGCTTCCAACATGATCGTGATCCGAAGCATACAGCCGAGATAGTGAGGCTCTGGTTACTCTATCATGCCCCAAAACAGCTACATACACCCCCACAATCACTAGACCTAAACCCCATCGTACACGTATGGGATTCACTAGAAAAGAAAATTTGACAACACTCACTAACTAGCAAGGAAATGTTGAAAACTGTTTTCACAGAGGAGTGGGAGAAAATAAGTGCTGAAGAGACAGCGAAGCTCGTCACTTCGATGCCAAAAAGGCTCTGTGAGATAATAACGAGCCGGGGATACCCCACCAGTTACTAACTAATTTAAATATGTTTTACAATTTTCTATTTTATTATTTTTATTACATGTGAACGCAGACTTTTTCTGCTTCGCTTTTATATTTTTTTTCCGAAAAGAGCCGTTATTTCAAAAACAGTAAAAGCAAAATAAATGAACTAACATATGTCAACTAAATAAGAAATACTTAATAAATATGTGAAACAAAATCTGGAAAATATTTATTTGTTTTTGATTTTTTAACGTTACAAACTGATTGACAGTAGGTGAACGCAGACTTTTTCTAGTATGTGTATGTATGTATGTAAATAATTGCTAGGTTAGGTTACGTTAGTGAAGTAGGCTGCCGGAAATGCGGCCAGCATTAGGCCACCAGTTTGGGCCCATTTGCCACCCTCATAGACAATCACACGCATTCACACTTATAGCCATGGCACTGACGGGATTCGAACCTGCAGGCCCCGTAACACGGCGCTTTTCGGCCTGAGGCCTTAGCGAGCAGAGCAATTTTCGATCGATTTTGTTATTGAAAAGCCATTTGCACAATTCAATTTTCAAACTTATACACCAAATGTCACTTTTTAGCTCGAAAGAATGAACTGCACAAACTAAATTGGCGTGAAATGATTGAAGATAAATGTCAATGCCATCTGCATTTTCAAAGCGAAAGACACTTCCAAGCGATTTTTCATGCTAAGAAGTGAGTACAACTGTTGCTTATTTTCAAGCTAAATTCTCGCCGAAACAATTGAAAACAATACTAAGTTGCAAAATTGGTCCGTTAGAAATGAAAAAAAAAATCGTGTTAAAAGATGATGCATTGACAGGCAAAATGGCAAGGCCTTAACCCTAGAATGGTACGGTAAATTTTTGGATGCTTATAGTTATATATGAGTAAATTTTACTCACTTGAGAATTTCCATGTTCTAAACTGATCTTTTTTAAGATATAGTTGTTTTTTTTTATTAAAAAGAAGGCAATAATAGTATTATTTACATGTTTTATTTTATCATTGAACAAAAAAAATTGTTGTAGTTATTGGAAAAACAGTAAAACTTAATTATTGTTGGTAGATACAAACAGTTACTCAACTTTTTGATCAAATGAATTCATTGTATGGATTGTATGCACGATTAGACGTGGTTGCTTTAGTTTCTGTTACATATACCTACACTATGGTTTAAGTTAACATGTATATTGAACATAAAGCACACATTACGCAATTCCATGAAATATTGCGTCAGATAATAGACAGTCAGTCAAAACCTGTAATTGATCAATTACTTGAGTTTAGTAATTCGTGATGGCAACATCGCTCAAAAACTGGTAATTTGTGATTTATGGTAAAAGATTGTGATTTTGATGGAAAACTGTGATTTGTGGTAAGAAAATAATTTATTTTATAAAATAATTTATTTTCTAAGTTATAATATTTTGAATTATTTAGTGAACTTAATTAAATGCGTCCATTAAGTGCCAAAAGTAGAAAAGAATTGGAAAAACTGATTGAAAATGGCTGCACACATCGTGAAATTGCAACGAAAGTGGGCTGCTCAGTCGGAAGCGTAAGTAATGTACATAAAAATATGGAATCAATTACTTTAAGGAATGCTCCGGGACGAAAACCTATCATTACTGAGCATCTCAAACGTAAAATATTGCGTGAAATTCGACATGGAGTGCACGATAATGCAGTAGAAGTCAATAAATCCTTGTGTGAAAACGAAAATATTATTGTAAGTAACGAAGCAACACGCAAACATTGGATGAAGGCTGGCTATAAGGGTCGAGCGAAGGTTAAAAAAAACCACTGTTGACTAAACGGCACCGAAAATTGCGTTTGGAATTTGCTGAAAAATATAAACTATATGATAATGATGATTGGAGCAACGTAATTTGGTCTGACGAAACAAAAATTAACAGGTTTGGATCAGACGGACGTCAATGGACATTGAAAAAAGCAAAGGAACCACTAAAGGAGCAATATGTTCACCCAACTTTGAAATTTGGTGGGGGGTCTATTATGATTTGGGGATGTATGATGGCAAAAGGAGTTGGTATGATCCAAAAAATAGAAGGGCGAATGACTGCTAAAGACTACATTAATATTTTTTACCGAAAATTGATATCCAGTTTAGACAAATGGGATAAAACAGAAAAAGATGTTGAGATCCAACAAGACAATAACCCTAAACATACGGCCAAAATATCAAAGGAGTGGTTTAAAAGTAAAGGATTTGAGTTGTTGGATTGGCCTCCCCCGTCTCCAGATTTAAATCCTATAGAAAATCTGTGGAACGAGTTAAAACGTACCATTGGGAAGTATGACACCGACAGCCAGAACTTAGAAGAATTGTGGCAGCGTTGCAAAGCCGTATGGAATTCAATACCACCTGAAAAATGTTAAAATCTCGTAGAAAGCATGCCAAGACGTATCCAAGCAGTTTTGAAAGCAAAGGGTGGCTACACCAAATATTAATTATATGAAAGCGTCAAAGTCAACTAATTGATCAATTTCAACATTTTAGAAAAAAACTTAAAATGAAATAAAATATAAAAGAATTTGCTGTCTCTCTATTCGTTAATTATGTTTTCACACTTTTCCATAAAAAATAAAAAAAAATTATTTATTATAAAGCTTCGTCTTCTTATTTACAATTCCAAAACAAGGCATACTGCTATAACACTTGATCAAAAAGATGAGTCACTGTATATAAAATGAATATCACGAAACTTAGTTTTTGTTGTTAAACAGTATTTTGTTTTAAAACAAAATTTAACTAAATATAAATGCAAACATATACGTATAAATAAGTATTATTGTTTATGCACTCACAAATAATTTTTCAAACATAATCAGGATACCGTTTTACTGAAAGTTCGCGGCAAATACGAAATTATATCTTCATCTTCGTCGGTTTCATATTTTTCAGGTGACTGATCAGGTGAGATTTTCTTTGTTTTACTCTTTTTCTTTCTGTTGATGCTTTGTGTTTTACCTTTTTCCCCTTTCATGTTTTTCTTGCTACGACCAGGGGTTTCCTCGAGAATTCTATGACGATCCTTAATCTTTCGCTTTTCAGATTCTTCATAATTTTTAATTACCAAAACCATCTCTGTTCCAATTCCGATCGATATTCCGGATCATCGTCACTGTCGCAAGTATCTCCATCAAAGTCATCAGACTCGCACTCTAAATTGGCTTCGTTTTCAAAACTCAAATCACAAGAAGCTTCCAGAATTCTTGATACTAACTTAAAATAATAACTAGCACTAGTAACATGTGTCAAACAAATGAACCAAATCTTATCATTTTAGGTACCTATGTTTAATAATAATATTGTAATTTATAATTCATAGTAATTCAGTACATTATATTGTAACATAATATATAAATAGAAATAATAGGCAGAATAAGTATAAAAAAAAGTATGATGCAACATGGTATTTATGAGTAAATATTACTCACCAAAAAAATATACGTGGATGCTACTGCTGAGTAAATTTTACTCACAAAATTATTTAAAATCGATGCAAATATGCTAAAAATTAAATCACACCATTCAACACTTGTGGCAGCAGATTATGCACCGAGTGGAGAAGCACTACTAGCCTCATGGCAGTCAGAGTGGCTGATGTGCAACGAAATATATCACATATGTGAGTAAAAATTACTCACGGTACCATTCTAGGGTTTAGGTACCTATTCGAATATAATTATCGACCGTTTCCCACGAGGCTTCGCTTTACCGTCCCCTCGTCTTCGAAGACAATCCGAATAATAATTTGAATTTTTTGCACAATTTCCACCGTTTTTGTGATGGAAAGATTGTAATCCGAACAAATGTTGCTTTTTATCGCAGAACAAAACAACGTATCGATTTCAACGTTCCACGCAAACTTATCGACGAAGAAACCTCATAGAACGAAAATCAGTGCGAATATAATTTTGTGTTGCAAATACAGATATTTACCTGTTTCGTGTTTTTGCATAAAATAACGTTTTGGCAAAATTATCACAATACCACAACATTCCTGATTGATGACAATAGCAGCGGCATTTGCTGAATTGAATTAAGCTAGCAGACAAATGTGATTTGCGGTGGTGGAAAGAAAAGATGAATCAACGTTTCTCATGGTCTCTGGCTGGTCATCGCGCGATTGCTCAATGATGCGTTGCTACATAAGTATGTATGGGATGCTGGTTGGAGATGATTCCTTCTCACATCCATTCTACCTCCTTTTCGGCGAGAGAAACACACCGGCAACGCAAATCTATTGCAACAACAATGAAACAATCAGCAAGCGGCGAGACACACAGAAACAAGAAGTCTGGCCGGTAACCATGGATGCCCTGCTCCATAGCATACAAGGATAGAAAGATAGATAGATAGATATAGGAATGTTTATGGAGTCTGGTAGTATAATAAATTTGCAGAAATGCTGGCTTACAGAGGTTTCGAACTTTTACGAAATTCACGTAATGCATGTGTCAGCTTGTGGTTGGGTCAGAGTTAAGAATGGTGAGAGAGTGCATGCGAATCAGCAACGAACTGTATCTATACTCTGGATGCGGATGGATATGAATGTGAATAGATTTTAATTTGCATATGCATAGTACATGAACGTTAATACGATACAACGGTTAAGTTTTAATGCCTCTTTTCTTCGGTCTGTATAAAGCAGATTTAATATTCATGATCACACACCGGTCATTGAGTTAACTTAGCTGTAAGTAGTGTTAAAGTCAAATCAGAGGTAAAGTTATTCGCCCTCCAAACTCGTAAATGTGCATTGATTGTGAATGAAGTCTCTACCAACATCCCTATATCAAAAAGGGTGCAGTTTTGCACTTACTAAATTTTCTTACTAAATTTTTCAAATCTTTCTAACGATTTATAATTTATAACTACTACTTGTAGGAGGCACAATCAATTACATACATATGTTCATATATCAGCTTCGAAAAAAAAATGCTAACTCATTTCATGGATTCCCTGAGAGTTCCCCGCTATCAGACAAATTCTATGAACGAGAAGATGATAAACCTCTGATGATTCGAACTACAATTTCAACAGCATCAAAGATACATTGACTCTAGCATTCATGCGCATACATACATACATACGTACGTGCATGCTTGAAACGCGACGGCGACGAGACTAGAGAAGATCGATTGATTCCTGGTACCCGCACCAATAAATATAGACAACTTGTTAACGTAATGGTTGGGGGAGTTGTGGCGTGATTATCTGTCGGGCTGAAACGTTCATAGCGGTTTTCGCGGAAATACATTTGCAATTTTACTGTTTCAAATTCCATTAGCTTCCACAATTTTGTTGTAGGCGTTTGTTTCAGCTTTTCAAATGTTCTTTGTGGATTTTGTAACCCTGAAGTTCATGATTGCATTGACACAGCAATCCAGGATTTGTTTCCCTTGAGCTGGTTCCGAACTTAGATTGGAAAATTATAGTGCATTTTAATTTTGATCATGAGATTAAATCCGATTTTACATTCATCTAACAATATGCACTGGTCGTATATTGCATTTTTCTAGCCCCATTGGTCAGGCAATATTGCCAGCCAGAGAAGAAAGAAATTCCCTCGATTTGGGTGAAAATTTCATTAGATTTTTCAGCAGTATTTTTGTTTAGCTGTCATGAACTACACTGTTTAAATAAACAAACAAAAGTATTAAAGTATAAAATCAAATTTCTGATAATTTCGGATTGGCCCACAATATACATATTTTTCATTTCTCCCCGCAGATAGGGACTCGGCGGGTATATACTTGACATAATACTCGCCTCGGAAGCATTGCCAGCGCTGACGAAGGACTGGAGAGAAATGGAGGAGTACTCTAAAAGTGAAAGCACCATCACTTTCTGGCTATCACAGGAAAGTCAAAGCTCGAGGAGCTCTAGTTGAAAAATTCTTGGCTGGAATATTTTCAAGTTAGCCAAAAGCAAGCTCTTGGAGTCGCTCGGTGGTAGCTTTTCTGGCGAGGGCGGCGCAGATCGAATAGCTTTATCAGCAGATCAAACAGTGATCAATACGCTAGTGAGCCTCACCATGGAGGAAATCAAGCGAGCATGCGAGGCCTCGATGTCACGCCGGAAACCTCGTTCTGGAAAGCTACAGGCTTATTACCGTTTTTAACTGCAAACGTTTCTAAAATCTATCATACCCGAATGTGGTCAAAGCGGGCAGATTCGGGTGGTCTCCCCATTTTGTTCCTTTTCGGAATTGCGTCCTTGAAACTCTTCCTGATAGCTACTTTGGTTTTTATTTGATCGCTGAAGTTCAACAGTTCCTGTATTGGCCTGGTTCTAAGGTGGCTTTTCAGGTCTCGTAATTTGTACCTGTAAGCCTGACTAATAATAGGCTGTTTCGCTGCTTCCTCCTGAATTTTGAGCTAGGACATTTTTTGAAGCATGTTGAGCCTATTATCAGCTGTTTTTAGTGTGGTTTTCTTCCACCAGCTCCATATAGGATTATAGGCCTCACCATTTGTCAGGAGATCCATAGCATAGCTTGCAGATAGTGCCCAATTGTATCCAAGCATTTGTTTTGTCGCTCAGAGTGCGTTAGTGGCCTTCAGTGCCGTTTTTATTCAAAACGATTGTCCCGGGTGTTTCAATCTAGGCGCAGTCTTAGATATTTTACCTCTTCCCGCAAACATACGACTGTGCCCCTAATATTTAGGGCTCCTATTTCGATTTTTCTTTATCTGGTGAATGGTAAAATGTTAGCTTTCTGATGGGTTTATGAGTAAACCCTCTTCCTCGCACCATTAGATTGTTTCATTTACGGATTGGATCTCGAGGTATCCATGTGTGAGCCTCTTATTATTACCGTTATGTCGTCCGCATAGCCGAGAGCAGCTGGATCCTTAGGGTCACGAGAAGGTCATCAACATAGCCAGGAGGATAACACCCTTCCCTGTGGACATCACCTCCTAGTGTCCGCTCTTAGCATCGGCTCTCTCAGCTCCGCAAACACACCTCGGTACCTCTGTATTTTACTCGCCCATTTTGCTCCTTCTTGTGACATTCCTCTTCTGGAGAGCGTGGTACAGCGAGCCGTGTTTTGCATTGTCAACGGCTCCTTCTATGTCCATGAAGGCGCATAGTGCTATTTCCTTGACATCCAATCTCTATTCTATTATTTGTACCAGCTTATGCATAGCTGATTTGTCCTTTTGGGACGCAAAAGTACACATTGCTATTATGCAAACTCAGATGTATTTGCACCAGTTTAGTTTAATGATGGAAATTTCTAAAGTTGTAAATATTTTAAGGAGTTAAAAGCTCTAATCGCCCGCTTCTTGTCTTGGTGTAATTTGTGTCTATTGAGCTACTAATTGTATTATTTCGGCAAGCAGGATGCTTTTCATAGTTTCCTCATAACATTATTTCTTATAATTACATTATTTTCCAATCATAAATTTTTTTCTTTTTTTTCCGGTGAACAATCAAATCTACATTTCTTGCAATGAACTCAATGGAGTTCGGAATGAATATCTGAGATATTTATGATTTTTCAGTTGCAGGCATTGAAATTAATGCACGATTAAGCAGAAATGTATCTGGTTTTACAACCTAGTCAGCATACATAGAAAACATTTCCATGATAGCGAAGCTACTTGGAAATAGTAATCGAAAAAAAAATCAATTTCGTCATATGCAATTACGCGACACAAAACTCATTTATGACAAACGATTGGGAAAACCACAATTTACCGCAATTTTTCTACCAATATCGTCAAATTACGCTTTTTCAGTATGACCAAGCAAATCAATTAAAAGCTCAAATATTCGTCCAAATCATCTTTTAATGAGCCAAGATAACAAAAACACAAAACAGTATCATCATCAACCTAATGGGCGTCGCAATTTTTATATATTTTATTCCAAATCATTGCATTTCAAAGGTCAAATACAATTCATATTTCTGAGAAACATTACATTCATCATATTTTGCCTGTGCGGAAGCACACATGAATTAAGTCACGTTAGCTTTTTACTTTGCAATCGAACCGAAAGACTAAACAAAGAATGAAAGAGCCCGTCGCGGTGGTTACAGAGGCATTGGTACTGACCTCAACCTGCATTCACCACAGACTCGAAATTGGAGAGTTTTTTCCAAGAAATGTCTGCTGGCTATCTTCCGAGTGCCGAAAAGAAACCTGTTTGCCTGCAAGTAATGTTATATGAATTTCATGAGAATCGAACAGTGCAAATAAACACGTAAGTTTTGGTTGCTGTGAAGTGATTCAACTTATATGGCGATGCGATGATGCGCTAAAATAGGCAGGTTTTTCCCTCTGGAACATAATAGGCAAATGTTGTCTGTTGGATGGCCGTGAATAATATTTAATTGAAACTCTTCTAAATTATATAAAAATAGCAATAAACCGATTTGCTAGACTTAACTCAGTTCGAATCATACGAGCGAGACCCATTTGAAAAACAGCAGCGACAGTAAGCTTGAATCTGCTCAAGTGGTCTTGTCATAGGTTCGGTGTTCTTGCGTCATATTCAGTTTCACTGGGCAATCTTGGCACTGTCTTGCGCGCCAGTCGCATAAGTACGTTACAAACTATAGTAATGTAGCACCAGTTGTTGTAAACATTTACCGCTACAGGTGTTTCAGATACTCTTTTAAGGCAACCTGTATGCTGTAATGGCGCAAACAACCAAACTACTGAACTACATGATTCGAGCCATTTCAGGACTATTATTGGATCATTTGAGTGGCATGATTAAGAAGAGCGTCAACCAACCGAAGAAGCGTCGTTGAAGAATATGTGTTATGTTATGATTGCCGGTTTAACCCTTATCAGATCTTTGCGCGAAATTGTCGACATCGGGTTAATGAAAAAAGTTTATCAGCAAGTTTGACAGAATAGTTGGTAGGCACTCATGCAAATTAGACAAGAAAGCAGGAGAAGTTGACCAGTGTGAACACAAGCTATGGTTTCACCAGTGAAGTACCTAGTGGTTAACTGATACAACGCGCAGATTATGCATCTCAAAACAAGAGTAATGTTGCTTGTCGATTGTCAAGGAATAGCGCGACAGCCTGGAGGCACGCTGGAATCTTTATCTGTGCAACATTTGCTCCTATTGTCGGCTGAAATACGAACAAGAAATAGAGCGAACTACTCGTCGAAAGTGGCATTCGGATCGGTACCTCTTGTCTAGTCTGCAGCACTGTGAACTATTTTCCGACCTCAAATAGAAAAAGTAATTGCAGCAGAATGCATTCTTCTAAGTGATCTCGCCAAGAAACGCTTGCTTCCATCAGACGATTTACAAGCAGCTGTGCAAGCAGCCGAATCGAAAACTTGATTTTGTCCTGTCTGCTTGTACTAAACATACATATCGTCGCTGTGAAATCAAACCGGCATATCTGCAAAAATTGAGTTTTTGAGTTTTTGGTATCAAAAAATTCCTTATTTTCCCCTCTATTTTTATATCGCACCGGCATCTCGTAAAGTTGAATAAAAACCCGTCTAATGGTGTTTTGCCGCTTTGCATTCACGTGGTAATAGCCCACATGCGAAAACTTTAAAGCGCTCTAGTGAAGAATGTGTATTTTGCAGATATGCCGGTTTGATTTCACAGCGACGATATGTACATGCTTGCTTGCTGTTGTTCATAGCTGTCTTGGCAATATCATCCAGTCTCACAACTGATGTGCTCGCTTCGAGTTAATTGACCAAGTAAAAAAGTGAAACCCAACAGCCGAGTTTAGACGCGAACGACGCAATCGAAACGTCTATGGACAAACCTGCGGACATGTAACACACGTTTAACCAGGTAATGCGACAGTTGACACCGTCGTTCCGTCCAGGTTGAAGTAATGTGTATTTTATAGTGATACTGCCGGCAATGATTACACATCGGCAGCAAAAAATAAAACACAATCCAGCGCGAATAGTTACAATGCGAGAGCAGGGCTCTAATTGCGGCGACGACGACGACTACGACGGTCAAGCCGTGCCGCGCAAATAACGCAAAGGGAGCAAAACTATTAATAAGGCTATATTCGAACGTAGCGAAAAACGAGTGGAGACGTACGATTGGCAATCGATGGTTTTTGTTCCAAGTTGTAGTCTATGGTTTAGTGAGTCAGAAATGAGCTAAGCAATCGAAGTGGCAAAAGGTCGTCGATGATATCGGATACCAGCGCTCAATTGCGAAAATTGTCTGCAAATTATATATGTATATAAGAGCGAATTGAAATCGCTGACCCCCAATATTCTGAGCAAACTAGCAAATGTAACCAATCTACTGGTATTTCATCAACGAGACAACCCATCCATCCCCTACTCCACATTCTTTACAGACCTTCAATAGATCGCCGCCACAGCTCGAAGCCCTTGCAACTATCCTTTCCGACCGGAGATCATTCATCGCTGTTTTGCAATATTTAAGTATCACAGCCTCATTTTGCATCGTTAGCAGCCCAAGGGGACTCACGTTGCAATTCCAAGATTATGTCCACATAACTTTTCAAACATGCATCATACCTCCTCTGCATAGCCATATATCGATAAACGCCAGCCTCGAGTCTGGCGTCAATGAGTACTTACTGCATGCTTCATAAGAAACCGATCGTGTTTCTCGACTTCTATTCAGCCTCACCTTTGCAAACTCTGTGTACAACATGCCGTCCGGAAGGGTTTTTGCTTTCCACAGGATCATATTTGCCACCGACAATTTTCCAATTTCTTCGAAATTTCCGAGGCTATCAATTTTAATTTATACGATGTCAGGCGATGTGAAATTTTTCTTAAACCAACTCCCTATCGAATCTACATATACATTATTAGTCCCATTCCGCGTGACTACGCAACAGCTATCCAATATCAAAAACTAAGTTCTTTTTGCATATTCTTGAGTGCATGCGAGCAGCAATAAACATTTTTTTTTATGGTGAATTGAGTTTTGATGCCTTCTTTCACTCAAAAGGTATGCTAACTTTACGATGGATGTAAGGTCTATCGTCTCTGTTAACATCGTTTTTGATCACCTGGAGGGACCCGCACTTGGTTTATCGTCTTTTCTATGTATTTCAGGAGCAGCTGTTGTTACTATGGCCACCATCGTATCATGGCATTGACGACGACAAGAAAACATGTTAATTCCTGGAAATACCGATATGAATTCTGATATGTTGCCACATATTCGTTATTATCATAATAATTGATTGGAAGAGGCGAAAATATTGCCAGATAGAGGTGAATTGAGGTTAGTCGTGTTCGGGAGTGTTGTGGCAGCATTTAATGGAAAATAATAGCTTTCTCTTTTCGAATATATTTATAAAGGATCTTTTTATTGCTATGCGAAATTAAGAGTGCGCAACATAGAGCGTGAGTGTGTGTTTTGTACGTTCAAAATGAAAATGTTCAATTAGTGAAATAATATTTAACTTACGATTCGGTATCAATCGGATTGGAATTAAACTCACCTGCAATTGAAAATAAATGAACGTTAATATATTTTTCAAACATTTATTTTAAAATAATTATAGAAATATTAAACTATGCCAAGATGAGAGAATGTGCAATATTGTTCGAGGTGTAACACAAAAGTGAAGAGTTTACTAAACATTTTTCATTATAATAAAACCAATTTCAAAACATTTCGTTGGAAAAAATATTTATTCTATATAATAAATACTATAAATAAACACTATAGTTTACTAGATATTATATAACAGAAAATCAATAGGACAACAGATAGCAAGAGACTAGGAAATGATTTTATATTGAATAATAGCGTGCTTCCTGATGATAATTGTAGTCTTGTCTTTCATCTCGCCTGGCATTAATATTAGCTCTAACTTCGTTTTTGCTACGTTTGTCAAAATTAGCATCTCATAATTTCGTGTATGAAATGTAAGATGGAGGCTGTATCTAAGCTCGGTCCATTAAATTCCTTAGCAGGTCATAATGTTTTTGAGAGAATGAAGCCATTAACTTGGTTTGAACCGACTCTAGCGACACAAAAATATTTTTTGAGAGGACAAGATCTCCAATATCATCCTCAAAGAACTCCCAGTCTGACAGTTCACAGTTCGACTGGAGTCTAAATATTGGATACTTTCCCACAGACTAGAAGCGTCCAAAAATATTCCCTACCACTGAGGTATCCGGAAGCTGTTATCCTAGAACAGCTAGCCTATACTATTAAACAGAAACATATCATTCCTCTACAGCTCTTCGGGTTTAGCTTAGTTTGAATATAAAACACTTTACAGAGGTTACAGGGGATCTTGGTCATCAAAAAAAAATGTTCGATTCCGTATGAATGGATGACCTTTTTTGCAAAATAATAAACTTAAGCATTTTAGAAAGGATGTTCAAAATCTTATATAGTTTCCAAAAAACTGAGATAGCTGTTGTGCATTTCAATGGAGTTGTTTCCAATGAGTTTTCTGTAGTACCTGGTCTCTGACAAGGTTCGATTAGATACACCAGGCTTCGAATAGAAGACGATGTTGGCGTCCTTTGCCATGAGCAGGATCAGAGATTTTCCTACACCCCCCTAACACCCCCCTAGAAAGTGTATACACCCCTCCTAACACGGACAATTTTCCTACACAAAGGGACCTTTGTGTCCTTTGTTCCAAAGGGACACCCCTCCTAAAATTCTGAGCACACCCCTCAAGAAAAATGCCTGAGACAACCCCTGAGCAGGATGTCCAATAATGGATGCTAGACATGTGCTAATGGATGCTAGGCAAGTGCAAATGAATGTCAACTTCATTTTTAGCCAAAAAAAGCGACACGAACTTCCCTCCTTTCTCAACTAAGAAAACTCTCATATCGTACTCCTTTCCGAGATTAAAATCCAAGATCCCTAGATATATTTTTTTCCGCACAGACGAAATGGGCAATCGGTATACTGAGGACAGGATAGTTTGACTTTCAAATATATACGTTGGCCCCTATATACTGAAATATGGCGACCACGCTACTTGCTATAGACTTTGGAGGAAATATTTATTATGTAACATAAATTTACTGCCAAACTAATCCCTTCAGCATCATCATCTAAATAATTTATTACAATTTGTACAGTCAGACGCCCGGTCCCGGACCATATTACTACTCCAAATCTAAACAATGAATGCGGAAGCCTTCCTTTCACTAATCTAACTATATTCTTTTCCATCATATATTCGCACGATAATCAAAAATTCACCGGACCCGATAAGATTACAAACGGTGTGCTGAAGATATGCAGGCATTTAACCTCCCCATTCAATTATTGAACTGTCAATGCATATTTTCATTTTTTTACAACCGTTCTTCCGTCACAGCTTGTCTCATTCACATACGAAGGGTCTTTGATACCGTTTGACAAGAAGAACTCATACAAAAATGTTCACCCTTTTCCACTTTCATCTTCTATTGTGTAAAATTACTTGCAGTTTCCTCTCTAATAGGTCCCCGATATCTCTCAACAACCCCAATAGCTTATCAAATCCCTATTCTAACACAACCGGTATCCATCAAGGTTCCGTCCTTTTTCCCATCCTCTTCCCCATTTGCGCAGCCGATATTCCACGCCCTCAATTTCGTCTCAAAATCGTACAGATTGCAGAAGACCTCATCGTTTATTCACGTGCTCCCAACGTAGTAATTTCCAACGTAGACACATCATTTAACTCCGACAAATTCCATATCAATATCAGCCTTTATACCGCAGCCAAAATCCCAAGGATGGATACAAATCTATCTCTGATATTCCTTATCAAATGCTTTGATTTAGCTCCTATGCTATTATATAATAGGCCATGCTCAAGACGTAGGGTCGAAAATTCTGATTACCCCAAATAGGAGCATCTGTCTGAAGCTTAAAATGTTTCAAGGAGCGAAGAGAAAAAAAAGGACAATGCTTCCAAACAACAAGAAAAATATTCATCTACGAGATTGCGAAACATGTTCATTCTGACACTTAACACGAACATTGCCCAAAAAACTTCGCCTAAAAGACTTCCCAGCACTAAAATAGAATATTAAGCTTATTGTATTTTATTATTTTATTTCTGATTGAAGTGAATTCATTTAACTATAAGAAAATATAATTCAAAAGATGGAACACGAAAGCTGAAATCGAAGCACCTTATCCAGCAGATAGACTTTGGAGACCATATTATGTTACTAAGGGTGCATGATCAGTCAACAAGGTGCTACGAAATCTATTCTAATTGATCTTCACTAGAAGCCACCGTCAATCAACTTCGTCACAACATCAACGAGCTCAAATCATCGTCAGGCACTTTGCGTATAATGACGAAATCCATCAACAACGAACAACAGCAAGAAAATCCAAGCAATCTAAATGATTTTATTTTTCATCGTTAAACTGCAGACCGACTCACGAACCTATTCATCTCCTCAACCGGAGGGGAAACCGCATAGATTTTGGACCAATTCTGAATCTCATTGAAACATCAAGCAGTTCCTGGTCGACGAATGAATAGCAAACTGTACAAAATTATTGAAGGCCGCGATGGCTGGGCAACCTTCCCCTTCCCCATTATTTTGGACATATGAGCCATTATTCTGGTTCCCCTAGCTCGAGAGCCAGTTTGCTCCATCAGGAGTTGTGAAACTAAGTGGCCTCTTCGCTGGGCTTCTCGGAATTGAAGACGGTATGAGACGTTATTGCGATCCTTGGCCCCGAGATATTAGGTCCTCAAGAGGACTCCTATATCGAGTCAATAAAACTAAAACACCTCTTAAGGGGAGATATACACCTAGGAGCCGGATAAAACGGTCATTTTTGTTCATTTTACTAAGGAAAACTATTTGAAATATCGGATTGGGAATTTAATTATCTGAAAGTATACACATTCAAAAGTATGCTTAATTTTTTTTTATTTAAAAATATAAAAAATATACAAGGATATTGTATGATCCTTGGAGCGATGTAAAAAAAACAGCGTTAACGGTACCCACTGGCATTTGTTCAAAAATTATCTGAAGAAAAAAATGGAAAAAGATTATTAAATTAGATACTATAATCTAGTTCGTGTCATAGCCGATTTTGAAAATAGCGATTAATGACAAAATGGCGGACGTTTGAACATGAATAGTGATTTTTTGACCAAAAATTAGATATTATTTTGGCTATAAAACAAAAACTAAGTAACGAAAAAAAAAAATCCTATGACAAGGACTAGATAATGTTAAAAAAAGATAATGTAAAAAAAAAAAATCACAAAAAGAATTAAGGTAATCAGTTAATTGGTTTTCGAGAAATTTTGGGTACCGATTTGAAAAACGTGTTTTTAAGAAAAACGCGTTTGAAAATTTAGGACTGAATAAATCATTAAATTTGTCAAGTAACATGGAATCATCGATACCAGGCCCATAGTGTAAGTCTTTTACTGTTTACGGAATATTCATGGCTTCTAAATTGTCTTGCCGACGCCGTATTCAACCTTCTTTCGTCTGTTCTTGCGCTCGCAGTTCGGCTTTCGCTATGCAAGTTTCGTCTTCTTGCGCTGCGTACAAGTGCGCTACCGATCCGAACGATATTCTTAACACATTCATGACTTCCAGCGATGAGGTAAAACCATTGTTGAATGTACATGTTGTAAGATATACTGCAATGCTAACGATTTTGGCCCCGCTGTTCATCGTTTTTGGGGCTATTGTCCAAATAAGTTGGTTGCAGTTTTGGGTATATCGACCAACACAGCGTTCCAACAATTTTTCATTGCTGAGGTGTTCGTTTACTGGTTTGATGACATCTAGCACCATTTTTGGCAATGCTCAATAATTGTGACGAACATTTTCCAGTTCTCCTTTAGCCTTTGCTCGTTGCAACTGGCACCACGATTCGGGGCCTTCGGGACAGAAATGTTGAGGCTTGAGCAGTAATGGTAAAATGTTACCCGTATCGCTTTTTTCATTTCATCCTTGGAGGCACAGTTTCTGCAAATAGCTAAGCCATAGTAAATCTTCAGTATATCTATAAACTTTGCCCTCAATTTGTTTTTGCTGCTGATTCCAGGACTTTTTTTATTTCATTCGCGAAGAAGGGTTCACAATCGCTTTTGAACGTGACCCACTCATTCTTTTTTTGTAATTTCAATCTCGTTACCATACGGTTTCGCATTCACTAATCCCGTGTTCGTCTTAGAGTCGCCATCCCCGGCGTAATTAGTGTACATAACTCTATACTTTTCGGCAGATTGTGAAAACAATTTTTTCATGGCGTCTACTTCCATTTTACCTGCCGATCCATCACGATTGGCCTGGCAATTTCCATCGCGATTCGATTTCCATTCCTCACATTGCTCAGTATTTTCGAGTTTATTCCAATAGTTACATTTAGCACAATAAGAAGATTTTACAAGAATATCAAAAACTTTTCCTGTAAACTGTCCAATGAGAACCTCAACTCCCTACAATGAGGTAAAACCACGTTTTCGCCCTGTAATATCTCCAAAAACGGTTAGTTTGGTTATACCAGCACTCGAATTTTGTTTTTATTTCCCGTTGTACTTCTTTTACAGCTTGTTTTAACACCAATTGAACAATACTTGAAGCAGCCTAATGAATGTTATTAACTATCGTATCATACTTCGTAAAACACGTTTGATTATATCGGCTGTAACTAGCTTATTTATAGAAATATTAACTTGGTGTTTTCACCAGATATTTTTGAGACCTGTGTCTTCACGAAAATGCAATAAAAAATAAATCGATTTTGCCGACCATTCTAGGTGGATTTCTCTCCTTAAGGCCTAAAACATCTTAGTGACCGGCAACCTTCCCAGCTGCTGCGGGAGATGAAGCAGTTTGGATGATTTGTGACTCAGGAGGATCGGTGCTAAATACCATCTAGCTGCAGCGGCTATCACAGGCTACCCAAACCTGTTCTCCGGAAGCCAGCTTAGACAAACTTGCGGAGACGGCTGAAAAAATAGCTGATGTGTTTAACCGACTTCAAAAGCACAAGATCGTCGTTGCCGGGCTAGCTCAATAGCCAAGTAGCCTCACCCAGCTGATAAACCGGCGCCTCCGCTCACAATCAAGAAACCAGCAATATAAAAAGCACACACAAGCCTGTTTCTACAACAAACTAGGCTCTGAAGCACCAAAGTACATGCATCTAAAAGTCTGGTTCGACGGAACCCAAAAAACTAAGTTATCGTTTCGCTCAGACGGCAGGAAACTGCGACTTATCACCTAGCCGTCGTCTAATTATTTACGACAACTGGTCTAAAAGACAATATCTTGTAGATAGCCTATATCCACCCATAAGCCTAGAACAAAAATAAACATTATCGTTGATCTTATATGAAACATTGCCAAAAGCGATAGTCGAAAAGACAGATTATGAAAATAGTGATATAGCAATATGTAATTTGATTATTTGCTAAAAAAAAATGATACTAAATAAATAAATTTTAATAAGACATCTACGCAATACTGTGTGCGACAAGAGAGTTAACTATTCATCAAAAACTATTCCACATGTTTATTTAACTGTCAAAACGAAACTTTAGCTAGTAAAAGAGAAGAATTGTCAAACTTTCCATCAGTTAGGCTCTATTGCAATTTTTTCCCCTGCATAGCAATAAATACATTAAAAAAATTACGGGTTTCTATTGAAAAGCAACGTCATATATGAATGCAACGTCATATTTGCTTGTTCTGTTTAAGTTATGAACTGCGGATTATAAGATACAATTCGTCATTATCAAAATATCAACAAGATAAAATACTTAAAGGACTAAGTCTAGGTAGTTGATACTGCAAACAACATTTTAAAATATCACTTCAATGACTGATACGATAAGTTCAAAATCCAACCTAATCATTGCGATAAGCAAGGATAGTAATAAAAAATGTATCTCTCATCAGTTAGCATGCGATAACACAATGATTCTACTTCCAGACCTATCCCAAGGCAGAGCTTATGAAAGTCAGCTTGAATGCCGCTAACTTTGTCATGGCTATAAAACTCGGTATTTGCATTATGGCTTAGTCAATGAGCGTGAGCAAGTAGATACTTCATGTGGGCGTGTGGATTTGTGTGTACGGGAATTTTCATATATCCTCGAATTTCACGATGCATATTCCCAATATGTCCGTAATCTCTTACTAAGGTATCCAAAAAATCTTCATGGTAGTGTACTTTTCGTGGAACACTTAGCAGTATTTACAACAAACTCTTCTTACATTGCCACTAATATCTTTAAATCCACTTAATTGCCTTTAAAAAAAAATCATCTAGGTTTCAATTGATGATTCAGAGAATTTCATAATGTGCCCATAAACATGTTCGCACACAATGAACGGCTTAGCGTTACTCATCGGAAAACTACAACCACGTGTAGGTACTACCACTCTCAATTTAAATGCAAATCTATGGTTGATTTTAAATTAGTCAGCATCTAGCAGCGTCTGTAGCTTAGTTGCCCGTAGTGACAAGTAGCTGCGGATCAGCATCACAATCTGGTCTGCTGTGCTGTACTACTGTATCGTACAACAAGCGATGAGATTATATGACATCATACGAAATATCTTTCTATCTTTGCCAATGCACCGTTAAGAGGATCTATAGCTTTTGTTTACACTGCAGACACGTTTATGGCAATGTTTCGTTAATATTGTCGCATTGAAATTAGGAGTGATCGCAAATAGAGGGGGGGAGTGGGGGTCGGTGTTAAATGATTTGAATGTAGTTCAGTCTAACTGTCGCCAGATGCGACCATGAGCAACAGAAAATGTGATTGTGTGTGAAATTCAAATTAATTTTGCGAAATTCCAGATGAAAGCGAGTGCTAGAGGTAGATGATTAGCACGAACTATATTACATAAAAGTTGAGTTTAATTTCAAATTTTTTGCCATGGACTCTTTCAGTACACTAATTCTGCTTGATATCAGAGAGCTGCACTACTGTAAAACCGAATTATGGGTTAATCTACTTGAGAGCAATGAGCTGTTAAGACAATTTAATTGAAGAATTTGCAATGAATTCATGCTGATGGCAGCATGTGTCAAGACCTTAATGAATCGAAACTTCGCAGTGATGCTAAAACAGTAGGGGTCGGGAGCAGGATATTTGATTTGTGTGAGAAGCTACATCGCATTCGAGTGCAGCATCATAAAATGAATATTTACTGCACTGATTAGGCTTTTTAAAAGCTGATTTTCCGCGAAATTTCCATTTATACTGCTCACTTTCAAATCATAATTACTATTTTTCACCAAATTACATGAAAGTAATCACCTTTTTCATGAAAATCCCTCATTGGATGCGTCAGTTATATGTATGGTGCAAATCATGAAAATAGCGTTCACTTAATATTCAAACGTTCACCACATAAATCCGCAGAATTTACATGTCCTCTTATGCACGTAACTTTAACTGAGGATAAATATTCATATCCAGGATAAATATTCATACTTCAAAAGTGATTTATTTGAAGTATGTGTAAAAAAATTATATTTCACATTAAGCAGCATGTGATTTGAAAAAGTTTGCTACATTGAGTTACAGCATCCACTGCTGCAGTCACGTACCCAAATAGTTGTCATATTACGAGAAAAGTTGAAAGTGGAATCGACTCACTTCAAGTACATAATACCATATTTGATTACAGATACCAGCAAAACGGTATGCAGCTGATGGAAAATGCAAAAACTTTTCCCCGGAAACTTCGTCATTCATTCGGTACAACCTAGCCTAGCATCAAAGCGATTGGCTTTAGTACATAATTTTACGAATACGAGCATCCGCTTTGGTTAATTTCGAATTAATTACCGAGAATGTACAATTTAATTACGAGCGAATTCTAATTAGCAGCGGCAATACAACGAATATATAAAATCGGGAAAATCCTGCATCCTTTGATATTCCAGTTTCACTGAAATCCGGTAGTTCATTTGATTATACACATTCATGAAAGTTTTTAAAATTTTTGATGCATTAAAATTCAATTAACTGGTCAAATTCTATCGAAAAGGTTGGTCTGTAGATGGAGTTTTTTTTAACAAGGAATTTAATTTGTTAGATTTGCACTGTGAATCTGACCTTATGTTAAGTTTTTTTTTAACTTCAGATAAGTTGTAAAAAAAAATTATTAAAAAAAGTATATTGTAGTATACAATCATTAGAATGAGTCAATCAGTGTGGGTCGATCAATTTTGCCAATAAATTTTTGATTGAAACATTAAGCAGGTATAGGACACGATTACATTTAAGGTCTTTATTTAAAGATAATAATAAATATATGGACGTAATAGAAAAATCATTGACAAATTAATATTGTTTCCTTATGGATTAGCATTTAGAAATTATATTTTTGACACTTTCTGTCAATGTTGAGCAGTTAGCTATTTTTCGAAGGTATCTTAGCACAGGAAACAGAAGTGTCTACGATCTCTAGTGTTTTAAAGATTATCTTAAAGAGCCCATGATTTATTCTTCAATAAGCGGATCAGTCTTACAATAAGCGGATCAGTCTTACATCAGTCTTACAATAAGCGGATCTGCAGCTTTTTCTTAACAAGGTTCTAGCAAATATTTTTTTTGCATTTAATCGCTGCTCCGGTAGTTAAGATCTTAGAACGCTTCCCATTTCGTGAAAGTTCTTCCAAGATGATAGTTGACGAAGAACTACTAAAGAGGCTGATGGCAAATTTATTCTACTAACATCATACAAATTGATATAACATATAAATAACAGTGCGTAGACACAAAGCGTTATCTTTGCATGTATTTGTCAGTATGATCGCAATTTATACTTCTGTGCTAGAGAGCTTAGCGAAGGACTCCGACACAGAACACTCTACGGAAATGATTGCTGGTGTGCAGTAATTTAACTCGTTCTTGTGCATGCACAAAAGTGCTGGCCAAATGCAACAAGCTCATAATTACATCAACTGATTGACTCATTTTGATTGCTTCATTCATATGTTACTCCTCGAGTAAGAACTTTCAGATATGCCATTTTTATTTTTGGTACATTTTTGGTACAAATTCATAGTATTTCCAAGTATAATTCACTTTTTTTTTAAATTAGTAAATTTTCGATACCGACTTATAAGTATTCGAGTCAAATTCATAATTGTTTTCAGTCAAATTCATAATTTTTTCGAAACAAATTCATCATTTGTTCGAGTTAAATTCATTCATTTCTAAGGTAAATTCATATTTTGCGAACCAAACTCATAAATTATTATCTTGGCTTACAAAAATTATGAATTTGGTTCGAAAAAATTTTGAATTTAACTTTAAAAAAAACTATGAATTTGATTTGTGAAAATTATGAATTGGTATCGAAACTTTCCGAATTTGGTTTGGAAAAATATGAAGTATACTCGAAAATATTATGAATTTGTGCCAAAAATCTATGAATTTGACTCGGAAATGGTATAAAGGTGGAAGGATTCTACGAACCAACGTAGAACAACTAGGAGTGGAGTCAGCTAATTTAGACGCTCTAGATATAATTTACATCACAGGAAGGATATATTTTAACTTTGAGCTAAAAAAAGAGTGTTACTCATCTACCTATATTTCCATCTGATGATCAATAACTTTTTTTTTGACTCAAAGTTGAAATTTAAAAAAATTTAAGAGGAAGTCGTCAAAAAGCAAATTAAGTTTATTTGAGAAAAATGTAAAAACATCTTGAAACATTTAAAAGGACGAGACATTGTCACAGCAGCTTAGATTAGCAGTTTTTATTCAGGGAGTCAGTCCTAAGAAATAGCTTTACTTCGTCAACGTGAAGGATGGAGTTGGAAGTGAAAATGGTAATTGATAAAAGAAACAAGAGAATATCAAAAATTGAGCCTGTAAAGCTTTAAAAGAAAAAGCAAAAGCAAAAAATATTTTTGTTTTAATGTTCGATGGAAAGTAAAGAAAATACTTATATTTATTGCATGTTCTTCCCAGGGTGCTCCTTATTATGACCAGTCTGTATTGAACCACTTTTATCCGCTTATTGAACCACTTTTATCCACTTTTATCCGAAAAACAAATTTTCAAGCTAGAGAAGAACCTAGTCTAGGACTTAGCGTCAGATTTTCGGTAATGGTTGACTCACCCAAGCTCAAATTAAGATTTAATTATTTATTTAGTTATGTCCAATATTTTAATTTAACATTTGACAATCTAATTACAAAACTAAGAACTCACTAGCTTAAATAGAAGGGTAACAAAAAAAGCAACAAACAATACTGGAGTAAAAGATAATTTTATAATAAACGATTAATTTGATTCTAATTATAAAATATAAAAATGTGTTTTTGTAAGTTGAGAAACTTGTAAGTATAGAACCGAACTGGTGCTCATTACAGCGGCTTCGTAGCATGCGTACAAGAGGAGAATGTAAGTACAGCTCTGCAAGAACGAATGGAACTTTCAATATACCCTGAGGTCCACAGGGACATTCATGATCGCCTAAAAAGAGTCTTTTTAGTTGGTGTGAATGAGCGTTTAATGGCCATATTATGCTTGCCTAATATGAAAAAATAAACATGAATTCCTAAGAGATCGCCTGGAGGGAAAAACCCCGTTAAACAGTTTGAACAAAAAACATTCATCTAGGTACAATCATCGGATGCTAAGGGTAAAAAGTTTTGAGAACTTAAGACGTTTTTCATACAAACAATAAGTGAACTGATTCAATAGCTTCCAAACAGACCATACTTGAGAGTTATATTCAAGAATGCAATGAACTAGGAAAGGATATGAACGAGCTAGGGAAAAGAATAAAAGAACACATTTGAAGATATTTAAGGAGTGACAAGAGGAACGCACAGCAAAGCCTGCAAGTTTCGACGTCGTAATATAACAAATATGTAGATCAAATTTTATTTTGGGATCAGATATGATACTCAGATCTTTATGTTGAGGAACATGAAGTAATACACTACCGGACAGAGAATTGCCTGCTATGACTTTTGGACACTCGAAATTTTGTGAGTTTTTGACGCAGGTCAAAGTAACTCGACTCGCTTAATGTCTCGGAGAGAGCCCGTGTAGCTTTAGATTAGACCTAAGTGATTGATGATTAAAATTTTTTTTCTACCGGTTTTTCGGCATTGGAATTTATAATGCATAACGGAACAAGAGAATATTACGCCATTATCCCGTCAACGCCTATTGTTCACGTCACAAGAGCTCAATACGTCTGGAATATCCCAAAATAGGGAGTGAACACGCCTAACGACCATCCCAAAATAATCACAATCACAGTGCTATCAATAGGCCACAAAACCAATCTTTATCAATCTAGTAATGGCGTGATTTAATCTACTTCGTTCATGTTTATTACGTGGAACCAACTATTGAATAAATTTATGTGACCCAGCTTTTAATAATTGCTCATCATAGTGAAAATATTAACATATTTCAAATTTTATTTAGTATCATCCATTCTTTCTAGGTATTATCTAGAAAATTGAAAATTTCAGGATTTAAATAAATTTTCTTTGTATTTCACTTGAAAAAAAATCTTACTATTAACTAGCCCACTACTGACACATGGTTGAATATTGCTACTTTTCCCTTAAAACATTTTTCCTCGAGTCTAGTTTTACTAAATCAACTATGACATAAGTATTTAGGTATACGAATTAAACGTGAGATAAACGAATAAGTTCACAAACCATTTTATCGCAACCGAATACACAAATAAAAGCATTATCAAAACGAAATTTAAATGTCACTCTATTTCTTATCTTATCAAAATTCACAATCATTAAATTCATTCAGAAGTTTTTTCTTCGTTCCCTTCGCGATAACATACAAAGCAAAAATCCACAAGTTTTCTTTAATGAGTTTTTTACCCCAACTTTTGCAATTCAAACTGTCGGCTCGTTAGCGCGAAATCTTCTATTCGATCTCCCAAAACAAATGCCCGAAACTTCGAAACATTAAAAATGTCATGCGGGACCCATTGGAGCGAGATCTTTGCCGTTAGATAGGGCGGTATCGACTCCTCTTTGTCAGTTCTCGCACAGACGAGCTTCCTCTTCAATCACCATCCAAAGAAAAATTAATTCAATAGCAACCAGTGGACTCTCAATTTTACCTGTGTGTGAAATTTGGGCTACGACGAATGGAGGAGCCCATGACACCGTATCTCCGAACCTAATCATTCCCGGGATGATGCTGGCTGGTGACTAAATCCAGCTCATATAGCATGACCAAGAATGCAACATCCACCACAGACAACAATGAGATCTCGAAACAGATAGAGAAATTTTCACAGGGCTATCCTTTTCGTATTCACTGGTCCATGCACGTCCGATGGGCCACTCGAGAGTCCCAAAGGGTTCCACCGTTGCAGTCATTTGCCTTTGTCGTCTACTGGGATTTTTCACATTGTTACCATAACCCATGTGCAATTCATTCTTTTCTCGTTCGATGCAGCAGCGGTGGTTCCGCAGCTAAGACCAAAGATTCCTCAAATATTGTAATCTCAATCGAAAAGCGGTTCGTTTTAAGAAGGAATCAGTGTTGAATTCGATTATTTCTTTTTCGGTTCGCATTTGTGTGCATATCGTAAATTGTAATTCGAGACGAAATCAACATCACTTTGCTGCGGGGAGATGTTAATTTTTTTTCCAGTAGATTGGTGTCCTTGGATGTTTAGAAAAATCGGTTTCAGCAAACGACTTTTGATTGTTGGTCAAGTCATTCGTCGGTCGTTCGGTGGACTGGTTAGTTATGTTTTGAGTTCATGTTTTATGCATTAGTGTAGGGTTGCAAGAAGATGCGAATTAGATATGATGATGAAATATGAACCAGACTATTGTTTGCAAATCGAGTAGATAATACTGCCGTCCTTAGCATAAACGCTCTATCTCAGAGGTGGGCAAATGGTCGATCGCGATCGACCGGTCGATCGCAAACAGTTCGACAGTCGATCACAGACATTTTAAATAATTTACTAGGTTAATTTAAAATGTGAACTAAAAATTTAGTAGACGATTTATTCAGTACATTTTGGAATCGGACAGTTCACGCAGTTTCAGTTCACATAAAGGCTCGCAGACCCTTGGTGGCGGAGAAGCCAAAGGGAAAATCCGAGATAGCTATGATCTCGATTTGTTCAATTTATAGATTTGTAGTAGAACTGCTTCATTAAATCTCGTATACGTATACGGTTGTTTCATTTCCTCAAATCTCTCTGTTCTAAAGTAAAACTTTATATTTTTGCTTCCCGCTATACACCTTGCCTGCATTTGCATTCGTCTCCCTGCTACCGAGGTAGTAAATTGTCGCACACAGCGCAACAAAGGTTAATCTCAATTTTAGATAAAATAACATTTTAAATTAAAATCATTTCACGCCAATTTAGTTTGTGCAGTTCATTCTTTCGAGTTAAAAAGTGATATTTGGTGTTTGAATTCGAAAATTGAATTGTGTAAATGTCTTTTCAATAACAAAATCGATTGAAAATTGAAATTCTTGACATTTTATCCGTCAGAAATGATACGTGTCCCTGCTTTTCTCCATTTTCAAAATTTTCGCTAGAAAGAATGACCAGATAATGGAGACATGTCAAAATTTAGCTTCACGATTAACTCAGTACTAGCCTAAAGAATGAACTGCACATACTAAATTGGCGTGAAATGATTGGAGACATGTGCCAAAGCCATATGCATTTTCAAAGCGAAAGCAACTTCCGGGCAATTTTTCACGCTTAAAAGTGAGCACAACTCTTGTTTATTTTCAAACTAAATTTTCGCCGAAATAAATTTCACGTGAAAACTTGCATGAATATTTAACGTGAAATCGAAAACAGTACTAAGCTTTAGATGGCTCAGCTGAGGATGCTGTTTGTAAAGATTTCTAAATCTTTTGTCTGAAATTATTGCATTTTTGAACAATTGGAAGATCCAGTATGGGTAAAGTAAAGTAAAGTTATCCCACGACAACCCTCGTACGGGTCTAGGGGTTGAAGCTGGTAGAGAGCTTCATTACAATTTTTTTTTAATCATTGTGAATACGAGTGTGGAGTGATTAGTTCCACGACTCACTTTACCCCCGATTTAAATCAGGTACCTAATCTGAGCTAGATAAACTCAAAGCTTGGTGCGCGGACCCTCGTCCGAACCTGGATTCGAACCAGGGACCCCACACGCAAGAAGCCAGTGCTCTACCCACTAGGCTACTCAAGCTTTAGTATGGGTAAAGAAATTAGCATTTCGTACGGATTTTATGAGGCGTTACAGCTCGCTTAATTTGCAATTACAAGGAAAAGGAAAATATTGTTGACTTGTTGAGCTCGGTAAATGTTTTCTAAATAAAATTAAAACCTTTTGCTTCACAATTAAATAGGCAAAATTTTTAAATATTTTCCAAATTAAGAAAAACATATTAAACTGACTGATGAATGTAAAATGCAAAAGTTGAAAGACATCCTTCACTTCGCGAAAAAGTCCGGGGCCTTTGATAGCACTGACTTTTTTTTCTCCTGGCCCATCTATCTGGTATCACTATGGACCAATAGGTCTATGTGTGGCCTTGTGCCAACCGGTACAACCTAACCTACTGGTGAATGTAATATTGAAATGTTTTGTCCTGAACTGGAAAATTTTAATCAAGAATTCGAGAGACGATTTGCAAATCTCAATAACCTTTAACCGATTTTTGAATTCATTTCATTTCCTTTTGGCGAATTCGAGATTGGTGGCATTGAGGATATTTGCATTTTTTTGCTTCCATTTATCTATGTGAAGCAACGTTTTCTCAAATGAAAAACATCGAATCGCAACTTAGGAGTTCTCTGACTGATGACCACTTAATGGCATCTATTCGATTGTGGGTCAGTGCTTGTAAGCCTAACTCTACAATACTTTTTGATGAAATGGAGTGTCACGCTTTTACATAAAAAAATAATCCAAAATATTTATTAATAAAGTACATTGCACAAAGTAGTAAATACAATGTATTTAATATATTAATATCAATAAAGAACTTAATTAAATTTTTAATTGTTTTTAATTTAACCCATTTTTCGAAGTCGATCGCGTATAAATTAAAAAAATTAATGTCGATCATACCAGTATTAAGTTTGCCCACCCCTGCTCTATCTACATTTTAGTAGTTTCGAGTTATTCAATGATTTGTGTTTTTCTAAATGCTGCAGACATCTTCAAACGGGATAAAAGTTTAAACATGGGTACAAATACGTTTATTTGAGGTCCATCTGAAGTAAAAGCTTTCACGTTGAAAATATTTGTGGAAGATTGGTTTTAAGCTTATTACTTACGTTCTATCTACGCATTACTTAGCATAAACTTTCTATCTACGGCCGATAAAACGTTTATGCTAAGTAATACTAATTTTCAGAATACATTTGAAAATCTAGTCTTCAATGGATTTTTTGTTGAAGAAGTGCTCGAAGTTATCGGGATAAAATAGGCACTCGCAAGAGGCAAGTGAAAGCAGGTCATTCACATAAAACAGGAAGATGAGAAGATCTAAGATGGAACCTTGTGGAACATCGGCAAGAGGATGGGATATACAGGAATTATAGCAAGCATAACAAAATCGATCGTATAGGTCTATCCAAGATGGAAAGGATTTTCGAAAAAGAAGGGGAGCTTGCAGTTTTGTCAAATTTTCGCTCGAAAGATTGGATGAATCCTTTTTATAGTGCAAGTTGATCTGAACAAATCTAGTGCAAGTTGATCTGAACAAATCTTATAACATCAGACAAAGAAATGTCCGGAATTGATATCTTTGGGTCCCTTTGCAGGGACTTTTAGATAATGTCCGTGTGACCTCAACAAAAAAAACTCTATAGAAGTGATTTGCCACTGGATCTCCGCGTTTTGTTCTGGAGCCCTGTCCATAGACAGTCACAAGAGTTGATGCTTCACCACCTCTTAATTTCGTTAAATTTAACCGCATACAGAAAGTAGCTCAGCATCATACGGTATCTGTCCCTGAGCGTCGAATAACTCCTCTGGTCTAGTACGATCACCAGTTTGAAACCATCTTCACCGGTGGTGAGATTCTTCCTGGAATTCATGTACCCGATGATCCAGTATTTCATATCGGTGCCCGGATTTAGGTTACCGAACATGCCAGTGATGTCACCTGCGCTCTGGCGAGGACCAGGAATCCAACAATTGACATGATAAGTTTTGTCAATATCGGGGTCCAAAATGGTAAATTTGGGCCGACTGTCAGTAATTTTGGAACGATCTGTGTGAGCCACTGCTTAGGTGTTTGATTGGAGCAGGCGACTTGCAGGTGACCGTCAACAAACTTCGTTTGCGTGAAGTTCTAATCTGGTCCCGACCCCGCTATCTCCCGTCACAGTTCGTTCTTAATGTCTCCTCTACATTGTGGCCTAATATCGCTCACTGCAATTGTCACCATGATGGCCACCATGACAAAATTGCATCTGCACACTGGAGCCAGTCATGATTTTTCAGTTGCGCATGATGACCCGCTTTGATGTGTGTGAAAAACCGCTCCGAAAGCCATCCTCAGCCATCGCCATTTCCACAATGTGGAGGCGACATAAGGATAGCTCCTGACCATCGGTCAGGTTGCCATCCTAACGACCTATCACTCATCTTTCCTAAAGGCTAATATTATCTTCAATTTAACGTGAAATTTTCATAAAAAATTTCACGTGAAATTTGTTTCGGTGAAAATTTAGTTTGAAAATAAGTGAGAGTTGTACTTACTTCTTACCATGAAAAGTTACTTTCTCTTTGGAGATGGCATTGGCACATGTCTCCAATAATTTCACGTCAATTTAGTAAGTGCAGTTCATTTTTTCGAGCTAAAAAGTGACATTTGGAGTTTGAATTGGAAAATTGACTTGTGCAAATGTCTTTTCAATAACAAAATCGATCGAAAAGTGAAATTCTTGCCATTTTATCAGTCAGAAGTCAACAGCGTCTCCGCTTTTTTCTATTGTCAAAAATTTCACTCCAAAGAATGACGGGATAATGGAAAAAATGGAAAATTTTGCTCACGATTAAATCAGTACCAGCGTTAAGGTTCTACATTCGTTCACAATCCATTTGTAGCGATCCTATAACACAATCCATTTGTAATCGTCCTATAGCGGTGACAATCGTCAGTTTTCAGTGCTTTGGAACTCTCTGAACAGGGCGTGTTCGTTGGAAGGGGGAAATAGGCACTCAGATTTGAGCACTAGGTTTCGTGAGAACGGTTAAAGATAAAGAAATGAATTATTTGTGGGACATTAGTCTCATTGATACCTTGAAGCACATCAAAGTTTGCAATCACCAATATTTTTCACTGCACAAAAGGAAAATTATTAAAAATAAAAAGAATTTCACGAAACCCCTATGACAATTTGAAGCAAACTAGTAGACATGTTCTAAAAAAAAATGAAGCATCTAACTTTTACTGACTTGGAGAAAACTTGTGCGCAAACTATAAAAAAAAGTTTCGAGAAAAGCATGTTTGTAATTTTACAAAAATTCACAACCATTTATACAGGGACTTATAAGATAATTTTTTAGACCCTTTTTTTTTTAGACAACGGACGTTCTGTTCTTTGCATAGGAGGTAGTGATGGGTGTTTCTGTTGTTTTCAGAAAACGAAAACAAACTTTTTTTTGGAAAAAAAGAAAACTGTTTTTTAAAACAGTTTGTTAACGACAAGAAAAAATGTTATGCTGTGCTACAAAATAAATATTTGCAATGTATGTAGTTCAATTAAGAAACATTCTTCATAGCTTGAATAATCTTCAATTAATTCAGTACAATGAATTTTTACGTATTATGTGTTTCTTGTATATATTTATGTATTATGTCTTCAACCATCGTATCGTAAACATTCATTGCTAGTACTACGAGCTTCCAAACTGAATTGATAATTGTATTGTCCCAATTTTCCAATATATTATCTACTTGATTAACCGTATAATCATACATCAATCAGTACACATGGTCGAAAAGAATCAACATACATGGTAGTATGCAAAAATACACACCTAATATGTCTGACAACCTAGTAGTATATAGGGTTATTCATTTCATGCTTGCATCTGAACATCTATTTCTCGCAGCAAACTGTTTTCCACTAACAAACAGTGCGTTTCAACAAACGAAAAACGGTTCGTGTTAGAAACAACGAAAAACGATTTTATTAAAACAGTTGCTTTTATAAAAACAGTTCGTTTTAGAAAAACAGTGATTTTTGGAAAAACAGTTCGTTTTAGAAAAACGGTTCGTTTTAGGAAAACGATTGGTTTTAGAAATACTGTTCGTTTTAGAAAAAACGTTCGTTTTTTTAAAAAAAAATTGTCGCTGTTTGGAAAAATTGTTCGTTCTGTTTTGCGTTTTTGAGTCCATCAGTAATAGGAGAGATGTGCGCAAAAGAGCAAAACCAGAATCGATTTTTTGGTGTGTCCGACTCCTTTAAGGGATCTTTGCTTAGCTCATGTTTAGTCTAAGCGCTCTGGTGATTTCGTTGATGATTATGAGTCTTATCTTAATATCCGACTATGTTTCATGCGTTTTTACTATCCTTTTAATCCGATCAGCGAAGCATTGTTTGGACTAATTAACCTTCTTACAGCTTATCTTACGATAATCTAGCCAAACTCTAATCTAATTCCATTTCACATTTCGATTCTCACTTTTCCCTGATTCCTACACTAATCAAATCAATGAACAAATAATTTCCAACAAAGCAAACTCAATTCCTTTGAAATGGACAATTACAAGTAAACATAAATTCCTGCAATTGATACATGATTTCATGCAATTGATTCAATTACACGAAAGCACAATCAATAGTAAGGAATACTTCCACGAAAACATTCACTCGACATAAATTGCCTTTGTGTGTTTGTTTCATCTACTATCCGACAATATTGCATAATGGACAAATGAAATGTCCGTATTATCAATTGTAATTATGATTGAGTTTAATTTAATCTGCCAATAAACTCGTATCGATATAAATTACATACCTCCTTTTGCTCACGGCAGTATTAAATACCATTTCATCTACCATAAATTACTTCATGTAAAATTGGAAAACCATATTTTAGTTGATGTGAAATAATTATGAAGTGCTTGGAATGGTTTTATGCCAAAAAGGCGATGAGGCGTTGCCTAAGATACATATAACCGCTGCTTTCTGTTATACGTAGGCTCAAAATAAATAGGACGTGGCAACAGGATCTTACGAGATCTTAGGCAAAATATGTATTGGCTTTTTATAGTCCAGGGACGATTCGGGAATGAATTCTGGAATTTGTTGTCGAGCCCAAATTAGTTCAAGCGTTTGACATTCGCGTAAATGTCATCAGGTATTTTCGAGTTCCGTCGTCTTAAGCTTAATGTAGGCAGCTTTGTAATTCCTCCTAATATAGTGCAAAAACTTTTCCCAATGTTTTCAAACTATTATAGTTACGGAAAGCAGCAACAAAAACCGCTCATAATTTTTAGCCACAAATCAATTATTTTTCCAATAAAATGTTCACCATGTGCATGTCGTCCAACATGCCCATTCTTTCTGTCCCAATTGATGATAAGAATTCAAAATTATTAATAAATACACACGCCAAGCCGACAGGTTGCTACTCGACAATTGTCCGAAATAATTCAACCTTCGTCCCACGACTCATCATGATGACGACACGGTGGCCTTTCTTTACATTGCCGCCTTTTATTCATCTGCACTGAATCCATAAAAGTGGCGTTTAGAAGGAAGAACACCGAGTAGGGCTCGCGTTCTTGGTATCTTGTCATATAATTCTATTTCGAATCGTCTTTTGTGCATGGACAACGATGACGACGACGACGACGGTAGAACTAATCCTCCGAGCCAGAGGTACTTGGAACTCTCGAGGCCCTCCACTTGAGACCATCACAACTTTCTATCCGATGGATTTATCGTCGGTACGTGTGAACTAACACAAAATATTTGAAAAGTTGACCCAACATTAAGAGCAGTCCATAGTATAGGTTAGGTACTCTACTCGCAGCATTTTTTTTGTTTGTTTCTGAAATAGTTAAAAGAAGATTGATGACGAATCGAAAAATGCCGGTAGATACATATGTAGCTCGGTACGTGAACAAACTTGTGCAATGAATTTTTTTTTATCTTCTTCAGGTAGTTAGGATAACAAGTTTTGAAGGATTACATTGATATGTGATAAAGATTTCTTTTCGAGTGGTTATGGTTTGACGGCTATGAAGTGTATCGCTTCAGTAGAGAGCCGAGTATATGAATGGGAATGGTAAATAGAATTTACGAAAAACTGTTTATATGTTACTATTTCAGTGATTTCTCTGAGTTTATCGCCAGGTAAGTTAAAAATAAGAGCGAATCGTTAGTATGGTTCAGGCTGGTTAAATGAGCATTTAACTTATAATTAATAATCCATTTAACCAATAATCCATGATAGCATAAACTGGGGTTTGCACACACATTTTTCGCCAAAATTCAGATCCAAACTACTACTATCTACTCCATTTTTTTTTCAAAATGAAGGAAAAATTTAAGGTTCAGCTGTTGCAACTTCGATTCAGAGTTATCACTTACCAGAATTCGCAAATTGCCTAGAGTTAAGATGCCTACATTTGAGTCACCGGAAGACGCGCTTACATGAGACAGATATGGTGATAGAGAAGTAATAAAGGTTTTCGTTTTCAATAGCAATGTAACTTTTTCATTTATAACGAAAGGAGATGAGTTTGAACTTACAATCTTTATTCATTTTCTAAAATGATTGTAGCGTCTGCATGAAGCGATATTCTATTTCCTTTTTAGAGCTATTCGTCCTGTCTGAGATTGTTAACTTGTTCACGTAGCATCTCATAAGCATTCTCCAAAATATTTCTCTATTACCTCTTTATTTAAATCAATTCAACTTCGCAAAATATTCACACATGCAATATGTATACGCAACTTTAATTCGAACATTTTTCTGTTCCCAAAATTATCATTTCAATATCGATTCTGGTGTTTAATCCTGCGAACATATTAACGATAAATTTTGTTCAGCGCTGTATTGGGCAATTCAGTTTTTCATCTGATATTACCATATTAGGTCATATGATCGCTGAGCGGTAGGTACCTGGTTGACGTACAATCACACGAGGAAAGTCAGTGGATGTCGACCGAAAAGATCGTTTTAAACGTAAGAAGCAGAAAGCCGAAGGAGTTGGCTGCAATTTTGGATTCCTGATTTATTATAAAGTTTGCTTTTGTCTATTGAACGATTCGAGAGACAGACATAGTATGGAGAAAAAAAAGTCAGCGAAGCGACACTAGTGCTAAGTTTAGATTTATTCTGGGGAAACAAAATGATAGTTTGATTTCTAACGATGACTAAAGCTCGGATAGAATTTGAATGAATCGCTGTCTCGTGTTAAGTATAACTATTTTCGGTGTAAGTCAAGCCTTCGATAGTTTGATACCAAGGGTTAATCTACAAAATCAAGTCTATTCTTCTAAAATGCTTGCATAAGGTCCATTCCTTTTACCTAGTCGATGAAACATTCCAGGTTCGATGTAAAAGCTTCAAATCAAAACATCAAGTGCGTGATGGAAATCCACAAGGGACTGTTTTGAGACCTGTACTTTACACAATATTTAAATCTGATCTTATAGTAGGTGACGTAACAACTACGATAACTTTCGCGGACGTTATCGCTATCATTACCCAACGGGAATCGCGGTAATGTATGCTGGCGTAATGCATGAATCAAACAATGCTGGTAATGCACATTTCCGACTTCCAAAGCTATTTTCCAGCAATTATAAGATATACTCGTAAACATGACTTGGAGCATGGAAAATGCTGCAAGGGAGAAAGCTCACATGTTATAAGTCCAAGACTGGCCAATGAAATTCACTCGCAGAAACAAGGGGAAAAGAACTTGCGAGCATACATCGGTTATGAGTAGTCTGCTATATAAAGCGGAAAGATGAAAATTTCGAAGCATTTCAAATCATCACGCACGGGTAAGTAAAATGTATGAAGACAATTCCTCCTAGTAGCAAAAAGCATGCGCTATTGGAATTTCCAATGAGCGTCAGCATGCGAAAACCACACATGCAGAGATACGATCGGCCGCCGGCCAAAGCTTTCATTCATATTGAGGCGTATAAATGCGAGAATACGATGTCGTACTTTCCAAAAAGCTCTTATACATAAAGCTATAGAGCTAAAAGCATGAGTTTCCCCTTGTATAAATCTTCCCAGCCTAGGACATGCAATGTTAAAAAGAAACAACGCGTAATGGTCCGGTAATGCTTACACGCATTACGCGTAATGCTTACCGAATATATCCGTAAGCATTATTTTTCCCGTTGGGTAGCAACAACTCATATCCATATATACATGCACATTTCACACATTAAAGAATATCAAATGAAAAAGTAAAACTACCGAATGTATCAATACAGCAAAGTAACGAGGTCAAATACTTCGGAATGCAGTTTGACAGGAGGCTAGCCTGGAAACGTCACATTGAAGCTAAAAATCAGCAGTTGAAACTTACATTCGTCAAATTCAAATGGATTCTTAATAGCAAATCAGTACTCTCACTCGATTCCAAATCGCTTATTTATAAATCTGTTTTGAAGTCGATTTGAACTTATGGCTTAAAACTTTGGGGAGCAGCTCGTCCGTCGATGAAAAATCCTAAAGGACATTGCCGAATCCTCGTGATATTTTCGCAACGTTTGTCTCTACAGGGGCCTACGAATCGAATCGATTGCAGAGGAATTCAAAAATAGCAGTGGAAAACACATTGCAGCATTTTAAAATTTTTGATAGAGATTTTTCCTAGTCTTTTTTACTTCACTGTGTAAAACTGATAACTTAGATTTGGATCCTTCTTAATTTCTCCAACAATTCATTTCTCTTCTTGCTCGATTAGCAATTTTGGCCTTCCTGTGACTCGTTTCTGTAACCTTCAAATGGAGAAAATCTCTACTAAGATTCTCTATTTGACGTCATTCTTCATTAGTGCGTTTCTGAATGAAACTCTGCAGCCATATCTCAATTCAATCTATTCACCACGCAGATTGGAACAGAGAAAGTGTTTCATCAGTAGAGTTTGACTTCTCTATCAGTTGACAATATTGTCACGGCCATTTTTGACATTGAGTTAGAATTTTCGTGCTAGAGTTCTGTAGGATGCGTGTGAGAAGGTGAAATTTTTGAGTCGCATAGTGATGCAAGACTTTTCATGTTAGCCCGTAATTCCTCCTGAAGTTCACGTGCTCCCTCTTTGTGGAAACGACAGAGCTCCAAAAACCTCGCTTTCGGAATGCTTAAGAGATTTGTCAAATCACTGAAAATACATCGCGTACCATGATACGAATTGTGAACGCGTAGTATGTTATACATGTTAAGATATTTGCCATATTTAACTTATAAATCTTCGCCTATTAAAAGTATCCAATTAATCTTGTTATTATAATATCGGACTTAGTGTACATAACCGTCGCTTGCCAATAAAAATTTAACGAATAATATATATTATGTACGGAAAAATAAATAAATAGGCAGCGGTGAGATTCGCGCCTACAGGTACTGCCAACTGACAAACTCAATCAGTTGAGTTCTGCATGATGAAGTTACGTGACGTCATCGGATAGATATTTTTCTCTATCAAATTTACAGAAACGAGCAACTGATTGACGATTTATTTTGTATCTGCTTACTACGTTTCTGGCAGTATATTTTAATTTTTTTAACAATACACCAATTTTAGCATATATAACTATAATTTTCCAAACTTCTGCATTTAACGGCTTTTTCTTGGCATTCATCATTTATACACTTGTATAACTTACCAGGTGTGTAAGTATGTAACCGGAATTTGCCTATAGGTGGCGCTAGATGTCGATGCAGTTACCGGCACATCACGTCAGCTATGTCTTGTTATTGTTTTGATATCCGACAAAGATTTTCAACTCACAATAACACGAGTTTCATTCAGTAGCATTAGTTTATTAGAGATAAACATGTCGAGTTTTGTGCCAACAAATTACGATTTGCGGACAGCACTACTTTTCTGTTTTCGTCTGAAGAAAACCGCAGCCGAATCGCATCAAATGCTTGTGGAGGCGTTCGGTGAGCATGTTCTCGGTAAAACACAGTGTTTCGAGTGGTTCAAACGTTCAAAAGTGGCGATTTTGACGTGAGGAACGAAGAACGTGGAAGACCACCGAAAGTTTGAAGACACTGACCTGCAAGCCTTGTTGGACGAAGACGACGCTCAAACACAAAACAACTGGCGGATCAGTTAAAGGTGGCCCGAGAAGCCATCTCCCTTCGGTTGAAAGCCATGGGAAAGATACAAAAGGTGGGGAAATGGGTTCCACATGAACTCAACGAAAGACAGCAGGAAAACCGCAAAACATCATGCGAAATGCTGCTCGCCAGGTTCAAAAGAAAGCCATTTTTGCATCGAATTGTGACTGGCGATGAAAAATGGATATATTTCGAGAATCCTAAGCGCAAATAGTCATGAGTTACTCCGGGTGAATCATCAACATCGACGGCAAGACCAAACCGCTACGGACGAAAGACAATGCTGTATGTTTGGTGGGATCAGAAGGGCGTAATCTACTAAGAGCTGCTGAAACCTGGGAAAACTGTCAATACTCAACGCTACTGACAACAAATGACCGATTTGGATCGAGTTTTGCGTGAAAAATGACCAGAATACCAACAAAGACAACACAAGGTGATTTTGCTGCATGACAATGCACCAGCACACAAAGCAAAACAGGTCCAGGAAACGATAGAGTCGTTCCGTTGGGAGATTCTTCAGCACGCGCCTTACTCACCGGACCGAGTCCCATCCGATTACTACTTGTTTGCATCGATGGGACACGCACTTGCTGAGCAGCGCTTTACTTCTTACGAAGATGTACGAAAATGGCTCGATGACTGGTTTGCCTCAAAAGAACAACAGTTCTTTTGGCGCGGAATCCACAAATTGCCAGAAAGATGGGAAAAATGTATAGATAGCGACGGACAATACTTTGAATAAGTTACTTTGTATCATATCATTACAATAAACGTGTATTTTCTGTACAAAAATTCCGGTTTCATCCTTATACACCTGGTACTTCCCTTGATTACTTATTTGACTCAAATTACAAATGCTTCATGTAGCGAAAATTCGATGCAAATCTGGCAAGGTGTTTTTTGTTAGGAAGTGAAATTATTTGAAGCGTGTCTCCTGCGTCCATGGGTTCTAAATGGTAAAGAATTTTTATACTGTATTAAAAAAAGTGTTATTTTTTCTTGTTTTGAAATCAGTCCTAAATTAACCTCGATTTACCATCGCAGATGGAATATGTTTCATTTTTGCACACAAAGTCAAAGGATTTAAAGTAGGTGAGTTAGGTAGGAATCTACCCATACGATTAAGACTTTGACGTGGGTTCTGATTGAAAAATGAAGTTTTAACCTTTTGTCTTGTAGATGGAAACATTTATCTACATTTCATGTGGCTGACCCACGCTACCACGTGATGCTTATTGGTTTTTGTTTCGATTAATCACAAACAAGTAGAATTTAGAGTTGAAAAGAATCGTCGTCATTGTTATCAACATATGACACGCTTTCCAATGAATGTTAATTAAATTTTTTATCGCCACCGGTCTTTGGCGTCGTCCGTTCGTTTGCTGATTGCTGCAAACGCCGGGCCGGCCAGTAAACAAACAGCTTGATTCTCGGAATTCTGTCTCCCGTGCTTTTCAGCCATGAAGAGAAATTTTCCTCTACGGTAACGAATTTTCAGCACATTCTGACGGTTCATGCACGTTCCTTCGACACAAAAGCTCATATTCGCGCTCCTCTCGCACACTCGTTCATTCCATTTTCGTATCAGCGACTGAGGAACATGCTATGGTCCAGCGTCGGGATGCTGTAACATCACTGTTGTAGCAAAAAATCATTCCTGCGTTTCAGACAAGATTTCATGTGAATTCTTGCTTTCGACCCCGTCCAACATGCTCGAGGATGAGACGCGCAATTATCAAATTTCGGCGAATTTCAACCCAATTTAAGTAAGTCGAGGACGGCGAGCCAGATATTCGTGAAAAACGCTCAAACGAAGCTGATCACAGTCGGATTCCGTTGAAAAGCACACACGCGTCTCGAACACATTTTTTCCGATGAACGACTGGCAAGCAGAAGCACTACAGCAATAGAACAATTTCAGGGGAAAAAACCCAGCAAGTCCATAGGAATCCAATTCGCTGCTTTTAATGACAAACGCTATCAGCATCAAGTGAAACATTGGATTAGTTGTTGCTTGCACGGAGGGTTCTAGTGTTCTTGGAAATTCTTAAGTAGGTGCAAATAAGAAACACATAGACGCAAAAGCCGTGCTGTTTCGGACGTTTAATTCAAACGAAACAACGTGATCAGGTTCATGACCAACAATCAGAGTATTATTTATGTACAGACGCGCTCGCAACGTTGATGAATCCAGCGTGGTATGTAAATGAGGTGCGGCAGTGAGCGGTGCGAATACAATGGCATGCAGCTTCACGGGGTGGACGTACACAGACGACGGTCAGGTATCGCTCGCGATTATTAATATCTGAATCGATTAAACGCATGCATGGCCAACGAAGCAGCACAAATTTCATCTCTCATTGGAGTTTTGCCACTGCGGATGCACGAATGATTCTCGTATACGTGAGGACAAAAAACAAGATAATGCGATGAGCTAAAAATCCTTGAACTCTTTCAATCGTTTTCGAGTCCGAAATCACATGGATTCGCTTGTTTCATCCGTCCGTCACCCAATCTTCTCGATCCGATACGATCAATCCACTATTTTTAAAGGTTTATTCATTCTTTGTTCAGATTACTGACTGCAAATTGGCGACAAGAAGAGTCAAACCGGAATATTCAACGACCCGCCGTTCTGTTCATTCTGCCGTCTCCATTGATGATATGACGAACAGAACAGATCAGATACCGCGCCGGTTCGGGCTTTGCGATCGCTTCGATAAGATAACACCTGAGCCAGGAGATTTATGTATGTTGGAGCAATCAGACACGACACAGCGACACAGCAATCATACAGTCATGATCGCGATGTGATCATATTCCTTTCGGAATTCCAGGTGTATGGAGCTGCCGAGGGGCTTAGGAAACAGCTTGTAGTTTGTTAGTTTTACCTGCCACATCGCTTAGTCAGCCTACATATCGTCGCTGTGAAATCAAACCGGCATATCTGCAAAAATTGAGTTTTTGAGTTTTTGGTATCAAAAAATTCCTTATTTTCCCCTCTATTTTTATGTCGCACCGGCATATCGTAAAGTTGAATAAAAACCCGTCTAATGGTGTTTTACCGCTTTGCATTCACGTGGAAATAGCCCACATGCGAAAACTTTAAAGCGCTCTAGCGAAGAATGTGTATTTTGCAGATATGCCGGTTTGATTTCACAGCGACGATATGTAGCTACATACTTATGTACATACGTTCGAAGGTGAAAAGACCATTCGACATCGGCAGGCAAACAAGCTAACAAACTATTAAACAGAATTTATTTTATGAATCATACTACTACTCATTTCTGTTTCAACTTCATAAGGCAATAACCAACGGATGCACCCCAACTACTGATCGAAGAACAAAGGGGCAGAATGTAGAGGGAGGAAGGAGCAGGTAATGAGAACCAAATCGAGAAGATGGTGTGATCAAAGGTAAATGGTCGTCATCCATCCGTTTTGATGAAGATTGCGAAATTCGTTAATCAGATTATACTTGGCATGCATGCGTGAAAAAATTTTCAATTTGTTAATGGCTATAAGCGGATGGATGATGGCGATTCACAGTTGATTCCCAGGTGTTTGGTCAAAAAGTGAAATGAGAAAATATTTGCTAATATGACGCACTGTATGATGAAAGAGGTTTCGTTTGTTGATGAAATCATGGGATTTAATGGAAATGGTATAATTTTCAGGATTTTTTATTTGATTTTAGGTGTCTGTGGAAGGTAAGTACCAAAAGTCGTTTATTTTAGTCACAATCCCTTATTATGACGTGACCCTTATTCTGATCCAAAGGCACGACCCAACGAAATCCATTCAAAGATTTGTGCAGTAAGATCAGGATGTCATTTCATGAATGATGCGTATGAAGCGGTCTTGAAAGCAACTGTTATCTTTCACAAATTTCTCAGACCTGTCCTTAAGTTCTTTTGGCTTCAATGGAAATCCAAAATTTATTCGCATTATTCGATAATATGGAATGGCATTCTTCATATTGAAGAATTGGTTACTTTATTGATTTATCCAATGCAATTAGAGGTATTCTTTAGCCGAAACAGTACCCTAATGTACTTGCAGTATAACCCCATTCAGGGTATTCGTCGTAGTTGCTGTCGGTTGTAAATTTCGACAAAAGAATGATTAAATGATTAAATTTTGAGTTTTTAATGCCAACGCTTTCCAAATCTATTTTGTTTTTCATTCATTTATATGCAGTTCTTGGTTTGTGTCACTTGCTTAATTTTTAGTAACGATTCATTCTTCAATGGCCCGTTTTTTCTGGAAAATAATGTCAACGTCGCCAGCTTAACGCATTAATTGGGCGAAGCTAGGGAAGATGACACCCCTCATGCTTGCCACAGCATGCCAGACTACTTTTTTGCGTCAGAATGATGAACCGAAAAGCCCCAGGCCCGGACAATATTCCATAGAAGTCCTAAAATTAGTGGTGGAGAGACACCCGTCAACATTACTACGTATGTACAATGAATGTTGACTAGCGGGTTAACTAGCACACTATCATCACCTCTCTGTATGCTTGATGCTGCGGGGAAACTTCTGGAAGGGTTGCTGAAACCTCGGCTAAAGGCAGTTATATACGAAGAGCTGGTGACATCTCGAAAAACCAACATGGATTCAGCAGTGGCTGCTCAACAATAAGTGCTATCTGCGAAGTAATTAACGCAGTAGATCGAGCAGAGGCCGCTTGTCATCGGGCTAACGCTTTTAACTCGGCGAGATGGACAGACATATTAGATTCTCTTCAGCGACATTTTCAAAATAGAGGAATACTTGCTGGCAATGGTACGGGACTACTTGAAAGATCGCCAATTAATTTATGAAACGAATCAGGGAACTGTACGCAAAACCATTGCAGCTGGAGCAACACAAGGGTCCATTCTCGGGCCAGACCTAGGGAATATTGCGGATGATGGTCTCTTACGCCTCGAAATGCCGGAAACGTGCTCTTGGTGGGCTATGCTGATGATGTAGCCGCTGTCATCACATCAAAAAATCCTCACCTCGCCCAACTCAAACTCAAACAAGTAATGAAAAGGGTTGAAGCCTGGAATGGTCTCCAACTGGCGATCGCAAAAACTGAGATTGTCATGCTGACCAAGAGGAGGATACCAACCATTATACCCATTACGGTTGGCTCTGAAGTACTTAAACCCAGAAAATTAGATAGGTATCTTGGAGTGATGTTGGACTCGAAGCTGGCTTATGTAGACATCCGAAAAGTATGCGATAGGGCGCTACTGGCTGTTATCTCGCTTGATCTTTAATGACTTTAATATTAGTACGAAAATTTCAATAGCTGTTTTTTATGGCTGACAAATTTTGGTTTTTATTCTTAATTACAGTAGTACAATTTTATTTTTTTATATATCGGCCCTCAAATGTGCGCAACACATTTTACCGAGTTTATCTGTGAGGTACTGTATATAGCTCAGGTTCTATGGGCATAAAATGAATTCCGTAAACATTAAATGAATTGGGTTTGTCTGGTTTGCTCGGGAGAGAAGCGTCTGGCACCTCTTAGCACTCTGGCTCGAAGACCCATTTTATTCACACTCCCAGCCTAATCAGAACCAAAGGAAATAACTGACGATATTCAGGATCAAGTATGAGAGAAAAGAAGTCATTTTCATCCTAGCCAAAGCATTGATATCAGAGACACATTCACAGAGGAAATTTTATCTATTCTGTATAAGTATGTGTCCTCTTAGGTAGTTGAGTCCAGTCGGTGCTCTGCAAACATTCCTTGAGGAATGCTACAGTCGCATAGTTGTGCTATGAAAGGAAGGCTTTATTGTGCCTAACCAAATCAGAAGACATCAACCTCTCTGTGTGAGTATCAACTACCCACTTCCCAAAAATGGCATGTGGAGATGTGATTGGATTCATGGTGGAAGTACGTCACTAGAAAAATTAGCTGTGCCTGACGGCCTATTTCCTTTTTTTGTTTTTGCTCAATTCGGAAATGAAATTACGGAACCCCACTTATAGAAGGTGTCGAAAAATTGAGCACCTATCTTTTCTAACGATTCCTGCTTTCGATCTTTGCGAAGATGTATTTCTAGGGCTTCTGGAATTACGCTTAAAGTTCTACTTGACACAGTAAAAACTCTTGTACTTTCGATGTAGACCCCAGCTCTACAGGTTAGTTAGTTAGTATTCAGGTGCTGTTTTGGTTTTAAAAATTAAATAAGTTTTTGCTTGGCTGTTTTGTTCTACAGGATATGCTACTACGAATTGACTCTGTTAACTTTTCAAAGGACCAATATGCAAGGAATCAATCAATTGAGATTTATTTTTTTTAACAAATTCTTGTTATTGAACAACATCGATTTGTACCCATAAAAATTATGCCAGCAAAAATTTTTTAAAAGTTGCCTGACATGATTGTATAGGAAAATGATTGAATCTTAGTTCTTCAGATAACTGACTCGCAAGGAAATATGCTAATATTTTATGCCTCTACAAACGGTTATCGCATTCTGCTTTGGATGATAATTGTCCAAGACAAATGAAAGCCTTAACTTGTATATAGAATAAGTAGCTGACAAATTTTAGTGGCTTTAATTTACAAAGCCGTGAATATAAGAATATTCCTAAAACAATTAATAAAGAAAACCTAAATTATGGTTTTCTCCCTTTTCAGATGTAAAATACTGTTAGTCTTACGGTCCTTATCTCCTAGTTCTACCAAATTTAGATAGCCTATTCAACAGTATTTATTCTTAGAAATACTAGTCGTTGTCTTAAAGTTGTTTGCGGAATGTCTGCTAAAAAATTCTCATCCACGCAATCATCCTAAAAATGTTGTACTCATCAGAAACAAAGTCTTTTACATGAGCAATTTTGGTGTCAGCTCAACGTTCACCGTTGAAATAAATTAAAATGATGAATAAAATTAGTAACATGTGGGCTAGCTAGGGTTGCCAACTCAGTGGATCGGAAATCCGGGAGGAAAATAAAAAAATTAGTCAAAAACAATTTTATTTATTTAAAATGATATTTCTTACACAACGAGTTGCTTGTAATGTTTTTTGATTTGCAAGGATAAAGCTATAGAATTCTTTACATGTGTAATTAAAATTTGTGCATAACTGAATTTCTGATTTTACATGTGTTTCCTTAAGCCGATTACGATTTTTTCACCACAGTAGATATATAATACCAGTTCTGGCGCACTTAAGAGGAGCAAAAGAAGAGTAAATAAGAGGAGCAAAGAGGAGCAATAAGGACATGGTTCCTGCATTATCCGCACGCGCATTCCACGCATGACGTAAGCGATGATCTCGAACTGATAAACAGCCCAGCTGAGCTGATAAACAGCCTAGCTGAACTGATAAACAACCCTGTTGAACTAATAAAGAACCTTGTGGAGCTGACAGCACAGTAGGGCTGATAAATAGGGTAGTTGAACTGCTAAACAACCCTGTTAAGCTAAAAGCCCAGTTGAGCTGTTTATTAGTTCAAAGATCATCGCTTACGTCATGCGCGGGCCGATAATCGAAGGCACCATGTCCTTATTGCTCCTCTAATTTGCACCCTTTTTGCTCCTCTTAAGTGCGCCAGAACTGGTATTATATATCTAATGACCACAGTTCGTTTACTACGCTGAAAACACGATAAGCGGCCACATTTGCAGATAGGGATCGATAGAGCGAATGTAACAAGTTTTTTATTTCTTTGCCTGATTCTTCTTTACATTTTTCAAAAAAATTAACCCAACGCAAGTCTTCGGTCTTTGTTTTACTTGCGACAAGGTCATGCACTTCTCGCAGCAAACAGTAATCGTCGTACAATTTATCCCCATTTATTGGCCCATATAGAGAAGCACTCAGATCTTTTATTTCTTCTTCAAATCTAGTGCAATTTACGATTTTTAATCATTAATATTGTATTATTTACAAGCATATAAAAGCGAGCATAAAATATAAATAAAAATATAAAAATTCTGTGAAGGCAATTTTCGTTAAATTTCCGGGAGAAATTAACTGCATTCCGGGAGCCGGGAGATTTTTTAAGTGAACTGTATTTTTCCGGGAGAATCCCGGAATTCCGGGAGAGTTGGCAACCCTAGGGCTAGCCCGTGAAATTAAATTCATATTTCATTTAACTTTCGAATTTGTGACACACTGCAATTTCGTCATTGTTGCCTTTCGTTTTAGTTCAAAATTATTACTCATTAATTCACTACTAATTTCCCTCACTTCCGCCCAAAAATTAAAAGCTATATCATCTTAAAATCAATAACTCATCACTTACCATTCTATGCTCCTATATCCCTTAGCGCAACAGTGCAGACTTTTGAAAGATCCCAAGACCGCATAATCCATCGAGGTGATTTCCTTAGTGAATTGCATATGTGTTGAGTTCACCGCAGTGTCATACAGATTCCGGAAACAATGATCGGTCGACGATTGATCCTCGCTTCCATCCACCACAATGACCAGCGATAATGCGACTATTACCACCATCAGGTCTGCCATCCAACTCCTCCAATTTCTCCGTAAATCCATCATTTTGCAAGTTTTCCGCGAACTCTCTTCTACCGTTCTAATCGCACAACAAATATTCGCAAATTTACCCGGCACCAGCGAAAAGTACTAAGTTTATTTACAATTATCCCCAAAGATAATCAAGTAAAATTTAAATCTCAAGATTAAGCTATAGAGAATTCAAAGAAGCAACACAAAAAAACAACAACAGACAGAAACTATCTCTAGTCGGTCGCTTAACTGGAAGACTTGGCGAAAAATCGGTTTTCGGTCTTAAAATAAAATCCGCGATTCACTTCCTTCTCCTTCTGCGTGTATAACATCGGCTACTGTACGGAACGGTCGCGACGGAATGCCAGCAAATTCACGGGAATCCACTTGTTGGCGACTTTGACTTTATTTCCTTTTGCTGCGTATGACGGCGTCGACGACAGTTCTTTGCTGTTGTTGCTGCTGACACATTTTCCACACGAAAACGTTTTATTCTTGGAATTTCTTTCCCCACTGACTGCACAACAACGATTTCAGCCTGCCTCCGTCCGTTCGGATTTTGCGGAGGTTTTTTTACGATGGGTAAAAATTGCTTGACCGTAGCGAGTTGATTCACCGAAAACAAAACTTTCACTTTGTTGTTTGTTGAACTAAATGAATTCGATTGGATATTGGGTTCACGAATGCGATGGCACAAATCGCGCGAATCAAACACTCGTTTAAATGAATCAGAATTTATTCCAGGGGTTTTCTGACGATTCTATTTCGCTCACATGTGAATAGTATTATTGATGATAAACACTCGCGACACAGATGTAAATAACCACACACGTGAAATAGACGCTAGACGAAATTCAACCACAAACCACACGCCAACAGGGCCAACAAACGACTGACAAACGAACGAACTGGCTAGCGAACGAAGAGCGATTGTAGATTGTCGAGTCAGTGTAGTTCACTTGATTTTCCGGCAGGTAGCTCTGGCTGCCATGCGAATTTCTTGGAATTGGCATATAGGATGTGCGCTTGTGCCGTAGACAGGGCTGCCGACTGCAATGTAAAAACTATTGCTCCGTGAATCGATTTTATTAAGTGGTTTTTTTGTGGTTACAGTGGGCCCCATCGACTTGTGAAGGATGCTATCTAAATGTGCCAAGTGCATGTGGATGATTTAGAAATCAATTTTTGAACGGCATAAATAGCGAAATGAGTTAAAATTGCCGAAGAAATTGTCTCAATGAGAATCATACAGTTGGGGACAAAACTCTCCATACACCCCCATCTATCTATGAATTGAAATCAAAACGGGAAATCACATAAAATCAATTATTTAACTTCAACTTTCAACATGTTGATTTTTAGACAAATATTCGTCAGAAATTCGATTGAATGCGACACTTAATTATGATCTTCCCCAAAAACATCACAGCATATTGAGTGATAAATCATTTCAAGCAATAAATCGGAAACGATGATAATAACAACAACAACATCATCTTCCGATCGTTCGCGTTCATCGCTTCAAAGCGAGAAATTTATTACTGTGATTATCAAACATCAAAGATCATTCAACGCCCAACCATATTCAGTTTAAGAATTATGTAAATTTGATTTCGTGTTTAGAAACAGATCGTTTATCGCTTGTTCGAACTTCGGATATGAAGCGTGTTGCTTGTTAGATGCTATTATCGTTAAAATTTATGGCTTTCTACTGGTTTGGTTTGCAGATGCAGAGCCGCTGTAAAACTATTCTGGATATGGTCATGGAAAGACTTCCGAACTAAGACGAGCCCGTTTGCCTATTCAGTGGGTGTTTCGTCATTGGGAAGAGGAAACAGTGAAAATGAATAAATTTCGAGTGATTCGAAAGCGCAATGACAGTAGTACCTACTTGTCCGGAAGCTTGAAGCTTCAAAGTTGGCGCATAATATCATAATCAAATCGCATCACCGGTGGCGACCACTAGTCGCCACAACAGTTTGCATACCGGCCGATAATTTGGACTCGCAATGGACTCGCCCGGACGCCTGGAATCTCGAAATGAGTTCCCGAGAAATTCATTAGGAGGTTCGCATTCAAATCACTTGCCAAGATCATGCGATAGTACCTACTCCGATGGAATTGGCTGGATGGTTGCAAGCGGATGTCCCCATATGTCCCAACGTGTGCGGTTTTATGATTTATTGTTCGCTGGCCGCTTGCGTAAGGCTCCAAACCCCAAGTGCACTGAACCTCCTCTGCCTGCTTGCTCCACGCACATGCAAGCCAGCTCGTGTTGGTGGCGGTGTGGTATGTGCATACATGTGTATCTGCATAACTTAACTAAGCAGCCCTAGTACGGATTGCTGATTACTGAATGACGACACTGGATGGACAACGCCAATCTCTCCTGAGGCCTCTGACTTCCATTCTTAAGCACAGCATGGGCGAACTGTGCTGGCTGGAGTCAATTGGCAGTAACGGATAGTCATTCTGGTCACGAAGTGCTTTATCAATTTTTTTAAGTCGCGAATCTGCCGCTTGACTTCTGCAAATCATTAAACAATCGATTCCGCGAATACCCACTAAATACCACCTTCACTATGGCAACAAATATGGCTTGGAGCGTGGTTCAGTGCAATGGACTGGCGGCGCACATGAATTTTAATTAATCGAAATGTTGGATTGTATGAATGATGGAATTAGTAAAATTTAAAAGAACTCGCGATGATACCATTCAAAATCGTTAGTGGTGAGTAATTGCGGTGGTTACAGTGAAAAGTGGTAAAACTTCGATGACAGTAATTAATAATTATATGTATGTTACTGCTAATGTGAGGGAATGTCGTTGATTTGATCACAGAGGAAGCCCAAATGATGGCAGAAACTACATTCAAAGTCTATGATATTAGAACTGGACTAATTCAAATGGTCGGAAACATGTCAAATCTCCGGAAAAATTAAAAAATAGAACTGATATTTTACTACCAAAAGTATAAAAGTCAGTATTGTTTGGTGGTTCGTCACATTTTCTTTTCTTGGATAGAAGAAGTGATGAGTTCTTCCTTTATAGTTAATAAATATTGAATAAATAAATTCAATTTTAAAAGATAATATTCCAAAAAATACCGCGACATTGAGTTTTTCAACAAAATAATAACACAAATTATAAGTTCAATGCAGAAAAAAAGTTGCCAGCTATGATTTATCCCGCTCAGAGACCTGACCACAATTTTTTTTAAAATTGTGAAGTATCGAAATAGCTAAAACTTAGAAGAATACATGGAGAGAAGTTTTCAGGATTCATAAATACTTACTTATTTCTTTATACAATTGAATGCAGATTTATTCAAAGTACCCTCCATCTGAGGCTACAAAATACGTTCATCTTTTAGGTATTTTATAGATTCCTTGTCTTTTTGATACTTTCGTAACTATCATAGAAAGGGCTAACTGCATCGATTGAAACAAATTCCAATATGGAGGCGAAATGTCTGTTGAATACGGTAGATGGGATAATATTTCCCAGTTCTACCTTTCTTAGTAGTTTGGATAAATACACTTTCATTTCACACACAATCTACAATTCTTTTCAAACACTATACACTTTCAGACACATCAGCATTTTTACACCAAAAACTAGGATAAGATGAAATGCGAGTTTAGAATAATTTTGACAATATACATAAGTGTGTTTGTTACAAAAATAAATTAACTCCTCACCATCCTCAGTGCTGCTTGTTTCCGCAATCCGCATCCCTCGTAGTAGCCCCGTACTGGTAAGTTAACGTTTCTTTGTGGAACTATCGTCCTACCTCAATGGCCGCTTCCCTTATGCTTTCTTACCTTTATCTGGTTAGGATTTGGGATGATACTTTTTCAAGTATTTTGTCTTCAAGCAATATTTCTCTTGTTGCTTCTTCATTTTTGTCGCTTTGTTCACTTTCCCAATTCAATAACAAACCCAATGCTAAAAACAGGATTATCGATTTCGTTCTGACTAATCTGCATCCTTCTTTCTTTTGCCTGAGTCCTTTTCTATTTTCATATGTGCGCTCTGATCTTCCTCCTTTTATGGCAGTAACTCTAAACCGTTCATTTTTCGTATCGATTTTACAAAAGCAAACTATTCCGCTTTGTCCAATGAAATAAATGGTACTAACTGGCACAATTTCTTCAGAGGGCTAAGTGTGGATGATGCTCTCTACAAATGTTATTCTTTCTTGTCTTACTTAATTTCCTGCTACACTCCTTCTTTTCACTGTAAAAGAAGTTCCGATCCTCCGTGGTTCACCGTCGATATCGCGATGGCTCTTGGAGTCAAAGGTACAGCGCGTAGCAAATACAAAAGGTCTGGCTCGTTTAATGACCTTTTGAAGTTTCAAAGATTATGGGCTGCTGCTAAAAAGGCAGCCAATGACGTAATCCGTGCTTACCCTAAGCATGTCGAAACTTCTATTACTTCCAACAATCCTAAACCTTTTTGGTCTTATATCAATTCCCTTAAAACTTCTTCTGGCATTCCTGTTGTTATAAGCATATCTTCATGATAAGTCTGCCTCCTAACTTCAAGATTCTTGTGAGCTTTTTGCTCAACTTTTCTCTCCTTTCACCTACAATCACAGTAACTCTTTGCCAACAGCCATTTTTCCCGCACCTGATTGTACTCGTTCTGCTTTTTCTACTAATCCTTTGGAAGTGGAATCATACATGTTGTCTCTTGACGCAAGCGCTTGCTTCGCTGCTGACGGCATTCCGATTTGTACGCCAAATTATTTTGAGCTCCCTTGTGTGTTCATTTGTCAACAATTTTTAACCTTAGCATCTCAACCGGGACCTTGCTATCACTTTGTAAATCCGCCAACATTTTTCCCATCCATAAAGTTGGTTATATTTCATCTACATATCTCTAATCACCGTCCCATATCCCTTTTCTCATGTTTTAGTAAGATCCTCGAAAGAGTCGTTTACAAAAGAGACTACCCTTTCATCCAGCCTTTGCTGGTCAGGGAACAGCATGGATGAACAACGGTTACAAACTTACTGTCGTTTGCAAGCACCGTTGCTTCCGCAATCGGCCTTCAAAAACAATTAGATGCCATTTATAGTGCACAGACTTTGCCAAGACCTTCGATTCTGTGAACCAAGATATTCTTTTACCAAAGTTAGCCGGATTTGGTATCTCCGCTGACCTTTTTTCTTGGTTCTCTTCGTAGGTTTGTGATCGCTCTTGTGTTGTTACTGTCAACTCTTGCTCTTCCACACCTTTTTTTCCTACCTCAGGAGTTCCGCAAGGATCCATCCCTAGCCTTTTATTGTTCCTTTTTGTTTATTAACAATCTTCTTTTCCCCTTTAACTGCGCCTTTGGCGTGATTTTTGGATCCAAGTCAAAGTTCGACTTGTATATTTTACACATCACTGCCAAGGTTTCTCATTTTTCCGGCTTCATATTACGGATACTTAATCGATGCGATTGAATCCGTAAAACCCCGATTCACCCGATCGTTATTTTATAAGTTCACTATTCCGTAGTAATACAGTATGCGCCTCTCGATCCTTCAAATTCCTTCCTTTGAGTCACGTACAGTGTTCTTCGACGAAGGCCTCCTTTTTAAATTTTTAACGGCTGTATATTGGTATTCACCTTTCTGTTAGAGAATCGGGCCGTTCTAATAGAACATTATTCGACTTTAATGTTACCCATTTTTTTGTATCTGCTTTGTTTGCCTGGTCAGCAAAATAGCCTTAACTTTGATCCTCTTCCCCTGACGTTATCTGTGTTTAAAAATATTTTCAAAAATAACGTTCTGTCATATACTCTGAACATGTTCTAATATACTCAATTCCCTAATTCGAGGCCCAACGTGCCCGAGGTTAATGCGGAACCTACCACGGTTTCTACCGACAATGATTTCGTTTACCGATCATATGACATCATGCCTTCCAGCAGGGAACCTGGGCATTGCCTCGACGGGTGCCGTGCCTGGAAGAGAGGAGAATATATTGCTATGGATGTGGGCAACCTGACATCTGAAAGCTGGAAGTCGGCCTGCAACCACGGCTTCACAGCAAGTGAAGCCTCGACTGTACCCTGCCTCGATCGTATACTGACACCTCGGACACATCGTCTCCTCAGCCAAAACACCTTCACTACGTAGAGGACCCTATCTACCATTAGTTTTCCTGCCTTTCCATAAACGCTGGCTGGCATAATATAAAGGGAAAGACTTAGATTCCTACACCATCTGGGGTCTGAGGCTGTCTTCTTTCGGTTGGGGAGCATTTTCTCCAGTATTTATGCTTCATCGAATCCCGCCTGGGTGAGGAGGCTTGCCAGCCATGCCTAGGGGCGCTTTGGTCATGTACGCCCAAAATCTCTTTCTTCCTGTATTTTATTGACATTGTGGCTACTAATCTGTGTTTATGACGGCTGAATGCTATCGGGTATATACATTGGAAACCGAATAATGCTTCATTTTAATTAATTAATTAATTAATTTACACGTTATTCAAAATATTGCCCATCGCTTGCCATCACTTTTTCCCACCTTTCTGGTAGCAAATAAATTCTACGCCGGAAAAAGGCTTTGAGGCCAAGAACGAATCAAGCCAATTTTTGATAGCAGAAGTAAAGCGTGTTCCAGGGAGGGCGTTTTGCATCGAACGAAATAAATGATATTCAGATGGCGCCAAGTCTGGTGAATATGGCGGGCGTGGTAAAACTTCTCAGCCACTATTCTCCAGACAATTTTTGACCGGCATAGTAGCGTGTGGTCGAGCAATGTCATGATGAAAAATTACAGACTCGTGTCTGGTCGCATATTCCGGCCGTTTTTCTGACAATGCTCGCTTCAAACGAATTAATAGTTGTCGGTAGAGCTGTCCCGTAATGGTTTGACCTGGTTTCAGCAACTCGTAGTGGATCGGTCCCTTCTGATCCCACCAAATACTGAGCATTACCTCGGAGCCGTGTATATTCGGCTTTGACATCGATGTTCCTGGTTGGCCGGGTTTCACATACGATTTCTTGCGCTTTGGGTTATCATAATGTATCCATTTTTCGTCACCAGTAATAATTCGATGAAAAAAAGACTTTCTTTTGCAGCGTTCGAGGTGCATTTCAGACATGCAAAATCGCCTTTCGACATCTCTTGGCTTCAGTTCGTGTGGCACCCAATTTCCTATCTTCTGGATGAAACCTAACTCTTTCAAATGCCTGGAAATGGTTTTCTGTGTCACATCTAGTGTTTTTGCGAGCTCATCTTGCGCTTGGCACAAGTCTTCACTGAGGAGGGCCTCTAATTCTTCGTCTTCAAATTTTTTCTCTTGATCAGGGCGCTCTTTGTCCTTGATGTCGAAATCGCTATTTTTGTAGCGTTTAAGCCACCCAAAACACTGTTTTTGATAGAGTATCGCCGCCATAAACATCCTATTTTCAAAGTTTCCCATGAGGCTAAAAAACTTATGCGCACACAATGTTAACAAATTGTCTTTGAGGCTTTGACAGCTAACTGATGGTACTTTAAAATGACATATATGTCATTGGAGTATTACAGCGCATGTGCTGGTGGGGCCATCTGTTGTAAAAGTTCGGTTTTCAATGCATACACCCCATACGTAGCGTCCCCATTTCTCTAAGCACATCCACCCCATGTTTCAAGAACCCACCCCGGTTGCATACAGCTAGCAAAGCGTTAAATTAGCATCTGTTGAGTGTGAATAAATGAATGTTCCGCTGATGCGGACTATCTCTAGGGCACCCTCCTACAGGTGTAAATAATTATTTTTATTGCCTCACTGTTAATCATTCACATTTGATTTGTATAACTCCACCTGGGATTCACCCGTTATTTAGCACTGCGCCGCGTAGCAGGAGAATGTCTGGTTGGACCTTTTACTATGAAATGAAAGCTTTAAGTATAGGCACAAAGTTAAGTTTTTTTTTTGTAGATATTCGTACCAGACACTTATTTCATGTAGATGACAGACAAAGTTTAGTTCATTGCCATCTTGCCATTACATACGAGATTACTTGCTCAAAACTCGTCAAATATATCAAATCCCTTTTAGCCCAAGCCGTCATTGACTGCTGATTAAATGATGTAGACAGTCTGTCTAGAGGGTTTTTCATATAAAATTACCATCATTTTCATTTAAGACTCCAAAGCCATAGCTTCATTTATCTTTATTTTGCAGACAATCTGTTCCACGAAAGATTGCTCTAGAATTCTTAATAACTGTTTTCCAGCCTTAAAAGCCATCGAAGCAAAAGCAAATGATATCCCAATATTGTCAGCACAAGTTTTTCCATAAATCCACAACAAGACACGTTCCAACGCCCTACATCCTCGAGAAATATATTTCCATTTCAACCCAAAGCACGCCACATGTCTTCTCTATTACATGTCATTTTAAGTTCGATTGAATTGTAACTAATGCGGTTTTAATTCGATTTAACGATTCGTTGTAGAACACGATAAACTACTTAAAAATTTTCACACCTGCCCATTGACAAATCGCTCGACTGGTTTCCATCTCAGTTTTTTTCCAGAGCCCTACGGTACAAGAGTCTTGTCGTGGCATGTCAAGAGTTACTTTGTTGACTTGGTTCGCGTTCTATGAACAGTGTGTGACTAGTTGACTAGTCAAGGTGAAGCGACTTTGTGGCCATCATCATCTCCCAGACTCAGCATCGTCGTCATCGAGGTGTTGATTGAGTTCGCAAACACAGAATCAAATAGAACGACAATATTCACAGACCATTCAGACCTGAAGGAGCGGAGGTGTCACCTCCTCCAACAAATATTTGCTGACCGGCTTTACTACTTTTCTGTTTTATGCGTTTCGTTGACTGTCGACGGTGTTTTGACGAATAGATTATTATCCGTAAATAACATTTATTTCAAGAATGTTGTTTCTTCCTCGTGACGGGAGATGAATTCAGCTGATTTTGATGATGACTACGAGTAGCTATTTCAGTGGAAGCTCAAATAGTGTGTTATTTGAAAATGGGGATTTTCAAGTTGAATAGAGTTATACTACCAGTCATAAATATGTATGCATATGTGCAAGTACAAGCTAAATCCTACTCCCGAGACAAGTAACTAAAAGGTTGAATCTACCAAATGAAGCGTACGTCTGCTGTTAATTATAAAATTTCAAGTGAAAAGAATCTCATTAATTTACAATTCTTCGCAAATCTAATTTTGAATAGCTTCGCCGCTGATAAGGATATTTCACATTTTACCATGGATTCATATTTTTAGGAGATTTCACAATGAAACAAAATTTACTCTATTCACTATGCTCCTATTGTACGAATAAACACACATGGGCTCCTTCACTTCCTTCTTATTTCCCGATTTTCATTGTCATTTCACATCGCGTCGACTTTTGCCAATGCGATTCGAAAAGAATAGAGATGATTATCGGATTTCGTCGAAGAAAATACAATCATGAGAACAATCATGCTTACCTTCGTCAGACACTTGCTCTGAACGTGAAACCTCCGAAAAATCTGGCCACTATTCACCACACACAAGTCCCAGCCACTAAAGAAGACGAAATCCCTTCGTCCGAGTCATTTTTCTTAAGAAAGAAGTAGCACCATTTCGATTTTTTGTGATCGTCGCCGAAATCACAAAAGAGAATTGAAGGAGACAATGGCAAATACTTTTCGGCATTCATTCCTTTTTTGCAATCAAAGGCTCGACTCAATTCAACTGTGGGACAACCGAACACTGGCAATGTGTGCATTGTGTGTGTGTCGTGCGTGTAGCGTGCATTGTAGGTTCGAAAGGCAATATGCACTCATGTGAGATTTTGCACTCCAGGATTAGTCAAGCAGCTTAGCGAATGGCCAGATGCTCTTATTCCGATTTGATTGCAATGCTTGCGAACGGGACGATTTGCGAAAATGGCAGCTGACTCAGTCAATTACATAGCCATTTCGTGAGTTGTTGATGAACGAGTGATTTTCGGGGTGGATTTCAATTTTACGGATGCGCAACGAAAGAGGATTTTAAATTGAAATACAATTCGAAGGTTTTGCAAATAAAATTACGGCGAGACTAAATTGCAAGCCAAGTAAGAAAAACGAAGTCACTTTAAGAAACGGGGGAAGGATACCTGATTAAGTTGAGTTTTCAGTACAATGTGATGCTGATAGTTTTTGTTTAGTTTATATTGCTCGCTGCTTTGCATAATCAAATTCGTCCACAGCTTCAGGTTTCGTATTATTTTGAGCGAAATATCCAATATGTCAGACAATAGCAACTGCCTTTGTAGTTTAGTTTATGATAAAAATTTTTTGGATTTGAAATATTTTTGATGATATGAAATATTTTTGCTCATTTAATATTATTATTTCTAATATAACTTCTATTCTAACTTATCCTATTATTGATTCCTAATATATTGATGCCTTAGTATCCAGAAGTGACATCAAGCAGAAACGACTTCTAAGCTAATGTTACCATAGCTAGCGTCCCGTTACCGTAGTTTTAATTACGTCACTGATTATGTCCGAAGTTTGCACCGTTAAGTTTGTAGTAAAGGCCTAGTTTAAGATGTAAAAGAATTCCTTTCAAGGTTAGTGCTGACCTGACTCTGAACACAAGTTCCTATTAGATGAAGAAGTAAAATTGTAAAAACTAAACAATATGTTTCTCTTGATAAACCGCACTATCTCCTTTAGGTCAACCAGGGATAAATCGGTCAGATTTGACAGGAGGGGTGCACCAAGTGTCGCTACTATTCTCCTCGTCAAAGCCGGACACTGGCACATGAGATGAAGGACGGCTTCCTCTTCGGCTTCCAAGCCTCAGCTTCCACATTAGTCGTTGGCCCGTAAGAACACCCTCAGTATAACGTAGAGCACTACAGGTTAAACCTAATAGCTGCCTTCTGCGATGTGCATCCATGGAGGATCCCAGGACTGTCTTGCTATTACACAGAATGATTCATCGGCCCAGGACTTCCTGGCGTCCACGAAGTATTTTTGCCTAATAGCTGATCTAACCGATGGCATCGGATTTCCTATGGAGAAGGGGCGTGACACCTCTGGAGGCAAGGTACCACGCCTCATTAGTTTATCGGCTTCACAGTTACACACATCTATGTCCAGGTACTCAAATCAATTTCACTGCTAAATGTCTCGACAACAATCATGGATAATGTATAAGGACCAGCAAAGGACTTAATCTTGGCCATCTGTGAAAATACCAATATTGACTTCGAATATTCGATTACAAAGAAGCTAGTACATTGCTTAGGAAATAGCCAGAGCCTTGGCCTGGAAGACACTAGAATATGGTAGATGAAAGAGCAGCTTTAGATTCAGCCCATCCGAGTATACACCACTTCTGACTTTATGGATTAGCTTTGGTCCATCGGTGTACACATGGATAAGTCCACCATCATGGCATTTATCCCTACCAGGAATGCGAATTGTAAACTCCAAATTTAGTAGAACGTTCGGAGTGATGTAGTCAACGACCGTTAAAGCGGAAAATTCCTCAGATACGATTCTAGCATTATCGAAGTCTGATCTATTCCATATTGAAATACAATGCAGTCTTCCAAAAACACCTTGCTATAAGATTAGTAGATTGGTCGGTTGGATTGGGCTTTACTGCAACACGTAAAGTGCTTTACTAGGAGTAGGGCGAAGTGCTCCTGTCACCAGCAGTGCAGTTAACCCTCGAAATTTCCCAAGCAAGCATTGGTAGGCAGTTTTAAGAGCAACCTACCACCAGAACGCCACCCCAAAAATAGAATTGGCTCAACCATTACACACTGAAAGAAAAACTCTTGGTTGGTTCAACTATTTTTAGTAGTATTGCAACGATTCATTCAAAATCGTTAAACGAACTAAGGAAAATAGTTATTTTTACTATGTTAATATAGTTAATTTAACGATATTAAAGTAGTTGGCTCTGGTTATACAAAAAATATCGCAACGTTCATGAAATCAACTGTTTTCATTGTTTCATAACCACGAAAAATAGTTCAAACTTCAACGTTTCGAATTATCAACAGTTTTTATGGTACTTAAACTACTTTGCAATAGTTGATTTCAACAAACGTAATTCAGTGCGCAACGTCTTTGGAATTATTCTACGCAAAGTAGAATGGTTTCAACATTTGGACGCTTTTCATGCTCCGAATGAGTCAATTGTTCAATTGTTTATCAACCACGCTTCATGGTGCATAAAAGTAATCAACGATTTTCTTATGGTTGTTTTAACTATAGCCCTAGTTGATGCAAAAACAACTAAGGAAAACTGTTGATTTTTCATACTCCTCATACTCATGCTCCTATTCTATCATAGAAGTTTCATATGATACATGGCAAAATTGTATTCGGTTTGTTGTCGATATAATTCATATTCATGTTATGCAGTGAAGCCTTTATATTACGTTGTATGACGCTATTTTATTCACAGTACAGCGTTTTCCGCTGTTGCAAAGCTGTGGGCTGCGGCAAAGCGCAGTCAAAAAATTAGAATGCACTGTTTTGTATGGTAACGCGCACAATGGCTGCGGCTGAATTTGCGACAGCGGCAGAATTTGCGGCAGCAGCAGAATTTGCCAAATTTCTCATTTTGCCGCAGCGGTGATACCTACCATAAGATGGCATCACCACTAGGTTGAATTAAATCTATTTGAATTAGGTTGAATGGTCTGGTGGAATAGACAAGCGATGGCTGATGAGTATTGTGATAAGCCAACCTTATCCTCGTACAACAGGATTTAGCAATACGAAAGAAAAAAAAATTAATTTTGGTAGGTGCCTTAGTTGCATTGACAGCGACATTGTCGCTGCATTGTGATTCACCAAATTCAACTGCGGCATTCACGCCTCCCCTGCCTATATTTCGTACTATGTATATGGTTGGAATACCATTGTTTGTGGTTGCTTACTTTTTTTGCACCACGGACGTTGTTTATCAACCACGCGTCATGGTGCATAAAAGTAATCAACTATTTTTTTATGGTTGTTTTAACTATAGCCCGTAGTTGACGCAAAAACAACTAAGGAAAATTGTTGATTTTACCAAGATTTTTCTTTCAGTGCAGTATAAAACCAAATGACAGTACGAAGCTGCAGACTTCAATTGACTCCTATGGCTCTTTTGTATCAGTAAACTGATCTTTCTGCGCTCTTTCTACTATTTTGTCACTCCGTAGTAGCTTCGAGTCGAAGATCAGCCCCAAATATATTGCCCTGTGGCTCTGACCAATAGAGACCCCGTTCAATTGCCGTAAGTCGAATCGAAAAAATTTGTACTTACTTGTAAAGAGTATTAGCTCGTTTTGCTCGGATTCACATTCAAGTCGTTCTTTCACATCTCAGCCGGCACTATTATAGCTATTAGATCTTCATAAGCAATCACTTTCAAACCGGCACTGTTCAGCCTCACCACAAAATGGTACCGTGATATTCCATAAAAGAGGAGAGGACTCCATCTTGTTCATTTATTTGGAATCCATTTCACAGATGCACATACAATTATGAAATGGAAAAGAAAGATATATACATACATAAAAGCAAAAACAAAAAATGATAGAGCCTTGGAGAACTCCAGATGTAGGATGAAATGATGAAGAAACGCAACCATTGAAGACAACACGACAAGTACGGTTGGCAATATAGGAGGATAACCAGGAATGAAGGATTCCGGATGTGCCGAAATTGCGCAGCTTATCCAACAACACAGTATGGTCTACTTTGTCAAATGCCTTAGCAAAATCTGTTTCGATGACGTCAGCTTGTTGTCCAGCATCCAACGAACCAGCAACGAAATTGACAAATTCAACCAAGTTTGTTGACATGGAGTGGCCTTTAATTAATCCATACTGATGCCTTGTTGTATGTAAGCATTCCCCAAGAAAGAGACTCCCCCACTATTTTTAAGAAGTGCGATGAAAGCTTTTAGCCCTAACAATCACATCAGACTTAACGTTGTTAATGGCTCCTTCATTGTCTAAGAAGACATGAAGAGCAATTTCAACAGACTTTTTTTTAGTATAAGCATGCTGTGACTGCCAGATTAACATAGGATCGATTGGTTTTTCAATATGACAGCCAATGATCCTTTGCCGAATCCTAAACAGGGCAAAGCCAAGACAAATTGAACAATAGTCTTTTGTCTTAACTTAACGAAACTTTTCCTGCTTCAGAGACAAAAACAACTCTAGTTTTCCGCCAGCAAATGGGAACATAAGAGAAGCGCAGACACGCGTAATATATTTTTCTGAGCCATGGTAACGTTACTTCTATATGTTGATGTCGGTGGGGAAAAGCCATCAAGAACCGAATGAGTTAATGGCCTACCTCAATTGAGAATTGGATACCATAAGAGACAGCTTCAAACTGGTAGCCTTCTCCATTTGGTGCGTCGCTTCTAGAGAAGGACAATAATTGCCCGGAAAATGTGAGTCCATGGAAAATTTAGATTGTCTACCATCGAACTAGTGTAAATACCGTCAGATACACTCTATAGCCTTTGGTTTCGTACTTAAAATTTTAAGAAGGCGGTTTGCCTTATTGAAACTCTCCAAGTTTTCATAGATCTCCATGAGAATTTCTTTGCCTTGCGTAAGGCGTACTTAAAATCATTCGGATTCGTTTTATCCAACGATTATTCATTAGACCTTTAAGAGCTGTTGAGCTGCTCCCTGGACTCTGAAACATACAATGGACCCCTTGCCGGTTGAGCCACTGGCTTTGGGCCAAGTTTCGTATACTCGGGATCTTTCAAACCAGAGCTTTTTGGACTAACGCTTCGGTACATTCTAAATATAATTGAGAACTTTTTTGAGAGTAGAAAGTTATTATATCGATAAAGTAACATAGGAACCGCCGGCGTTCCCCAGAGTTCAATACTTGGTCCACTTTTATAAAATATCTTATAAAATAGCATCATCTAGGCAATGTACAGTTTGATTCTAAGCTCAGTTTGTTCAGTTTTACTGACAAATAGCGGCAACTAATGCAGCCCTGTTATGGCTAGTTGCATTCCAGAGAATTCCAATTCACAGAACGGTTTTACGCTTGTTTTTGATATGCGAGTAGGGGTTCTGCCAAAAACTGAGCCTTTGTCAACTTTGTCTTTGGTCAGCAAAAAATTATCAATCAAAAATTGTTTGTATGTAGGTAAATAAAAGAATGAATTGTGACGATGCATTAGCTGTGGAGTTTAGTCGTATATTGTGTTTTACGTAAATCAACTGGAGCACTGATAATTATGATGTTCAGTACTGGCCCACACTGGGCGCTAAAGAATAGGTCTTCTAAAGTTGATTTTTAACTTTACTTCCACTTCAGTGAATATAAAAGAAGAATAGCCGTTTTATTACAAGATGTACTGCCATTAGAATGTGAGCGACAGTCGAAAAAGAATTTGTTTCATCTTCAAACCTTATAAAAAGAGCAGGATGAAAGCATAAAAGATGAAACCGACATACATCCCGCTAATAGGGTTTAAGAATGCATATAAAAGCTCTGAAAATCAGAAGTTTCTCAAAATTAATGCCCCGACTAATACTGTTTTAAGCAATTATTGCTGCTGAAATTATACAGCTTTTTAGTTTCTTGTTTTTCCTTAGAACGACGAGATGATTTAGATCGACTATTTACTTTCTTGGTGGACCTGCTACAGAGTTTTTAACTATCGCGTGAACGGTCTACCCAACAAACTTTTGGGATTTTCACAGTAAACAAAAGCAGATTTTTTCTAAAAAAAAAAACAATTATGTTAAAACTTTCCTTAAAAGGCATTTTCGATACATTCTCTGAAAATTCCCATAGCTACAAACCCACCCTCAGCCACTGATACATGCTGGTCAAAATCTGGCTTCTTCTGGAGATTTCTACTATTTGAATTGAGAAGATGAATGCGAAAATAGCTTTCACAAAAGGCAAGAGTTCCATGAAATATTAGTATCGCTGTGAAGATGGTGATCCGTTTACCTGGTGAAATATGTACATACATACATATGTATATTCGCATACTCGTATATGTACATCCAGACACAACACAGAAGATATGCATTCTGGGATACAAAATCACTGTGGCATTTAAAGGGAAAATTCAAATCTTCTTTGGACAGACGTTACTGGCTCGAATCCATTGTGGAGCATGACAGGATAGAATCTATGGAATTGGTGTTATTTCGAACAGTGAATCTTGTTCGATTGGAAGCCTGCAGGATGAACATTCATTGGTTGCTCCAGTCATCACAATTTTATTCAACTTCCAGAACGATTTTCACAGATTAGGCTCAACATATCGTTAGAGAAATTGAAATATAGTATATGCAGGTACCTACTATATGTATCTATATATGGATGTATGTAACTTATCAAAATAAATGGTTTTTAATCAGAAAACTTGATCTGCCAAGCCAGGTAAATTTGAATTATCTTAACCTCGTTTAGATGCGCTAGACAACCAGGTACCAAACATATTCTTAGGAGCATACCCATAATCATCAGCAATTTTCAAGAATAAATAATACATGCATACATACACTTGCCAGAAAAAGTATCCGTACACAATGAAAAGAAACAAAAACATAATTACATGCTAAAGAAAACTGTTACATTATCTGTTACATTGTTACAAATTTGATTCAATAATTAAACTACATTTTCTAGACGTTTTTTTCTTAAATATCTTTAAAAACTAAATTTCATAACCAAAAATAAAAATCCTTTCTTAAACAAAGTAGAAAAAGCATCCGTACAGATCAATAATAATGTAAAATAATGAACTATTTTTTTTTAATGTTTGGGTTTAGTAGCTTGTGGGATATAATATACGCATGAGAACCTCAAAGTCTGGTAATTTTGCCCCATTCATTGATGATGACGCTTTTAAGCATTTCTTTGGAAGTTATGCCGTGCTGACGGATCCTGCGCTCCAGCAAATCCCACAAATGTTCAGTTGGATTAAGGTCTGGGGGTTGGTGTGGTGTTCGCAACTGATGATTTGCATTGCAGAGCACCAAAGTTTCACTTTGCCCGTGTTCCATTATTACTATTTAGTACTTCTGGCTACTTTCAACTACTCGCACTGTTGTCTCGAGTAGTTCATGAGTAGTTCGCCATTTTTTGCCGTGAGGTAGCTATTTAGTTGTCAATAGGTGACTTTGGTTTTTTCACGGTTATATTGAATGTTTTGGTAGTTAAGAAATTAGAAAAAGCCCTCATAATGTGTAGAAAGTTATAAAAGATAATTTTCTGTTAGTTGCTTTTATATTTTCTGTCGATTGTGGGTTTATACTCGTTAATTTCTCCCTTTATTTTCAACTGTTTTACATTTGAAAACTGCATACGATTTGACAGGTTAGAATCTGCTCGTATGAACAAAAATGTCGTTCCATTTGTGATCTACTCCCAAGTACTTGGAAGTACTAATTAGTAAAAATGGAACACGGCAATTATATGCCCCGTGCTTGCGATCATTATCATGCTGGAACCAGGAATCGTCACCAAGTCCCTACTGTTGAACGCTTTGCTTCATATTGGTCTTCAAAATATTTAGATAAACGAACTGATCCATTATTAACTCTATAAAAACAAGGTTGCAAACTCCTTCTGCCGGCAGACCATCAAACCACCTCCACCATGTTTGACAGTTTGTACAAAATTTCCTTTTTCTAGTGCAGTACAGCTTCAAAATCATCCACGAATTAAAATAGGTATGTTCGCGTACTACGATTAATTGCAATGAATTGCAATGAAGCCGTTTTTGTACTCCGTTTTACTGAAAACTGAAAATTTCCCCTCTTTCAGTAAATTTCAGTAGGGTCTGAACTGAGGGTCTGAACTACTGAAAAATACTGAAAACTGTCAAACGGTTTTTGGCGTAATGTTATTATGAGGGACGAATATTTTTGTGGCGATAATTTATCATCGCTTAGGATGACTTTATAATTACTATTGTTTTCCCAAAAACCGACAACTGACACTTTTGTTTGTCAATTTTCAGGAAATGCAATGAGAGCGTTTTCGTATTTTTCCTGAATTTCCCCCACCACATAATTGAGGAAAATTCATTGACTGAAAGTAAGCGAACAGACCAAGAACTGTTATCGAGTCTAAATATGCCACCGCATAACATGGGCAATCCCCGTTTTGATCTGTATGGAAACTTTTTCTGGTCGAAGGTGCTACCTATTTTGTATGTGTTGGAAGTTTTTTTAATTAATAAGCATAATGAAAAATAGGTACCTACTGAGAATTATGAAAAAATGTCACTTTTAAGTGATTATATTAGAAAACAGTCAGATTTAATGGATATTCCATATTTTTACTATGACAACTTTATTTTCTTGTATGAACGGATACTTTTTCATGCAAGTGTATGTCTGGCTCTTAATATCATTCGTATCTTCCTCTTCAACTTTAGCTTCTTCTTTTCATTTCATTTGAAAAAAACAATCGAAACAAATTATGTACCTACCAAAAGAAATCGCTTGACTCTGAATGGACTGGCCTCCTTAGTTCGCTTCTTCGCGAAACGTTCGCCATCGTTGCCACAATTGATCCCCAAAAAGGAACACAACACAATATAATTCAAGTGCAGACGAAAAATGCTTGTGGTCAAGCGAAAAAATTCTGGGAAGTCTCGTTAAGTAAAAAAAGAGACTCAATCATCTTCTTGGCAGTCGTTGACTCAACGAAATCGGCGACGCATAAAATTCCTAAGAATTCATCATCAATTTCGAGGGCGAGAAAACGAGTGAATGTACACACACCTGGCTCCTGACTATACGTGGTGGATGGCACTTGTGCATATGTTATGTACATACTTATGTATATCCATACAAGCATCTATGATTCGTGGTTTGATACGAGGAAAGGTAAAAAGATGGAAAGGTGTATTTATTGATATGGGGCTATTTATGTATACATATTAAATCAACAAGGTGGTGGGCATTTCAAATTACAGGTTCATTTTCAAAACTAAAATTGACCCGAAAATTCGCGATTCTTTTTTGACGTGATGTTAAATACAGTGGAGAGTTTCAAATTATTTTTTTTTATATTATTTTTTTTATTAAATCGAATGTTAGCAGTCCTATGAAGTATAGAAGCGAAACATTAATTTGAACGCTCAGCCTAAAGTTGTGCAAGTAGGCTATATATATATATATATATATATATATATATATATATATATATATATATATATATATATATATATATATATATATATATATATATATATACATATATATATATACATATATAATTATATATACATATATAATTATATATATATATATGTATATATATATATATATATATATATATATATATATATATATATATATATATATATATATGTATATATACAGGGTATTTGGTACTCGGAGGACACTTTTGTGAGGATGTATTCCTTGATATATTTTGAGCAAAAAATCGTTCTACAGGGTGGTCCGGTTTTCAACATCTACGGAGTTACAGGGTGGTCAAGAAAAGTGTTTCGGACCTGTACTCACTTAAATCATTATATCTTGGAAACTAATAATCACAAAACAAAGTGTTATTGCTTTTTTTTATGGAATCAAATTACCTTTAATTTGATGTAGCATCCTAAATTGAAACTGTACCTAATTCTGAAATATTTACTTCAAAACACAAAATGTTGGCACTTCTACCCCGAAAATTCTGTGTTCAATGTCGTTTTTCTCAGAAAATCTCATTAAAATATGGCATTTTAATTTTATTTTTTTATAAGCCATATTGTTGGCTACAAAAGTTGCATACGTATGACTTAGGGTTTACCATTTTGCAAGTAGTGAGCGAAAATACATATGGCTTAAAAAGTAAATATGTCATAAAGTGGCCCTCGTTAATAAGAAAAGTTCAAATTGTTATTTGTACTTAAGTATTATTACTGCCCATTAATTACTTTTGAAACTATGAATATAATAAACTTAATTAAAATTAGTTTCAACATAGTTGATGCACCTACATGGATGTTAAAATTTCAAATTTTTGTCAGTTTCGGTACATTACTCGAGCTACAAGATATTACTAAAATTTCAAAAATAAATTCAAAATGTCTCACTACACTAATGAAGAATATGCAGATATTATGTACGAATTAAAGAGTGCCGGGGAAGCTCACAAGCGGCGCAATCGTTGTGTCAACAGAGATCTCCCCATCGACGGATTCCTGGGAGGAGAGTGTTTCAACAATTAAACACAAGGATTCGGGAAACTGACAGCGCTAAGACGAGCCGAGTAAACGCAAATCCTGCGCCTGCAATCGCTGTACGGAGCGACGAAGAAATACTGCATGCAGTGGAAACTGATCCTTCAACCAGTATTCGACGCTTGGCGTTACAGTTCAACGTGTCTCCGTGGAAAGTTTGAAGTATTTTAAAAGCAGCCCATTTACATAACTAGCATTACACACCAGTACAGGAGCAGCTACCCATCGATTCGACCAAAAGGATGGAATTCTGCAATTGGCTCCTTGAGAAACAATTAGACAAGGAAAATTTTTTGACCACCATTCTCTGGACAGATGAGTCCTTATTTACCAGGGACGGTATCACGAACTTTCACAATTTAAATACGTGGGCTGAGAACAATCCACACACGAGAAGGACTTCGTTATTTCAGCATAGATTTAGCGTAAATTTATGGGCAGGAGTGATTGGTATCGATTTGATTGGACCTATTAGGCTCCGGCCTACCCTAAATAGTACCAATTACTTAAATTGTTTAACAGATGATCTGGAGGACTTATTGGAGGATATTCCCCTGCTACGATTGGCTTTCATGTTTTACCAACACGATGGTGCTCCAGCTATTATGGCCGACCAGTCAGAGATTGGTTGAATTCCAATTATACCAATCGCTGGATCGGTAGAAATGGACCAATACACGGGCCTGCGAGATCTCCTGATCTAGCAGTTATGGATTTTTTTTTTGTATGGGGATGGATGAAGGACCTTGTCTACACAACGGAAGTATCAACATTGGAAGACCTAAATACCAGGATCGATGCGGCTGCAACAGAAGTGAGTAAGGAAGATCAAAAAATTTTTTTCAAGTTATTTACAATTTACATCACAATTTAAAAAAGGAATAAACGGATAGCAGAAAAGTGGAAAGAGATAAAAATATATAGGCAGATTGTCTCCGCACAAGACCCATAGCCATAGACGGAGACAAGGAATTCAAAACCAAAGTTTGTTGCTTGTTCTAAACTCAAAAATTCCCCAGATCTTAGCCAAACTGAGAGGACGTGGCGATGACACCGCGCCAACCCCACGTAATCCATCAACAGGTTGAACTAAAACTGGAAAAATTGCCAAGTCCAAAGCAAGAACAAATATTTATACAGCTTCCACAAAAAGAGGGGCAGAATCCCTTCGGATGACTTGGGCTAGGAATGGTGGCAAATCACCAAATTCAGTAATCAATCCAAAGTCAGCTATTGGGTTGCACCCTGAGCCAATAAGTTCGACAGACAAACACAAGGGAAGCTACAACCATAAGTATACTAATAAGAGTATACTAAAAGTATGAGATGGAAAAGGCTATTGCGGCTAGAAGAAGATCGAGCTATAATTAAAGTGTCCAAAAGAAGGCGAACTGTTCTATTGAACAGCAAGATAGGAATCGGAAGGAAGGCTATTCGGAATGGATGAGAGATAATAACGTGCAATTCAGGGAGTTATGGTAATATGGAAAGAAGTTTACCGCTTTCTCCAAAATATCGATCGATAATCGAATCGATATCGAAATGCAAAGGTATTTGCGATTTCAAGATAAACTTTGTGTAAATCCTTATACAAAAATCAGTGATAGGTACATTAGTAGCTAGTTCGTAAATGTGATCAAATGATGTTTGTCACGTCCTAGATGGAAAGAAAAAATCATCTCCTCTTCTGTGACATCACTCGCAGTATATCTATATCTACCTACCCTCCAAATCTTAAATTGAAATAAATTTATTCAAAATATAAATTGACAAATTTAATTAAAATTATTTTAAGAAAATCAGCAAGGTACTGAACATTTTCATTGTGCCATCAAACGAAAGTTCACAAATAACCACAACCATTCTTGCATACTCATCCATAGCATACATATACAGATGTATGTATATTCCACATAAGTTGATCCCGCGGGACTTTTCGGTTAATTAATATTCAATAAAGCAAAATGCCACAATGAAAAAACAATCAATGGCAAATTTGCATTCTATATGCAAAATTCATTTTGACAGAATGATGACACTCTTCCTTTTTCATTGCGTCAATTGACGACAGGTAAGAATTTTCGCTCGTTTCCACACACATCTGAACGCATACTTGAATCGAGTGTCCGTCCATGCTTACGTTCATTATGATATCGAGATAGGAGCATTGTGCAATATTAGAATGGTCATTTTGAACTGGCTATCAGCAGGTGACTTTTAATTCATATCGACATTTGTCGGACTTCATAATTCTGCACGCTATGTATGTACGTGGGCTGATGAGAATTCTCAGTAACGGATGGGTAAAAATATTAAATAAAACATTCGGAATGCAACTTCTAAGCCACAATGGGATTATATTCGAATATTAAACATGGACTGCGGATTGATTTTTGAACAATTGTCGCTGGATTTGATTCAATCACTATTTGCAGGTTCATTGTTTATTTCAGATGAAATCGAATTTCAATAGAATTTTGACATTGAAAGTATGGGTGAGTATTCTACAGATCAATAATAAAATTTAAAGATAAGTAATCAATAAAACATTGGGATAGAAATGTAACTATGAAGCGAAAGTTGCAGTTAGTCTCTCCAGATTTGGAGTTTAGAGCGATTGACAAACAATTCGCTGTCGACAGTAATATTAAAACGATATACAAACCTGGCTTCCCAATCATTTTTCCACAACATGTTAATATGTACAAACTAAATATGCTTGCAATCTGGAGCGAGGTAATTGAGAAGCCAGATGGAACACGTGAGTTTGAACTTGGGCCACCACTCTTGTTACCGAAAGAGCGTAGCCGATTTTATTTGCCCTGCACTTAAATTTGATTCTTCAAATCATTGAGTCTCCTGACATTTTATCCCATTTTAGAAGAAATGCAAAACTATTGATGAATTTTTTGCTGTTTCTACACACCCAGTTAAAAAAAAATTTCAAAATTCCTCATTTCAAAAAAATGGTAGTCTTTAATTAATAATTATCAAATTTTTAGCACGCGGAATTTTGCTTTCTTCAGCTTCACTATGTTTACTAATTCTTTGCAAGAACCTTCCTGTGCTATCGCTGGACAAATGTGGAAGCCTTTTAACGTTGGTCGCGCTAAGGAACTTCTCGATTTGGGAAGCGTTAAGTGACAGAGCGCCTGGGTCTTCCTTACAACGACCTCTGCCAGAGCTGTAGATACGAGAAAGAACAAGGAGCAATTCCTCATCTCCTGTGTGAATGTCCGGCTCTCGCTAGAATAAGTCTTTTTACTAATACTTCTTTAATTGTTCAATGTTTTCCCATATCAACAATGCGCACCTATCACCGATTTCGCTTGTCGCGCACATTCATATCTTTTTTTCACATTAATAAACAGAAGGTCGAAAATTGGACCATTTCTTAGCTGCGATTTCGAATCCACATTCTCTTATATCTGTGGGCGTAGCCTAACCTTTATCTTTTGCGGTGACATCACTGCATGCATATCCGTGACGTCTGATCAGCATCGGAACCACAGCCAATTATTTGCATTTTTTCTCTCTTCTGCAGTGATCTACTAGTCCATTGATGCTGTTACTTGAGACGTCGGGGAAATAATCTGGATTGCCACTTTGTTCCTGTTAGTCTAGTCTGGGATTAGAAGAAAGTTAAAATATGTGTAATTACTTTCGCCACCTTCAAGTTTTCTTCCCCTGCGACCGAAAATAACTTGCTATTTATGCATTTAGGCAACTTATTTTGCTTTTATTCAACTAGGGCGTTTTGATTAGTCCCATATTTAAGGTGCCTGTCACAAATCTGCTGCTTACTTTGGTATCATGCATCTTTAAACGGTTTGGAGCACCTAGGAGGTATTACTTCCATATTGGTTTCACTGCACTCCATGCTGGTGGATGGAGCGACCGTCGGCTTAGGTACCATCCACCCCCTTTTTAACGGTCAACATAACTTGCCCAAATCAGAAGTTAACGTTGCGATCCCCTGCAGCTATTCGAGAGGCTGAGGCTTGGTTCACTGCTATTTCCTGGATAAGGTTCTTCAGAACTTGACACTAAGGCGCTTCTTTTGACATTCTACAAACGCCAGGCTCTTATCCGTTGCCAAGTACGCTGAGTTAGTTAATAATCATCGATTCCTCCGGGACCCACAGGTTGGCTTTTTTCACGGCTCTACTCTTAGGGCCGTTAGAATTCTCTCCTCAAGGGGCTTCTATACCTCATCCATTTGGACGGTCATAAGAATTCCTACGGGAAAATTATTTGAAATGGTCCTCACTTTTAGATCCTGCAAGGATCCGCTGTAGGACACCTGATGCTGCCTTTTACTGGGTTGTGCTCGCAGAGCTGAAAAAGCCGTAAAAAATGCAGAGCTGAAAAAGCCGTAAAAAATTGCAGAGCTGACTCAAGCTGACATCAAGGTAACGAGGGGAATAATTTTATCATAGGACAGAGGCAGATTTTATGATTAGTACGAGCTATTTTAGAGAAGAAAAAAAACAAAATCCTTCTGTCGTTTTAAGCAGCAGCCATTGTTGATCCATACACCAATACTTTGATCCAGGCGACGATAAGCCAACGATCACATGATTGGCCTGTGATAACGGTTCCGTAATCGACTCATATAAAATTTTGGTAATGGATGCAGGTCGAATTGTGGAGTATGATGCACCGTATATACTTCTGACTGAAACAGAGTCTAAAATGTTTTTGTGAGAATCGCCAAAAGGAATGCCACACCTACTTTCAACTATTTGTTAAATATAGCGAATAAAATGAGTAAATTTCATTTTGTTGGATGTGCATTACTAAATTTCATCAAAGAAGAGCAAACAGAATATTCTTCAGGTCAATAACTGACACTGACACATTTTCAAGATTGATTAGATGAAAGCTTAAATATTTATCTAAACATTAATATTCTTTATTGTTTTAATTTTTATCTACCAAAATGTAATATATCATAAACACCAGCACAAATGGTCACTGTTTTATATCACACTACACATTCATTCTAATCATGCAAACTATTATAAAATTGATAAATAATCTTACTGATTGCTATTCCAACCGGTCGTTTTAAAACTCCACTGGGAATTTTGCTTAGAAGTTTCTCACCATCGCATGCAGTCTCACAGTTCTTATAGGCAGCTCTTAGTGCACTTGGTGTTGGATAGACTGCAGTTATTGCCAATGCTTTGTCTATAGATAGCGATTTTAACTGTAAAAGTTGTTTGATAAATATTTCACGGACGGTAAAGGAACGGCCTTTCGCTGATTGCTCGTTGAATTCCTTAAACCGCATTAGCCCAATAAAATTGTTTTCAACAATGTCAATAGGCTGAATATCTTCTTTTGATATCCCAAGAAGCACCTTTTCCTGTAACATAAGATTTGCATATTACAATGCACATTTCAACTAGCATAATTAAAGTATTGTTTGCGACTCAGCAGAAAATAATGAAAATTTTTAAGAAGTTTCGTTTAAGGGCTAAAAGCAGAAAACTAGAAGCAGTTGTCATACCTGGAATCGCTCTATTAGAACTTTCGTGAGTGTTGCAATATACATCAACGAATCACGATGACTTTCAGTGAATTTGATTTGAAATCCCCCATGAATTTGTGTGTTTGTTGCGGCCTGTAGCAGAGTAGCCATAGGCAATCCGATGTGCTGATTGCTTCCATAGCTTTCGATTAGATAAATCAAATTTTGTATTTTGCTTTCACGTAAGCGGAATTTCTGCTCATGAAAACGACCGTCACGGATACTGCTGGCGAAATCGTCCATTCGCTTACGTTCGATAATGTACGGCAGAAGAAGCTCGTGCTTTGCCTCGTCAACACAAATCCAACAAAAATCTCCAGCACCCAATCTTCGAACCTCGTAGCCGATATTATGCAAATTCAAATATTGAAGGGTTTCATCTAGCATTTTTTTATTTTTTCTGGAAATTAAAAAAAGAAATGTACTGCATGAATTCTGTCACTTGAATATGGAAAATATTATCTAATAGTGAAAATTGTTAGCATGAAAAACATCCAAAACTATATTCATTAAATAATCTCACACTTTATGATAGCCATTAGAAGTTGATAGTCAGTTTCACACTTGGCATAATATTACTTACCCTAGAGTCTCTTGTGTATCCACCAGCAGAACAACTTTAAATGATCCAGGACTCATCACTATCTGCTCATCACAAGTACGTTTATCCGAACATTTTAAGTTATTTTTGCTTTTGTTTCTCGACAGTGCATTTTGCTTTAAAGCTTTTGTTTTCTTTGGCATCACCTTCTTCACGACCTCTTTTATCTGCTCTCCATAATTGATACTCTTGTTATACTCATCCAAGTGATGACCTTTATATTCTTCTAGTTTTTGATCAAGCAACAAGCATAGTTTTGGACCAAATCCTTTCAAAATTGCACAATCTCTTCCAGTCTCCAGCGGCAGAGGGTACCGCTCTAGTGATAGAAGTGCTTCACGCAATGCATACTGTGATTTCAATCCTTTCGTTTCAGCTTCGGCATGCAACTCCTTAAGCCACTTCACAAACAATGGATTTGGGTTTTTAAGAAATACTTCTATTCGCCTCGCGCCCATCCCGCCCAAACCGGTGGAATATATTTTAGGTTATGTTCAGAAAATGTCAGTTTCGAACTTGGTCTACATTCTAGGTTATGCTCAGTAAATGTCAAAGCTTCGGATTTGTCCTAAAGTGCCAAATAGATATTGGCCGAGCCCAGGCGAGCCGAGTGTGTGGACGGTCCAGACAAGCGACTTTGACAGGTGTCAGAGGCGCTCGTGCGACATCCGATCGGAGTCGGTTTTTTGGGCACGAGTCAAAGGGATTTCACCACGTGCCCTGCACGTGCCGGCAAATGCCGTCCACGTGTTGACTACGAGCTGTCAAAGGCTCAGTCTGTTAGCCTGTGGATAATCTGCTGTGTGCGATTGCATTTAAATCCAAGCATCAACGTTGTTGCAACTCATTTATGAAACTTAGATGTTTTTTGCTTCATTGCAGAAGTTATACATAGGTTTTTGTAGTCAATATTATGCAGAAAATTCCCTGGCACCAATCCGTATGTTCTGGATAGGATAGTTGTGTTAGGGGAGCAAAAAAAAAACACGCCTAGTATTTCAAATACTAGGTTAATGAAATGAAGGCGCGAAACAAAATATTTTCTATGGAATATTCGTATCATAATGGGGCATGCATTTTCATATACTTTACCGGTTTAATTTACAAAAGCAACTAGCTGCTTTTCAAATTAATAAACCGTAATTTGTGGTATCTTATTTTTGTGCAGAAAATTGCAGCACAAGGTCTGCTCGCGTACTATGATTAATTGCGATTGATTATTGATAATGAGACCGTTCCCGTAAATTTTGCTTGCAACAAGAGTACAAAAACGACTTGCTGCGAATCTTTTTTAATATACTAGGTCTGTTCGCGTACTACGATTAATTGCAATTAATTGCAAAGAAGCCGTTTTTGTACGTACTAAAATGGAGCACACAAACCGCTTCATTGCAATTAATCGTAATTAATTGTAGTACGCAAACACACCTATAATAGATTCAGGTACGCCAACAGGCCTAATGAATGCGGCGGTAAGTTTCTGGTACGGTTGAACTACACAAATTTACTACCTATCCTATGTACAATTTTGAATTTTTTTAACCGCCCAAACCATTTGATTAACAGCTGATGATTGACAGCTTGCGAAGTTGCGAGTCGCGCCCAACATGTGGATGCACAGGCTCGTGCTGTCTCAAAGCCGTCCACATGTTCGCGGTCTCGCCCGACTTCGGCTCGCCTGGTCTCGGCCAATATGTATTTCCCACATAACAATCACAAAACAACCATTAACATTTTCGGATATATTATTTTATTCCAAAGAACTTATGTTACAACCTAGGATAATGAAAGTCATTGATGGGAGTTGTTTAAGTCTCCATTTTCTGTTTTTCAATGTGAGCTCGCAGTTGTTGATTGAAATCATCTTCTACGTTATCATCGTCCCAATTATCCTCCCAAACATTAACATCATCGTCCTCGTCGCCTTCGCCTTCTAAGATCCAATCTAGAATCAATAAAAAGATTAAATTTCGTTTACTATGCCAATAGAATAGCGATTCAGATCCAACCTTCACATGGGAAATCCTCAAACTCGTCGTCTTCTTCCAGGAGACCTAAGTCAATTTTTGACTTGTCCTTATCTTTATCGGCCATTTCACAAACGATTTAAGTTCAAGATTGCTAAAAGTAGGAATCAATGGACGATTAGATTTGGAAGGCTACTCCGCTGGGCTACTCACAGGACTCACAGAACAAAACAGCTCGCAATGACAGCGCAGAATTGATATTGTGGTTGGTATGGTATACGCTAGACAGCGCAATTAATAAGAAGAATATTTGGACATGGAATATGCAGGGTTGATCATTTCATTGGATTGGATGAAAAAGTGAAAAAGGTAGGTCAGCGTGCTTTGATTTCGACTTGATCAGACTGACAGTATTCATTGTTTTAGTGTACCATCGCTGTAAAAGTGGGACAAAACGCATTTTTGGTAGGAAAAACGAGTATGTTTTCTTGAATAGCTAGGCACTGCCAGAGGAACAGACGTCGGTAGTTAGTTGCCACTTCTTTCGCCAGATAGTTCTGTTGTAGACACGGGGAGGTTCACGTTTGGATCATATGACATTTGGCTTGCGGTGTTTGTACGTCAAATCGTTTCGTGGACGTGTGCGTGCTCAGACGGACTGTAAAGTGATCGAATAAAGGGATTATTTAATTCTAATTGATTTGGGTGATGAAAATATGTAAAAAGCTGTGATTGTAAAAAATTGGAAAAAGCAAAGAGAGATATGGGTGAGTAGTTATAAGGCGAAGAAAAGAGGTTTTCAATTGCATGATGGACGATCCATATGGTTTTTGATACGCATTTGACAGCAAGAATTGCCTGCATTGCGTAGTGTATGTTTGTAGTTTGAAAAAAATGAGACATATCGTGCAGACTTTAGTTTAGCACCAAATTTATTTTGCAGATGTAGTCAGTACGGCTACTTCTAGTGTATAATGTAAAATGAATATTTGCAAAGGCGAAAGCAGTTCGGTGGGAAACAAAATGGCTTTGTTTGCCGATAATCGATAGATCGGTGTAAATTTGCCGTTTCAACAATACTTTGAGTTGGAATCATTATCAGTATCCAATTTCATCATGGTGTCTAAAGATATAACGATTAAATTGATATGAACATCAATATCTCTCCGTTTGTGATAGGTTCGGGTTTTCCGCGGCGGCTGTATCGGTTTGAGCGGGCCTATAAGCCTTATTAACCCGGCGGGCTTGTACATGTTTTCCAGTCGTTGCACAGAACTGCTACTTTGGATTCCTTGGTATAATTTTGGATACGAATCATTTTTGAAAAATTTTAATGATACATTGATACGTTTTTCTCTAAATGAGTACTCTCCTTCTAAATCATAGTTTTCATGTTTCATAGTACGATTTTACTATCAGATCTGTTTCATTTTAGCAAAATGGCAGCATTTTCTAACGAAATAGTTCGACCTTCAATTAAATGGAAATTTTGTTAAATAGCGAATATCAAAATTTGTATACCTTGGGTAGTAGTAATAATTTGGTAGTTATTTGCCTTACGAGCAGCGTTCAGTGTTATTTTTCTAATAAGATCAATAATGGCCAGGTTTTAACATATGATTATAAGTATAATAGGTCCACTATCAAAAAAATAAATACTTCATCAAATGGAGCATCCAACTTATGGAAGTGAAAACTGTATATTTTATTGTTCTAAAACAATCCTGTTTTCAACGTTTGAATTATAGACAAGATTGTGAACAAAGCAAGTGCGTTTCCAAAATCCAGTGGAAGATTTATTTCCTTGGTTGATAAGCGGCGATGATTGTTGCTCTTTGCAATGTTTCCCAAACAAGCATTATGAATATTTATTCTCATTTGCATACGCATCAGCAGACCACAAAGCTCATCCAGAAAGTAAAAGTGAAAAACCAAAAGGGCAATATTGATTGGTTTTGTTCAAACGATTTGGCAGAATCTATTCACCCTTTGCTTTTAAAATATATCGAGATAAGTAAACAAATTCTCAAGAGATTCGACCTTAAAAATGAAATGGTAAACCAATTTTCTACCCTCAAAATATATTAGACATTGTTGAAAATCTTTAACTTCTATACTGAACACATTTCCCAGCTTAACTGAAAGTCGCGCAGAGGTATTTGAAGGACGGCAAAAGATTCCTTTGAAAAATGGTCTTAATTTTTAAAAAACAACAGAGGAATCCTGGGAAAATTTATTTTAGACGCGTAATGGTCTTTCTTTGTTTTGCGACATATAGGCTTGTTTATTTTCGTCAATTTTGAGTTTATTTTCGAGAATAAACATTTTTATTTGTTGAATTTTTATTGTAAATAATTTCCATTCATTTGGATACGAAATGAAGCCTCCAAAGTGGCATCACTGGCTGCCGATCATCAATACCTAAAACAATACCTTGAAGATTTAGCGAAAGTGCTTCTCTATTCTGAGGAGCAGGTTAAACCGAGGTTGAAAAGTCTGCAGCCGCTTCGCTGCGTCAGATAACTAAACCTCGACCAAAGACTGGTATTTCGGATGATGGAAAATCTTCTATAGCGAGAACAAATCATAATCGGTGCAAATTGCGAGCTTTAGGCATCCCACCGCGCGTCTAGTTTTAATAGTTCAAGTATCTCAACCGGCTCAATAGATATCTCCTAGTTCTAAACGATTTTTTTTTCTTTTGATATTCTTTCTTATTCTCTCCTGTGCGGACAAACCCTTCGACTTCTTTTGCATCATTCATGGTTGTTACGCAGACATCTTTTGCTCGAATAATGAGGCAGCCTGGCCGTTTAGAGGCCTATCGGAGTCTCAATCCTCACTTCCTTTCTTGAAAGTCTTGACCGCGCCTCTAAAAGGGTTTGTATGACTGTTCTCTTACAGAACCACTGCCGATAGTTTTAGTTTACACTAAAACTAAGCACTCGTTCACTTATCTGATCTGCTGAGGTAAAATTTCTGGTACTCTGGTGTTTATTTCAAAGACCTGCGAAGAAAAGTCGTGCTTAGACCGTCGGAACTGTCTTAAAGATATTACCGGAGCGTTCGGGGGCTGAGGACCAAAACCCATGAGATTAAACTTTCCTCGACTATCGCATGAAACAACATAATATCCCGATTGGAACCTGGCTGACTAGGGATATCTTCAATAATGAAATTTGATCTCTTTATACTGTCTTTCGCAAAGATCGTGATCGCTCAGCCAGAGGTTTATCTGATGGCGGCGGCGTTTGAGTTGCGGTTCGGTATATACTTAACGTGATCTCCCGTACCAAGTTCGTGTGCTCCGCTTGTTGAATACATGCTTCTTCGTATATCTATAATTCTATTCACTGCAATTCTTGTGTCCTCAATTTATATCCCATGTAATAGTCCTATTATGATTCATGAGCGTTTTTACAGACATTTCTTCGTTTCTTAACAGCAACTTCCTCCTGCTTTTATTTCTTTATGTGGGGGCTTCAATATTCCCAGTTTAATGTGTGATGCGACCTTCACCGAAATCTTATTGATGAGTAATATTTTTATTGCAAATTTTTTACTCTTTCATTTTTTCTGTTCAATAATGTTCCTAATATTAATAACGGAGTACTTGGTTTCGTTCTAGAGAACCTTCTTTTGCCGTCTGTTTTGTATGTGCTGCTCTGTCATTTATGTTTGTCCTGATCCTCACCGTCATTCTCTCGTTGTAGATCTTTTCTTTAAAAGAAGAAAAAATTGTCTACGATAAACTTTCTCAAGGTCGCTCAACTACCACTAATTTGACAGTCATAATCTCAAAAGTTCTCTGTAAAATGGAGAAAGAATACCAAATTGACGCAGTCTATAAGACTTTAGTAAAGCTTTTGACAGAGTTGACAGCCCTACCATAGTTCTAAAGCTTCAGAAGCTCGGACTTGCCAGATCTTTACTTAGCTAGCTGACTTCCTACCTTCACAATCGAACACAATTGGTTAAAATTTCAAGGACTTTTTTTCGAAAAAATTTTCTGCTACATCTGGTGTACTTCAAGGTAGCCATCTTAGCCCACTTCTTTTTAATATATTTATTTCTGACCTATCTGATGTCCTAGCAAATATACCTCATCTACTTTATGTAGACGATCTCAAAGTCTATCACATCATTAAACCTAAAACCGATGCACTCTTTCTCCAATCCAACTTCGATTCACTTGATCATTGGTGCTACGAAAACAAACTCTCTCTCAACATTACGAAGTGCCAGGCTATACGTTTTTCCCGCAAATGCACCGTCTCACATAACACATACTTCCTCGGAAATAATTTGTTAGCTCGAGTTGAAAACATAGTTGACCTTGGTGTTATCTTGGATTAGAAACTCCGCTTTACCTTGCGTTATGATACAATACTTTCCCGTGCAAACAAACAGCTGGGCTTCATCGAAAGACGTGCCAAGGAATTTCGTAACAAGTGGGTCACAAGATCCTTATACATCTCACTTGTACGCCCCATTCTCGAATATGCTTCCATTTGCTAGAATCCGGCTTTTGAAACCCACAGTAACAGACTCGAGTCCATACAAAAGCAATTCTTACTTTTCGCGTTGAGAGAACTATACAACCCTTACGATTTTAATAGCCTTCCTCCTTATGAGTACGGCTGGGTCATCTAAACTTATTGACAGTTGCATCCAGAAGAAGATTTCGCCCTGCTTTACATTCGACGTCATTAAAGGCGTTAAAATGGTGTTAAATATCACTGTAAGGAACACCAGACATACATATAAGTAATCTGTATTCTCCAACGATCTCCAAATTATCCTTCATATCCTCCCTTTTCCAAGCCATAAGCTATATGCCAATGATTTATTTATATGTTATTTATTGTCATTGATTTATTTGTTAATTATATAATTTATTGTTTTTAATTTTATATACACATATTATCAATTTTCTTTTTGCTATGTATTGTTTATGTAACTTGTACCTTGCTTGGTTAATAAGTAAAATTTAAAAAAATAAAATAGCTCCGTTCCGAAGAATAGAAATAATATGTTATGCGTTATAACTTCGTCTAAGTGAACTTCGTTTCAATGACGAATGAAATTAATGCTATTGGCTGTTTTGCTTTTTTCTTCACAAGTTCAATGCTTTTTTGTCAAACTTTGACTCCTGTCACACATCCACTTTTCGTGTTAGCAGAAATTTTAAAGCTAAGAGCACGAATCCGAATGGTGATCCGGCTTAGAAGCTAATCTATTAAGTTACAATAAAGATGATTGAAGATGCAAGAGATGATGCCAGATGGTTTGCTAGAAACGTGATTCAAGATGCGATCAGTGCTTACCATAGTCATATTGAAGCCTCTATATCATCCTGTCATTAGAAACCCTTTTTGTCCTACATCCGTTCCCTTAAAAAATCTTCCTCTATCTCCTCTGTGATATATCTAAATGATTTATTTGCTTCCTCGTCACAAGAAATATGTGAGCTTTTTACTTTTCAGCTTAGTTCATCTTTCTTTTATAATATTTCCTCTCTTGATGTTAATCTTTTTTTCTTGTTTCCGATGAAACAGTTAGAAGTCAAATTTACTGCAAATTACAAAGTAAGCTCATCACCCCTCAGCATCTTTTCACTGCCTCTCAGCATCTTCCCACCGCCCCCGATGAGAACCAATGATTTAAATAATAATAAATAAATAAATAGATTAAATCGTATTCAAATTGGAATTCAGTAACATTGCGGAATGTTTTATTTCGGAATTATTGGCATTAGAGAACATCACAATTAAATTTCCCAACAGAGAATTGAAATTGTTCGGAAAACAGTATTCCCATAACTATTATTATTTGTTAGAAATTTTTGTTTGAATTTCACCACTGAATCCACACTATTTTCAGGTGATCTTACTGGAGATAATAAAACCAACAAATTGTCATCACTTCTGGGACAATACATGTCAGATAGTGATAATGACGAAGACCAAGTAGAAACAAAATCTGCTAAAGTATCACATGGCAATGGCTCCAATAATCCCAAAGCCTCTTCGGAGGTCAACCAAACTTCGAAACATCTGCAAATAGCTACATGTAAATTGTCATAATTATAGGCTGTCTGAGCTTTATCTAGATAATTATTATTTTCAGTTTGGACTGAGTGTCTGGACCAATCAACGGGCCACCCGTATTACTGGAATACCGAAACCAAGGAAGTTACATGGGAAAAGCCGAAGGAATACATTGATTACTTGAATTACATGAAATCAATCTATGCGACTCTACCGGAAGATAGCTGGACTGTTGGTTATAGTGACGGCACACAAATTCCATATTATGTCAACGAAATAACGAGAGTCGTTGTATACGAAAAGCCTGCCAACTTTAAAGAAAGACCTGCGCTAACTGAGGAGCCTGCGAAGCGAACACATTCATCGAGTCCGACTAGCTCATCGATTCCGAAAACGAAAGTAGAAGCTGAAGTGGCCAGGAGTAAAAGGCGAACAGAACGCACCAGGCATAAAAAGTCGAATAAGAAACCGTTGCCAAAACATCTGCAAAGCACGGGGAGTGATGACGAGTAAGACTAATAATTAATGCAAAATATTTATAGTTACATAAAGAGCTCGTTACAGGAAAATCGAGGTAATTACCGAGTACACCGAGCAAGCTGGCACAAGCTCAGAAGAAGAAGGAATTCATGACAAAGCCCAGGTTTGCATTATTCATTTTACTAAAGAACGCAAGAACGATCAATGAGGACAAACTGCGCTCTGATCATTGTTTGCCTAGAAGGTAACCCTTGCGGGAAACCGACGTGGCAATAGACAAGATGGCCAAGTTTTCAAGCTGAGATCGTTTAATCGTTTTATGATGAAAATCATTCGCTTGAGTTGCTGGCTGCATCTCGCAGTCTTACAATTTACGCAAAGGCTTGTTGCAGATGCGGCCACTTCCGGCGATTCGCGAATAGCTGATAGAATAAAATTGAGGAAAAGCAAAAAAAAAATTGTTCGGGTTTAATATATTTGAACACTATTTTGTATGTTTCAGAAAAAGCGAAAAAAGGCGCAACCATCACTGGCTTTGGTTGCGTCATATGCTACGGATAGCGATCCTGATGGTGAAAACGAGAATTCTCAAAGCTCCAAAAAGCCGATGACCGAAAAAGCAGCAGAAGAATCACTGGGTGTGAATTCTGCCAAAGCTTCTGAACCCACCGCTGTACTCGCCCAAAATGTTGCCCCGAATTCTTTTGCCAGTATCATAACGGGCGGGAAGCCTGATAATATCGATATGGACGAGGAATTGAATAAATTTAAAGAAGAGCTAGAGAAAGATATGCTGGCGGCAGCCGCACTCGAAGAAAACCAGGAAAAGACAAAAGAAGTGAAGGAGGAGAATTTTGATGGAAAGACGTTTCAGCGCAAACGCCGCATTGAATTTAATGCGAAATGTTCGAGTAAAACTGTAGATGAAGGACGAACAAGCCCTAATCACGAAGATTCGAACCATATGAAGCACACCAATGCATTTTCAAAAGCAAAATCTAAATTTATTAGCTTCCAAAAAAGCCACGTGGAATTCGATTCGAAAGATTCGCCTCCCGAGGGTATTGTATATGGTCCGAGTCCTCTCTCGCCAACTAACAGCCAGGAAGTGCAGAATACACAAGACAAAACGGGCCATAGTTCCGAAATCGAAGATCTGTGCGACGTGATAAGTGGTAAAGTGAAGTTTTTATCAGTTGGTAAGGCAGAGGTGTCGCCTGTTCAGATCATGAGCATTCAGCTCGAGGTGAGTAATTCGATGAAACTACTGAAGAAGTTCTAAACTACTTAAGGCGATATTTTGATGTTTTTTTTTCATCTTTTTTCTTCCCTTCAGGCATTGCAGTCAGCATTCCGTGCATCTTGTCTCGATTCCGATTATTTCTTCAAATGGCTCAAAACGACATCGGATGATCTTCAAACTCTCGAACAACATGCCGCGCCTGAAGGATGGGAATGTAAATGGGATAGGTACGCATCTATTTCTATTTATGTATGGTTGGCACTCGTATTTAAGGGATCTCGTTACTTTCCTAACGAGCTCATAATACTTCTAGCTTTAAGTAATTTTATTCATGACTACTCTTATTGCTGCAATCTTATTCTGTACAACAAACATTTATTAGCGAAAATGATAAGTTTATCAATAAATTTGAATGTGTTATGTGAAAATGCAGATAAAATGCTATGTACAAATGTATGTTGAATTAGGTTTAATTCTTTCGCAATGTTTGATGGTTCCGTATTGGATTGGTAGTGGTTGTGTTTCGCTAGATTGGGTCGTACTTTTGTTCCTTGATTTGTTTCTGCTGGTGCAACAGGTCTCCAGTCGGCAACGATAGTGTAGTGTTCGCTACTTTGCCTTTCAGGTCTCCCTTAAACTAAGTAGATTTATTTGATAACACGACTCCAGCAGCTTGATGGATAAAATGTCATAGAAACCGTTTGCAAAGTACTCGATTCGCATTAAAATAACAACCCTGGATGGGGGTAAGTACCCACTTATTATTCTTATGCATCTCATAGGTTATATTCAATAAACGTGATTTGAATTTGCTACACAGTGGTCTTAGTTGTTTTTAGGCAAACCGAGAAGTGACCTGACTGGGAAATCAGAAATAATTAAAAGGGGTAGCAAAAGGCATTTGTAATTTGTGTTCCGCTACTCAAACATCAACAGCAACTAACTTTTCTACAAAAACTAAACACAACCTGTTTCATGCTATGTTCTGTAAGTTTTTATTTTTCTCTTTTGCCCAATTATAGAGAGAATTCTCAGTACTGCTATAAAAATCTCAAGACGAACGAAACGCGCTGGGAATTCCCGTGCGACAATACAGCTGCTGCGACCGAAATTGCAACAACGGAAGATATTCCGGTGAATGATAAACAGAATGCTGTACATGATGACGATGCAATGGATATTTGTACGACACCGCCACCTCCATCACCTCCCATTATATGTAAGATTGAAAATTTCCGAGTGTTTGTAATAGCCAGCTGATGTTCTTTTCTCGTTTTATTTTATAGCCAGTGGTGGGTATCAGTGGGACCCCGGCAGTCATGCAATTTCGGTAAGTGAATATTCAACTAAGTGTAATTAATTCAATGAACAAAATTAATTTTAAACTGGACTTTGATTTCACCTTTTTCGGCAAACGTAGATTTGGCTCAAGCTCAGGCTTCCGCAGAATATTTTTGGAAATATTTATTACAATCTAACTTTGCGCATATCTAATAATTTCTATTAGGCCTAGACTTGAATATAACATAACACCCATGTTTGAGTAGGAACTTGTAAGCTATCCGTGTTACAGAACATACAAAGAAGAGCTTTTAAGTTTGTAACGACACAGACGTAAAGTTAGTTGGCTTTCTCTTTTCTACTGCTACTGTAGCGACTATTGTTCGGTCGAAAGCCGAGGATTAGTCCTACCAAAACAGAATACGAAATTCTACCAGCAAATGAAATAGAACAGTCGTTTACTTCTACGGTGAAAATAAACAAATAGATGTGATGTGGCTAGAATGTAAAATAAGAATAAAAAATTAATTGTAAATTTAAAAAAAAATAAAGAAAATGAATTTCAGCATAGACATTCCCTAGACTATGAATGAGTTCATAGATATTCCCACGGAAAAAGTTAAATAAAACACCCAAACAATCGTGTTTAATGCGCGAAAAAAATATTTATTCCACATAATTTTAGCAATTGTTTCGAACAAGGCAAGAATTTTTATTTTTCGCTAACATTATCCGTTGCTTTGACTTATCGCCTCAATTAGATTATAAAATTTTGATTACTTTCAGGATTATGAGCTTTGATAATTTCATATGTGACTCGGTGCCGATTTTTTATGCTTATCTAAAATATCAGAAAGTTGCTCAACATTAAAACATACTATGCTACTATCTGCATTAAGTTTGTTAACCTTCGCATTATTATTGGGTATTTTATTATCTTTCTATTTGTCACATGCTTTCCTTCATTAGTTGTAGTTTCTTTGGGATCTCCTTCGGTAAAACTCGACTTTATACACAACAGCCGGGAAATGTTACCACCAGAGGGCGAATAGGTGGTAGCAGGGGCCGAAAATTGAAGAAAAACACAAAATTCTACAAAAAATTACTAGAGAAAATAACACAATTAAGAAAAACAAACAATCAATAAAAAAACACCTCCGAAAACAAACACACAACCACAAAAATACAAACATACTAGCCAGACATCTATCGGCAAAATTCATCTAACGGCTGTGTGGTGTATCAAGTCGAGTTTAGCCTCTCCTTCTATTAAAGTTAGTCTTCATCTTCTCGGAGCGTACAGAATAAAAATTTTCGTTTCACCAATACATTCGAGGAAATCTCATTTGATTCCTTCTGTGTGTTTACTGTTGATGATCTTACCAAGGTCCTCAATGATAATTTCATTATTTTTCAAATGCTTTTTCATTCATATTTTTTTAATGAATGTTTTTTTTTAAAACTCACTTTCGTCTCATTTGTTGAGCGTATAAAATCCTAGTTTAATCTAATGATGTTATTACCACTATTACTTTTTGCGAGACTACATCATTTGCCGTTTTCTCCTCAAATTTATCTTGAATCAAGCGTTGAAGGCTGGATGGAAAACCAGGTGGAGACCATGGTCACGAAAAATGAGGTGGTCATGCTCATTACTATATTTAATTTGAACTAAGCGAGTTTGAGATTTCTGAAGGGTGATGACAACTGCTAAATCATCAGCGTATTTACCAAGAGCACATCTTCTGGTATTTCAAGGCGGAAGAGACCGTCATAAGCAGCATATTGAAAGCACAGTTTGCCCCCTTCCATCCTATAAGTCTCTTCTCCAGAGCCTCGCAGAGTGCTTCTTGACGAATGCCTCCTCTTTAAACCTTACAACGGCTATGTTTGTTAGTTGCTTCCAGCATTCAATTTTCCACTAGACATTCGGGACTATTTCCTTTTATTTTAATATTCTTTTCGCACGAACTTGATGCATACTTCTTTTTACTACATTTGTCTTTGCCTCGACAACCAGGGCTGTGTCGACTCGGACTCCGCTTTTATTCAACGCGACGACTCCGACTCTACAGCGCTGTCAACACAATATCCTAAATATTGATATTCTGTCTCAAACGTTATCTGCTTTTAAAAGCTCGCTAATAGGTGTCCTTGGAGGAAATTGAAATATTTGTTAATTATTCTCTTTTTATGCTTGCATTATTGTTTTCTTCTTCTTCTTCCGAATCAAGTACCTGAAATTTGTTCCATTTTGTGACAATCTTATTAGAAAACTATGATACACCATAACTTTTCGAAATTCTCATTTTCGAAACACAAGTTAATGATGTTAAACATTCTTTCTCGACAGATTGAACCATCAGTACCTGCGGATATTAGTGGCGAGCTCGCATCATTTTATTCGGATATTGCAATAATTGATTCGACGGCGTCGAATCTCCAGTCAGAGGAAATCATCGGCAATAACGAAACGAAAGATGATGTGAAAGATGCACCGGAAGAAGATCTCTCGCTATCCGCACGTAAAGCAAAGAAACGCAAGAAAGTTAAGGTTCCGGGCCTGGCTTCGAAGATGCAAGAAGTTTCTACAATGGTTGCGAATTGGCAGAAAGCGCAGAAAGAATTGGGTAACTAAACTGCTTCCTATAGTACGAAAAAGAATGCATGATGTCATACACGTGATTATGGTGAAACATATTAAACGATTATCTTATATAGAAGTTTAAGTGTATACATATACAAAAATTGATTTAGTTTTATAAAAAAATAAATGAATTATAATCGAATTCATTTATGCATTTATTATCATATTATATCGTCGATTCGATTGTAATTTTATGTGACTTTCGAACTCGAATCGAGCTATTGTCTAGGCCAAACGATCCCTTCTATCCAACCAACATATGGGAAGACTCTTGTGTACACGCCAGGTACATTAACATTTCCACAAGTGATACCAAACGACGTTATTCCAATGATGCTATACATGCAGTACTCATGCTGATGATAAACCTGCAGTGGACCACCACTATCGCCCTGAAATCATTTAATAAGTTAAGATCACAATTATGCCTATCACATCATATGCATACCTGGCACGTATCCTTGCTCTCGCTTTTCGAACCAGCGCATAGTTGCGTTCGGTCTACAATACCATTTTTCAATTCGCGATTGTTCTGACCTGCGTATACATTTGCGCATTCCTGATGTGTGAATTTCGCCAAAGTTACTTTCAACATGTGACTCGATCCTTTTCCAGCCCATTCCGTATGACCCCATCCGGTCGCGATCGCCTGTTTTTGGGGCCCATCGAATGAAATTGGCAAACAGGCTGGACGAATGTAAGGATTCAATTTGATCCGTCTGTCCAGTTTAACCAATCCGATATCATTGTAGTTAAGCGCACCTGTGTAATCAGGATGAATCGTAACTTGAGTGATGTTAAATGTTTCCGGTTCAGCATCGTCGTCGTCTGTTGTAATATCCAAGTCGCCCAATAGAGCAAACTTGGGAGCGCCCCTGTGAATGCAAAACCATTGATATTAGATATTTCTTTTCAATGCCGGTTAAAAACTGAAACTTCGCCAACCAATTTTCTTCTACATTGATGTGTAGATAGTTATAAAAACGAAGAGAGAAAACCTACATTTGTGTGCGCAAGCAATGAGCCGCAGTAAGCACGTATTGATCACTTATAAGTGCTCCACCGCATGACCAGGATACCATATTTTCACCCCGATCGAAGCCAAGTAGTGCCATGTGTGGGAATTCTTTTGGTTTTGCTTGCTCACCTCCTACGATCAGTGGAACCGCTTTGAATCCACATTTATCGACTTTCACTTTTTTTCGTTCTGCATCGGCCGCCAGTGACAAAGAATTTTCATATTCATAGACTGCTTCTCCATATTCCCTGCACTCTGTCGAGTAGAATATTTCAAGGACAATAAGCAGACATGTTGAAATACCATAAACTTACTGCGTTGGCTGACCGGGGAGTTATCATTAATGACTGGAGCTTCCGTCGCAACCGTTGCTCGATTACTGTCGGGACAACAAACGATTTCTGTTCGACCTTCGAACCCGCAACGCGTAAATTGTCGTCGAGCCATTATTGCGGAAATAACCGCTGGACAGTTGTAGATACTTTTGCATATGCCCTGATTTGAAGTTTCTTTGATTGTACATATTCGGCCTGAAATTAGAAATGAAAGATTAAACGAAATTACTACACAAAATTTAGTTACATATCAGGAAAATATTATGTTAAAGTATGATAAAATGAAAGCAATAGAAAATAATGTTTTGTACTGTATTGGAAGTGCTTCTCGTGAGTTATAATAGGAGCGTTTTTTTTTTTTGCTCCCGTTATCCATAACAGAACAATGCTAACCAGTGCAGACGCATTGGAAACAACAACAACTCATGTTATGGACAGGGGGAGTTGTTGTTGTTGTTTCCAATGCGTCTGCACTGGTTAGCATTGTTCTGTTATAGATAGGGGGAGCAAAAAAACACGCCTAATGTAAAGATAATTAATATCTTCTACTGTTGAACATTTTCGCTGTCAGTCTTGTGATATGAGTGCCAATTTTCCTCTAATTTGGCCGTGGTAATTTGATTTGGTTGCTTTGAGCGATATCGTACAAAACGCGTCAAGGATGGCTAGAAAATAACCCGGTACTCGCTATTAGTGTACGAAGCAATAGGTAAATACAACAATCCCTTAAGAAGACTTCAAGTTACTTCATCGAAATAACAAAGCTTCCAATTACATACCAATTTTTATACTTAAAAGCTAGAGGCATTTCAATTTAAGGATACTTCAATGATACTTTGTCCGTTTTGTTACTTGAATGATACTTTGTCTCTTCTTGGTCTGATTGGAGTCGTTACCGATCCAGGAGCTGTGGTACTTTTTGAATTCCGTGGTCACTTATAGATAAGCTAGCACCCGCTTAGGCGAGTCTCAACTCGGAACTTCGTTGACTTGTGTATTCTCTTTTTTATAGAGTCAAACTTTACATAGCAGACCCAGTGCTGCCATTTTAGCATTTTGAATGCTAGATCTGGCATTATTTTTTCCAAAACGGCATTAGAAATTCGGAGTTAGCATCTAGCATTATTTTTAGCATTGAAACTTAGATTTCGGAATAATCTGGCACTCATATATTTCCAATCTTGCCCATCATCATCACAGTGTGCTTTCAGTCGCGTTAATGAACTGAAATTTCCTGAATCACGTGATGGGGAAAATTCATGAAAAGTACAAAGACGCTCTCATGGCATTTCTTTAGAAGTGACAGTTGATTTTGAAACAATGATAGTGATTATAAATTCATCTTAAGCAGTTATAAGGTATCTCCAGAAAAATATTCAACTTTCATAATAACATTGCGCGAAAAATATTTTCCTTGCGGCGCATTTTGAAAATATATATTCGCGCCACACCGTTTGACACTTTTCAGTATCTAGCACTAGCTCAAATTCAACTGAAATCTCATGCTCTTTCACAACAGATTTTAGTGTTCAGTCATACAGCCATCGTACAAAAACGAATTCATGACAATGCATAGAGTACGCGAACAGACCAAACATTTGAAAACATGATGTAATCTTGCCTCATTTAAACAAATATGCATGTATTTTAAAAATGTCAACTGTAAATGTCAACTGTCGCTTAGCCACAGCGAACGAAACCGTTGTCGACTGATCAATCCTTGCTGCAAACCCACCTGCTGTTAATGAATTCGCTGCAGACCAAAAGTACATTAGAACTAGTACTATACCTTCGTGCTTTCAAGTGAACAAAGGATATATAGCCGATTTTCTATTCTTTGTCTACGATTCCCAGGAAATCCCAGTACTAGTGACAAGTGCTATTAATGATGCAGAAAAAATGAAATATTAAGTGGAATAAAATGCAAAGTTAGATATTCCAACGTTAAGGCAGTTTTGGATTACATTAAATATGGTCAATTCGGCATTCGCGTTCTATTAGACCGTGATGATGCTAAAAGTGTGAGACATGGTCCCATCCACTTCCGACTCCCATGAGCCCTAAATTCAAGTTTACCAAAGTATATGCATTCTAGTTGTATATTTTATTTCCTGAATAATATGTATCAATTGATTTGTTAGCACTGCAAATGCAAGCACAGATAACGGCGGAGAAAAATTTCTCACAAGTAGTTGGAAGTACTAATTAGTAAAAATTGAACACGGCAATTATATAAATATGTATATGTTTACTTTAATCCAATAAGAAAGCATTATTTAGCATTATTATTTTAAAAGATTTAGCATTATTTAGCATTAAATAAAATTGAATCTAGCATTATTCCAAAAAAATAAATGGCAGCACTGAGCAGACCTGTTAAACACGCGAATTTTTTTGGTCATCTAAAAAAAGGTTCCTTCGTCGCCTATCATTATCCTCTTTACTAAGAATCCTCTAGATTTTAATAGCTTCTATCTCTATCTAAATGCTCTCCTGGGCCTGATGGCATTCCCAACTTCTTAGTGAAAAATCTTGCTTTTTTCCTACTTTGTTTCTTTTCCGTCTTATTCAATATCAGCCTTAGCGTTGGAATGAATTCTTCGAAGCTGTAAAACATTTTTTCCTTTAAAAAATGTCAGCACAACCTTGTTTTGAATTATCATCCCATCTTCATTCTAAGCTCGTGTAGTCTAGTGAGCAAACCTTGTGGTTCGAGACTAGGTAGAGACAGGGTATCGCACACCCAATTTGGAGTGGCCTTGACTATGCGATTCTGTTAAACAAACTTTCTTGATGGAGTGTTTAGTTTGCACGATACCTGCGTTGAATTGGTAACAAAGTAAGGTAAGGTGCGAAATCAATCATTTCACACTCGTATAAATTTCGATTATAAAAATTGACTCTCTACCACCTTCAACCCCTAAGACCCCAAATGAGATTGCGGAATGGGACAAATTTGCTTTTCGCCACTCTATCCTGTATTTATAAAATGTTTGATCGATTTGTGTTTGATGTTGGATTTACTGTTTGGCTCGTCGTCCCCACCTTTTCCCCTTCTTCGGGTGTATCTCAACGATCTATTCTCGAACCACTTTTCGTATTTAGAACCACTTCTTGGTACTTTTGATGTCATAAAATCTTCGCTCAGCGAGTGGGTAGTTTTATATACTGAAACCATAAATGGTTAGTACTTTGATCCCTTCATCAGTTGAATATATCTTCACCCTCAGGCAGACGGTGGAAAAATGTCTTTAATTCAACAATCCATTCTATGGCATTTTATGTACTTCCAATAAGAAAATTCAACATTCAACCATTGAAGTGATCGAGAGCGTGTGAGCACACTAATGGTGTCATTAAGAGAACTCCCCCCTCGAAAGTACTACCAACCATTCCAGTAGACAATTACCCCAGCTATTCAAGCCTGCTGAGCGCTTTGGATATGAGATACAACGAAGACCATATAGAGTGACTTCATCGTTCACAGCTCAGAATACGTGCACAGAAGCCCGGGCAGAACTTGTAGCAGCTGGCTCAGGACATCGAGCGGTTTACACCTTTATCCTACCCTACATCGAATCCAGAACATAGGCATAAAAGGGTAAAAGATGCTTTCATGCAGAAAGTATGTGATGAAGAATTTTAAAAGGTACTTCGTTTGGGTGATACACGGATTTTTTTACCTATGATTCGGCGCAGCAAACGTCGCGTAGCAAAGTCTGGGAAGGACAGAAAGAATGCACGTGATGAAAAGCTGATATCGCTAGAGAATCAATGAGTCGTGGAGCTTCTCACTGTTGGAATGGTAAAGAAAAGGGTCACTTGACGTGTGACTGACGCAAGGAATGGAAGTCTATGTATTGTCAGGAATGTGTGCATCGAAGAACAATTACCACCGGAATGCTGGAACTACTGGAACGTACTACAAGAAGGATGAGACAAGGTACTCCCATATATATATATATATATATATATATATATATATATATATATATATATATATATATATATATATATATATATATATATATATATATATATATATATATATATATATATATACATATATATATATATATATATATATATATATATATATATATGTATATATATATATATATATATATATATATATATATATATATATATATATATCATATCATAAAAAAAATTCAGTGACTATTTCTCGGGAACGCGCGATCCGATTAAGCTGAAACTTTCAGGATACATTTGTGTATATGCAAAATAGGCCCAGGTCTCACCAAATGCTAATTATCTTTAACCTTTTGGCGCCGGCGGCCATTTTAGTGATATTTTAGGTATGCCTATTATTCTATAAAAAAATAGTTTTCAAAAAAACTAAGATTCCGAATAAATGTTCTTAAAACAGATTTGATAAGGCTTTGGAAATTTTTAACCCTTTGTGTGCGCTAGGTGCCTAAAATGAGATCAGGAAAATATGAAATTTTTTGATTTGCGATTTTTGACAGCTGTATACTTATAAAGTTTTGTATGAATGTACTGGCAACCCTGTAGCTCCGGCAGGCGCTGAATGTGAAAACATTCAAACCATCGACTCTGCTGAAATATTCTCGCTTTTAAGAAAAAAAGCAACTCATATACAAATCATACAAATCTTCATATATCTACACAGTCAAAGTAAATTTTTGAAATTCCATGTCGGACACGAATGGTAACCCTTCCCCGATTTGCCTATATTTTTGCATCAAAAACTTCTGTTCACGAAAACTCACAACCCAATAATCAGATACAAATGAAATTTACAGAATGTATTGGTCTTAAGTAGGACCAGGTCTGATAGAAGCGATTTTGAAGTATGGGCAATCCTGTGCCAGTGGTGCCATCTTGAAAAATAACTAAGAAAAATAGCTGCTTTTGGCCCTATAAATTCTGATTCAGTAACCAGATTTTGACGAAATTCACACAGTAGCTGAATCCCACGTTTGATAGGAATTTGGTTGAAAATTACGTTGGAGCTGCCAGCTATGGTAATTTTGGTGTCTAAAAATTTTGAAAATTCGCTCAGGAAAATAAAGTTTTTTACCCCATAGATTCCAGTGCAGTAAAGAAATCACAACGAAATTCATATGGCAAATTAAACTTATTGAAGACAATATTCAACAGAAATCTAGTTAGAATTCGCAGAGTAGATTGACTACAACGTGAGGCAGATGTGACATTAATTTGGCTTCGGTGCTAGCAAAGGACAGCCAGCATGTGGCGTTTTTGTTATTTTCGTACCAATAAATGCTTACATTAAGTTTTCACATCACTCACAATCGCAATGAAAATAAGTAAGCAATGTTTAAATTTTCTAAGTTCTGGACATTTTTCGGATGACAACCGGAAACACCTTTCTCTCGCTGTAATCAAATTAAATTAAATTGGCTTAGGGTATGTTATTCCTTGTAAGGACAAACAAATTCACATAGGGCGATATTAGTCCAAAATAGTCATGAAGTGTGCCATCGGAATCTATCATTCTGCAAATGCCCGAGGAAATATAAATACCCCTGGTCTGAGACTTGGCAGTCCGTCTTCTGAAGAAGCGAATCGAGTGAATTTCTCGGCGAAGCCATTTCAAAGGGTCTGTTCACGTACTTCAGCAAACTGCAGCAGTAACAGAATCTGGCAGCTGGCTTCTTTTTGCTGCAAAATTTGGCTTGCAGCAAGAGTACAAAAACGACTTTTTGCGAATCTATTTTAATATATTATAATAGATTCAGGTACGCAAACAGACCTACTGTTATTAGCGCAACTGCTCGTATCTTTGGGCAAAGAATAAATTTGCTGTATGCGAAGCTATTGAAATCAATGCTCAAAGCTTGAAGATTGTATCACTATTTTGAAATATTTAAGGGTTGCCGTCACCCTCCGATTTCTGCAAGCAATCAAATTTTTCAAGAAAGGTTTTCCCAAATGGATTGACCGGATCATCAATTCTGTTGTAAATGATGCTACTGTAAATGATGAGCTAAGTTGTTTTCGCCCAATATTAATTGAAAACGCTAAAATTCTAACCATGCTTCTGTCATGCCATCATTGCTGACTGTTGATGATTCGATTTGATCTTAAGCTCTATTCACCTTCTTCTACGAAACAAGTAGTGGTTTTGGCATCAACCAATTCCATAGAACATACAACAAAATGGATACTAACCTTCGAATTTTACAGTTCTATAAATCACATCCATTTCGGTACCTACACATAATGTAAACCCGATAGGTGTTAGGAAAATCCATAGGTTGAATTAATTCAATGCAAATATTGCGCCGAGTCTTTTCATTCATAGTCTTTGATTGTATGTATGAATTTCATCAATGTAAGCACATTTGTACCTACATAATCATGGTATGTATTCGAATAAATAACTGGTTATATCAAGATGAATTACGCGTGTCGTATAACGATAATTAAAAAAGTTCGAGCGTTTTGGCAATGAACTTTGTCTCATCTTGGTACTTCTCTCTCAACAAAACGGCGATGCGACGAGATAAATACTAAACATTATTCACAGCGAATTATTTGGTTTTCGCATTTATTCTGAAAGCGATTTTAAAAGCACTTTATGAACAAATATGAACAAATCGTCTTTTTAGTTTCTAACTCACCTGGATACTGGCTGAAAACTACTCCACACGACATCAGGGCGAGCAGCAGTGCTGCTGGCGAAAGAGTAATCATCGTAGTGGACAAACGACAAGGTTTTCTATACACAACACTTGACACCAATCACTAATAAATAAAATTTTATAATTTTGTGGGAATTTTTAATGCCCTGTAAATTGTTCGACTGCACACTCGTCAACAACTGGCTTCGCGCAAGATTCGGTTAACAATGCGATGCTGCAGTTTCGCAGTTTTGCTGTTAGTATTAGAAGATTGTTAAGATCAATCTATTGACCTGTGGGTTTTTACGCTCATTGAGGCTTTGGGAAATCAAGCTGATCGCAAGCAAAAAATCTTGGAATTTCTAAAAAATTCAGTTTAGATTCAAGATTTGTGACCACATATATACCACATATCATACATATAGTATTGGATAGCGAAGCAATAAGCAGTGAAAAATTTGCTCCAGCGAATTGATGAAGCAGTTTGAATTTTTTTGGCGGCACTGGTGAGAAAAACAGTAGCAGTTTTTTCAATCAGCGTTCAGTCTGCAACAGTACAACAGGTTATGTAGATTATTTCGGTTTGTCTCAGGTGTTGACACAATGTAAACTAATTAAAACACAAACGTGACATTCTTAGAATGTGCAGCTTTAGCTTTAGGAGCCTGGTATTTTTTTAAGTTAGATCTGTTTGACTTTAGTGGCGCCATTGTCGAAGAAGTGGAATCTGATGGTGAACTTTCTGCTGTAGCTTCATAAAAATTGTTAAAAAGTTCAAGAGTGAAAACATTGCCAGTGTGTCGTTGCAGAACCTTGTTGAAACCTTCGATGCGATCCACTCGAACGATAACATGAGACACATAAACAAGTCCTTCGTAATGAAACTTTTCATTCGATTGCGCTTACTTGCTTCATGTGCTCATGAAATTTTTCCACGAAGAAATTTGAATCAAAAGGCATATCCTCGTTGAAGAAAAACCCTCCAATGTTGTTGCTCGGATGTTGTTGCTTTCGAGTGAAATGTTTTATGATAAAGGAAATAAACAATACAGGAAACAATCTACAACGGAAGAGAAATCAGGAACCTACATATACCTGACTCCACTGAACCTAATTTAAGGCTTTTAGTAAGCCATTAACTTTAGATTTGCTCGAAATGAAAATTAAACAAAAATAAAAAACTCTAGCGCACCTGAACTAGAGATGAGGCGTATATACTGGAACAGGTATATGGAACAGGTATTTTTTTGGAACAGCCAGTTCCTAGTACGAAATTCAAAAATACTAGGTACGAGTATTTTTGTGGACTATACATGTAATCAAGAATTTACACAATGAATATCGTCCATTTAATTCATTTCAATCAAACAGTAACGTAATAGTATCCTAATATTAATATAAACTCGTATTTCATACTTGCAAGTGCTTTCATACTCACGAGTATCTCGTACGCGAAACGAAAATACTTGCAAGTACGAAAATACTCGATACGAGTATATACTCATATCGTTCCAAAATATTCGAATACGAAAATAACGTATCGTTCCAAAATACTCGAATACGAAAATAACGTATCGTTCCAAAATATTCGAATACGAAAATACCGTATCGTTCCAAAATATTCGAATATGAAAATAATGTATCGTTCCAAAATACTTGCAAGTATTTTTGGAACAGGTATTTTTGGAACAGGTATTTTTAAATACTTGCAAGTATTTTGGAACTATACGAGTATATACTCGTATCGAGTATTTTGGAACTTGCAAGTATTTTCGTATCGCATGTTTTTTGTATAGAGTATTTTCGTGCTTGCGAGTATTTTGGGACTTTAGGTTTAGGTTTTTAGGGCAAAAGTAGCTGAAATCGGACAAAATCGGCCAAGTTTGAGTTAGAGTTGTTTGGGACATAACGGGCCAAGACCTATTGCTGTGTTACAAAAATTTACGTTTTGTAGGGGAGTAAGGGTTTTTTTTTGAAAGTGGTCGGGAAGTATGTTAGTGATATTTTAAGGACGAAAAAATTTTTGATAGGAGAAATTGGGAAAGTATTTTATTCAATTATTCAAAAAGGTTTTAAGGCAAAAGTAGCTGAAATCGGGCAAAATCGGCCAATTTTGGGTTAGAGTGGTTTGGGGCATAACGAGCCAACAAAAATTTCGATTTTGTAGGGGAGTAAGGGGTTTTTTGGCCATAGTTTGGCAAAAACTGCCTTTACAGCGCTTTCGATGATTGAAAGTGATCGGGGAGTTCAATAGTGATATTTTAAGGAAGAACAAATTTTTTTATAGGGGAAATTAGGCAAAAACGTCCATTTTTTCAAAAAAAAAATTTTTTTGGTCTAGCATGAATTTGAGGATCTTTCTGAGTTGTTCCCATACAAATATGGGAAAAAGCGGCCTAGTTTCTAAGATATGGTAAAATGAAATCAGCCGGGAAAACTGAAAATAACACTAAAAATGTTTAGATCCTTTTTGGTTAGCCAGTTGGCTTCTCCGGCTGTGCTGAAGCTCTCCTCGTGATTGCACTTCAACCCTACCGGGGTTGTGACTCATGTCCAGCTTTACAGAAAAGGTTGACCCCCTAGTGGGTTCATGTTTAATAGACATTTTATCATTTCTTAATAAAATTTTCGACAAATTCATGCTTCAGTGAGGCGAAGTAGAAAACCGACTGTTTTAGATTAGCCAGGAAAAGTTTGGTATCAGGCATCGATTGATGAAAAGTCATATAGATGGCAACAGGATTAGTTGGTCCTAGACATGGGTAACGCAGCAAATTTTGAAGCGCTGATACACTGATACCGGTGCCAGCAGTGGTATCAGCGCACTGCGCTGATACCATTGCGCTATGATACCTTGATCTTACATACGGCGCTGGTAGCATTGCGCTAATACCATGACGCTATGATTCACTCAAAAAAACATGATTGAAAAAGCTTGTATGGAACGAGAGCAACCCACATTTGAACTTACTAATTTTCCGATATAAAATACCCTAAAATACCCAGGCAATAGTATTTACCCATTCAGGTATCTTTCCAAACGTGCGTACGCGTAGGTATATTGCTTTGCATCAAACAGACTTGAGATAAGTATACTCAACTCATATCTTTGCGCCGCGCCGTAGCATAGCGCCAAGCCAAATGGTGTTGGCATTGCAAAGCGGCAGCGCCAACACCATTGATACCGAAGTGCGTTACTGCGCTACTGATGCCGACAAGCGATACCAGCGCAGTGGTATCATGGCTAGGGCTTCAACGCAATTGCGCGGCGCAGCGCTGCGTTACCCATGTCTAGTTGGTCCTATCATAGTACATTTTTCGACACTGGTAGTTTGAACGAATACAGGAGGTGTTTTGTGCATATATTAAAATGAAAATCAAATTAAATTGATTGAATTTGCTTGTTTTCCCTTATGCCGGATTTATACATTGGAACGAGCGTCTCGTGTACAAGAGTAAACAAGACTAAACAAGACATTGGACGAGACTCAACAAGACAAAGGGTGAATTGTTTATTTAGGATATTGCACCACGCAACACGGACCATGCACTATGCACCTTTCATAGGGTGAATTGTTTACTTAGGATATTGCACCATGCATCTTTCGACAGTTGTGAGCTGTTTTGTTCAGTTCAGTGAACGATGGCTGAGGTACAGGCTGTGGCTATTGCAACTGCCTGGTGTGCGTTGAGTGATTTCAATCTGGGACACGCAAAGGCATGTTTGAAGTCCCAGCGAAAAATTCGAAAATGTGAATAAGCACATGCTACCCTCTCGAATCCCTTTGACTCGGTACATAAAACCGACTTCGCTTTGAGCGGCTTCGAACTAGGACGAGACGGTCATAAACAGTCAGGCACAGCAATAAAAGGATCATTATTCCTTCGTAAAACAAACAAGAGCCGACGAGCAAACCATTTACACACGCGTGCTTGCCATGAAAAACACAGCCGAGACTAGACAAGGAGACCGTTTACACACTCACCTTGTCTTTATTTGGCATTCCTCGGCGAGAATGTAAATTCGGCTTTAGATGGCTCCTAGATTGGAGAAACACTTGCCAAATAAGTGACCGACCATTGGATAGTTACGGACAAGCTGCACGGACTAATGGCTCGTATCCTTTCACGGTCAACTGCACCATCACCATTCTAGCCTGGGAACTTTGTCTCTGGTGGATGGGTGAGGGCATATCATACCGTTTCATTACATCACTGCAAATCGCATGTACTTGTGTGTATATATGTACATACTTCAAAAAATACTAGCTAGTATTTTCGGAACAGGTATTTGGAACAGGTATTTTTTGTACTCGTATTCGGAATACCTAGTATGTAAAAATCCGAGTACGACCCAACTCTAACTGAACCGCTAGAAACACTAATGTTCGAAGAACAGTAGAAGAATCGTGCAGGTCTTGAGTGCATATTCCACCACACGATCTGCTTATTACGGCCAAACTGTTTCAAACGCCACGTTTTACTTTGGTCTCAAGAATGCATTATAACTCATATGGTGGAAGGTTTCAGATATTACCACTGGCATGAATTTCAACGTTTATGAGAGCAAAACACGGGTTAATTATATTTGTTATCAGTTGCTTATTTCACAAAATTTTGAAAGCAGCATCTAATATAACATCAATGAAGAAAATGCTCAGTGCCTGCAGCACTGTAAGTGAAGTTGGTGTTTGGGGCTGTGATCCGAAAAATTTGCAGAACTTTGGGAATTGAAACATCGGTTATTTATTTTCATTGTAAATGTTTCCGGTATGAATACTAACTGTATGCATTTATTGATACAAAAGTAGCACAACCGACTCGTGCTGGCAACCTTTTGCCAGTATCAAAGCCAAGAATATATCTGCTGTTTATTGTCACTACAATATCATTACCATTTGAAAATTCTACGATAAAACCGCTTAATAAAGATATTGCAATTAAACACAAAGCCAACAATAGCTGGCAACCCTATGTGGGCTTTTCAACCAAATTTGGCCTGAATAATGTCTATAATAATTTCCATTAATTGTACGAAATTCGTATTGATTTCATGACTGCACTGGAAGTTATAGGGTAAAAAGTTTTATTTTCCTAAGCAAATTTTCAAAACCAAAGACACAAAAATTACCATAGCTGGTAACACCAATCGAATTTTTCAACCAAATTTTCACCAAAGAGAGTTAAGAGTAAGACTCAGCTACTGTGTCAATTTCATGAAAATCTGGTAACTTATTCACATTTCATAGGGCAAAAAGCAGTTTTATTTCTTTGCAATTTTTCAAGATGGCACCACTGGCACAGAGTTGCCCACAATTCAAAATCGCTTCTATCAGACCTGGTCCTATTTGAGTCCAATGCATTCTGTAAATTTCAATTGTATTTGATTATTGGTTCGTGAGTTCCCGTGAACAGAAGTTTTTGATGCTAATAATATAGGTTAACTTCGAAAGGGTTACCGTTCTTGTCCGATATTAAATTTCCAAAATTTTACTTTGAACGCGTAGATAAAGCATAAGATTTGTTTACAGATTGGTTTTATTACCTTTTTTAGTGATTTTTCAAGATGGCACCACTGGCACAGAATCGCCCGCATTTCAAAATCACTTCTATCAGACCTGGTCCTATTTAAGAACAATACATTCTGCAAATTTCAATTAATTCTGCTTATCGCATCGTGAGTTTCCGTGAACAGAAGTTTTGATGCTAAAAATATAGGTAAATTGGGCAAGGGTTACCAGGCGTGTCCGCTATACCATATCAAATTTTTTTTTTTTTGTTTATGTAAACAAAGCACAAGATTTACATATGAATGGCTTTTTTTGAAGAAGCGGCATTTTTTCAAGAGAAACGATGATTTGGAGGTTTTCACTTTCAGTGCCTGCTCTAGCTACAGGGTTACCAGCAACTCCATTAAAGCTACACAAATCTACAACTGAATAATGTCAATATGTCCTGAAAGTTTCGTAATGATTGAATAGCTCTGTTAAAATTTATCGAAATTTAAAAATTTTCAAGTTTTCCCGTTCTCTTTTTAGTAGAGATGGGCAAAATAGCTCTTAGCTCACCACTCATGACTCTTTTTTACAGTGTTGCGTCGTACTCTTAGTATAGTTTTCGCTGCACATTTCACTAAGTTTAGTCAAACGAGAGCTTTCGATCGCAGACTATGCTTTGCTTTTTTCAGGCGCTGCACTGTAAAAGTGAGTGGTGAGTGGTGAGCTATGAGCGCTTTTGCCCATCTCTACTTTTTAGGCACCCAGCGCACACATGGAGTTAAAAAATTCCAAAACATTATCCGATTCACATGTAAAACACGTTCGAAATTTATTTTGTCAACTTTATTTTTGCAAAAATTATTTGTATACGGAATAATAGGTGTATTAAAAATATCACTAAAATGGCCGCCGGCGCCAAAGGGTTACAGATAATTGACATTTAGTGAGACCTGGACCTATTCTGCATATACACCAATGTATCCTGAAAGTTTCAGCTCAATCGGATGGCGCGTTACCAAGATTATCTCAATGAAATTTTTTGATGATATATATATATATATATATATATATATATATATATATATATATATATATATATATATATATATATATATATATATATATATATATATATATATATATATATATATATCGTCGATTCGATTGTAATTTTATGTGACTTTCGAACTCGAATCGAGCTATTGTCTAGGCCAAACGATCCCTTCTATCCAACCAACATATGGGAAGACTCTTGTGTACACGCCGGGTACATTAATATTTCCACAAGTGATACCAAACGACGTTATACCAATGATGCTGTACATGCAGTACTCATGCTGATGATAAACCTGCAGTGGACCACCACTATCGCCCTGAAATCATTTAATAAGTTAAGATCACAATTGTGCCTATCACATCATATGCATACCTGGCACGTATCCTTGCTCTCGCTTTTCGAACCAGCGCATAGTTGCGTTCGGTCTACAATACCATTTTTCAATTTGCGATTGTTCTGACCTGCGTATACATTTGCGCATTCCTGATGTGTGAATTTCGCCAAAGTTACTTTCAACATGTGACTCGATCCTTTTCCAGCCCATTCCGTATGACCCCATCCGGTCGCGATCGCCTGTTTTTGGGGCCCATCGAATGAAGTTGGCAAGCAGGCTGGACGAATGTAAGGATTCAATTTGATCCGTCTGTCCAGTTTAACCAATCCAATGTCATTGTATTTAAGCGCACCTGTGTAATCAGGATGAATCGTAACTTGAGTAATGTTAAATGTTTCCGGTTCAGCATCGTCGTCGTCTGTTGTAATATCCAAGTCGCCCAATAGAGCAAACTTGGGAGCGCCCCTGTGAATGCAAAACTATTGATATTAGATATTTCTTTTCAATGCCGGTTAAAAACTTAAAACTTCGCCAACCAATTTTCTTCTACATTGATGTTTAGATAGTTATAAAAACGAAGAGAGAAAACCTACATTTGTGTGCGCAAGCAATGAGCCGCAGTAAGCACGTATTGATCACTTATAAGTGCTCCACCGCATGACCAGGATACCATATTTTCACCCCGATCGAAGCCAAGTAGTGCCATGTGTGGGAATTCTTTTGGTTTTGCTTGCTCACCTCCTACGATCAGTGGAACCGCTTTGAATCCACATTTATCGACTTTCACTTTTTTTCGTTCTGCATCGGCCGCCAGTGACAAAGAATAGGCATATTCATAGACTGCTTCTCCATATTCCCTGCACTCTGTCGAGTAGAATATTTCAAGGACAATAAGCAGACATCTTGAAATATCATAAACTTACTGCGTTGGCTGACCGGGGAGCTATCATTAATGACTGGAGCTTCAGTCGCAACCGTTGCTCGATTACTGTCGGGACAGCAAACGATTTCTGTTCGACCTTCGAACCCGCAACGCGTAAATTGTCGTCGAGCCGTTATTGCGGAAATAACCGCTGGACAGTTGTAGATACTTTTGCATATGCCCTGATTTGAAGTTTCTTTGATTGTACATATTCGGCCTGAAATTAGGGATGAAGGATTAAACGAAATTACTACACAAAAACTAAGTAAAATTTAGTTGGATATCAGGAAAATATTATATTAAAGTATGATAAAATGAAAGCAATAGAAAATAATGTTTTGTACTGTATTGGAAGTGCTTCTCGTGAGTTATAATAGGAGCGTTTTTTTTTGCTCTCCGTATCCATAACAGAACAATGCTAACCAGTAGAGACGCATTGGAAAAAACAACTCATGTTATGA